>CM061033.1:13261686-14492936 GCA_030763125.1 Hippophae gyantsensis | reverse complement strand
AAATCAGTCTTCAAGTGGGAGAATGTTGGAGATTGTTGTTATAAAGCTCCTTAATTTAAGGAGCAAAACATGGAGCAAAACATGGAGTAAAACATGGAGCAAAACATGGAACAAAACATGGAGTAAAACATGGAGCAAAACAAGGAGTAAAACATGGAGCTTAATTCAAGGAGCAATTCAAGGAACCATTAATTTAAGGAGTAATTCAAGGAGTGAATTTTCCTATAAATAGATGTGTAATTGTAATGAATTAACCATCCAAAGTGTTCATTCCAATTGAGAGAAAAGCTTAGAGAGCAAAGCTTTTGTGAGAGAAAATTGAGAGTAATTTTCTTGGGTGTAATTGGGTTGTGAGTTTTGAGTGTTGTAAACACCTTGTGTAATTTCTCCTCTTTCAGTAAAAAGATCTGCAGTAGGTCCGGAGACGTAAGCAAGATTGGCCGAACTCCGTTATCAAATTTGTGTGTTATTTTCTATTCTTGCTTTCTCATAAGTTTAGCTTATCGGAAATTTGCGTTATTTCGCAACACTATTATCATTCGAGATTCTGAAGGAAAAATCTTTAGTTGTTAAAGTAAATCTTAATTGGGTCATTCTATTGAATAAGGAGAAATTCATGCTTTACTTTTTTCATTACACATGGCTACTAGATGGTGTATAAGGTGATAATATTAATGTTATTGAAGTTTTGATGCATGATGATATTAGTTATTTGTAGGAGGTTCAAAATTTTATTTCTCACACTTATTTGCTCTTATGTAAATTTTACATGATATATGTACTAAATTTCGATAAATATCAACGAATTGACTCATATTTTGATTATTAAATGAACTTTTGATATCAATATTATAAGTTTTATTTTCATATATATTTTATCTCAATTATTTATTATTATTCTTTGTATTAAAATTTAATTATAAATAAACGTTTTGGTTTTAGATGGAGGAAGAAATTAAAAAAAAATAAGAGTGAAGTTTTAAATGAAAGGGTCATTTATATCATTCATGCTGCATATCTTTCATATAAATTTTGATGATCGAGTAACTCAATTGCCAATATTCACGCGAGTATTGTGTTCATCTCTTTGACCTTTTTCGACTTTTGCTTGGCTTAGTATGTAACCCCGTGCCCTTGGATTCAATGAGGAAAAGAAAATCAGTACCTATCTTATTTTTCTCTCCTCTTTATTTTGTTATTGTTGTTGTTTTTTTTTTATTTTAATTTTTACAGAACATTTTCTCACTTTCAGATGATATTATTTTTCTTTACCGGCAAAATTAAGTGAAAGGATGGGAATATTTGAGATGATAAGAAATGGGAAAGCCTTTCTAAATTCAAAGAGATTGGACAGGACAAGCTCTTCCTCTTAAGCCTTTCACCAAGGATAAGATGGCCCCCACATATCCTTCTCTCTCTCTCTCTCTCTCTCTTCTCTCTTCTCTCTGCTATTATCGTCCACCAGAATCTTAATCTTTCTTCCCTATTCTAAAGCATCTTGAATATAATATACCCAATCTCAGGTTCGGGTACTCTTCACTCACCTTATTATAACTCTTCAAACTCAACACACCGTCCGATTAAACAAAACCACTAGCTACCAATCTAATCATATCAACCGGAGTATTGACGTTACCGTGTATTCTTGTGTACCAGATTGAAAGCCAATTATTAAACAAAAATAAAAGACAATTAACCGCTTCACTTGTCCTTTGAGCGCCATAAAACGGTTCGCATGCATAAGAACTAAGTTTAGCTCTCAAGAGCACATTTGTAGCTAGATTTCCTTCTCTCTTTTTTTATTATATTTATTTATATATCTGCTTAATCTCACTCAATTCAGTCATGGAGTCGCGAGTGATATCACGCACCACCTCCTTCCCCTCAATCCCTCAAGTGCCCAAGCTTCACAGACAAAACAGCACCGTTTGCTTCTTTTCACCCTGCAGGACTATTGGGGCCGTCGGAGAAGGTGGAAATCTCGTTTTGGGAAGGCAACTCCGACCCGCTTTACTGCTTGAGAGCTTTCCGGAGACGAAGAGGGAACTTCTTCGGCCTTGCCTCGCAGCTGCATCCTCACCAGCTGATGGGAGCGATTCTGCCGGGTGAGGTTCATTTCTTCCGTTCTGACTCGGTCAGGCTTGCCCGTGTCAGCCCTACGACTAATATTATTTCCTGTCTGACTCGATGTTGTCACAGGGAAGCGAAGCTTGCTCCGGTTGGTTTCTTCGACAAGTATCCGGCTCTTGTCACCGGGTCCTTCTTCTTCATGTGGTATGTCGCATGCGCACACCTCTCTAATTTACGCCTGGTGCGCATTGTATAACTGTAAAATCATCATAATATTAGACTCGCTTACCGATCGTCAACCTGTCAACGGGTCAAAGAATCAAGCTTGTTCCTAATTTAATTAATTTTTTTCTTATCTCCCATATATTTTGATTGAAATTACTTAGTTGTTGTTTGCAGGTACTTTTTAAATGTGATATTCAACATTCTCAATAAGAAGATCTACAATTACTTCCCGTATCCCTTGTAAGTGTTAATTCGTGTTTTAGTGATTGGATTAGAGTTCAGATATTTGTTTTTATTTTTATTTTTAAACTATCAGAATAATACTTTTATAACTTCTAAATATCATTTGATATTGTAATAATAACTTTCTTCGTTATTATAATTAAAATGTTCCAAATATTTATTTTATTTTATTATAAATTATATTTTAATATCATTATTATTAGACAAAGTTGTCATCAATAAATAATTCATGTAGCAATAAAAAACCCTAAAAATAAACGAGGTTTGAAATATTCGATATGGGTAAAGATATTGAAGTATAATTTTTACAAAATGTCAAATATATTATCAGTGTTAATGAAAATCTTGAAAAAAATCACCTAAATTATGAAAATTCTATCAAAATGTAGAATTTGTTTTTATGAAACTTTATAAAATATCAAAACAATCAATTACTTATATTTTAAAATAATTTTTTATTTAATACATATATTTTTAAATACTTTAATATTTATATCGATTAATTAATTAAAATATTATATAATAAAATATATATTCTTTTTTATTAAATATTATAGAATAAGTAGTTGAAATGTTTGAAATAATTAAATAAACTATCTAATATTAGTTATTATAAATAAGTAAATCTTGATAGTATAAAAATAAATTTCATTCATTATTTGTTTTTAAAAATACTTATAGTTAGAGGATATAATGAAACTTATTATTCAATACAATCTACATTTTTTAACATTAAGATAAAACAATAGAAAATAAATATGTATGTAACAACTACAATAATTACTAAATATCATATTCATTAAAACAAAAAAAAAACAATTACTAAATATCATACTCATTACCACGAAAATTAAATAATTAAATATAAAACATTGTTATCTATAAAGACGCAATAGTCACACAACTCAACCATTTTGTACTATTTAATGATCGGTGACATAATTTTCTCTATGTTAATTAATTTGTACGAGTTTCAAATTTAATTTACAACTAATCACAATAACTAATATTTTTACTTATTTATTTCATATGTATAACAAACATATTACAAATAAGAAAAAAAAGAATATATTATCTTTTACAAAAGTGAAAAAAAATTGAATTGAGATAATTCCTCGTAAAGAAAAAGAAAAAAAAGAAAAATAAATCAAGAATTTATATTTTTGATATTTTGTTCGATATTATAGTAACAATATCTACGAAATTTTAGCTAAAAAAGAGTCATTTAAATGATATTTTAATAAATTTTTTGATAATTTCGTGATAATTTAATCAAAAGATATGGATATTACTTTCTTATGTCGAGATATATAAAAGAGACATTGTTACGATAAAATCGATGATGTTATCCACGTTTTTATCCTGAAAATTCATATCGTTTTACTTTACTATCCAATTTCACATTTAGATTTTTTTAATATTTAACATAATTGGATCTGTTAAATATTATTTTTGTTGCTGTAAATTTTTAGATGGATTTTGTGTGAATTACTTCTTTCTTTTTCTCGCTAATCAGAGTTCAGACATTTGCTTATTTATGAACTTTTGACGCTCAAATTATTTTGCTGGGCGTGCAGTTTTGTGTCTGTTGTGCACTTATTGGTCGGGGTGGTCTACTGTTTGGTCAGCTGGACCGTGGGCCTTCCTAAGCGCGCTGTAAGTGAACCCCTCCAAGCCTATTATTCATTTCATTAGCTCCTGAGGTTCAAATTTGACTTTGTTAATTATTCAAGTATTTGTGTTTTGGTGGGAATTAGCTCGTGAGGTTCCAATTATGTTTTCTTGTGAAAGTGGAATTGGCAACTTCCTGTTATAGTGATTATAAAAGGACTTGAACAGGGGTTGACGTCAGTAAAGATGATCAAAATAGTCCTATAATTGAAAACAGTTAGAAAGTGGGGTCATTCTACCCTATCCAATCTTTATACCCATTATATTTATTTAAGTTAATCTCAATTCTCATTTATGAAATAATAATTTTAAAAGGAATTTTTTTTTATTCAACATACTTGAGTAATAGTGGTAGAAGAATGTACAAAATATCTAAGTTCGAATTTTCTTAGAAAATAAAGTGGAATATAGTCAAATACCAGTTTCAATAAGTTATGCAACTGAAATTGACGATAAATAAAAAAAAATAAGAAAGAAAGAAATAAACATTATGGAGATATGATTTTAGGTTTTAGGGTTATGAATTTGGATCCTCTGTCATAAATGTTATCTTAATTTTTGTCTTATTAACAGAATCATGATATTATTCAAAATATTATCCCCTGAGTAGATTTCCTAAAAATATGAAAAATTGTTTAAATGACGTGTCATGATCCTATTAATAAGAAAGAGAATAAGACAAGTTTTTAAGACAAAGGATCCCGAGCCTAGGTTTATGAATATTATCATTTTCCATTTTAGATAATTTTCTTTTATTGATTCTTAGTCCTTATGAAATGTGAGAGGAGAGTATTTTCGATTATAAGCCATCTATGAGGAAGAGAGGTGCTAAAGCTTTTGAAGGAAAAAAATATTAATAATTGACATTGTAAATATGACTACCAAGGTATTAGAATCCAAGTTGTTATGAAAGTTATTGCCCCTTATTTAAGCACCGATTATTTGCAATGCTAATTAGTAGCTTGGATTGCTCTGTGCAGCCTATCGACTCGAACCTCTTGAAGGTGCTAATTCCTGTTGCTGTATGTCATGCACTTGGCCATGTAACCAGTAATGTCTCATTTGCTACAGTTGCTGTCTCATTCACGCACACAATCAAAGGTAAAAAGAATTCTATTTTCTTTCCATATTGGGAGAATCATATGATATTGTGTGGCCTATAATATATATTTGTTTCATTTGACTAGTATCATCTTTCTTTTCTTTCAGCTCTTGAGCCCTTCTTCAATGCTGCTGCTTCTCAGTTTATACTTGGACAAACAATACCAATCACTTTATGGCTCTCCTTGGCTCCTGTTGTTCTTGGTTAGTTCTTTGTATTTGTGCATGTCAGTGTGCGTGTATCACAATTTTAAAGTAGCTTTTGAGCTAAACTTATCGAGTTCTAGTCTCAATATTTTTCCAATGCCTGCATAGAATTAAGTTGGAAGTTATAAAAAGCAACAAATAGAAATGATGGGAAAATATCTAGTAGCAAAATCATATGCATTTTTTCTTCGTAATGAGTAATTTATTGCATTGTAAATCATATTCACTCTCTTATTTTTCACTTTGTCATTTTCTTTTGTTTTTATTTTGGGCGTGTGAGTTATATGCCTATCATGTGGTGCATGCAGGTGTATCAATGGCATCATTGACTGAGTTGTCATTCAACTGGACGGGTTTCATCAGCGCTATGATTTCTAATATCTCTTTTACTTACAGGAGTATTTACTCAAAAAAAGCCATGGTTATCCCTCTAAACTCTTGTTCACATGCTTCTTGTGAATAAAGAAACTTGGCTCCAATGACGTTTCATGATTGTTAATATCTTCCATAGCTTAAAACTTTCTCGTGATACTTGCTTCTATCTGTTTTCCCCTTTTAATACTTGCTTCCAACTGTTTTCCCCTTCTAATACTTGCTTCTAACTGTTTTCCCCTTCTAATTATATGTTGCAGACTGATATGGATAGTACAAACGTCTATGCTTACATCTCAATCATTGCTCTCTTTGTTTGTATTCCACCTGCCATCATAGTGAGTACTGAGCAAAAAACCATAAGAACTTGCAAGTTTGTCGTATGAGTTAAAAAGTAAACCTTATATTTCACTTTGTTTTATCTCACTTTATAGATAGAAGGACCTCAACTGATTAAGCATGGCTTTAGTGATGCAATATCGAAAGTTGGACTAGTCAAGTTCATCTCTGATCTCTTCTGGGTTGGAATGTTTTACCACCTTTACAATCAGGTCTCAGTTACTAGTTATATTGTACTTAAGTCTTCTTTTTTAAAACTCTAAGTTTTAGGATATTGTCCTATTATGAGATGACAAAAACTTATTTGTTTAAATTGTCAGTTGGCTACCAACACACTTGAGAGAGTAGCACCTCTTACACATGCAGTTGGAAATGTACTCAAACGTGTCTTTGTCATTGGCTTCTCAATCTTGGCGTTTGGTGAGTGTTTATATAGTTTGACTTGATTCCATTTATTGCTATAAATCCCTATGTGTGTGGGTTGAACAATACTAAAATTTTGCAATTCGCAGGCAACAAGATTTCAACACAAACTGGAATAGGAACCTCCATTGCCATTGCCGGAGTTGCAATCTACTCATTGGTAAAGGCTAAGATGGAAGAAGAGAAACGAGTAAGTCATTCTTTGTTGTAACTCCATTTAGCTTGATGAAAAGCAAGTAATATTGGTTTAATTGCGTTTTATAGCCTTCACAAATGAAATTTCATTTTTAACACCCATTCACGCAATGCACATATGTTTTTCTTTTTCTTATGATGTAAAAACATATGCTTTCGCATATTTAAAAACAGATGCATAATATATATATATATATATATATATTTTAATAACTTAAAAAACATGTTAATAACTAGATCGTATAAAAATCCATGGAATAATATTCCTACAGAAAATCTTAGTTCATTTTGCAACTTCATATATTTCTAATAATGTACATATAATAACTGCTTCAGATTAGTATATCATGATTTACACATGTATGCTGACCTATTAATGTTTAATTTCATCCTCTATGTGATTCCTTCCCTTCTCTCCAGCAAATGAAAGCTGCTTAAGAATAAAAGAATACTGGATATGGAGGACGGTTTGCAACTTTCATTTCTTCCCTTCACATATGGCTTATTAAGTATCCTACATTATTTGAGTCTTTCCCCCTTTCTTCATTAGTTTCTTTCATTCATGTAGATGCTAATTTGCAATGATCTCATTGTAATTGACTGAAAATAATGTACAATAACTCAACTCTATTGTAATGAGCTCTTTATATTTTTAAGCCTCGACCTGTTTGAAGTTCTTTACTATAACTGTTTCTTCTCAAATTTATGTGGTTAAAGGCGTTACAGGCTGTTGCATTTACAAAATAGCCTACACGTACTACAGAGAGAATATTGAATTTTTATGAATTGTTAGACCCACTAACTTGAGCTTCTGAGAGAACTTATGTCTGATTCGTAAATAGAAAACTTGCTGATGTATTTGGTCATAAATATTACCTGCAGAGTTTATTACAGCAAAATTCAACTTCAAAAAATACAATATCAAAATAACAAAGGCATGTTTGGAGGCCACATGCATGTAAAACATATATAGAGATGCATAATACACGACAATAACTTTACTAAAGTTCTTGGCCATCACAGCAATTGAGCTTGATTACTGTTGATCTTTACATAGAGCCAATCTACCATGTTATTCTTGTCCTGATTTTTGTGATTGAGGACCTAATTGATGAGGAGCAGGAGTTGATGGTCTTGGCTATCGTTGATCAAGTAATCATTGATCGCTATAGGGAGTTTTGCAGAGAATTGAAGATTGTGTTGTTTTAGTGTTTGAGTGGTGCTGAGTTTGATCTGCTAATGCTAAGTGATTGAGAATGGTTGCGAGCTCATGTGGTCCTTTAGTTTAAGTTTAGTGAGTTCTTAGAATTAATTTTGGTTTATCTGTTTCTTTAATCTCATATTATTTTTGTGTGTTTTTAGCTTATAATAGTGTATGGGCTTGGTGCTTTGATGGTTAACTCTTTTTCCACTATTAAGGAAGTGCTTGTTGGACAGTTAATGCTTTGAGGTGTAATTAGGGTTGTTGGTTTACTTGCTTTCCTTAAAATAATTATGTTACTTTGGATAAGATGAGTTTTATTGATTGAATAATAATGTCGGAAATGAGTGTTGAATAACAAAACCCCACGTAACTCCCCAAAACGCAGTAACATAACCAACCAAACCTCCAAGATTTCATGAGAAGCCAAAACAATGTTCACTACTAGTTGAATTAGCAGCATACTGTAAAGTTTTGTTTCCAGGGAACATACTTGTTAGCGGAAGTCCCAAGAGCCCCAAGTTTCCCTCATATACAGAGGCCTCAAACGTCTGGAGTTGTGGACCTTTAGGAATTTCACCTGATAATTGATTATTTCACGAGTCCAAGAAGCCTAAAGTAAATATATCAGCCAAGCTTTTTGGGATTTTACGCGAGATTTGAATGTGAGACAAATCTGAGGATTCCAGTTTATTCAACAGCCCAATCTTCTGAGGAATTGTTCCATTAAAATCATTCCTCGACAGATTTAGATGGAGCAATTCAACAAGATGTGTGAATTCCATAGGAATCTGACCCGTCAATCTATTGCTTGAAAGATCAATGACTCGCAATGACATGATATTCTTCTCATCTTTATACTTGATTCCTTTCCATACCATCAATGCTGTATTTATATTGATTAATATAAAATCACCCATAATATCAGGAAAGTATTGATCAATTACGATGAATGTGCTGTGATGTATTAGCCATGCTTATAAATTGTCAATGTACGGTGGAATTTCTCCAAACAAGTAATTTTGAGAAAGATCCAAAACCAGAATATAATGAAGTTGGCATAGACTTGAAGGAATTATACCAATGAGCTTATTTGTATTTAGACGAAGGACAATCAGGTTTCTAAAGCTCTCTCCAATCCGTACCGGTATGTCTCCTTCCAAGTCATTCTCTCCGACATCTAAAACTTGAAGCAGGCTGCAATTTTTCTAAGATAGACACAAAGTTCCTGACAAGCCAATGTTCCTCAAGTACAATGCATGAATTTGATATAACATGAATTGTCCCAGAGAAACCATTGCTTTCCAAATTTAGAATTTTCAGTTCTTTCCAATACATCCAACATTCAAGAACACTTCCCGACAACATGTTATTGGAGAGGTCCAGATATTTTGTGTTCTTTTCTGATGGTCTACATTAGAAATCTTCACATCTTTTGAACATATTGTTGGAAATTGCTATAAAACTCCTTAATTTAAGGAGCAAAACATGGAGCTTAATTCAAAGAACCATTTAAAAAATCATTAATTTAAGGAGTAATTCAAGAAGTGAATTTTCCTATAAATAGATGTGTAATTGTAATGAATTAATCATCCAAAGTTTTCATTCCAATTGAGAGAAAAGCTTTTGTGAGAAAAAATTGAGAGTAATTTTCTTGGGTGTAATTGGGTCGTGGGTTGTGAGTTATAAGTGTTGTAAACACCTTGTATAATTTCTCCCTTTTCAGTAAAAAGATATGCAGTAAGTCTGGAAACGTAAGCACAATTGACCGAACTCCGTTATCAAATTTGTGTGTTATTTTGTCTATTTTGCTTTCTCATAAATCTGGCTTATCGAAAATTTACGTAATTTTTCAACAACTGTTATCAGAGCTTTTGGTGATGATTTCTATCAATTTCCTACAAGATTACTATTCATGTGAATATTTTTCGTTGACATGTGTTCTAATACACGATGGTTTGCAAAAATAGTTGAAAACGATCCAGAGGAAGTCAAATTTGAGTAGGAGCAATGGCTGCAGATGAAGGAAGGGTGAAACTCGAGAAATTCGATGGCACAGATTTTGGGTTTTAGAAAATGCATATAGAGGATTATCTGTATCAAAGAAATCTGTATCAACCTCTCTTAGGGAAGAAGCTAGAGGCTATGAAGGAAGAAAATTGGAATCTTCTAGATAGACAAGCCCTTGGAGTTATTCGATTGACGTTATCCTACAATGTTGCTTTCAACATAATAAAAGAAAAGATCACGATGGGTCTTATGATAGCTCTCTCTAATATGTATGAGAAGCCATCGGTTTCAAACAAAGTGCACTTGATGAGACGTTTGTTCAATTTGCGGATGACAGAAGGCGCATCGGTAACTCAACATCTCAATGAAGTCAGCGGTCCACAACCAGTTGAGTTCGGTTGAAATAATTCGATAAGTCTGAGATTGATACTTTTGTCTTTTTTACCAAAAATCTAAAATGCTACTGTCACGGCTGTGAATAGCTTGTCAGGAAGCAATAAGTTGAAATTTGACGATGTTCGTGATCTGGTTCTCAGTGAAGAGATCCGACGTAAAGAGTCGGGTGAATCGTCAACCTCTTCATTTTTGCATACAGAGTCAAGAGGAAGAGATTCAACCAAAGAGAATGGACGTGGCAGAATAGACTACACGAGAAATCTTCACATCTTTTGAACATATTGTTGGAGATTGCTATAAACCTCCTTAATTTAAGGAGCAAAATATAGAGTTTAATTCAAAGAACAATTTAAGGAACCATTAATTTAAAGAGTAATTCAAGGAGTGAATTTTCCTATAAATAAATGTGTAATTGTAATGAATTAATCATCCAAACGAGAGAAAAGCTTTTGTGAGAGAAAATTGAGAGTAATTTTCTTGGGTATAATTGGATTGTGGGTTGTGAGTGTTGTAAACACATTGTATAATTTCTCCTCTTTCAGTAAAAAGATCTGCAGTAGGTTCGGAAACATAAGCAAGATTGTCCGAACTCCGTTATCAAATTTGTGTGTTATTTTGTCTATTTTGTTTTCTTATAAATCTAACTTATCGAGAATTTACGTAATTTCTCAATAGATTTAGAGTGAGAAGCTGGTATAGTACCATAAAACTGGTTGAAACTCATATCAATTATTGCAACAAGACCATGAGATGTGATTGAATAATCACGCACAACTCTATTAATATGGTTGAAAGAGATATTTAAGTATACTAATCTGGAAGTCTTGTTGTACCAGTTGGGTATGTCTCCTGAAATCCAGAATTGGAGATATCACGGTAACTGCTAACTTTGAACAAACAATGGAAGGCTGTAGGATGAATTTCGTTGAATGACTTATCAAGATCTACTAGAGAGTTGGAAGAATTTGTAGGCAAAAGTGATAAAGCAAGGTCTCAGGAAACTGACAAAATCTGCACTTCAAGATTGATAAGGAAGGGGATATCATTATTGACTGAAGCCAAATAGCCAATCCACAGCTTTGGTGAAATTCATATACCTAAAGATGAGAATTCTCAGAGAACGAAGATGAAAAAGCCATTCAAGACTTTCATTGTCAACAGTAACTATTTCAATATGACTTCCAAGCTCAAGACTTTCCAGGTTAGTGCTACTGAGAAGGAATTGTTTCATTTAAAGTGATATCCAAAGTTGAGATGCTTAGCCTTGTGAAAGAACCAATGAACTTTGCGATTCTAGTAAATTTATTACCACTGAGATCCAAGCGCTCCAAGAATTGCTATTCAATCAAAGAAGGATTAATCTCACCACTCAAAAAAGTAAAAAAGAAAATTCAAGCATTATGACATGATGGTTTTGTTTGTCACACCTGAATACCTGATCCCTATCCAACTGCAGCAGTCATTTTTGCGGCTGGTCCAGGAAGATAGATATTCATTAGGATCTCTCAGCCCTTGTTCGAAGCTGAGGAGAGCTTGTCTCTCCCTCCCTATGCACTGTGCTTCAGAATTTTACTGTCAGTATGGTCATGGCCAACAAATTATAAAGCAGAAATAGAAACGACATCCTCATATTTGGATTATGGGGAGTAACAATAATGTTTAAAATGTTGATATCGATGTTGGACTAAAACTTAATGAAAATATAGAATATATTGGAGCAACTTTGAAATTAAAAAAAAAACTATAAAACTCTATTAAAATCAAAGAATTTATTTATGAAACTATATAAAATATCAAAACAATAAATTATTTATATTTTTAAGCTAATTTTTTTATTTAATACATATATTTATAAAAATTATGATATTTAATTTGATCGAAAAATTAACAAATTAATTAGAATATCGTAGAATAATTAGTTAAAATATGAAATATTTATTTAAATTATAATTTTTAATATTATTATAAATTGATAAACCTTGAAAGTACATAATAGAATTTAAATTATAAAAAAACAATATAGGTAAAACTAGTAAAGTAAATGTAAAAATGAGGTATAAATAAAAATATATATGAAAATAAGTACAAATATTATCCTAAATAAACAATATTTTGATCGAAGATAAAAAAAACTATAAATAGATAAATTTAAAGATGAATTATTAAAAAAAAAATTGATATGAAATGATGTTGTATCAATAATTTCATAATAATATTCATAGTATTCATGATATTTTGACCAAAAAAAAAATCTCAATATTTTCTCGACAATGATATTTTGTCGATAATGTTGTGATATTTTGGACATTTTTTCAATATTTAAGCTAAACAATATGAATATCAAGTTTTGATATTGAGATGTGTAAAAAAAAGACAATATAATTAGAAGTCGACGATATCATTGACATTTCAATCCTTGGTAGGACTAAGACAATAATAAATGATGAATTAAAGGTAAAACAATGTGGCTTTTAAAGTAGTTCTTTATTAAATATATTTATCAAAAGTATCAATTTTATCTAAACAGTATAAAAATAAAGCGTAAAACTCATAATTTTAAGATATTATATATATATATATCAAAAGGACTAATTTCACCCTACTATCTTACTAACAAATTACATAAATATGACTCTAACAACCACCCTTGAAAAAGTTATCTTTTAAACTTCAAATTTAAATTGATTTAAGTTAATATATGAGTTCAAATATTACAATAAAATAATGTCATTAAATTATCAAAAACACATATTTTATAAAATTTAACTTCAACTTGTATTCAATTTGAGCTCATAATATACATGTTTAACCTTAAACTTAACTCTAAAATTATCCAAGTATGATCAGGTAAAACTTAATCAAATTTAATTGGATTTTGAGTGAGTAAGATCAAACTTAATCATTTGAACTTTCAAAAATCATAACTAAATATATATTCCTCGATAGTGTAACAATTGGTCCTGTATTTATGGACTAAAGTACTCCGTATTTCATAATTTTGGGACCATATCTATTTATTTGTCAATTTCTTGGTAATTTGGTTAAAGAAGAAATTGCATTGTAATCATCTCAACGAGTACATGAATATTTTTAGGCATGAGTCATCCATGATCTCCAAAAGCCATTGAAGTCAAACATTCAATTTTTTATATACTCTAATCAGTATTCTTTTTGATATTCTACACATTTTTTTAGAGACAAATATTCAACATAATTAAATATCTTCCATGTTTGGACCGGTCAAACAACTTATGTATAAGAAGGATCGACCAAAGCCCAAGGTTTTTTGGGTAGTTGTCTAGGATTCTCATTGAATTGATATAAACTTTTTTTAATTTTTAAAATAAAATAAAAAATTAATTTTTTTTTATCATTTTTCATTAAAATGTATGGGTGAAAATCTTTACACGACACACTAACACCAACATCAACAAACACAATTATTACATTGCATTACTATTTATCATTAATTACTTTATAAATTTAAAATTATATTATTTTTTTATTATAAATAATCTACTTGAAAAAATTATCTAAATTTATAATTGTGTAAACTAATACATAAGCATTGACACGACCAAACACTAACTTAACATGTAAATAGGACAGGAGCATGAAATAGTGATTACAAACACAAACTAATCTATTAGAACAAAAATAAAATAAGCATTTAAGTAACATGTTTATACCACCTCATGTATGATGAAAACAAATTTTTTATTTCTCCTTGAGCCTAAATCTAGAACCCTTTTGATTTAAGACACTAATTTATCTTAACTAATTATATATCTATCATATTAACTCTATATTGTTATTCTTATTTTACAATAATTTTTAATCAATAAAGATTCAATTGTTTTTCCACAATGATTTTAATAATAATTATTTATGATTATATATCTATAATAAATAATGTATGTTTGTGCATAAAGTAATCATAATGCCCAAATCTTGAGCCTTGCATGCGCCTTGATCTCTAATAGTTATAGCACACTAAGTGGTCTTAGAAATAATAGTTAGTATTTTAACTTTATGACACTCGTTAATGTTATCCCTATATATATTATTCATCAAGGATATGGTGAGTTAATAAAAGAAATACAATACTAAAAAACAACCATATTATATTGATAGGTTAAGTGGTTTAACCGGTCATAATTTTACAAATAAAATATAATTATTTAAATACAAAGAAACTAAAACGTTATACAAAGATTATAAACTTACAATTTTAAAGACATGGAAGGTGGTTATAAAGTTTGAAAATAGGAAAGCTAAGGGACATAGAGAGCTTGTTTGAGAGTTTGAGCGATATATATTTGGTTGATTCAATGGTACCTTTGAACTGAAATCAGCTTTCATTATATAGCCAAAGTTTTACTATGCGTAGATGATTGTACTATTCTTGAATAGTACCTTGTCTGCTACTTTTACTATTTGGTAAACAATGTCCTGTCACCAACTTATACTATTGATGATGTTATTACTATTTGGTGAACAATGTTTTGTTGGCCACTCCTGTTTTTTATTTTTTTACCTTCTGATGCAATAGTACCTAGTACTATTACATGAGTTAGATCTTAGATAGACGTTTTAAATGAGCCTTTTACAAAATATGGGCTTTTAACCTTGATACAAATTTTACAATTATGAGGCCCATGGGTCGTTATATTTTGAATTTATATGACTGGAGGGAAAATCCCAAAACAATCATCTTCATTCTCATCTTCAAGAGTTACTAGTGGCTCTGATTCGTCTAAAGTTGAGACATTTGATAGTGTTTTGCTAGAGTCTTCTACTTTATTGGAATCCTCCATTTGTAATATCTATCGCATAATTTCTAGATATTCTTACTTGGTTTTGGCTATAACAAGTTGGGTGTTGGTATGGGCCTTTTGTGCTAAGAAAGTTGAAGTTCCTAAATTTCTTCAATTTTTCCTATTTCATAGCCTTATTTTATTAGCCATTTTTTCATGGCTGATTTTGAGATAGTTTTGGGGATATTGAATGATGTCCACCATTTTACCTTGTACCTTCATTTTATTACTACTACTTCTAAGAGTACTGGTTCTAGGAACCATTGACATACCCATAGAAGGTAGAATTTTGTAGATAATATACATAAGGTTGTAAACCTTTTCTCTAGGTTTGAAGGTTGATACTAGGTTTTGAAGAGGTTAAAGCTTTCTTGGACCTCTAGTATTAGGATATTTGGGGAAGAGCTAAAGAGTTTCCATTAATGGGTGAACTAAGAAGAGAATTTTGAAGGGTTGATAGTTTTGAGATTGAAAAAGAATAACCACGAGTAGGAATACTTCTAGTTTTGAATAAGGAAGGTATTATACCAAGCTTGTTGATAATCCCAGTAATGAAAGGCTTTATAATGGTATTGGGTGGTTTTAAGATTGATTGGGAATCATTTTAGTTTAGGGAGATCATTGTCCCATTCTGATGGAGACAATATTTTTAGGATTTTGTAGGTAGAATAAGAGGGATCTATTTTATTGTTTGGATGGAATAAATGTTTGAATTCTACACATCCAATATGTTCCAAAATACTCTAATAATACTCTAGAGTTTTGATAATATCCCATGGCTTGTAAAACCATTGTTTCTCGAACATTTTTTGAAGAGATGAATAAGGATTCTTGTCATGGAACCCTTGTTCAACTATTATAACAAACTGAGTCTCTTGTTTCAAGATATACTCAAAAGGTTTTGAAAATTATTTTTGAGAGATTTCCTATCTTTTCCCTGATCCAGGGATTATAGTGGAAGATAATGCTTCCTTTTAAGAAATTATATTAGAGGAGAAATCTCTATCTATTTTTATTTTTGTAGAAATAAGTTTGGATGAAGACTCTTTCTTTTTAATGGATTTGGAGATTTTACTTGTAAAGGATAGGGCCTCTAGTTGTTTTGGTGCTCTGATATCTTAAAGGGTGTTTTGAAGAGATTGGAGAAGCTCAGGTGATTTTGTGAGACTCATGACCTATTTCTGGACCTGTTTTATTTTATCATCAGAACGTGAATCATATTGAGGTTTTAACTGGGTTGCTTCAAACCAAGTAATAATGGGTTTTGTAAAGGAGAGGAGTTTTGAGGAGGGCTTTGGTGGTGGCCTTTCCTTTTCTTTGTCTTTCGTTTTAGGCGACATAAGATTACCTACTTTGTAAGAATTCCCTAGTATGCAAAATTTATTTTGTAGATTTACAATAAATTCTTAATAAAAAATTTTATTTAATAAATATGATTAAAATTTTTTTGAAATACAAAGAAAAATTGATAAATTTTATATTTTAATAGTGGAATAATTCTTTTGACAATCATTCCAATGTCCATAGGTGAATTGGATGATCAACTCCTTCCCCCTCGGTTTGTCTTAAGATACCCCCATAGCCAATATCACTGGCACCAGTTTCAATGATTTTAGGTAAATCGGAATCTGCTAAATGTAAGCAAGGGATATTAAGAACCTTTTATTTATTTATTGGATAATCTTGGTATGTTCATTTGTCCAAGGTTCAAGGTTTTATTTTGAGTCTGTTATAGAATGGATTTGCAAGATGGTTGATATTAGAACAAAAGTCCAAAACATAGTTTAAGCTTCCAAAGAATCTTTGGAGATGGGTTTTTTCAGTGATTCGATCAGGAAATTTGTTAGCAAACTCAAAGGATCGTTCAATAGGGGTGATGGTTTCGCAAGACGCAGAGTGTTCTAGAAACCTGATTTTGGTTTGAAATAGAGAGATCTTTTTGGCAGATATAACAAAATCACTCTTTTAATAACATATAAGAAAGTTTAAAGATTCTTTATGTGATTTTTTATAGATTTTGAGAATATGAGTACATCATCAATGTACACAAGGCAAAATTCTAAGTATGGATTAAAAATATTATTCATAATCCTCTAGAACTCAGAAGGTGCATTTTTAAGCCCAAAGCGCATGACATTCCATTCATATTGTTCAAAGGGAACATAATGATGTTTTATATCGATGTGATGGCTTGATCTGGATTTGCCAGAACCCAGACTTCATATCAAATTTTAAAAATATATAAGAAGCATATAATTTTTTACAAAAGATCTTTTTATTTGGAATCGGATATCGAATATATTTTAGAGATTTATTTAAAGGTTTATAGTTGATGACTAACTGAGGTTTTACTTGTTCAATATCAAAGGCTTTGTTAACATAGAAGGCTGCACAGCTCCAATATGACATGTATTTTGAAATTAATCCTTTAGATTTGAGATCATGAATCTCTTTTCTACACAATTGTTCTAGTTCAGCATTCATTTGAATTGGCCAAGATTTTGTAGGGATTTCCCTTTCATCAAAGTTTGATTCATATGGAAAATCTACCATATGTTCTTTTCTGTCTTAGAAAGCGTTTGGAAAATCTGAGAAGACTTCTATTTGAAACCTTTTTTGTAATTTTGTAATTTATTGTTTTACGATATCTTTTTGTAACTCTCTTTCAGTTGTATGAAAGTGAATTTCTTGTTTTAGGTGTAAAACATTATTTTGTTTTCCTTTAATAAGAGTAGAAATCTTGTGATTATAGATAAAGTTTTTCTTTTATAATTTTTAGATTCCTTGTTTTAGGTTTTTCCAAAAAAAGAAATTCAAGTCTTTCATTCTGGGTTTTAAAAGAGATTTTTTCATATTTGATAGAGAACGGAGTAATAAGATTTTTAAAAGGTATTCCTAATATTACTGAGTAATGGATATCAGAAACTAGGACAAAAGAAGTTTTTTTTTAAGTTTTGATTTAAAATGCTAGCTTCAGTCTTGACATCAATTTTTATTATGGAAACGTTTTGGAATGAATCCTATTTTAATACAATTTAGTCAGCATCGGTATCAAATATTACAACCATTTTTATTTTGAAAACATTAGGATATATAAGGGTTATGACTATCATTTATTTTCTAGTGGTTATTTCTTTTAATATGAAGATAAAGTCTTATGAGACCTTTTCTATGATTTCTAGGTTTTGTGGATCAAAGTTTTCATATATATTGGAGAAGACTCCCTCTTTATTTTGGTCAGAAAGTATAAGCTGAATGACTTCAAAGTCTTCCTTTTGTCTTGTTTTAAGTTGTTGGATTTCCATTTTAATAGTTTTAATTTCAGCCTGAAGGTCTTGTATAGAAGCCTAAGGCTTTTTATTTTGTTTCTTCCTTTCAAGTATGGCAATTAGGTTGTAACGGCCTATGCTTGTAGAAGGAAGCTTTGAAGGTTTCTCTTTTTTTCGTCATCTAAAGAGTTAGTTAGATGATTGAGATATTATTTTGTGAGATTAGGGTTATTAATATGCTAAACAATGTCAAGAAGAAGACATTGTTCTTTAGTTGGCACATTAATCTGTTTTGATTTCTCAAAGTTAGACGTTTTTGTGCCTAACTCATCAATTTTAGGGTTTTGAGCATCTGATGAGTCATCATACCAATGTTCAGACTTAAAGGTTTCAATTAAAAGGGTAGAGATTCTTTGTAAAGTCTCTTCCTTGAGTTTTAATTTCTGAATTTTCTTATAAACTCGACAATATTTTGTAAGATGACCTTTCTTGTTACATTTAAAACAAACAACATCTTTTAAGTTGGTTTTGAAAAAATTCTCATATTAAGCTTATAGATGTCTCTTCTCACCTACCCAAACCTCGACCTATCATTACAAGCTTTGAAAGATATTTTGATTTCATCTAGGATGGCACTTACATTAATGGAGAGAGAGAGAGAGACTACACATGGGCTTGTAAAGTTTGGTACAATTTGAGTCTATATTTCTATTTGTTTGGTTCACAAAAGCATATCTTGATGGCATCTAGAGTAAACAAGTGTAGCATATCACACACATTGCATGTCATCTTCCATTTGTGTGTACATAGCATGGGGTGATGCTATAGGATTGAATACACCTAAGAGTTTGTTAGGGGAAGATAGTTGAATCACTAGGAGTATGTCAACTTGAAAATAGTTGGACTCCAAGTCAACTTATTCTTAGGGATTTGATGACACATTTATATGGCATTGGTGTTTGACTGTTCGTTCTACTGATATGTTGTAAGCACATTAAAAAGCCTTTTATGCCCATCCATAGCACGTATAGACGCGAGGTTCCATGCTATGTATCACATTAGGGAGATGTTTTCTATTTTTACTTATCTTGGATTGTCTGTTCATTTAGTTTGTTGATTGTTGCGTGCTTTGACATTGCTATTTTCTTGATTTTATTCTTTGTTTTTTTCACTTGGCTTTATGTGCTACTTATTTTGTGTTTTCTCTAATCTTCTCTACTGTGTTGCATGAGTGTTAGGATTATTGCATTTTATTTGAATTTTCTCCTTCATAGAGGGGTGTGGTATATTGCATACTTTGTATGTGCTTGCTTTGACTTTTCATGTCCAAAAGAGGGAAAAGTGTGCACAATTTGTGTTTGTCTGTGCATTGTATTTATTTGTTAACATGCTAGTTACTGCATAGGATAGTGAGTGTATTTTGTACTACACGTTGACTGTACTTAGGCTATCGGTGTGTACTTATGTAGAGTTAATATGATAGTATATGATAGACTACACAGTTTTTTTGCATGATACATTCACGGGTATGTGCTTGTTTCTTAGGTATAGGTTACATGCGTAAATTGAAGTCTTCGAGCTTCATGCGTTGTATGTGCAGTGGTGTTGAAATCCTTATGTTTTAGAGTGACAAAATGGATGAGTGGATACATAAATATAGGTAGAGAACATATAATGGATGCACTTGGTTTAGATGTGTCTTTCTATGTTGTGTGTGTGTTAATGTTTTATTCATGAGAACAAACATCTTTAGGTATCCTCATGATCATCTCATGGGAGATGTAAGTATTTTTTTGTGTAGCATTTTTGACACAGAAATCCAAAGGGCAAGATTGTAAGTTATGATGTACTCTGTATATGTATGTTTGCTTCTTGTGTACAATACACGATTTCTATTTATTTTTACTAAGTGTTCTATCTTTCTCTGTGTGAGATTGGTTACTGCTTATCAATAATGCACATATACATATAATTAGAAACATTGTATTTTAAAGTATGTTTTACACACATCATGGGGTTGGTTTTCGTAGTGTGCATGCTAGGTTAAGTAAGGTGGTCGGCGAAGTGGCTGGTCCAGTGCTACAAATAGCCCCTCTTTAATTGTTTAATCAATTCTAAAATTCTACCAAAAATCTACCAATATTTTTAATCATTTCGAATTTCATTTTCACTACTGTGTTACGATATTAGTGATACATTTAAGAGAGTATAAAATAGTGAGATAGACTACTTTTACTAAATTGTGTGAGTCTCATTATGAGAGTGAGCAAATTTAAAATCTTTGAGTTCTCGTATCTCTTACTGTGTGTAATAAAAGATAGAGTGTTTTGAGTTTAAGGGTGGTCCTCAAGATTGTGAGTAGTTACACTTCTTTTTACTGATATGTGGTTACTAATCATACCATAATGTGTGGTGTTGGCTGTAGAGAATAGCCAAGTTCATAAGTCAAACCAATCTATGTTGCAGTTGATAGAAGTGATAGTGGTTTTATTTCTTTCATAGTTATAACTATTTTATTATTTAGTGGATTATTTACTGTTAAGTAGTTGCTTAAGTAACCTGAGGACATTACCACATAGATATAGTCTTAATGTGGGTTTACCATATTACATCATTTGTTATGCATGATCCATTGTTGTGCTAGTACAATTTGATTTTAAGGTATGTATGTTACAATATACTGTAGCTTAAACTTTGATTGGAAAGCATTTATTATTTTCCTATTTTATGATGATTATATAATATCTATTGTGAAAATTCATCTACTTATCTGATATTATATTATGTGTGTTTTTGCTTCATTATTTGCTTAAGTATTTAGTTTTTTTGTTTATACGAGTTAGGGTTGAGTTGTTAAGGAGTTTCTATCTCCTTATCCTAGTAGTTTATTGGATTGTAGACTCTTTCAAACCATTTTATGAAGCTTGGGAAAGGTTCAAAAAAATTTACACTCAATGGTTATACCGCAACTACTTACCAATTCTTCTATATGGGTTGACACAATAGTAACAATTCATAGTTGAAAACACTACAAGTGGTGTTATGAGGGAAAAGACAACCTTAGACACTTATGATCTCTATGAAATGTTAGGTGTTAATTCATAAGGAAAAAAATGCTAGAGTGAGAAGAGTCAAAGTTCATGAGATACACTTCAATATTGAAATGTCTACGTAACTTGTAGATTCACCAAGTAAGTTGCACTTCTAGCCACTAAGAGCACTCTAAAGAAAGAAGCATGTGGAATGTGTAATAATTATAGGAATGGTGCTGACACATGCCCTTATGAAAGAAAATCAATTGCAAAACCTGAACAAATGAGTGAAATGGAGGTTTATCAATCTAGACCCTAATACAAACACTTAAAATTAGGGGTGGAGAAATCATCTCAATTTCTGTTGGAAGGTTAACAACACTACCTATGCCTAGAACCTAAACCAAATGCAAGGCCAGCAATGCCATTAACATATGCTCCATAATCCTCCAAATAAGCCAACTTTAGAAGACAACCTAAATGCTTTTATTATAGTTAGCAAAGATAACCAAATAAAAAATAATGAAAGGTTGGATACTTTGGAGGCTTTAATTAAAAAGTAGAAGTGCAAATAGATCAACTAGTTGAGCACCTGCAAAAGTAAGAAAGAGAAAAATTTCTCTATCAAATTGAACATATGGTTATTACAACCTTTCACAATAATGAATTGCTAGATGAATTGAAAAAGTGGAAGTGTAAGTAGAGCAACTATCTAAGCACCTATAAAAGTAAGCAAGAGAACATTCCGATTAAATTGAACATGTGAAGGCTATTACAACCTTTCACAATAATGAATTACTAGATGTTGGGTTTCCTAAATTTTCTAATGATTTATCTAATGATGCAGGGAGCACAAATAATTCTAAAGCTACCTCCAAAGATCTTAGAAGCTTTAATGTTAATATCACCATTGGTGATAAAAAGAAGATAACTGCTATGGATCTAGGTGCAAGCATTAATTTAATACCTTATTCATTATACTTATAGCTAGGAGTGAATAAACTAAAACCGACAACCATGTCCATACAATTAACGAATAAATTTTTAATTTTTTTCAAAGGGAATGGAAAAAAAGTTAATAGTATAGGTATATAATCTTATCTCTTATAGATCTTGTAATTTCATATGAACGAGAAACCCTACAATTGGAAACCAAGCACAATGTACTTATTTGTAAACCATTTGTGGCCTAAACCAAGACAAATGTTGATGTCCCCAAAGGGACTTTCAATGACAACCTTGGAAGAGAATGTACATTTTCAAGCACATACCGACACAAACTCAATGGCGAGAATATTGAGTGCATTAACATCTAAAAATCGTAATCCCCTAAGTAGCATCTTACTAAGATTTATTTTTATTTGTTAATTATAGTTTATTTTATTTTATTTGTATTTGTATTTTTATTATGTTTCTTTTTGTTTTAGATTTGATGTACTTTATTTTATTTTTATTTATGTTGTGTGAACAATATTTATGCTATTTGGAACTACTAATTTCATAGCTTCTTGATAATGTGTGATTAATGAGAAGTATATAGTGATTCTCTTTGTATGATAGAAATTAAAATAGATGATGGATGCAACGAGAGTAACCGCATTACAATTACTTAATCACATTTTTCTATTACAATTAGATAAATTTTCTTTTGTTCTTCCCTTTTTCTTTGATTTACATTTGAAACATTAAAAGCAATGTAGATTCTAGGTTGGGGGTGGAATAAGAAAATTTCCTTATAAAATTATGCATTTTAAATTTTATTAAACATTTGTTTGCTATTGTTTAGTTGATTAGGTACATTTAAGTCCAATAAAAAAATTAATACAAAATTATTATACTTTTAGTTAATTTAAAGTGAATAATTAAGTCTTTGTATTTTTTGTTTAATGTCTTAAACATGTTCAAAGATTATTGTAAGAGTTAGTTTTATTCATTGTTTATATTTCATGTTGAGATTGAGATAAACCTAAATTTGGCGTATGAGAATCAAATAGTGAAAACTACCTTGTGAGATAGTATAAAGCCTATATCATTTTATTTTGAGTGATAATATTTCTTTTACTCTTTTAAACACTTTTTTATTATTTATATTGTTAGATGATCTCTATAAGTTTTTCATGGAATGTTAGAATTTTAAACATCTACTGAAGTATCATATACTTATTGTCATTTCTTAGATTAAATGGTTTTAACATAAATTGAAAGTGTGTGCTTATCTTCATTCATGGTTGACATCCAGTAATAAAACGATATATATAGGATTCCTCTAGGAAAAAAATAGTCAAAATAATCACTCACCATAACACATATGTATATAGGTCTGTTTTCAATAAAAAAAATAAAAAATGAAGTACAAAAAAAGAGAAAACAATAGTATAACTAAATACTATGATCCTAGATTCTTAAAATTTGTGATATAGTTATACCGAATACTAGAAATATTCCTCTTAAAGTCAAATGAATTTTCATTCATCTTGAGGAACATACTTGATGTTTTTGCTTAATGATTTTGATTGAAGTGTGATATGAGTAATATGATGATTTCATAATCCTAGTATTTGATTCCTTTCATGAGATCCATGTTATGAACATTTGAGCCTTTTTTGTTTATAAATATATGTGAACATTTTTACTTTATTCTTTAAATAACTTATGCTTTCATATATTTTGTTGAGTGCTTGAACTCATAGGAACTGTGTGATATTGAGAGTATATCTTGTGAGGAATATCTATAAATTCTTGTTTAAACCCTTATTTTCATTTTCATAACTTCCTTGAGCAATGTATGCACAATTGTGAACCAAGAAAGATAAAAGATTGAAGAAGATATCTTGAATAATTCCTTCATGAAACTATTTTACTGAACTGGTGCTTTTCTTGGCTATTTTTCTCATTGTTTGTAAACTACGGGCTACTACTTTTATACTGGTATGGTGATGTGTATTTACTCGAAAAATGGTGCACATCACTATTAGAGTAGCAGCAACCTTTGTGACAAATCTAGTAGATTTTGGTCGTAGTCATCATATTTATAATAACTTTAGTATGTGTTAGTATAGGTGTTAATGCTTACTACCTATCTTTTTTTGGGTGACTATAGCATTTAACAATGTAATGTATATGCTACATATGTTGTACATGCATAGCACACATGTACATGACTATATGCTACATATACTACACATGTAGTGCAGTAATGAGTTTGTCATATGCATAACCAGTATAGGTAGCTTGCACACATATTCATATGACTATGTATGATGCACACACTGCATATGCAACACAATAGCAAGCTTGCTATATGCATTATATGTATAGGTAGTTGACATGCATCTACTGCACACATACATTGGTATGCTACACATGTTGCACACATAACCATCAAGTACACAGCTAACCTGTGAGGACAATATAGCACTATAGTACATATTTACATCTTGTAATGCATATTATTTATGCATGATTAGACTTCATCATCATCATTTTTAAGAATCACCTCAGATATGGCTTCTACACCCTTCTTCAAACTCAATGGTACTTTAGTAACACTGAGTTTTCCTTTAAGAAATCAAAATGGATATAGAGGAATGGGCTTTATTAATATGTTTGCTATTTGGTCATATGATGCGACATATTAGACACTTAGCTGATTTTGAAGCACTTTTTCCTAAACAAAATGGCAGTCTAGCTTGATATGTTTAGTCTTGGAATGGAGAATATGGTTAGCTGTTAAAGCAACTACACTAGTGTTATCACACCAGGTAATAGAAAGATATGAAATAGGTGTACCTATTTCATACAAAGAGCTTGTAAGTGAATGACTTCAACAGCTGCACTGGCAAGGCATCTATATTCAGCTTTGACATTGGACTGAGAGATAGTGGTTTATTTCCTAGCATAGTAGATAATTGGGTTAGCACCAAGAAAGATGCAAATACCATACTTAGATTATCTTATTTCTAGGCATAATTCCAAATTTGAGTAAGCAATACCATTAACATTTAGTGTTATTGAAGGCTTGAATTCTAACCCATGATCTATAATGCGACTAAGATAATGAAGGATTCTTTTTTTAGATGTCTAGTGTGGAAATTTAGGGATAATCATCTACTAACATACCTTGTTGATAGAAAAGGAAATATCAAACCTTGTTATGATAACATATTGATGAGCACCAACTGTACTTCTATTTAAAGCTGCATTGTTAAAGTTTTCACCATCCTCAACCTTTAAAGTTGAACTCAAACTCTTGGGAGTGATAGTAGGTTTGGCATGAAGCAATTGAGCCTTTTAAGTATAGACTTGATGTATTTGGTTTGTTTAAGCAATAAAGAACTATTTATAAGTTGAGAAACCTCAATCCCCAAAAAGTAATGTAGATTTACCATGTCTTTCAAAGTAAATTTTTTATTAAGAAGCTGAATAATGGCATTAACCTTGGCTAGATAAGGCCCAGTGATGATCATATAATCAACATACATGATGATATAGATGAAGTATGTAATACAAGTAATGTGGAGTAGTGAGTCATCAAATTTTCCCTTGTAAAACCAAACTGAGTTGGAGCTATTGATAATGTGTCAAACCATGCTTGTGGAGCTTGCTTTAATCCATATAAAGATTTTTTTAGATGGCACATATAGTTAGATCATTGTTTGTCGACAAAACTAGCAGGTTGTCTCATGTATACTTCTTCTTATAGATTGCCACTAAGAAAGGAATTATTGATGTATAATGTTCGAAGTACCCAATGATTACTTATGGCAATGGATAAAAGAACTCGAACATTTTACCATAGGGTTGAATGTTTCCACAAAGTCACTACTTGCAAGTCACCTTTAACAACTAGCATGGATTTTAACTTGTCCAATAAGCTATCAACTCATTCCTTAATCTTGAAAAGCCACTTGTTGTCAATTATCTTTCCATTAGCATAATAGGGAATCATTTCCTATGTATTGTTTCTTATAAGGGCATTATATTCATTTTTCATTGATTGAAACCAACCCTCGTCATCTTGTTTAACTATTTATGGTAAGGTGATATTATGTATAGCAAGAGAGGCTCTAGGTGTGAGTGAAATAGATTTTGATATGCTTATCATGCTGTGAGTATTGGGTGGCTTTCCTCATGGAAATGAGTTTTGGAATAAGTGAGCATGTCATAAGTATTTTCGGTATTGAAAGGTAATGAATAATGTTATGGGGAATTTGTATAGGTGGATTGTGAACAAGAACCATCAGGTTGTAGAGTTAAGATGAGTTGTGTATGGAATCAAGTGGTTGATTAAAGGAAAAATTATGAGAACTGGTAGGATTATTTTGTGTAATGTTAAGAGATAGGTTGGTATTAGTAACATGGTCAACACAAGTTGTGAAAGGATGAATTTAATGACAGAAGGGAGACAATGTTTTGGAATTGGCTCGGTTGATTGAGTTACAACTTTGTTGGAGAAAGGAAAGTTATTTTCTTCAAAAATGACATGGTGTGAGATTAAAAATTTACCTTCATTTGTAAGACATTTGTAGCCTTTGTGACAAGAACTATACCCAAGAAAGGTGCAAGTTGTAGATTTGAAGGAAACCTGCGTTGATTGAATGATTTGTCAAAGGAAAACACTTGCACCCAAATGTCTTTAAGAAACTATAATCAAGTAAAACTTAAAAGAGTCTCTAAAGGGTTTTTCTAATCGAATACTAACTTGGCAATCTGTTGGCTAAGAATGTTGTAGTATAGAATTCTCCATCCATTTACTTTAATGGCATAGAGGCTAGGGCTAACCTACTTAACCCCATTTCAATATTTTGTTGATGTTTTCCTTTTTTCCAACCCATTGTGCTCAGGTGTGTAAGAACATGATATCTGTCTAGTTATACCAACCAAGCTAAGTGCATTATTAAGGCTATCATATTCTCCACCTCTATCAAATTGGGGAACTTTAATGCGTCTATCGGTGATTAACTTAGCTTTTATTCGAAGTAGCAAAAATGCTTTCTTACAATTAGATTTTTCATTCAAAAAGTAAATCCAGCTAAAACGTGAAAATTCATTAGTAAAATATACATACTACCTATAACTAAGACTAGATAGTATAGGTGAGGGTCCCCAAACATTACAATGGATAACATCTAAGGGAGTTGTAGTTTTATTTATGATAGAAATAAATAGTAATTTGTGTGTTTTACCTAATTGATAAGAATTACATATGGACTTATTCTTGTTCAAAAACAATTCACATCTAACATTACACTTATTCATTATAGCTTTAGGAACTTTGAAAGATGGATTACCCAATCTATTATGCCATAGAGTTAGGTTGCCATTGAAAGAAACTTTGTTATTGACTATGTTTTAACAACTATTATCATGTGTAGAACTGATGTGGGCTTATGGATAGATTGTAGAATGTTTATGAAATGGTAACTATTTATGAATAGCCATACCAAATGCATATTGTCTAATCCTAAGTTTCCATTGCACGAGCCTTTACCATGTGTTCTTGTCCTTCATATACACACAATCAGCATGAAATTTCATGAGAAAATTCTTGTCTTTGATAAACTAAACCACGCTAAGAATGTTCTTAGTGATGGATGGAACATGTAACATGTTTGAAAAAATGAATTTCTTGTCTGGGTTATAACAAGAAGAGTTGGAAGACATACCGATGTTAGTAATTTATAGTTCAACCCTATTTCTTACATACAATTGTTCATACCCTATAAACTTAGTTTTGATAACCAAGTTGAGTGGATTTGTTGTGATGTAATAAGTAACACCATTGTTAGTGAACCCACTTAGATCATAAATAGAATTATGGTTGGCAATAAGAGTAGTAGCAGGTTGATTGATCATAGAAGCTGTTGGTTGACATGGATGAGTGAAATAGATAAGTTGTTAAATAAATGCAGATGTGGAAATGGCATTCAATGACAGATTGCATGGGTATGATTTTGGTTTTGAATCATTGATATTGGATTATTCAATGCATTCTATGTAACAAGGCTAAATACAACAACTTGAGCTTGAGGAACATTTTGGCTATTGAGATAAGCAATTGCATATGGTTGATTTGTTATTGGGTATGAAGAAAAAGTAAGTTGATTAGTTGGGGAGAACTAGTAGGAAAACATTATTCAATGAGCATTGTTATTATAGAACTGGTTTGATTTGGTGTCATTTTTGCATCAAATCAATGCCAGCATTTGTTAGTAAAATAGCCCAACTTACCACAAATTTGACACTATGGTATATTATTGTTATAATTTCTTCCTATGCCTTTCTTAAAACTATGAAAGTTTTGAAAAGGTGGCATGCCATTGTGTGGATCTCCATTGAATGAAATATTTTGAGGAAAGTAGATGGGTTGAGTATTTTGTGGGAAATGGGCAAGATATACTTGTTCTTTACTAAAATCACCTTGCACTTTATCCATCTCAATTACCAAAATGATGGGAGCAGCAGATTGTGTTGGATTGGGCATTGGGAAAGGTGTCATTAGCTGTTGTTAAACAAGATTTGCATTTGGTAAAGGTGTCATGCTTGTAAGATTAGATGTAGGCGAAAATGTATAGGCATATTCCTCCCCTCCAATCTTCTTTCATGGCTAAATAGTTCATGCAACACTTCTTGCAATTTCACACTCCCTTCTTGGACATTAGCCTGCACAAATCATAGTCATTATCAAGACCATTCAAGATTGTCACAATCTGATCCTTTTTTGAAACCACACACCCTACAGAAGCTAATTATGATGCCAAGGATCGCATATGTTGAAAATATTCACTAATAGACATGCCATCCATTTTGATAGCACTCATTTCAACCTTGTACTGCATAATTCTGTCCCTTGAGTGTAAGAGGAAATATCCCTCAACACAGTTATGTTTCACAGCTTGTGTCACAGTCTTGCATTTTCTTTACAAACTCATCAATCATAAATCCTACCAACCAAGAACTAATCATTCTATCTTGATGAACCAAAACTTGTATTCATCATTCACAGTTCCATTGACATACGATTTTCAGGTCATTTGTAGATACCATTCACAAAGCTTTCTAAATTAGAACTCTTTAGCATGCATAATATTTGTTTTCTCCATAAAATGTAATTCCCTTTATCTAATTTTATGTTGAGTACCTGATTATGGAAGGAAATCTCATGCTCTATTTCTTTTTGAAATTCCATTGGTGCTTTCTCTGTCATTAAGTGCTTTTATTTTGATTGATTATTGCAAAATTTTGCTTTGTACCTATGAAAGATACTCTGATATCATCTAGAAATTCTTGTTTAAATCCTCATTTTCATTTTCATAACTTCCTTAAGCTATGCATGAATAATTGCAAACTAAGAGAGATGGAGAACATTTCTTAAATAATTCCTTCATGAAACTATTTTATTGAACTGCTACTTTTCTTGCTATTTTTCTCATTGTTTATAGACTGTGGGCTGTTGCTTTTATATTGGTATGGTGATGTACATTTACTCGAACAAAGGTGCACATCACTATTAGAGTAGCAGTTACCTTTGTAACAAACTTAATAGGTTTTGGTCATAATCATCACAGTTATAATAACTTTAGCATCTGTTAATATAGGTGTTAATGCTTACTACCTATCTTTTGTTGGGTGACTATAACATTTGACAATGTAATGTATATGTTACATATGCTGCACATGCATAGCACACATACACATAACTATATGCTACATATGTTGCACATATAGTACGGTAATGAGTTTTTCATACACATAATCAATATAGGCAGCTTGTGCACACATACTTATATAACAATGTATGATGCATATGATGCATATGTAACACAATAGAAGGCTTGTCATGTGTATGATCTGTATAGGCAGTTGACATGCATTTGTTGCATCTATTGCACACCTACACTATTATACGGTACATGCTGCACACGTAGTCATCAGGCACGTAGCTAACCTATGAGGATAGTATAGCACTATAGTACATATTTATATCTTGTAGTGCACATTCTTTATACATTCTATGCATGATTGGACTTTATCATCATCATTTTCAAAAATCATCTCAGATATGGCTTATATAGAATAGAGTCAAAGGCAATTTGGATTCTTAACATTAGGCTTGGTTGAGTCAATTTTGATATGTTCTAGTAATGGGGCATGAATATGTGATGGGTAACTTATTTACACGATGAAATTTGATCCTTTGAGATGCATAATTATCTTATGCATGAGATTTTAATTATGAACTGAAAAAAACCTAAAACATGAGAATTTTTGTTAATTTTAGTTTTTATTTTGTTATTTTTAGTTTTAGTTTTTATTTTTCCATATGAATTATTTTAGTTTTAGTTTTTGCATATTAAGAAGTTTATAGGTATCATCACTAGAAGCCTTCACAAGACTTTAACTTGTCCACTAGGCCAGCTAGGGTTTAAATGCTTATTTCATAAACTGAATGCAACCATGGAAATATATGGAAATGACTTAGGTTAGTATAGTTTGGTTTACTTATGTTTTATTTTAAGTTTTTAGATCCTTTTACTTGCTACAGACAATTAAGGAGTTAGTTGGGGTTTTTGATAACTTCTTGAAAATTACTCATATTCTATGACTTTATTGTATTTAATTGAAATAAATAGGTTTAATTATAGCATTTTATACGATTATTTATGCAAATCTATCTGTTTAGAATCATATATATGTTTTGTTTTATTTTAGTTGTTTTTAGCTTCAAAAGAGATAAATATGTCAATACTCAAAGACACAACATTTGGAGCACTCATATAGCACCCTAAGAGCTAAACACACTAAGGAATGTAAGGCTAACATCAAGAATCAATCAATATGTAACGCATACAAAAGAATTCTAGACAAGCATTGCATGTAGCAGTGAAGAATTAGTGTGCCATGGCGAATACTTCTAAAAATTCTTATTGGGACATTAAATGTTTCACGCTCTGACGTGATAAAAAGTGTGTCGTGGCATGGTCCTTTTGGGTAGAGCCATGTGAGTAAGTTTTGAGTTTGTGCCAAGGCAAGAACAAATTTCTATCGTAATGTGCATACGTTTTCTTTTATTTTGTAGCCCTATACATTATTTTCCTTATAAATGGACAAATAAGTTCATTAGGTTAAAATAGATTTCATATTGTATATTTTTCCATTTTTTATATTTCTTATATACAATATAGATTAGAGAGATAACATATTAGAGGCAATTTCTTTGGAAGTTTTCCCATATTCAAGAAAAGAATAAAAGATTTATAAAGATTCAAAATAACACATTGAAGACCAATAACACAATTTTGAATAGGAAACATCATTTATATATTGTTCGTATTTAGATTTGATAGGAACTTTTTATTTTTAGATTAACCTTATTCTTATTTTGTTGAATGAATACTAATTTTAAACCACTAATCATGGATTTTAATATGAGCACATCTGGTTGACTTTATTATTGGAATTATCTTTGTTGTCATGATTGTTTAGATTATTTAGGTGAATATTTTTATGATAAATTAAATAAAGATTATTTTTTAATTTAATATTTCTTACAAGATTTATTTATGAATAATTTATTAACTATTTATTCTTCATAATAGATTAAAATTTTGATAATTAGATTTCAGATATATCATCTAGATCTAATTTGGATAACTTGAACAAGAGTTTAGATTGGTGATTTGGCCTAGATCATTGTTTTAAATAGCTTGATATGTCCATGGGCACAAATTAATCAATTACTTAAACATCATAACATGTCATTAATTGATTTGATTAATAAAGAAAATGATGTCTGTCATATAGAAAGTTCATATTTAAAAGGAAAAATCAATAATCCAAGTTTATAATTTAATTACCCTAAATATTTATAAGCAGGTATTGTTAACTAGCTAAATTTCTCATAAATTTTCCATTGATCAATAATTTAATTTTTCTTGATTTTGTATTAAGTTTAATTTATATTTAGTTATTTTATTATTTTTTAGTAATTTAGGATTTCCAAAACCAAATCATTGTGATAAAGTATTTAGTTTTTTTGTTTATAGTTTATTTAAGCTTTTAATTAAAGCAAACAGTTATCTAAAACTACTATAATTCCTTGAGAGACCGACTTTAGGAGTATACTTGTAGCTTACTATAAGTGATTCATGCACTTGCGAGCTTTTTATTATACAAAATTTGTGCATCACTTAGCCATTTTAACCACTTTACACGTGGCCGATAGTAACAGAATTGTCACAATCACCATCGTGACAAAGGCTAGTATGGAAGAAGAAGAAGAAAACTATTGGGAGCACTAATGAAGCCATAACCCCATGGTATACGCCACTCCTTAACTTCCTCAAAAGTGGGAGCCTATCAGGATAAGACCAAGATAGGAAAATTTGCATTGAAATCTAGGTAATAAATGATCCAAGGTGAAAAGATGTATAAGAAAACAATTGTAGGGCTTGAACTCCTTTGTATAGCCAAAATTTATTTAACATGAATCATAAGTGAAGTATTTGAAGTGGAGTATGGCTCCCACTCAAGTGGGATAAGCTATCTTAATGGATCATGAACAAGGGTATTATTGGCCCATAATGTTGACAAATTGGGTGATATACATCCAACCAAGTGATAAATGTCAAAGGTTTTCTCCTCTCTCCTATATATCTTCAACATAAATTATGGGAATCATCAATATGTGGCGATATTTTAAGTGAAGACTTGACATAATTGAACCATTGCTATAGTGTCAGGGTTAGAAAAAGTTCTTACTATTTGCTACATATTACTTCACAAAGTATATAGAGGTCAAGCCATTAGGGAGGATAAGAGAAGAGGGGATTTTCCAGTTAATATGAAAGAACATCATATACCGCTTTAGTTTACCTAGAGAGATTAGGACCATCAACAGAAAAAAGTTCATAGACTACAACATAAAGGAGTTTGCCTTAAAGTACAACATCAAATTATTCCACTCCACCCCATACTACCCACAAGAAAATGGTTGAGTAGAATCTTCAAATAAATAATCTACAAAAGAAATATTGGTAGCTTCTAACAGAAAATGGGTGACTAAGTTGCCTCAAGTATTATAGGCAATCAAAACTAGCCTTTGGGGAACGACTAATGAAACCCCATTCCTTTTGGTTTATAGAATAAAGAAAGTAATTCCTATAAAGGTGAGGATTCCCACTCTAAGGTCAAGCATTATCGTAGAACAAAATGCATCAGAAATGAGGGTCAACTTAGATCTAATTGAACAAAGAAGGAATCAAGCCCTAAGAAAAAAAGATAATAAAATGAAAATTAGTAATAATGATAATCAATAAAGATAATTATATCACTATAATTAATAAATAAAATAAATCAATAATAATGATAACATTGGTAATTAAATTAAAAATATTGGATAAAATTGTCGAAACTTTATTTGATGTGCATTCGTATCTATATAATAGTAATAATATATATATGTGGATATGTGTGTGTTTGTTTGTATATGCAAAAAAACCCATTTATTCCATGAATGTGATGAATTCAAAACAATCCATTAAATTTGAGGAGCTCAATGATTTGATTGAATTTTATTACAAAGTTTTCAATTTTGTTAAGTTCAGATCGATTGGTGAATTGAATTGTTTACTATTTGCTATAATTTGATGAACTTATCAAAGGTAAATGATTTTCATAACTTAAATTTGTGTCTTTCATTTAAGATTTTTACAACTTATTATTACACAATTTTTCTTCATTTAATTAACTTATAACATCAGTAAAAGATTCAAATGTTTTCAAGTTTTCATCCATTCACATTTCTTACTTGATTTCATATTTAATTTTGTATGTATATTGAGTTTAAGACTGCAATATTATTAAAATGTAATTTTTTTTGTTTATTATTTTGATATTTTGACTTTATTCTAAACTAAATATACATGTTGATTATTGATGAGAAATGAGAGTATGTATTAAAAAATAAAGTTCAAAAATAGGACAAAAGACGTTCTAAAATGGATTGATCCAAACTAATTATTGGATGAAAAAATTACCTGGCATGCATAGTCTTATTCGATTAGTCAATGTCACTATTAAAAAGTCAAATGCGTACAATTAGATAAGATTTAATTCAAAACAAAGCTTCTCAAATTTATTTCAAAACATATACTAATGACTTAAATTTATATTTAGATAAGGTCATTAATATATTAAATATTTTATATTAATTACTTAATATTTAAATTGTTATATTAATTTAAATATTAATTGATAAAGATAAGTTATTTACAAGACTATCATTATCCAAAGTCTATAAATAGACCCTCTCCACCTCAAAATGGTACGCATAAGAAAATGCTCAGACTCTCCAAATCTTCTCTAATCTAAGCTCATTCATACAAAAATTGACTTAAGCATCAAAGTAGATACAACATCCCCCGATGTCATTCCTTTTTACATGTTTTCCAATAACCTGTAGGATCGAAGTGGTAAGGACGTGGAGAACAAAAAAATTGGCTTCAACATTTGAAAAGATAAATTTGATTCAACAAGTATCAAATAGATAAATATTTAATCATTCAATGGAGAATTTATGAGATGTATTAGTTGGTTAATTATGTTTGCTCAACATTAATTTATGTTATAAAATATATGAATTAAAATTATTGATTCTCCTTTTTTGTATGAAAAGTTCTTTTGACGGGATCAATTTCATTGTTAATCAATATCAATTAAAGTCTTTTGGTGGGATTAGTAATTGATAGTTGATTAAATTATGTTTTATTTCTAAGGAATTAACAAACCATTTAATTGATACTTTTGGTGGGTTATCAATTTAAACTCTCATTCAATGTATCAAAGTTAATTTAAGATTAATGTATCCGGAAAATAACTTTCAGATTTTAAAATATACTACAAAAATTATGTCGTCAATATATTTTTAAATAGTAATTCTTATAAAAATCTTTGAAATAGAATATAACTCATATCCAAATAATCAAATCCAAAATCTAGATATTGATTCTAAATCAAATCCAGATGATCAAATCCTAAAATCTAAGTTTCATATTTTATTACAAAAAATACTTCATCAATATATATTTTTATGTAATAAACTTTGTATAAATCTTAATGAAAAAATAAAACTTAATTTATTTTATAAAAAATATTTACCTACTTTAATATTTTAACAAACATAACAACATTACTAATGTCCTATAGTATTTTCAGCTAGACATATTTAATTTAATAAATGATCAGTAAATTAAATATAACATTAAAATAGTACAAAGTTAATTCCAAAAATAAAAGAATACAATTAAAATTAATACATCAATTGTATCTTTAAAATACAAACCTTTAATATTAATCTGTATTTAAAAAACCTCCAAACGGATCTACCTAAACTCTTATTGAATAGAAAAATTACTACTACATAAGCTAACTATGTTCAAGTTTCAAAATTGAGAGAAGAACTTTGAAACTAAAAATATAAAACTAAAAGAGAAAAGAGAAAGAAATGAGATGTTGAGGAATGAAAGGGATGATTTGAAATGAGGGGAGAGGATCCTATTTAGAGGATTGGGAAACACTACAAAATGAGAGAGAAATGAATCAGATGGTTGCACGCCGCGACATGAAACTTTCCACCATCACGACATGTGATGATTCCGTACGTGTTGTAATCTTGATTCAAATCACTTGCGATGTGACATGTTTTTTTCCACAACCACGACACACATGAAACTACATGTTTTTCATATTTTTTTTGGATCACCCCCTTAAAAGCTTGGTTGGAACATATGTAAGACTTACATATGTATTATCTTTTATGCTTCCTGTTTGCAATTGAGTATTTTTAAGTATAATACTTTATTGTTAATATTTTGAAGCTATAAATACCTGAAAAATAACAAAACGTATTTGTAATTTCAAAAACACATATTTGCTAAATTAATGATAAAATTACAAAATTAAAAATTTATTTTTGACATTAAAGTTTAAATAAATCATGTAATATTTAGTGCTTTTAAGCATTCATCACTACCCTCAACTAACTTCTTGTTAGTCTCTAACAAGGAAAGCGATAAAAACTAAAAAAATTTACTGAAATAAAATTAAACTATTCTAAATCATTTTTGTAGATTCACATAATTGCATTTAGTGTATAAAACAAGTCTTTAAACCCCTAGGTTGTCCTAGAGGATGAGTTCAACATGATACCCAAAAATATCAAACTAAATTGTAAAAAAAGTTAAAAGAAATTACAAAAATAACACACTAACAAATAACAACTAATTTTAAAATATCACAAAGTAAAAATAAAATAACAAAAATTCTCATTCTCCTAGCATCTTTTAAGTTCATAATTAAAATTCTCACATAAGTTATTTTAACATCCTAAACATTCATACTTTATTAACACAATTAGTTGAAAAACCACATTCTTATCCCACATTAAAAACGATTTATCCAATTTCAGTGTTTGGAATCTAAATTCGGTTTGACTTTAAACCTCACAATGCACACTTTCAATATCACACTGATCCTATTGGTTCAAACACTCATTTAAATTTATATCTGAATAGATTTTATGTAAAGAAATGAAATACTAGACTCGCATATGTTTAAAGAATAAAAGGCTCAAAGTAGTGCATGACATCAAACTTGTGAAAGGAATCGAATGAAAGGATTTATAAAGAATTCACAAATGATTCTCATGCGTCAATTAAAATCATAAAATAAAAATTCCAAGTTATATGCCTTTAAGGGATGAAGAAAATTCAATGATTTATAGGAGATTTATTTCCTATCTTTCTTTTGTATTTAAGCCATTTCTAACAACTTGTAGGATTTTTTGGTATAGTATTTAGTTTATACTATTTATTTTTCTCTCTTATTTTTTTTCTCCTTTTTAGAGATATTCTTCCTATTTTTTTAGAGAGAGAACCCATGTACAATTTGTACATATTTTGTATGATTTTGGTGAGTGGTTAATTTTAGCTTAGGTAACCCTATATATATATTTTATTTTTTGAAGTCATGCATGAATGAAGAAGGGCATATGCTTTTAATCTCTACTTAGGTCATTAAATTTAAGCAATAAAAATAAATATATGACACTTTATCACATGTAAAAATCCTAACATTCAATGCAAAATTATAAAAATATTCTAACAATTTGAATAATTTAAGAAGAGTGTTTAAAAGAGTACAAAAAATATTGTCACTGAGAATGGAAAGATAAAGGTTCAAAATATTCTCATAGGATAGACTCCACCATTTGATTCATAAACACTAATTTTGGGTTTATCACAATTTTAATATTTTATCATGAAATGAAAACTATGACAATAACTAACTAATTATCACATTAATCCATGATATATTCAAGAAATTAATCTAACAGTATAAAGATTTTGATCATTTGCTTAAAATTAATTACAAGCATGAAAATTTTGTAAGAAATTTTTTTTTTTTTTTTAATTTAAACTTAAAATTCTTAAACTAATAAAAACAAATAAAAGCAAACAAATGAAAGAAATAAAACAAATAAAAATATAAACATATGTTTAATCAAAAATTTAAAAATTATTGAAATTTATGTAATTGTAACTTCTATCAACCTATAACTTATATCGCTCATAATGCAAAAATTGAAAATTAAAGACAAAGAGAAAATAGTAGAAAAGTTATCGACTTTGCTAAACTTATTCAAGTATTTAATGTTAAAATTCAAATGTATCCATCATCTCAAACATAATAATCCACACAAATAGAATACTATGTATTTCTTATACATCTCAACAAATAGTTATATGGTTCAATAATTTCAAATAAAATAAACATTGTTCACATGATAGGAAATTAAAACAAATTAAATAAAACACATTACATGAAATAAAAAAATGTAATATAAATACAAACTAAAATCCAAAAACTAAAGGCAATAAAATTAAAATAAAGGAAATGATATTACCTAAAATCCATGGGTTGTCTTCCATCCAACACTTAGTTTAACATCTCAGTAAGATGCATCATTATCATCGTGCTATATAAGGCTTCATTCAATGCTCATTTATTTTGAACGCTCCTTGAGTCTTAGGATCTAATAGCTCCACCACTCCATTTGGACATAGTTAGGTGACTGTAAATGGTTCACTGAGTTGGAGAAACTACTTCTCTCATACTGTCTAAATCAAAATTTAGCTCGTTAACTGCTCAATAAGCCTTATGTTTAAGTTTAATGGGTAAATGGAACGCCTTCCCAAAGATTAGCCAATAAGGGCTCATTCCAACGGGTGTTTTGTATGATGTGCAGTATGCCCATAAGGCACCATTCAACTTGATTACCCAACCCTTCCTTAAAAGGTACATAGTGTGTTCCATAACCCCTTTGATTTGTATATTACTCATTTTTACTTGACCAGAAGCTTGTGGATGATATGGAGTAATCACTTGTGTGTGATGTTATACTTCTTTAGTACCCTATCAAAAATTTGTTGCAAAAATAGCTCTCTACATCTAATTATTGCTCTAGGCATCCTAAACCTACTATATATTAAACCCTTCAAGAATTTCACAACAACGTTAGCATCATTTAGTTTAATGGGTATAGGTTCTACCCACTTGGACACATGATCAACAATGACCAAAATATATTCATTTTGAAATATGGGAAAAGTGACCCATAAATTCAATCCCCCAAATGTCAAATAGTTTAACAACTAAATTATATGTCAAAGGTATTTTGTCTCATTTGCCTATATTACCTATCCTCTGATATCTATCATAATGTGTGCAAATTAGCATCTTTAAATATAGTTTAAAAATAAAATTCTAATTTTAATACCTTAAGGGTCATTTTATTACCACCAAAATAACTCTCACAATGAAAATCATGAAAAAAGGCCAAAATGCTCTTATGTTCTTTTTTAGGCACACACCTTTAGATGATTTGATCTTGACTATTCTTGAATAGATAGAGGTCATCTCAAAAGTATTTCCTTAAAAAGTGTAACATTTTTTTTCTTTTGTTGAAAAGAAATGTTAGATCTCAAAATACCAATAGCAAGATAATATACTATGTCAACATAATGGATTTGGACCTGCAGAAGATAATTGTTCATCAGGAAAAGTTTCAATAAATTTTTCTATGCTCTTACCTTCAAGAGAATTGGATTCAGAAAATAACCTAGAGAGATTAATAACTATTAAATTTTCTCTTCCTTACTTATCTTTGATCTCTAGATCAAATTCTTGTAAGAGTATAACTCACCTGATTAATCTTGACTGAGCATTAATCTTAAAGCAGTATAATCAGAATGAATAATTACTTTATAACATGTTAAGTAAGACCTAAATTTATCTAAACAACCACAACAGTTAAGAATTCTTAATTTGTCTAAAAAACCACAACAGTCAAGATTTCTTTCTCAATAGTGGAATAATGAATTTGGGCCTCATTGAGTGCTTTTCTAGTATAATATATGACATGAAAATGCTTATCCACTCTCTATTAGGGATGGGCACGAGGACGGGTAGGGACGGATTTTAATATAACCATCCCCAAACCGAATTATAAAATCTATCCCCGAAAACTGTTGCAGTTCAGGGACGGTTTTTTACCTACGGATAACAGTTTGAGACAGTTATTAAAAAAACAAAAAAAAAATGCTTTTCAAAATCTTATTCAATTGAGCTCCTTTTGGCTATGCAATCCACCTAAAACAAATGCACACGTATATTGAACTTGTTATTTAAATTTGTTATTTTGAGTTTATGATAAAAAAAATTAACATTTAATAATATATATATTTTTATGAATCTAGATAAGATTAAATACATATAAATAAGAAACACAAGATATAAATAAAATATTATAAACTAATAAAAATATTGAAAACTAATTAAATAAATTTAAGAAAACTTCAAGTACAATAAATCAAAACTTTTTTCTTCTAATTATTCATCAACAAAGACGTATCCACAGTAAAAAATCAAACATATAAAATCACTTTTATAAACCAAAATAATAAATTGATTAATCAATAATGTAATTTTTTTACCTCAACATCATCTTCTACAATATTAATAGTGGAAGCAGATGAACCAGGAGCTAACATGTCTGAATAAATTATAAAATATTTGAATACACAATTAAATAATTAATATATAGTATATAAAATAAGTGTTAATAAAATATAATATGTATAAGTATTAAATATATAGACTTATACCTTGTTTATGAATACTAGCCCATAACAAATCTTGAGTACACATCAAAGCTTCCAATGTGTTTTCTTTGAGTCTACTACGATGTTTGCTCACTACTCTACCACTTGTGCTAAATGCAGATTCTGAAGGAACTGTGGTGATCAGAATAGCCAAGATATCTCTAGCTATGTCATGCATTATTGGATACTTATGTTTGTTACACTTCCACCAAGACAATATATCAAACTCTTCATCTGAAATTTCTACATTTGCCTCCTCTAAATAAGAGTCTAACTCAGATTTCAAAGATCTAGCTTTATTTTTCATTAATTTCCATTGTTTATACTCATTTATACCACCAAGATTAAGAACACTAATACCTTTTGAACTTTGAGATGTATTGGAACGTGTTAAAAATTCCATTTGTCGACTCTCTTCTAAAATTCGTTTATTTCGGTATATATTTATCAAATCATAACACTTTCTTCTCACCTTTTCAATTTAAAAAATGGAATTCTCTCCATATATTCTTGGAAAATATAATTCGAGATAATTCATCTTAAATCTACGATCCAAAAGAATTCTTATAGCCATGACAATATTAACTTCTTGCCAATACTTATCAAATTTTACAATCATGTTTGAAGCCATTCCCTTGACCAAATCATCCTCATCATTAATCCAATTATATAATGACAATTTGATGTCACAAATATGAGGAAATAATATGTTTATGGTGGGATAGTTGGAACCAGAAATCAATTCAGTAACCTTGTAAAATAATTCTAACTTATCACAAATTGTACTTGCCATTTTCCAATCCAATGCATTAGGAAGACTATTATAATTATTTTCCAATTGTTTTAAACGAGGAAACACTTTCTCATAAAACAATACATTTTTAAGCATTAAAAAAGTAGAATTCCAACGAGTTTGACAATCAAGAGATAAATTCTTACAAGAAGACTTTATCTCTTGAGATGCAATTTTTTAAAATTTTTCCTCCCTCTTTTGTGTTGTTGTCCAATATGCAACATTATATCTAACGTTAACAATGCATTGAGAAATTAGATTTAACCCATCTTTCACTACCAAGTTTAATATGTGAGCAGCACAATGCATGTGAAAAATATCTTCATACAATAACATTGAAGTTCTATCTAGTGAATCTAACAGATCGGGTAGCATTGAATTATTAGTAGAACTATTATCTAAAGTTAAGGTTGAAATCTTACGATCAATGTTCCAATCCAAAAAGCAACTCATTAATTCTTGACCAATAACTACAACATTGTGTGGAGCAGGAACATATATAAACCTACAAAAAATTATATAGTAACAATAAAATTGTTATATACAATCATTTAATATATCAAATCTCTAAAAACATATTTCATAGGAATTGTATAAATTTCAACAATAAACTTAAAAAATTACCTTATTATTTTACTATGCAAATACCAATTGTCATCAACGAAATGACAAGTTACAGCCATGAATCCTTTGTTCTGATTTCCAGATTTCCACATATCACTCGTGATTGCAACACGACTTTTGTTGTTCTCCAACATATCCATCATTTTTTTTCTCAACATCATAAATCTTTATAATGTCTCTCTTAACTATCGCCCGAGAAATAGGCTTCCATATTGGTTGTAATAAATGTGAATACTCCCTAAATTCATGATGCTCAACAATATTAAGAGGATACTCGTGTAGAATTATCATCTTTGCACATCTATCACGAGAAACTTGAGAATCAAAATTCCAATGTCCTAATTGATCAATTCTATCCCTTTTCTTGTTAGGATTTAACAATGATTGACCGATACCCCTTTCTTACCGTTTGAATGGACAACCTTTTGTATGTGCTTTAAAATGAGATGTCTCATTCCTTGTATCACCTCCTAACCGTTTTCCACAATAATTACATATTGCCTTCCATATCCCATTAATTTTCTTCCTATCAAAATGAACTCATGCTTCAGACTTTAATTTATCCTTCCCATCTTCTTCCTCACTACATTCATTTGATGGTTGACTGTGTATTTTCAGGTGAAAAGGTTGATGTAAGGAGAGGAACATTTTGTATGTTGATCGACACTTGAAGTTCCACCACTTGTTACCTCCATATTAAGTTCAATGTCATTTACTCCTTGAGAGGATTGTGGTGAAAAATTCTGAAAAAATAACTTTCAAAGTTTAAATTCATATATATAAAAAATATGCATATACTTTCTATTATCTCACGTTACCTTTTCAACATATTCACTTGTCATGATATTTAAAGTCTCTGTCTTCTTCACAAATCTCTAACTCTACAAGACATGATAAAAAATTGTCATCATACTATATTCCATATTCAATATGAATCGATAATAAGATTTTACCATATACATTATGAATCGATAAAAGAGTAGCACTAATCTCACAACAGGGAGGTCCATACACAAAACAGAGTAGTCACTTTATTTCTTATACATTATGAATCGATAATACATTATCCAAATGACTTTAGGCATTTAAATATGTTATGTCGAAACTGTTCTGAGTCTCTTGACTAAATCTATCAAAGCACAAATCAACTAAGATTTTACCATGATCACTTAAAATGACAAAAATTTTGTGACAAAAATAGAGTAGCCAATAGCCATGTTTCATAACAGGAAAGTCCATACACAAAAAAATGTAGTCAATTTATTCCATATATACTATGAATTTTTAATACATTGTCCAGTTTTGCTCAAGAAATAGAATAGCAAAAATATCATAGCAGTGAGATCAACCATGTATCAGCCATACACAAAACAGAGTAACCATGTATTAGCCAGACAGCCACCAAGAGATCTACTTCATACGAGAAAAGGAAACACTTACCTGATGAGACCACGAAGAAAAAGCGATAGCAAGCCGGCGACAAGCATACAACAGAGATGACTGGCAAGAATGGTGACTCAGCAACGCGGTGTAGTGACTGGAAATAACGCGGCGCTTTGAATGGCGATGACTGTTGCTGTGAATGGAGACGACTGGTGCTGTGAATGGCGACGATTGGCGCTGTGAATGGCGACGATTGGCGTTATGAATGGCGACGATTGGCGTTGTGAATGGCGAAGACTAGCGCTGTGAATGGTGACGACTAGCGCTGTGAATGGCGATGAAACGTCACAGGAACTAGTGACTGGTGAAGACACAGCGATTGGTGATGATTGGCGAAGACGCAGCGACTGGTGACTGGACTCGGCGACTGGCGACTACGGCTGGCGAGAGAACTGAGCAGATCTATAGATGCGAGAAAAATGAAAGAAACTGAGAGTATGATATTAAGAAAAAATATAGGCGAGAGAGTAGTATGATAAATTAGGTTTATATATTATTTTAAAAACATGTAAATCTTAATTAATATATAATTTATTTAAATAAATATAATTAATTTTGGGTATGAGTAGGTATGGTTTTGAGTATAACTATAACCAAATCGTACCCGCTCCTTTATGTTCGGTTTTTACTTGAAATCGAATCCGTCCCTGAAATTAAATGGTTAAAAATTGAACCGTCAGTGCGGTTATCCGTGGATAACCAAACCCGTGGTTTTTTTTCATTCCTACTCTCTATCCTAAAATCACTGTTATTGCATAATCAAAAGCATCATACATAATGTCAAATGGGAGAGACCAATTAGGTGCCAAAATAATAAGGGTATATGTTAATTTATCCTTTAAAGTATTAAAAGTGACAAGGCAGTTATCATTAAAATCAAAATAGACATCTTTTGACAACAAACTACATAAAAGATGACTTATTTTAGAAAATTCATTAATAAATTGCCTATAGAAACTTGTATGTCCTAAGAAGCTTCTAATCCCCTTAACAAATGTAGGGGTGGTAATTTTACAATCAACTCAATTTTTTCCTTGTCAACTTCAATTCCTTTTGTTAGAAATTACATGTCCTAACACAATCATATATTGCACCATAAAATGAATTTTCTTCCAACTAAGTATCAGGTTGCATTCAATGCATCATTCTAAAAATAAAGTCAATTTATATAAGCAATCATCAAATGAGGTTCCAAAAACAAAAATTCATCCATAAATACCTTGATACATTTTTCCACCATGTTTAAGAATATTGACATCATTCATCTCTTCAATGTGCAGAGGGCATTACATAACTCAAATGACATCCATCTAAAAGCAAATGTCCTAAAAGGACATGTGAAGGTGATCTTTTTTTGATCCTCTAGTGCAATGGATACCTAATAATAACCTGAAAAAATCCAAAAAATAGCAAAATTCAAGCCCAGTTAGTCTTTCTAGCATCAAATCAATGAAAGGAAGAGGAAAGTGATCCTTTTTGTGTACAAATTCAGTTTCCTCAAATTTATACACATCATCCATCCAAAGATTGCCCTAGTGGGTACTAATTCATTTTTCTCAATTTTCACAACTATTGTTCTAGATTTCTCTGGTACCATATGCACCTAACTAACCCATCTACTATCAGTAATAGGGTAAATGACTCCTACATCTAGGAGTTTCAGAATTTTCTTTTTAACCAATCTCTTGCATGACTTGATTTAGTTGTCTTTAGGCCTCTCTAATGGGTTTAGCATCATCCTCAAGATTAATCTTATGCATACATATAACTGAACTAATGCCTCTAATATCCCCAATACTCCAACATAATACCTTTTTGAAACTCTTAAGCACCTTAACAAGTTCTTTTCCTTTATTTTTAGTCAAAGATGAAGAAATAATAGCTGGATAAGTTTTCCCTTCTCCCAAAAACACACATCTTCTACCTTTTCAACAATAAGAGTGATTTTCATTTGACCTTTCATTCTATCCTGTAAAAAGTATCATGTAAAAGTATATCAATTGAATCACTATTAAAGCATTCATCAATGATAAAGATCGAATGAAAAGGTGAAGAGTTAAAAACTTTAAAATGGACACTCTCATAAGACTATCACTATTAAATTTCCCTCTTGGATATTAATAATAGTCTTGGTAGTAGCAATGAATGGTCTACTCAGAAATATTATATGTTCTTTGTCCAAGGTTAGGTTTTTATCCATATCTAGAAACACAAAATCAATAGTTATTACTAGTTTGTCTACCTATACCATCACATCCTCAACCATCCCCTTTGGATATTCGATAGATCTATCCGTAAACTGAAGAGACATAGTTGTAGGTTTCAAATCTGCCAAATCAAGCTATAAAAAAATAGAGTATGGGTTCAAATTTATACCAGTACTTAAATCGAGCATTGCTTTAACTACCTTCATATTCCCCATAATGATGTTAATAATAAAACTTCCTAGGTCTTTCAACTTTGGGGTAGTTGGTGCTGAAACATGTCACTAGATACCTCTGATGCTACAACTATTTCATTAAGCTCATACCTCATTTTCTTAGTTTTCAAGTTCTTGAAGAATTTAGCATAGGAGGGCATATTATTGATCACTTCTAATAAAGAAAAAAATATATTTACTTTAGAAAGCATATTAAAAAAATCAAATAATTGCTTATCTTATTTGGATTCCTTCGATCAGTGTGGATATGGTATTGACTACTGATGTAGTTCTAATGCTTTACAATTTTTGGGGATTTCAATTAACTCCCCAATTCCTTTTCTCTGAAGGTTTATCATTACAAGAAGTTGTCTCTCTATTATGAGATACTATAATTTCACCTTCTTTATCACCTATACTAAATGGTAAATCATAAGAAATTTTAGGTAATATTTTATGGACTATCTTGTCACATTAAAGGATTGTAACATCCTTTGCTTATTCTTCTTGGCTGGGTAGCTTTCCTCTTTCTTGCTTTTGCATTCATTCTACAAGCTACCTAACTTTGACTTCAACCCTTTTTACTGAAACCTCTACATAGTACAACCTTTGATTGTTCATCAATTGGTTGTCTTTACTAATCTAAATGAAGGCATTCAAATTATCTTCCAAGGTTGGTTTGGATTGACTTTGTGGGTAAGATTAGTTTTCATATGACCTTTGTTTTTAGTTTTGAGCATATGCCTAGTAATTTTTGGTTTCCAAATAGGGTCAAGGTAATTATAGGTGTTGGAATGATACCTTTGCATATAATTGGCTTCCTCCAAGGTATCCACACTAGAATTACCTACATTTGAACAATTAAATGCATATGTTCAATTGAACCAAAAAAATCACATACCTTCTTATTTGAAATAGTCAATTTAACACCAAACCACTAACAAATTCAAATAAAAGTAGAACAACTAAAATAGGAATAATTTTCTCAAAACTTAACCCCATAAGTCCAATTTTCAGAAATCCTCTACACTAATGTAATCGAACACCAAAATCAAAAATCAAAAGGTCTTTAATCAAGGTTATAATGACAGGCCATGGGATGAGGCATAAGAAATAAATGGATATGAAAAATCAAAGCAAATTGGGAAAATACTTGGTAGAAAGAACAATGAAAAGAATATCCACACGATTCACACCATAGCTCTTTCTCGATATAATGCTCATATTGATGACAACATTGTTGCTATACTCAATAAGTATAGTGATCTCTTTTTTATTTTTTTAATTAGACAAACATCTTGATACTTATAACTTTTTCTTATTTACAACCACTTTAACCTTTTTTTGATTCTTGCCTTTCACTTTCTTTTCTTTTCACACTTTGATAAAATAGAGCAAACATAATATGGATTATTTAATCTAACTCACTTTTATTACCTCTCTTCATATTATTTTACAAGTATCTTACTGATTACTCTGTGAAAATAGAGTCATTAGCGCACTTTTTTACCTAATATTTACTTATTTTATTCAATAAATAGTAATTTTGGAGCCAAAAATATTAAAATATAAACTCTTTAGTGAAAATGGGTGAAAATATAATTTTTAGAATTTTTTGAAATTTTTCTAGATTTTTTATGAATTTCTAACGTATGGTTAATCAAGAGCTACCATATAGCATGCCATAAAACAAAGGAGCTAACTGTGCATGCCACGTGAATTCCACACAAGTAGGGATAGTGAATCATGTTACACCGTGTGTGAGGAGGATGAACTGCATGCCACGTATCAACATGACATTCAATACAAGTTTAGAGATCGATTAAACTGTGCTGCCATGTGTCACAGCGTGATTGATCCCTACATTCCACCCTTGCGCCATGCCATCTATTTCCATAAATCTCCTCACATTGTGTGGCACTAACTTAATGGGAATTGACTCGAACTGGTCTCCCCTACCATGCATCGCACTCTAATTTTCTCAATAATTTTTGTGTGCCATATGTCACATTGTGATTGGCTGGCGTTGTAAGGTGAAATGTAATGCACCCTACAAAAAAAGAAAAAGCAAAACTCACAACATAATTATCCCTCTAAAGAAAAAGACAATAGATTTGAAAATAAATTCAGGGGTGTTAAGAAGTTACAAAAAAAAAGATATGGAATTAAGAATATGAAAATAATAACAAAAGAATGTGCACTAAAATATCAAGTTAAAGCTCAATTGCAGTTAAAAATTCATGATGAACAAAAGAAAGCTAAGGTGTAGAAAGAGCCTAAATATCTTCATTTATCAACACCCACCCAAGCCTTGCATTACAACCATGTAAAGACCTTATTGATCTTTAGCTAAGTGCATATTTATATTATTGGAGAGAGATGCGAAAAATAGACTTATGAAACTTGTTCTAAGATTGAATTGATTAGCATACTCATATAGGTTGATTTCATGAGTGCATTGGATGATATCATGTGTAGCGCACACACACAAATCAATTGTCAAAAATCTTGCATATCCTTGTATTGATGGAACATTGATTGATGAATATGTAAACCTCCTTATAATAGGATTGTATGACTTTTGATAGTGATAATTTTCGTGAAATATGCATTTACTAATAGAAGTATATTTATGAATACAATACCCATGTTATTTTATTTAGTTATACTTGGATTTACTTGAGAACAAACAAAGAATTAAGTTTAGGGTGTGATGACTCTATGAAAATATAGTTATTAGCGTATTTTTTTACTTAATATTTAATTGTTTTATTCAATAAATAGTATTTTTGGGATCAAAAATATTAAAATATAAACTTTTTAGTGAATAGGGATGAAAATATAATTTTTTTAAGGTTTATCTGGAATTTTTATGGATTTTTTATGAACTTTTAAAGTAGGTCCAATCAAGAGCTACCACGTGACATACCACACAAGCAAAGGCACTAACTGGGCATGCCATGTGAATGCCGCACAAGTAGGGATAGTGAATCACGTTACGCCGCATGTGAAGAGGAAGAACTGTGTGCCACGTGTCAGCACGAGGTTCAATCCGAGTTTGGAGATCAGTCAAACCATGCTACCACGTGTCACAATGCAATTGATCCCCGCATCCCACTCGTGCACCACGCCATCCATTTCCGCAAATCACCTCACGCCGCATGACGTTGACTCTACTAGCGTCGACTCAGACCGGTCTCCCCTGCCACACGTCGCACTATGATTTTCCAAGTAAATTCTGTGTGCCACGTGTCATTCTATGATTGGTTTGCACTGTCCCTTTTGCTTGGTTTGATCTCATCTTTTTATTTAAAGCTGACCTAATAGTCCATATCACAGTCGAGCTATATTTAACCCCCTAATCACCCCATAAACCCTAACGGGGCTATCATTAGCATAATTTTGATCAATCTTTGGAGCTAAAAAGAGAGAAAATTACAGAAAAATTCAAGAGATGATATAATTTTGGTAAAGATTCAAGAAAAAATTAGTACTATAATTCAATAGATTGATTGTATTTCTTCTTCCACTCTTTTCTTTATCAAATTTTATGTCTTTTTTTTATGAAAAATATGAGCTTCATGAACACAATTATGTGTAGTTAATTTATTAATATAGAGATCTTATGAACTCAATTTTCACCATGTGATAATCTAATATTTTATCTCAGTTATAATTTTAATTTAATTATATTATTTAATCTTATTTTTATGCTATTAATTGTTTGACCAATAATTTATCTACAGAAGCAATTGAATAGATTTGAGAGAATTATTTAATTATTTGTCTTAATTAAATAATATGTATAGTTTTTAGGGAAAGATGTATGATTCTTATATATGTAATTCATAATTGATGAACTTAATGACTATTATGCAATTTAATTGGCATGAGAGTGATTAAATTAATTATTATATTATGTGTAGTTTACTCGAAAGAGGAATACATACTAGGTTAGATTTAATTGATCATGCAATTAATTGATAATTATATTAGGGGGATTTTAGCTATTCGCATGTTTAGAAAATTAGAGAATTAAATATTCTTAGATATTTTCTCGTATATCTTCTTAGTATTAAATTTGATTTAATTAATTATTGTTATTTACTTTTAGTTGTTTTTAATTTTACTTCCTTAAAATATAAAAACACAAAAAATTCAATTTTTATTTTTTTAGTTTTAAAATTAATTTCTAATATAATAATCTAAGTTGAAAGAATTTTTTTCTTATTATTATATTACTTGTTACGATATGTATACTTGCGTATTTATTACAAACACAATTTGTGTTGCGATCACTTGCTATTTTTTGAATGGTATATATTTTTTTAAATATGTTTTTATTAAAGATTATTACTATGTTTAGAAATTTATAATTTAAACAATACATTATGTTATTACTTATATGATAGAAATTGTAGAGTTTAAAGTTTATATAATCAAATTTATAATAATACCATGCATGCATGAGTGTCTGAATGGATGAATCTAAGGGAAGAAAGAGGACGAAGAAAAATGTAAGTACCAATAAAAGTTTGTAAGTCGCATCTCAGTCTCAAAACTCTATCCCTACGATTTAATCTATAAGCCACTGAAGTTGCGAAACGAAGCTGTTGAGAGAACACAGGGAGGGATTGCAAAGGGCTAATTACAGAAGATACAGCGGTACTGTTGGGACTTTTAACCCCCGAAAATTGCAATGCCATCTCCATATTAATCAATTTTAAACGCTTCCTGACAAAAATTCCCAGAAGAAAAATGACTCAGCAGCTTAATCTGCAAATTCCACAAGCATAAGGGGAATAAATATATAGAGCAATAAAACATAGTAAATAGAGAAAATACACATTCGAAATAAAGCATGAGAACCATAGTATAACCTCACTTAAACTGAGCCTGTACATTTCACTCATAATAATACTGTTTAAGAACCACAACAAAGTAATATGACACAAGTGTGTATGATTTCCCAAATATTATATTCTTCATCACTGCTTAAAACCAGGTAAGCATCTTTCCCTTTTACAGTAGAAACTTGAACAAACTCAATCCTATACAGATAATAGAAAATTGAAACCAAAATGTCAAAAATCTCAAAAACATCAAAAAAGAACATAAACCATTTTAAGGACATAATTATCAAATTCAATAGTTTGACAAACAAAATTTTAAATCTATAATTTTTTTCTAATTTATAAAAACAAAAATACATGGAAGAATGGAAGGTTAGGGCTGTCTGAGTTAAAAAAAATCGAGAGAAGTTAAGCTGCAGCAGCCAAAGCAGTCTACTATACAAAAAACCAAGTGATTTACAACAATAATAATATTCAACTATAACCAGTGATTTATAACATTATTTGTGCAAAAAAATAGTGTATAGCTAGTGAGAAAGTGATAGAAAATAGGAAAATAAAATACATACATAATTGCAGGGAAACTGTGCAGCTTCGCGCGAGGAGAACAGGGCAGCGACGGGATGAGGCGACGCAAACGGCGGCAACGGGTTGGAGCAATGGGACAGAGCGACGGCACATGTTTGGTAGGGAGAGAAAATCGGGGAGAGACTGGCTGGGATAATAAGCAGCTGAGGTTAGTAATATAAAAAATTGCGTCGGTTTTTCGACACAACCGACCAAAATGTAATACATTATGCATTGTTGTTTCCTCAAATCGACGCAATTTTTTTTTTTTTAATTCAGCCCATTTTTGCCTAGTCCCTACAAAATGACCAAAGCAAATAATAATACTTTTTGCGTCGGTTCATGCAAAAAAAATTATAAATTTTTTTAAATTTACTTTTGGTTAGTTTATTAGATAAACCTACGCAAATTGTAAAAAAACCTTTTTTTAGTGCAAATTGAAGCAAAAATTAATTTTACCTGCCTTGCATTGTTTTTTCCTTAAAACCTACGCCAAAAAAGGCTACACAATTAGTCAATTTTATAGTAATATTTATTTTCAATGAACAACTATTTATATTACACAACCTAAAGAAAAATAAAAAGTATAAAAATCAATCTATCTTACCAAAAAAAAAAGATCCGAATTAGTTTTACAGCTTTAATTGATTAACTTTTAAGAATTGTGTAAATTGGTTGATAATTGGTTTGAGTTTTAGTTAAAAGTTGAACCAATCCAACTTTGCATACTCTTAGTTTTTTTTTTGTATTTTAAATAAATTAGTATGAATCTAGTTATAAAAAGAGGAAAAAAGATAAATAAATAAAAAAAGGATAAAAATATTTACAAAATCTCAAAAGAGTGCAATTGATAGGATTGTTGCTACAAATAGCAAATATTGTTTAATATGAGATGAAGTGATCTTGGAACAAGAGAATACACTATTACAATACATACATATAGGTGGCGTTTGGTTCGTGGAATGAAATCGGAATCGAAATGGAATGGAATGGAAAAGAAATAATTTTGTTTGGTTTCATCACTGGAATCAAGCTCGGAATCAGGATTACAGTGTTTGGTTTGCCATTGGAATGGAATGAAAAAAGCTGTAAATGACCTTAATACCCCTACATGCTGTAAAGTTCAAATAATGTCATTTAATTACTATTTTTTCGTCAGACAAAATACATTATTGAAATCATTATTTTTCTAAATAATTATTACTTAATTAAAAAGAAATATATTATTAAAATTATTATTTTTCTAAATAGGGTTTAGGGTTTTGAGGTTTGGGATGTGGGATTTAGGGTTTAGGGATTTAGGATTTGGGGTTATATTTGTAGGTTAAGGTTTAGGGTTAAAATTATTATTTTTCTAAAAATGGTTTAGGGTTTTAGAAATTTGGATTTGGGGTTTAGGGTTTTAGGATTTGGAATTTGGGGTTTAGGGTTTTGGGATTTATGTTTTAGGGTTTTGGGTTTTGTGATTTATGTTTTAAGGTTTAGGGTTTAGGGATTTGGGGTTTAGGGTTTTAGGGTTTTAGGTTTAGGGTTTAGGGTTTTAGGATTTGGAATTTGGGGTTTAGGGTTTAGGGTTTTAGGATTTATGTTTTAGAGTTTTGAGTTTTGGGATTTATGTTTTAAGGTTTAGGTTTTTGGAATTTTGGGTTTTGGGATTTGGAGATTTAGGGTTTAAGGTTTAGGTTTTAGGGATTTGGTGTTTAGGGTTTTAGGATTTGGAATTTGGGGTTTAGGGTTTTGGAATTTTGGGTTTAGGAATTTGGGGATTTGGGGTTTAGGATTTTAGGGTTTAAGGTTTAGGGTTTAAGGTTTAGGGTTTATGGATTTGGAATTTGGGGTTTAGGGTTTAGGGATTTGGGATTTGGGATTTGGCGTTTAGGGTTTTAGGATTTGGATTTAGGGTTTTGAAATTTTGGGTTTAAGGTTTTGGAATTTTGGGTTTGAGAATTTGGGATTTGAGTTTAAGGTTATATTTTAGGTGAGGGTAAAATTGGAAAAAAAAAGTTTAGATGGGAATGGAATTATGATTACCAAGGTGGGGAGAAGGAATTGTGATTCCTTCTCTTTTAGTAATCTGATTCCATTCCGCCCTTCATTCCGTCCAACCAAACACACAAAAATGGAAGGAATCAATTCTAATTCCATTCCATTCCCTCAACCAAACATGGGGATAGTCTCGAACATTTAGTTTCAATTTTTTTAAAACCGAAATTATAGGGGTTTGATCTCGATTATTGAAAAATCGAGGCCATAAACATACCATATGATCTCAGTTATTTAAAAATTGAGGTCATAGATATATCCTATTAATTTTCTTTATTTTACACCAAATTAACACCAAAAAAATTTATCAATTTTTTTCTTTCTCCCCGACCCTATTCGTGCTGATATCTTAGGGTTTTCGTACGTACAACTAGCATATATATATAAATGCTTTTCAGAGGTGGGATTGACCCTCTTTGTTGCTCTGCATCTCACTGTCGTCGTCCTCGTCTCGTCGTCCTTACCATCAAGTTAGATTTTGTCTATGTTTTGCACTCCATTCTTATTGTATCAGCGCACCATTATTTTATGGGTGGAGTAGTTATTGGATATCATATATGGAAGAAGAGACATTTACAAAATGAACGAAGAGGTATAAACTCTTTTATTTTTATTTGTGGATTTAAATGCAAGACATTGTTGATTTATAAACTCACCCCTATTTTTTTAGGAGACTAATGTAGTTTTGTCTTGTATTATTCTGACCTTGCAGGTTCACATGATGTAGAGAAATTTGTAAAAGTCTTGTGTTATCTTCCGCTTCAATGGCCATAGTTGTGAGTAACTGCTGCTTCTCTGTGCTTACTTTCACCGTTATCCAATTATAGCCAAAGTGATATCTAAAGAAGTTACGACCAATTCTCCATATTCTTCTTAAATAGATAACTAAAAAATGACTTTCTACTTAGAAGATTCCCATGACACTAGCACTCTCCAAAATAGATGCAGTATGAACCTGTATTGTTCCTATCATCAAGGGAGACAAAAAAATCATAATATAAGAATCACACAAACCCTAACATATATGGTTTATTTCTTGAGTTGTTTCACTTATGTATTTCCTAACTACTTAAGTAGGTTGGCTGACGAGCTTTATGTTTATCCATATATTATGAAATACATTTTGGTAGCTATAGTTTCCCTTGTGAAAATATTGCTTACTTTTGAACAAGCTTTTTTTCCAAAGAGGTTTGAACAAGGTCTTATTGCTATTTATAGGTGTTTTGTAGTGGAAGCTCGTGTTTCATCTCAAACCTTAAAAATTTCTTGCTTTGGATCATTCTACATGTGGCCGAACTATCAAACCTGATGTATTGCATAGTAATACTTGATGAATTGCTCACTTTCTTATCCATGTATGGAAAGATTAATCCTCATTTTCCATATTTGCTTCATCTTGGAATTTTGGGTATTGAATTTACATTTTAGTTATATTAGTACTAACTAAGTTTATGGTGATACATTGATACATTGATATATTAGTCCTTTGTGAGGAATGAGGCTAAACTTTCCCTTTTGTGATAGGCTTCAAAATATATTTTCATTTGCATTTAGTCTTCGTCTCTTCTATGTATATAATCAATCAATCTTCAAACTACTAATCTTTTATCATTTGTCTATCAAACTCATGCTTATGCTAATTTATTACTTACTTCTTGGTTCTTATCTTGTAGGTTGAACAAATGTCCTTGTTACAAAGGTGGTTTATGGATGAATGGACCTAATAGAAAATAGCACAGGTAACGTTGATTTTTCAACCTACCCCCATGAAATTTCTACCAACAAGTCCAATTACTATTTCATGCCATATCTCATCCTTTAAGAATAGACCCAAAAGTTATATCTGAGTAAAGCTTCAATCTTTGGTCCAGTTATGGTTTGTTATGACATCTTCTACTTACAAATATCCAATCAAAATCTCTCTATTGTCTCATTTCTCTAAGCTTAAGCCTTGACTTATCATGCCTAAAACGACAATTCTTCACCCAAATGGAAGGAGCTTAGCTTCTAAGACTATCTCTTATGTTAGTGTTCTGCCTAATACTGGTGAAACATCAATCCCACCTATGACATCTTTCAATGAGGTTTGAGTTTATCCTTTACCCATTTTGAATATTTGGTTTTTTTTTGAAAAATTCAATATGTATTTGTTATTTTTCTATGGTGGGTTTTGGCAGCTGATTGAATCTTTGGTCAATCGTGTGGATTTAACAGAGTTGGAGGCTGAAGCATCCTTGAATTTCTTATTGAATGATACTAATGAGGCATTAATCAGTGTTTTTCTTGTGTTGTTGAGAGCCAAATGAGAGACTTATGAGGAATTGAGTTATTTTTTCTATTTTTTTTATGATATACTTATATTTTTTATTGTTATTATCCTCACATTAAGTAAGCCCCATTCAGAGATTAATATGTATTGTACGGAAAATTAAGCACCTGCTATTTATAGAATTACACCATTTAAGCATAAATCTTAATCATCTTTAAATTTATGCTTTCTACAATTTTCCACCAAATATATGAAGTATTGAAAATCTATTTGTTTTAAGGATCTGACAGTGAGTAATTTATGGATCTAAATTCTGCTTTTAAATTGAACAAAGTACACTTTAAATTCTAGTTAGTAAAGGTCAAAGTTTTTCCCTTTGTGGTCAGTATTATGCAGAGAGAGCTTTAGACTTAGTGAAATAGATCATTTGTGAAATTTTGTAACCGAACAAATTGTTAGCTTGGCAAGAGCGATGATCGAGCACATCGTGGAGGTAGAAGGCTTGCATGATGCATTAGATATAGTTGGAACAGGTGGTGATGGTGAAAACACAGTTAACATATCAACAGGGGCTTCTATACTTGCTGCAGCTTGTGGAGCCAAAGTTGCAAAGGTAACATCATATCCATTAAATATGTGACTATAGATCTGTTGCCTTGAATTATTGATAAGAAATGAAGGAATGTTTAATCTAGTGTCTATTTTGCAGCTAGGAAACCGTTTAAGTTCTTCGGCATGTGGAAGTGTTGATGTATTATAAGAGCTTAGAGTAAATATCAACTTGGACCCAGAGGTTGGAACATTAATGGTCTTTTTTTCCTAGACTACATTGAAGATGTATTTATTCTTCTTTCCCAGCTTTTATCTTTCCTTCTTGCTTCAGCCTTTAACAGATATTTCTCCTCCACTGGAAAGAAGCTCCTCTATGGAGGAACTTTTACCTCTTGTGGAATATTTTCATTTTTTTCAGATTTTTTTCCTTCTATTTTCTTCTATATGTATTCTATTAATCATCATTTTTGTATGCGTAGTTTGCCCCTATTTTCTTCTATTTGTTTTTTAATCTCTTTCAAGAGATCTTCTTTTTACCCTCTAGCTAGGGCTTTATGCACCATTTGGGTGATAAAATTTGTGTTAATGTAGTTGACTTGGTTCAACCTGCATCTCATGTTGTGTAGCTTTTATGCATTCAAGTTGTTTATTGATGAAAATTTATATAAAATATGTAAGAAAATGTTTCTCATCCGTGAACAGCTTGGAATTATGGCACTGTTTTTTGTTCTCATTTTGGAGGGCTTGTACGTATATGGGCTTAGTTTTCATTATTTGATTGTAATGTTCCCTTGAAATGTATTTTACTAGCTTCTAGATTTAGTGCTCTAAGTGCAAAAAAAACTAAATGAACTTGAGTTTCTCTCCCCTTGGACTGATTTCTATGTTTGTATTATTTTTTTTAATTTGTTCGTATTACTTATTTATTGTATTTTCATCTTGCTCTATTGTGTATTGTTGCATGGGCATTTATCTTACGGTGCTTTTTAAGCTAGTCTTAAGTTTTGTTAAACTTGGTTTATACTAAGTTGGATTCTCTTTTCTTCAATTTTAATGAATTACCCAATATTTAGAAAAAGAAAGAGAGATTGAAATGTATTTTGACTCAAATTATTTTATAGCTATTTTATTTATTGGGTTTTCTGTAGCTGTTAAGGCATATGTTTATGATATGAGGAACAAGGTAAGTTGTATAAGGTGTCTTTAGTTTATAAGTACTATGTTCATTCTTTCTTTTGAAATTAAAAGAATTACTTTTCTGTATCTAGCTATGTGACAAGTATCAGGAGTTTGTTATGGACTCAGAAAGTGAAGGTTTACAGTTAGGTTTCAGGAGATAGAAGATTGTTTATATGAAGACGATGAAGATGAAACCAAGGGTGTTTATGTTGCCAAACTTGAGTAGCTCAAGAAAGTAAGTTCCCCCAATTTTCTAGTCCTTTCTACGGTTACCTTTTCCATTACCCCATTATCCTCAATTATTATCCATTTCTCTCCCCTTTATGTTTTTTTTCATCTTCTATCTTTTAGAAAAAGAAATTAGAAATTAGAAATTTTCTCCCCATCACTTCTTTCAGATTTTTCATCATTTCGAGTTCATAATTAACTATAACTGTTGAATTTAAAAGCAAAGTGACCCTATTGAAGAGCAGTACAAGGAGTTCATGGAGAGGGTAGTTGTGGTCAATCAACTTATTTATTGCATAAATAGCTACAAGGAAGCTGTTATGTCAACTGATCTTAAGTTTGATCACATTGATATATCTGAGAAACATAAGGTAACTTAATTGTTTATTTAAACTTCTTGCTAATTGCAAATGTTTTTTTTCCTTTAGTAAATTTTATTTGAAATCCCAATTTTGACCTTTGGTAGGTCTTAAACGGGTGTGTAGAAGCAGAGGCATTTTTAAGAGAGAAAAAGCAATAGCATGATTCACTTCCTAAACATGCTACACCTATACTCTTATCCGCTGATGTGAGAAAGAAGGCTGAAACACTTGATAGGTGCATTATCTAAACTAACTTTGTAGTACTGTATTTAGGATTATTGGATATACTGTTTATTTTATGCTATATTCTAACTGTTAAGAACTTACCCTCTTGATAATTTGATTTACCTTTGTTTTTGTTAGTAGTTTGTTTGCTTAAACGTAATATGTATTTCTTAACAGGTTATGCCTTCTAATAATGATGAAATCTAAACCAATTCCACCCAAGCCAACTGTTCCAGAAACTCCATCAACCCCACCTCCTCAATGCAATGAGCAATAATAGCAACCTCTAGATGGAGAGGCCAATGCTAATTCCAATACTGCTAATTCAAAAAGAGAAGAACTCTAAAACTAAGAAAAACTAAAAACTAAGAAATGTAGAGAAAGAAAGAGGAGAGAAGTGTGTTTTGAGGTGTGGTATGAAGTGAAGAGAAAGGGGGGTATTTATAGGTGAGGATGGAGAGAAAAAGTGGGTTAAAAATGGTGGAAATGCGGAGTGGTGATTACTGACGTCATTAATGACATCAGCATGACGTGGGGGGCGGTTGCGCGCGGATTGGGGCGCAGATGGTAGCGGCGTGCACGGAGTGGAGTTGGGGCGCGCACAGGCGCACACAGAAAGCAGCAGTGGCGTGCACAGGTGCCCGTGGAAAGGGGCAAGGGCACGCGCAGATTGGAGAGTTGGCGCGCGCGGACTTGGCATGCTGCGCGCGGGATGGGCGCGCTGCGAGCGGCTGGGCAGCGTGGCGTCGTGATTTACTCCTTTTTGACATTTTTGACCTTTTTAACCCATTGTGTCCAATTTTTCCATATTTGTTGACTTTTCCTCATTTATTTTTGAATGTATTTGTGATGTATTGCCTCCAATATTCCTTTTTGAGTCTTTAAGTTACGTTTTTAAGCGAAAATACCTGAAAAACAATAAAAATACCCGTGATTCCGAAAAGACAAATTTATATAAATATATGATAAAATTATATAAATATATATATTTTTAATCAATTAATGTGCATAAAATCATGGTAATTTTAGTACTTTTTGAGCACTCATCATGAATCTCCAAAGAATTGCAGAACCAATGGAGACAATTGAAGGCTTATAGTATTTATTTAGGCTTGTGAAGCCTTTAGGACTCTATGATCTACAAGATTTTACTAGTAATTTAAGTTGGTCTTTGGAATCCGAAATATTTTTAGGAGGATTTTGAAGAAATTTCATAGTTCGGTAAATATTAGAATTAGTTAGTCAGGTTTTATTATATTTTAGTATATAAACTCTCAAATGTAATTTCACTTTTAATTTTATTTTTAATATTGTAATTAATAATTACATTTTTATTTAAATTTATGGTCATAGGGTATGTCTATGAGCTCGGTTGTGTAAAAAACCAAGGCCATAGACATACCCTATGGTCTCGGTTATTTAAAAACCAAGGCCATAGACATACCCTATGGCCTCAGTTATTTAAAAATTGAGATCATATATAATAATATATGGTCTCTCTTACTTAGGTCTCGATTCTTATAACCGTGACCATAGACTTATAGTAACGATTAAAAACCAAGGTCATATGTATGTATTGTAATAGTGATACTTGTGAGAAAAATTAAGAAAAATACAATTGCGATGAAGTTTTGGATAAGAAAAATGATAACTATGAAGAAGTGTTTTGTCAAGAAAAAAAATGGAAACGATGAGAATTTTAATTATTGCACGAGACTAATAACTAAGAGTATTTATGATCTAGCATAATGGAATGACATGAATAGAAGTACGAGAGATTTGCTTTTGAAAAAATGCCATATCATAGAAGTTGACTTTGATTTTCTAATGGAAGGAAACTTGATTCATTTTTCTCAAATTTATTATATTAGAAAGTTACCAAATGGAGAGAGGAAGCGACTTGTATATTTTCCAAAATTAGATCAAGTAATCTGTTTTTGTTACAAGTTATTTTACAAATGAGGGATAGAGAGATTGAAAAATATATCAGAGGTTTTTTAAGATTAAAACACTCACTTATGTTTACAAAAACAAAGTGAGCAAAGCATTAGAGAAATGTATTATTAAGGGAATATTTGTTGAAATATTTTTAATTAAATTGTTAAACGTTTCTGCCTTAAATCAAAAACAAAAAATTCATTTCTGAATTAAATTTTTCGTTTTTGAAATTTTTCGTTCTGCTCTCCACCCTTTCTGTTTTCATTTTTGAATTAATTTATTCCATTACTCTTCCCCTCATCTAACCGTTCTCTGCATCAATTCTTAGCTTTCGTTTCCGTATGATTCTTTTATAAATAGGGAATAAAAACTTAGAAGAAAAGGGAAAAAGGAAAATAGAGAAGAAAACAAGTGCTGAGAAGAAGAAGAAAAAGAAGAAGGGAAAAGGTAAGAAATAATATATGTATATATATATTATTTATTTATTATTATTACTATTATTATTTAGTTGAATATTTTTTATCTAGAGTTAGGTTCTTTCGATAGAGTTTAAATACTTTAAAATTTGTAGAATAATAAAATATGGTATAAGTTTATTATTATTTAATCGTTGTATCTTGTGAGATAAATTTCCTTCGTTTTCAAACACATATGGTGAACAAAAAAATTATCTTAAAGATACTGTGTGATACACAAACCATGATTGTTTTTTTTCCTATTTAATCTATATATTATTTAAATTTTTTATTTATATCTATATTTTTTAATTTTAATGAAATAATTTTATTTTTAAATTGTTTGTTCGTATATTATTTCTTACATTATTAAGATAATTTTTTCTCTTACTTTTTTAATAAACAGATTATTTATAATATGTTATATTTATTTATTCTGTTATATATATTCTATTATAATTACTATTCATTTTTTACATCTTTATTAATTCTTTTAATCATATAATTAATACTAATTTTACTCTTATATTAGATTACTTGCACTTTATTTTACTTGATTTAATCACTTTCTGTATTATTGTTATTAATAATTATTTTATATAATTGTGATGTTTTTTAATACCGATAGTTTATATTAAGTATTTTGTTTTCTTTATTTATTTTATGTTACTAATCTTAACATTCTTTACTTTATATTTATATTTTATTTTTACTATATATATATTATAATTTTATAAAAAAATAACTTATTTTATTTTAAAATTATTTAATCACTATAATTAATAAAATTATAAATATATATATATATGTAAATTAACATATTTCTATGATTTATTTATTATTTATATATATGTTCTAATTTATAAAGTTTATTTGATAATTTCTAAAACTTGTATTGCTATCGATTTCTATTCTAATGAACCATACTGCGTTAGAGAGACCATAGAAGTTAAATGGTTTGAACTTGAAAATATGAAGAGTAAGATGATGTTATATCTCACCACTTTAAATTTAGCAAAGTTCTTGGCTGAAGAAGCTCCTGATCAACCTGAGGGTGAACAAGATTTTCAGTCTACTAGTGCTATTGAAGCATGAAAGCATTTTGATTATCTACGTAGGAACTATGTTCTTAATAGTCTAACTCATTCCTTGTACAATGAATACGAAAATATGACTTAAGGCTTGTGGGAATCATTAGATCGAAAGTATGAAACTAAAAATGTCGGTGCCAAGAAATTTTTGGTTGGTCAATTTTTTGATTATAAGATGGTGGACTCTAAATCGGTACGTAATCAAGCACATAAAATCTAAGATATCATAACAGAGATGTATATTTTATTTATTTATTATTATTATTATTATTATTTAGTTTTATATTTTCTATTTAGAGTTAGGTTCTTTTGATAGAGTTTAGACACTTTAAAGTTCGTAGAATGATAAACTATAATGTAAGTTTATTATTATTTAATCGTTATATCTTAAGAGATAAATTTCCTTCGTTTTTAAACACCTACGATGAGCGAAAAAATTATCTTAAGAATACTATGTGATACACAGGCCTCGATTATTTTTTTACTTAATTTATATATTATTTAAATTTTGTATTTACATATATTTCTAATTTTAATAAAATAATTTTATTCTTAAATTATTTATTCGTGTATTACTTCTTACAATATTAACATTGTAAAACTTCTTGTAAGGAACAAATTGATATTTTGGGTTAAAACAATGTACAGATAAGAAATAAGAAAATAAGATTGAATATATAAAATTTTTCAATTCTGATACATATTCATTTTAATTACATAAATTTCAATAAAAAATAAAATAATATTAGAGCATAATTTTTTTTGTTCTGAATTCAGATGATTACATAGTTTGATCCAATAACATCTCAAATGTATTTGTTTTGAGAGAGTGTCTGAATAATACAGTGATACATGTGTTACATCTTAATTGGTGACAAGATTGTTTTTTCTTTGTTTTTAGAAATGAACCCCCAAGCCTAGTTCTGATGTTGAAAATAACATCTATGTCAGACCACATGGTCATATGAGGTCGATAGGGTCTATTACCATGAGGTAAAAGGACGTAATTATTGAAATATTATAGATCAAAACTCTCAAAACTCAAAAACACTCAAGAACAATTTTCCAGTAACACTCAGAAACTCTCAAACTTTTGTTTTTGATTTTTTTAACTTAATTATTACATTGCTACTGAGAAGTATTTATAGAAACAACTAATAAATCTAATCCATACAACATAAACCTACCAAAACAATCTAAACCATACATTTATCTCCTTACCTAACCCATTTATTTTCTTCTTCCCACCAACCATGAGTTGTATCCTTATCAATCCAAATCATCACCATAGAAGCTTCCATGAGCTGGACTTCAAATGAGCTAGAATATTTCAAAGAGTTTTTTTTATTTCTTTGGGCTTGTAAACAAGTTTACAAACCAACACTCCCCCTTAAATTTGTTTTATGATGCTGAGCAAATTTCTCAATCTGACAAAGTCATCTTGCTTCAGCGGTTGATGAGTGCTCAAAAAGCACTAAAATTACCATGATTTTAAGCACATTAATTGATTATATATATATATATAATTTTATCATATATTTATATAAATCTGTCTTTTCGGAATCACAGGTATTTTTATTATTTTTCAGGTATTTTCACTTAAAGGGAAATACTAGAGGTAATACATCACAAATATATTCATAAAATAAATGAGGAAAAGTCAACAAATATGAAAAAATTGAACAAAATGGGTCAAAAAGGAGGAAATCACGCACGCAGCAGTCCAGTCGCGCCGGCCAACACGCACAGTATGCCCAGCCGTGCGGAGCAACGCGCGCGCCGCACCAGCACAACGCCCATTCTGCGCACGTAGCACGTACACTTCCACGGGCGCAGCATACCCACTTCCGCGCGTGCCACCTCTCCATTCCGCGTGCACTAGTTCTCCATTCCGCATGCACCCGCACCCATTCCGCGCGTGCCTGCGCCCAATCTGCGTCCATCTGTCCCCTCCACGCGTGCCGCTGCGCCCACACCACCATGACGTCAACAATATAACATCATCATTCACCTACTTTTTCTTCCTCTCCTTACCTATAAATACCCCCATTCTCTTTACTTCAAATCACACCTAAAAACACATCTTCTTCTCTCTTTCTTTCTCTCATTTCATAGTTTTTAGTTTTTCTTAGATTTTAGTTTTTCCTTAGTTAGTTCCTCTTAGTTTTAGAGTTCTTCTCTTTTTGAGAAGAACTAATTATGTTTTTGTAATTTATTTGCTTTTTGATTCAATAAATGGAAGTGAAAATTCCGTTTGGAGGTTTTCCAATAACATGAATAACATCAAAGTATTATAAGGATTTTATTTTCTTTATAGTTATTTTTTATGCTTTATTCTTACATGTTATATTTAATTTATCTGTGATTAAATTTAACTTTGTTGGCTGTTTGTAAACATGATATAATAATAACGTTGTTATGCTTGCGAAATATTAAATAGGTAAAAATCTCTAAAATGAATTAATTTTGTTTTTATTCAAGATTTTATATTAAGAATGTTAGAGAGAAATATATTATTTTTCATTACAAACTTAAATCTGAAAATTAGATTTTAAGGTTTAGTTATCCGGTCTAATTAAGAGTACTACTCTTTTATTTGTTGGTACAATCGCCCGGTAGTTACAGTAAAGTTCTATTTCAAAAGTTTTTATAAGAATTATTATCTGAAAAATATATTGACAACATGTTTTCAATAGTGGTTTTAAAACTTGAAAGTTAGTAGTCAGATAACTAAATTCTTAGGTTTAATTTGGACACTTTGAATAAATTTTAAACTTTCTAATCCCACCAAAGGTGGCATTTAAATGGTTCATTTTCAATCTCTTAGAAAAAAATGAATTAATTTAATTAACCAAATTAGTTATCAACCACACCCATAGTTGTTAATCGATTTGTTTAGTTAACAAAGAATATCTAACACCAACAAAGGTGGTATTCATATAAAGAAGAGAGAATCAATAAATATAAATTTATATCTTTAATAACCTAAATAATATGAGCAAGCATAATTATTTAGTTATTATATCCTTATATCCATAAATACTCCACCATTATAAATGATAAAATTTGCATAAATATTTATTGAATCTATGTTTATTTTTACGTAATTAGATTAAAAACACAAAACCCAAAATATCGTGACAGGATGTTTAGGATTTAATTTCGTTTTTAAAAGTTTGAATAATAAATTAAAAACCACATACATTCCTTCCTTAGATCGACCTTGGGAGTATACTTATCATTTTCTACGAAATGATTCGTGCACTTGCGAGAGTTTTATAAATATAAAACCAAATTATCGATAGGATCGGTGATGTCGGTTCTACCCATCAAGTTTTTGGCACCGTTGTGGGGGAAGGAATAATGTTTTTAAATTATTTATCAAAAATTTAAAAAAAAAATTGTATTGTAAATAATTGTAATTTTTTTTATTTAAAATAAAATAAAAAAATTTGTTGTTTGTGAATAGTAAAAAAATTAATAAAAATTGAAATAATTTTTTTTATTTAAAAAAAAAAGAAAAAAATAGTAATAAAAACTTACCTTTCATGAATAGTAAAAACAAAAAGAACAAAAAAAATAATAATAAAAAATTGTTGTTCGTAAATAGTAAAAATAAATAAATAAATCTAATAAAAATTAAAATAATTTTAAAAAAAATTAATAAAAGTTAAAATAAATAATTTTTTTCATAAAAAATAAAAAACTTACCGTTCATGAATAGTAAAAAAATTCAAATTTTAAATTTCATAATAAATAAATAAAATAAATTTTAAAAAAACTTACTGTTCATGAATAATAATAAAAAATTAATTTTAAATTTTATAAAAGAATTTATAGCGTGAATAATAAAATAATTTTGAAATTTGAAGTAAAAAAAACTTAAATAAATTTTAAAATTTTAAAATAAAATATATATAAAAAATAAAATTAAAAATTAAAAATTAAAAATTAAAAAAAATTAAAACTTTATTTTATTATTTTCTTTTAAAAAAAATAATAAAATAAAATAACTTAGGGTTTAACTAGTTTTGTTTAGTGTTTTATATTAAATACTATGTAAATTTTTTCTAATTTTTTGTCTAGTTATTTTATTATTTTTCTTGAGAGGAGTTTTAAATTTATGCTTTCAATAGTCTATGCGTGGCAGAAGATCCTTAAGAAACCTCCTTACACCATATGTAAATATTATTCATAAATTTAAACAACTGTCAACAAGACTGGATTTCAACCATCAACCTATTTTTGAGCCAAACATAGAGCCAAGTCTTAATCTTTTACTAGAACCTAAAGAAATGGAGGAAAACCAACATGTTAGGGAAACCACCATGAAGGAGTTTGTAAGACCAGTGATTGTCACGGCAACTGCTGCTATCCAGTTGGGTGAGACTGCTCGGAATTATGAACTGAAAAATATTCATTTTTCTATGCTTCCTTCCTTTTATGGGGTACCTAATGAAGATTCTTTTTCCTTCATTAGAGACTTCTATGCTACAGTCCAAACCTTCCCCCTCGATATTCTAAACGAGGATCAACTTAGAATGAGATGTTTCCTCTACACCTTAAAGGATAAGGCCAAAGCTTGGTTAATGTCACTTCCCTCAAGTTCTCTGATGACATGGGAGAACATTTATAATAAATTCATGGGAAAATTCTATTCCCACCAAAAAAGATCAGAGTTGAGAGGAAAGATTGCTACTTTCTCTCAGATGGAAGGAGAACCATTCCATGAAGCTTGGGATAGGTTCAAAATGTTTCTCACTCAATGTCCCCATCACAGCTTTCCCCTATAGTTGCAGAACCAATTCTTTTATGATGGACTTACGCAACAATGTCAATTCATTGTCGACAATGCTACAAGAGGAGCAATGGGTGAAAAGATTGCCTTAGAGACGTACAACCTCTAAGAGATGTTGGGTGTTAATTCCCAACAGAAAAGCTTACGAGTGAGAAAAGCTGGAGTTCATGAAATCGATTCCAGCAATGAAGTTCAACAACAACTTGTTCAATTGATCAAACAAGGTTCCTTTCTCACTACGCAAACCAACACCAATAATGAACATTATGGTTTGTATAGCAACATGAGACATGGTACTAAAGTCTGTCCATATCAAGGAGAAACAACAACTGGACCTGAACAGGTTAATGTATTGGGAGCATATCAATAGAGACCAAGGTTTGACCCCAATTCAAATACCTACAATCTTGGGTGGAGAAATCATCCAAACTTCTCCTGGAGGCAAAAAAAATCCTCCTTTTGCTCAAAGCTCAAATCAGCTAGGTTAGTAATTCCACCAGCCTATTCCAAGAAGCATTCCCAATAAATCAATCCTGGAGTACAACTTGAATTCTTTTATTCAAGTTTGTAGAGATAACCAATCTAAAACCAATCAACGGTTGGACTCTGTGGAAGCTTCTATAAAAAAGGTGGAAGTTCAAGTAGAACAGTTAGTTGAACATTTGCAAAAACAAAGCAAAGACTAACTGAATGGTCAAATGGGATCAAATAAATTCAATGAAGAGGAGACATGGAGTTTGTCATTCTACAATCTCCAAGCAACGTCTTACTAGAAGACGATAAATTTTAGTCCTACGTGGGAGGTCACCCATTATTGTATTTTCCTTTGTTTTAGTTTATTTTGTGTGTAATAAAATTCAAATGAAATAAATTCATTTGTTTCAAAAATTGTGTCCATTCTTTAAATTTAGCATTAAAAAAAATTAGGTTCCCTGCACCTTTCTTCTTTAAGCTTATACATTTTGTCAAGTGAGAAATCTTTCTTAGAGATATCTATTATTTTTTTAAGAACTAAATGTTGATACACAATAGGAGGAGGATCAATTTCAACTACAAATAGCCATGAGAGATACTGAAGATAGGCGGAAAATGATGAAAGACTATGCAATTCCAATCACTGGCAATGTAACTTCCGGCATACAATTACAAGAGGCTGCAAGGAATTATGAATTGAAAAAGATTCATTATTCTTTGTTGCCTTCCTTTTACGGTGTCCCTAATGAAGACCATTTGCATTTCATTCAAAAATTCTATCCTATTGTCCAAACCTTTCCACTACATGCAATTAATAAAGATCAACTTAGGATGAGGTGTTTTCCTTACACCCTCAAGGATAAAGCTTGGTCATTGTTCATTACTCTACAGTCGGGTTCTCTAAAAACTTGGGAGACAGTATATGAAATATTTATGGGTAGGTTCTATTCCCATCAAAAGACTGTTGATCTAAGGACGAAGATAGCAACATTTTCTCAAATGTATGAAGAGCCCTTTCCTGAAGCTTGGGAACGATTCAAACTCCTTTTCATTCAATGTCATGATCATAGCTTCCCATTGCAGGTACATAACCAATTATTTTATGATGGATTGACACTGCAGAGTCAATACATGGTTGATAATGCTCTTGGAGGTGCTGTGGGAGAAAAAACCGTAGAGAAAACCTATCATCTTTATGAGCTATTGGGTTCTAATTCTCAACAAAGAAGTGCTAGAAGGAGAGCAAGAGTCAATGAAGTTGGCTCCGATAATGAGATAACCTTGCAACTTGCTAAATTGACTAAGCAAGTGCAACTTCTCCCTACCCACCAAATGCCAAATCAAGAGGTGTGTGAAGTGTGTTTTTCAATTGGGCATGGTACTCATAATTGCTCAAATACTTGTAATTCTAGTGTCGATTCCATGGAGGAAGTCAAATCCTTTCAAAGGTATCATCCAAACACCTATAATCACCCTAACCATCATTGGAAACAAAAAAATTACCCAACCTACACCCAATGTCCAACACTAAGGTCGAATAAAAACCCCTATTACCCACCAAGCCAATATTTTAAGCCAACCTTAGAGGATAGCTTGAATGCTTTTATTCAAGTTAGTCGTGATAACCAATTGATGAATAATCAAAGGTTGAACACCATAGAGGATTCGGTTAAAAGGATTGAATCTAAAGTTAGGCAACTGGCTGAACAAATGCAAAAGAAAGAACCAGGATAATTGCCCAGTCAACCAGAATAAGCAAAGGATGTAAGAACCTTTCGAAGTGGTAAGATAGTCAATACCAGTTTACCTAAAATCTCTAACGATCTACCTTGTAGTTCAGGTAACAAAGAAGGTGATATTCTAGTTTCGCAAAAAGGAGAAACAAGTGTTAAACTTAACAAGCCTTCTAAAAAACTCATTGGGGGGTCATCTGACATCCCCAAAATTCAAAAGACAACAGAACCACACCAGGTGCAAGTACCTTTTCCACACCGGTTAAAAGAATCTAAACAAGATAAGCAATTCTATGATCTTTTTAATATGCTCTCTAAAGTAAATATCAATTTACCATTATTAGAAGTGATCATGAATGTGCCCTCATATGCTAAGTTTTTCAAAGAGTTAAACACTAAGAAAAGGAGGTAAGAACTGAATGAACGAGTAGTAGTATCGAAAATTTCTAGCGCTATACTTTAGCATAAACTACCCCTAAGTTGAAAGACCCTGGAAGTTTTATTATAAACATAACTATAAGGGATAGGAAGGTTGCTAAAGTAATGCTTGATTTAGGTGCTAGTATAAATTTGATGTCCTACTTTATATTCTTATAGCTCAATTTAGGAGATTTAAAACCCATAATTATGTCCCTTCAACTTGCAGATAGATCTCTTAAGTATCCAAATGGGATAGTTGAGGATGTGTTGGTACAAGTAGACAAACTGATAATACCTGTTCACTTTGTGGTTCTGGATATGCAAGAAAATCCATCCTTGGATAGAGAGCACACAATACTGCTTGGTAGACCGTTTATGGAAACTACTAAAACTATTATTGATGTCCAAGATGGAAATTTGACAATGACAGTCTTAGGAGAGACTATTCATTTTAAAGTTTTTGATTCTTCACCTTTTCCTTCTATTTCTGCCATCGATGAAATATTTGATGTTGACCCTTTGGATAATCTTGTCCAAAGCACCTTTTCTCGAACCAGAATAGAAGACAAGATTGAAATTGTTCTTACACTTGAAGAGGTCGAAGAAGATTTAGATGAGGAAATTAAGGGGTACCTTGAACGACTAGACAATGATGAAGTAATGACAAAATCTAGTACACTTTTAAATCTACCTAGTTCTTCATCTAGTAAAGAGGCCAATCCACCTAAACTTGAACTCAAAGACTTACCTGAGCACTTAAAATATGTGTTTTTGGGAGAAGGAGAAACTTATCCAGTGATAATTTCTTCAACCTTGACCAAAACCCAAGAAAAGGAACTTATCAAAGTGCTTAAACAGTTTAAGAAAGCTATAGGTTGGAGTATCAGGGATATAAGAGGTATTAGTCCTACAATGTGTATGCATAAGATCAACTTGGAGGATGGTGCTAAACCTGTATGAGAGACCCAAAGAAGAATAAACCCAAATATGCAAAAGGTAGTTAAGAAAGAAATTCTTAAATTGTTAGAAGAAGGAATTATCTATCCTATTGCGGATAGTAAGTGGGTTAGTCCAGTGCATGTGGTACTTAAGAAATATGGGATAACAGTTATTAAAAATGAAAAAAATGAATTAGTGCCCACTAGAATAATCACTGGATGGAGAATGTGTATAGATTTTAGGAAACTAAATTTATATACTAAAAAGGATCACCTTCCTCTTTCATTCATTGATCAAATGTTGGAAAGATTAGCTGGGCATGAATTTTACTATTTTCTAGATGGATTGTCTGGATATTATCAAGTACCCAGAGCACCAGAAGATCAAGAAAAGACCACATTTACATGTCCTTTTAGGACATTTGCTTTTCGAAGAATGCCATTTGGGTTATGCAATGACCTTGCCACTTTCCAGAGATGCATGATATCTATTTTCTCAGACATGGTGAAAAAATTCATTGAAATTTTCATGGACGATTTCTCTGTCTTTAGGAACTCATTTGATGATTGCTTACATAAATTGACTTTGGTTTTAGAAAGATGCATTGAATGCAATCTCACCCTTAGTTGGGAGAAAAGTCATTATATGGTTCAACAAGGGATAGTTTTAGGACATATAATTTCAAACAAGGGTATTGAAGTTGATAAGGCAAAAGTTGAATTGATTTCCAAACTACCTACCCCTACATCTATGAAGGAGATAAGAAGCTTCTTAGGACATGTAGGATTTTACAGACGATTTATTAAAGATTTCTCTAAAATAAGTCGTCCCTTATGTAACTTGCTATCAAAAGATGTTTATTTTAATTTCAACAATGACTGCCTTATTGCCTTTAATACCTTGAAAGAGAAACTAACATCTACCCCTGTTATTATGGCACCAAACTGGTCTTTACCTTTTGAAATAATGTGTGATGCTTCTGATTATGCTATTGGATCAGTCTTGGGACAAAGAGTGGATAAGTGTTTGCATGTCATCTACTATGCTAGCAAAACACTCAATGATGCCCAAATGAATTATACCACCACTGAAAAGGAATTCTTGGCTATAGTGTTTTTTTTAGAAAAATTTAGGTTTTATTTAGTAGGATCTAAAGTAATTGTGCATTCTGATCATGTTGCTTTAAGATACCTATTAAGTAAACCAAATGCCAAGCCAAGATTAATCATGTGGGTCTTACTCTTACAAGAATTTGACCTAGAAATCAAGGATAAGAAAGGCAGTGAAAACTTAGTAGCTAACCATTTGTCTAGGTTGATTTCTGACTTCAATTCTCTTAAAGATGAGAGTAATGAAGATATAGTTGAAACCTTTCCTGATGAACAGTTATTTTCAATAGGTCCGAACCCATGGTATGCTGATATTGTAAACTATCTTGCCACTGGTGTTTTGCGACCTAACACTTCATATCAGGACAAGAAAAGGTTTTTTAAAACTATTAAGGACTATTTCTGGGATGACCCTTATTTATACAAGATTGATCAAGATCAAGTCATCCGGAGATGTGTACATGAAGAACATAAAAGCATTCTAACTTTTTGTCATGAACTTTATTGTAGGAGCCATTTTGGTGGTGAAAAGATAGCCTGTAAGGTATTATAGTCTGGATTCTTTTGGCCCACTCTTTTTAAAGATGCTCATATGTTTTGTGCACAATGTGATAGATGTCAAAGAACAGGAAACATAAGCAAAAGAGATGAAATGCCTTTGATATCTAATTTAGTTGTTAAACTCTTTGATGTATGGGGGATTGACTTTATGGGTCCTTTTCCCCCATCCAATGGTTTTCAATATATTTTGGTGGCTATAGATTATGTATCCAAGTGGGTAGAAGTTATCCCTACTAAAACCAATGATGCTAATGTTTTGTTAAATTCTTGAAGGATTTAATATTCAGCAGGTTCAAAATGCCTAGAGCTATAATAAGTGATGGAGGTAGCCATTTCTATAGCAAGATCTTTGATGGAGTACTAAACAAGTACAACATCAAACATAAAGTATCTACTCGATATCATCCTCAAACTTTTGGTTTAGTGAAAGTAAGTAATGTGCAAATTAAGGGAATATTGGAACACACTGTGCGTCCTTCAAGGAAGGATTGGGCATTTAAGTTAAATGATACCTTATGGGCATACCACACCGCTTACAAAACACCTAATGGGATGAGCCCTTACCAGATAATCTTTAGGAAAGTGTGCCACCTTCTAGTTGAACTTGAACACAAGGCTTATTGGGCAATTAAAGAGTTAAACATAGATTTAGATAAAGCAAGAGAAAAACGGTTACTCCATCTTAATGAGTTGGAAGAAATTAGGAATGAAACCTATGAGAATGCCAAATTATACAAAGAGCGTACTAAGCGCTATCATGACAAGAGGCTAGTTCCTAAGACTCTTCACCCTGGAATGAAAGTTCTTTTATTTAACTCTCGTTTGAGATTGTTTCCAGGAAAGTTGAGATCAAGATGGGATGGACCATTCAAAATAGTTCAGATATTTGAACATGGAGTAGTAGAACTATTGGATTCCAAGACACAAAAAACATTCAAAGTCAATGGGCATCGTGTGAAGCCTTATTTAGAAGAACCAAACAACATTGCTAAAATGGATTGCATTTGGCTGAGTAACCCTTAGCACCATAAAGTTACGTCTTGCTAAGACTTTAAACTAAGCGCTCGATGAGAGGCAACCCATCATTTTAGTTCATAGCAATCTGTATGTGTGCACTTTAATGAACATGATGGATACACCTACATTTCTCCATGACTACTTGCAACATTCTCAGGAAATAGGTAATATTTTTTCTCTTTTCTCTTTATCTTTAATTTAGAGTTGTTACATTGAGGACAATGTAAGTTCTAGGTTGGAGGTGGTGAAAAGTTACCATGCTTAATTAAAAAAAAAGATTTAACAATTTAAAAAAAATATTTTTTTCTTTTTTATGTTTACATTTTCATTTTATTATGTTTGGTTTTATTTTCTTTGTGTGATTTAGTAATTTTTGGAATTAAAAAAAAATTCTCACAAAAATTTGTCATTTCTCTAAATCAAATTTAAGTAAATAGTTAAGTCTTTTGTACTATTAGATTAATTTTTGAAAACATATCATGAAATATTTTTGTAATTGTTTTTGGTAATTAGTTAGTTTTTGTCATAACTAGTATTTCTTGATAAGATGTAGAAATTATATTAAACCCAAAATCGGTGTTTATGAATTTGTTTTAGTGGAGACTACATTTATGAGATATAATTTGAGCCTAATTTCCTTTATTCACAGTGAAATATATATTTTTTCTACTTCAAACACATTTCTTATTTCTTCAAATTTTTAGATGATCTCTATAAGTATTTTCATTGAATGTATGAATTTTTTCTCTCATCTTAATAGAGTGTCATATATTTTTTATTATTTTTGCTTAGATAAATGATTTGAGTAGAAATTGATAGTATATGCTTTTATCTCATTCATGCATGATTGCTAAAAAAAGAGATATATCTGGGGTTACCTAAACTAAAATCAAACAAAAAAACCACAAAATTAACCATTCACCAACATCCTAAAAAATATACAATCTATACATGGGTTCACTCTCTAAAAAATGATATATATTGAAAAGTATCTTCAGAAAAATATAGAGAGATAAAGAATATATAGTATAATTTACATACTATGATCCGTATTACCCAAAATCCTAAAAAATGTACAATCTGTACATGGGTTGACTCTCTAAAAAATGATATATACTGAAAAATATCCTTAGAAAAATATAGAAAGATAAATAATATATAGTATAATCTACATACTATGACCCACATTGCCTACAAAGTTATGAGTAAAGGCTAATTACAAAAGAAAGATATAGGAAGTAATTCCCTAAAAAGTTATAGCACTTTCTTCATTTGTAAAAGGTATATATCTTGAAATTTTTTCTTAATGAGTTTGATTTATACATGAAAATAATTTTTATATATGATATCTTTATAATTTATACATTTGATTCTTTCCATGAGATCAATGTCAAAATAACACTTTGAGCCTTTATTCTTTATACATATGCGAACATATTAGTTCATTTCTATACATCAACTCTTTCGCATATAAATTAGTATGAGTGTTTGAACCCATAGGATTCAGTGTTTTGAGAGTATTGACTTGTGAGGAATAGAGTCGAAGTGAATTCGGATTCATGACACTAAAATTGGGTGAAATTAAATTGATACATTTTTTATATGAAATATGAAAATGATTTTCGACTAATTATTACAATAAATCATGATTTTTTAAGAAGATTAAAATAACTTATGCTTGAGATTTTAATTATGATCTTAAAGGAGATTAAAAAGTATGAGACATTTTTGTGTTATGTTGTTTTCTTTTATTCTTAAAAATTAATTTTTGATTTTGTTGTAATTTTAGTTTTTAAGTTATTGTTTTTATTATTTCTTTTAAATGTTTGTGGGTATCATTACTGAAAACCCTCATGAGACTCAAACTCATCCACTAGGGCAACCGAGGGGTTTAAAGGCTTGTTGCATAGGCTAAATACAACTATGTCAATCCACAGAAGTGATTTAGGATAGTTTAATTTTTAGTTTTTATCGCTTCTCTTGTTAAGGGACTAGCAAGAAGCTGGTTGGGGGTTGTGATGAGTGCTCAAAAAGCACTAAAATTACCATGATTTTATGCACATTAATTGATTAAAAATATATATATTTATATGATTTTATCATATATTTATATAAATTTGTCTTTTCAGAATCATGGGTATTTTTATTATTTTTTAAGTATTTTCGCTTAAAAACGTAACTTAAAGACTCAAAGAGAAATACTGCAGGCAATACATCACAAATATATTCATAAAATAAATGAGGAAAAGTCAACAAATATGACAAAATTGGACAAAATGGGTAAAAAAGGTAAAAAATGTCAAAAAGGAGGAAATCGCGCACGCAGCAGCCCAGTCGGTCCAAGCAACGCGCGTGCCGCGCCAGCACAACGCCCAATCCGCGCATGCAGCATGCCCACTTCCATGTGTGCCAGCTCTCCATTCCACGTGCGCCCGCGCCCAGTCCGCACGTGCTTGGGCCTATCTGCGCGCGCTCCATCGCCCACACCACCATGACGTCAACATTATGATGTCATCATTCACTACTCCGTGTTTTGTCAATTTTAATCATTTTTTCACCCACTTTTTCTTCCTCTCCTCACCTATAAATACCCCCATTCTCTTCACTTCAAATCACACCTAAAAACACATCTTTTTCTCTCTTTCTTTCTCTCATTTCATAGTTTTTAGTTTTTCTTAGATTTTAGTTTTTCCTTAGTTAGTTTCTCTTAGTTTTAGAGTTCTTCTCTTTTTGAGAACTAATTATGTTTTTGTAATTTATTTGCTTTTTGATTCAATAAATGGAAGTGAAAATTCTGTTTGGAGGTTTTCCAACAACATGAATAACATCAAAGTATTGTAAGAATTTTATTTTCTTTATAGTTATTTTTTATGCTTTATTCTTACATGTTATATTTAATTTATCTGTGATTAAATTTAACTTTGTTGGTTGTTTGTAAACATGATATAATAATAACGTTGTTATGCTTGCGAAATATTAAATAGGTAAAAATCTCTAAAATGAATTGATTTTGTTTTTATTCAAGATTTTATATTAAGAATGTTAGAGAGAAATATATTATTTTTCATTATAAACTTAAATTTAAAAATTAGATTTTAAGGTTTAGTTATCCGATCTAATTTAGAGTAGTGCTCTTTTATTTGTTGGTACAATTGCCCGATAGTTAGAGTGAAGCTCTATTTCAAAATTTTTTATAAGAATTATTATCTGAAAATGTATTGACAACATGTTTTCAGTAGTAGTTTTAAAACTTGAAAGTTAGTACTCGGATAACTAAATTCTTAGGTTTAATTTGGACACCTTAAATAAAGTTTAAACTGTATAACCCTACCAAAGGTTGCATTTAAATGGTTCATTTTCAATCTCTTTGAAAAAAAGAAATTAATTTAATTAATCAAATTAGTTATCAACCCCACCCATAGGTGTTAATTGATTTGTTTAGTTAACAAAGAATATCTAACCCCACCAAATGTGGTATTCATATAAAAAAGAGAGAATCAATAAATATCAATTTATATCTTTAATAACCTAAATAATATGAACAAGTATAATTACTTTGTTATTATATCCATAAATACTCCACTATTATAAAAGATAAAATTTGCATAAATGTTTATTAAATCTATATCTATGTTTATTTTTATGTTATTAGATTAAAAACACAAAACCCCAAAATATCATGACAGGATGTTTAGGATTTAATTTCGTTTTTAAAAGTTTAAATAATAAATTAAAAACCACATACATTCCTTCCTTAGATCGACCTTGGGAGTATACTTATCATTTTCTACAAAATGATAAGTGTACTTGCGAGAGTTTTATAAATATAAAACCAAATTATCGGCAGGATCGGCGGTGTTGGTTCTACCCATCAACGTTTTAGTGAAGATGTCGGCAATTTGATCTTGTGATTTTACATACTCGATATGTACATTCTTTCTTGTGATGCACTCCCTGATGTAATGATATCGAGTATCTATGTGTTTGCTTCGATCATGGAAAACAAGATTTTTTGGCTAAGGCAATGGTTGACTTATTGTCGACACATATTTTGGTTAGCTCTTCTTGTGCCATACTTAGCTCCTTTAACAAGTTTCTCAGCCAAATTGCATGACAAACACATGAGGTAGTTGCTACATATTCTACTTCACAGCTAAACAAGGTGACAATCAGTTGCTTTTTCGACATCCTTGTAAAAGTAGTATCTCCCATAAAAAACACAAATCTGGAAGTACTTATTCGATCGTCTATATCTCCACCAAAATTGTTATCACTATATCCAACAAGCTTGTAATCATTGGAAGTCGAATAGAACAAGCTAAAATTAATTGTACCTTTTAGATAGCGTAGGATTCTTTTTGCAGCTTTGAAATGGGTGATTGTTGGTTTCTCCTTATAGCGGCTAATCAATCCAACGACATACAGGATGTTAGGCCTTGTACATGTGAGATAACGTAAACTTCCAACTAAACTTTTGAAAAATGTTGGATCCACACTTTCACCATCTCCATGCTTGGATAGTTTGATTCCACATTCCACTGGTGTGTTGATTGGCTTGCAATCGTTCATCTTAAACTTTTTTAGTATCTCCCTTGCATAGCTTTCTTGAGAGATGAATATGCCTTCTTCCTTTTGCTTCACTTCAATTCCAAGGCAGTATGCCATTAACCAGATATCTGCATTTCGAACTCTCAGGTCATCACCTTCTTAAAATCTTCAAACAACTTTGGATTACTTCCGGTAAAGATGAGATCATCTACGTATAGAAAAACGATTAGAATATCGCCATATTCAATCTTGACGTAGAGTGAATATTCATAAGGACACTTGGTGAAGTTGTTCTTTAGAAAGTACTTGTCGATGCGATTATTTCATGCTCTTGGTGCTTGCTTTAACCCAAAAAGAACTTTCTTTAACTTCAACACCTTGTCTTTGTGACCTTTTGCTTCATAGCCTGACGTTTGCTTAATATAGACTTCTTCTTCAAGGACTCCATTTAGAAAAGCATATTTTACTTCCATTTGATGTATCTTCCACTTATTTTGAGCTACCAAAGAAATGATTAGTCTTATAGTTTCTAATCGAGCAACAGGAGCAAATACCTCATCATAGTCAATTCCAACCTTTTGACTATATCCTTTTGCTACTAGCCTCGCCTTGTGCCTTTCAATCTCTCCCTTAGCATTCCTCTTTATCTTGTACACCCATTTGACACCTATTGCCTTATGCCCTTTGGGAAGTGAAATAGGTTCCCATGTGTCGTTCTTCTCAATTGCATTGATTTCTTCGTCCATCGCACCTCTCCACTTCTTCTCTTGTACAACTTCTTGAAACCTTACTGGTTCACAATCAATAAAGAGACAGAATAAGGTAAGATTATCTTGTCGTTCTGTTACCTCATAAAGATCTTGGAGATTTCATGTACGTGTCACGGCTCTTTCACTTCCACTCGAAGATGATGAAGGTGACGGGTCTTCATGAGTGGTTGGCATTGGTGAAGTAGGTAGAGTCATTGGCTCTTGTTTAATTTCTATAGGTTGCTCCCTCATTGTCTGCTCATCTTCTTTAAACTGAGGAAAGAAATTGAAGTTATCTACATGAGAGTTAAAATCTCATTCTCCTTCTTCGTCGAATACCACATCTCGACTAATCACAATCTTCTTATTGTGTGGGTTGTACAACTTATAGCCCTTTGAATTAGCATCATAACCGATGAAGATAAAACTCTCACTTTTATTATCAAGCTTCATTCTTCTCTTATCCGGTACATGAACATGGGCTATACTTCCAAAGACTCTTAGGTGGGAAATACCAGGATGGAGATTGGTTTGACAAGTAAACTGCACATGCTACTGCTTCTGCCCAAAACTCTTTGGGTAGTTTCTTGCTTTTGAGCATGCTTCGTGCCATGTTGAGGATTGTTCGGTTCTTTCTTTCAACTACACCATTCTGTTGAGGGGATCTTGGCACTGTTAAAGATCTATGAATTCCATTTGCTTCACAGAACTCTTGAAACTCCTTGGATGTAAATTCTCCACCTCGATCTGATCTCATGGCTTTGATTTTTCTACCGCTTTCTCTATCCACTGTAGCTTTGAACCTTTTGAATACTTCAAAAACTTCTGATTTCTGTTTCAAGAAATATACCCAAGTTTTTCTTGAAAAATCATCAATAAAAAGAAGAAAATAGTTACTGTTACCTAGAGAGCTAGGCTTGATCGGTCCGTACATATCAGTATAGATTAGCTCGAGTGGCTTCTTGGTTCTTGAGTTTGACTCCTTTGGAAAGCTTTTTCCGAATTGCTTCCCGAGTAGGCACCCTTCACAAAATTGATCAGGATGGTTAATGCAAGGTAGTCCCTTCACCATCTCCTTCTTAGAAAACAGTTTCAATCCTCCAAAATTGAGATGTTTAAATCGAAGATGCCATAGCCACGATGCATCTTTATAACAGGCTTTCAAACACTTTGCAATGTCATTTTGTATGTTGATCAAAAACATTCTATTCTTTGACATCAGCACGTTAGCAATGAGGTTATTCTTATCATCTTTTATAGAAAGATTACAATCCATCATATGAATATCATAACCTTTCTCTAACAGTTGTCCTAAACTTAAGATGTTACTTTTCATATTTGGGACATAGTAAAACATTGGAAATAAATTGATGTCGCCCATTTTTCAAGCGAATAAGAATGTTACCTCTTCCTTTCACTGCTACGTTAGAATCATCTCCAAATGAGACATTTCCGCTTACTGACTTATCTAGTTCCACGAACATGTCTTTCCTTCTACCTATATGGTTGCTTGCACCACTGTCAAGATACCAGGCATTTGGTTGACTACTATCACCCTCCTTCGGTGCTAGAAAAAAAGTTTCTTTCTCATCCGTCCTCTCCTCTATGTAGTTGATTTTCTCATCTACTCTATTGTTAAAAGCTCTACATTCTGAAGCATAATGTCCAAATTTTTGACAATTATAGCATTGAACTTGAGATTTTCCATACCTTGAGTTCATGTTGCCCTTTTCACGACTTCGAGTTGAGCTTTCCGCTCTTTCAAAGTTGTTATAATTATTGTTGTAATTCCAACCTCGTCCATAACTGTGGCTTCCACCTCATCCACGGTCTCTACCTCTGCTTTGGCCACGTTGGTTTCTATCATTGCCTTGGCTTTCATGCTTATCCTTGAATTGCATCTTGAAGAGTTGCTTAGTGATCCTTTGCTTCTTCTTATGCTTTTATTCATATGCTTGTAATGACCCATTGAGTTCATTAATGGTTATTTCTTCCAAATCTTTTGTTTCTTCAATCGTCACGACGGTGTGTTCAAATTTGGAATCTAATAAGCGAAGTATCTTTTCCATTATTCTGACATCTTCCAACATCTCACCATTTCTTTTCAATTGATTAGAAACAACTGTGACTCTCGAGAAATAGTCAAAAATAGATTCATAAGCTTTCATATGTAGAGATTCAAACTCACTTCTTAGTGTTTGAAGACGAACCTTCTTCACTTTCTTGGCTTCTTTGAAAGAAATTTGAAGCTTATTCCACGCTGCCTTGGAAGATGTTGCATCTGAAATCTTCTCAAACCCATCATCATTTAAGGCTTGATAGATAAGAAAGAGGGCTTTCTTGTCTCTTTTTCTCAAATCCTTCAAAGATTCTTTTTACACTTGTGTTAGAGTAGCTTCATCGTCTGGCTCACTTAAGCCTTTCTCTACAACTTCCCATACATCATGTGCACCTAAAAGAGCCTTCATCTTGATACTCCAATTATCATATTGTCATTGTTGAGTGTCGGGACTTGAAAAGATGACATGCCTCCACTTGACATAACTCTCAATATAGTGAGAATTTGCAAATTCTGATCACACAGATGGATCAGAACGACAAAAAACCTTAGGAGGAACTCCGGGAAAAAAATTGAAATTTTTCAGTCAATAGTCAAAGTCAACGATTAAAGTCAACTTTTTGGTCAACGGTCTCGGCAGCTTGGTCAAACCGGCTTGAGGCTCGGTCAGGCTGCATGCTCACGGTCGGCTCTACACTCGGCCTAACTCGGCTGACTCGAATAGGTTAAGTCACTTTCTAGCAGAACCTTTCGGAGGATCGTGGCGGCACGTTCGAACTCCGATTGAGATGATTCTTACGATGTCGGATTTGTCTCGTCGAGAGCTTCGATTTGATATACAATAGTATATATTTATATTTCCAACTATAGCTCTGATACCACTTTGTTGGAATATTATGGATTAAAACTCTCAAAACTCAAGAACACTCGAGAACAAATTTCCAATAACACACAGAAACTCTCAAACTTTTGTTTCTGATTTCTTTAACTTGATTATTACATTGCTACTGAGAAGTATTTATAGAAACAACTAACAAACCTAAGCCATACAATATAAACCTACCAAAATAATCTAAACCATACACTTATCTCCTTACCTAACCCATTTATTTTCTTCTTCCCACCAACCATGAGTTGTATTCTTATCAATCCAGATCATCACCATAGAAGCTTCCATGAGCTAAACTTCAAATGGACTAGAATATTTCAAAGAGTTTTTTTTATTTCTTTGGGCTTGTAAACAAGTTTATAAACTCCTGGTCCAATGGGCTGTGAATCAATAAGTATGAGCTGCATAGGGACTTGATGAGATACCCTTAACGCGCTTGGGTTGGATGAGCACCTAGGATTTTCTCTTTGTGGGATTGGGCTAGACGAGTATCTCAACCTACATCTTCGTGTGCTTGGGTTGGATGAGTGCGTTGTTCAAACAATATTCAAAGTGGAGAAAATTAAAGTCATTATTTAGGTCATAGTCATAGAATTCAAAATGAGCTCGAAAATATATTAGAGTATGAAGTAAGGATTGTCATCATTAAAAAGATCAAAAAGTTAGTATTTTTCTAATATAATTTATTGTACTCAAGACGTAGGCCATCCAGAACAAATGTATGAAACTTGAGATGTGTGGATCATTTGACAAGTCCTTAAAAGTAGGGAAAAATATTAGTAGATTTTTAAAGTTTTTAATAGTGGATGATGCATCTTGGAAGGACTTTTTGAAGAGCCTATAAATGCAATAAAAAGTTTTGAATTAGATATAAATATGATTGTGGAGGACAAGGTTCTGATGATGGGGCTAATATGAGAGGAAACACTTAAGGTTTTATAAAAAATGATGTTAGATATAAATTTTAGAGCATTTTATACTCCACGAGGGTGTAACAATTAATCTTAGTTTATTAGTACTTGATATTACTAATTAATGTTGAAGTGCAATAATATTTTTGGCATGACACCATGTAAATATTCATTGTTTGCCTCTTCTATTGAATGGTGGAAATTTATGCGATAATATTTTTGGTTCAACTCTGAAACCATTGTTTCAAACACATTGGAAAATCTATATTGGAAGTGTTAAAGCCCTAGTCCCTGATACAAATAAGATATACTTATTGGCAAAAACCAGTGAATATCCAAAAGGAAAGAGTGAAGAAACATATTTAGTGACGTATGAAAATGAAAATTTTGAATTTTTATTGGGCATTAATATCTAGTATGATAATTTGTTTGCGGTTAATTTTGTTAGTTCTTAGAAGTTGTTACAAAATCAATCATTCCAAAAGCTTAAACTATTGTAAGAAAACCTAACATTAGTTTTTACGCATCTCTCAATCTATTATAAATTTATAAGTGTTTGTTGTATACCATATAGACTAAATACTTACAATTTAACAATTAGAGTTATTGACATTTGAATAAAAGACCTCTAGCTCTTATACCATATTAAAAAATTAACTCTTCTAATAGCTTAAGCTATTAAGAGAAGGTTCACCAATACTTATCTTTTCACAAAAATATTGACTATATTGACTATATTTACTATATATTTCAAATACTTACAATTCAACTATTAGAGTTACTTGAATTCAAACATAAGACTTTCAGTTCTTATACAAGATAGAAATATAAAATATGTTTATGTTGGAGCAAATATTAAAAAATCAAAATAGTCAGAGAGAAGGACTATAAAATCAAATAAAAATATTCTAGTTTTTATTCATTTATAATAATAAGAAATTACATGTATTTATAGAAATAATAAGACCTAAAATCCTAATCTAAATAAGAATCCTAAACTAATAAAAAAATACAATAACAATTCTATAATATTTTAACTATATTAAATTCCATTGCTAATAAGAAAATTAAATATTTAATATCTAATATTTGAATTGTAAGTGTTTGGGTGCAGCGTACGAGGGTACCCCATGTGCACATGATACACACACCCAAGGTACACGTGATGCATGTCGAAAAATAGGATCATATGGATTGCTTTGGGTATACGATGTGTGAGGTGAATCCTACACAGAATGGTCCTAGCATATAGTGCCTTAAGTGTATGATCCTAATGGGGTGATCAAGGTGTATGATCTGACAAGAGGACATAAAGACATGAAATGCAAAAAATAACATACACAACCTCATTCTATCACAAGATTTGATGGCAAGTCAAGTGTGGTCGTTTCAATGGGGTGCCAACACTTGGGGATAATAATGTCTATATATATGGACTTGTATGACCCATTAGAAATATTTGACTCTCTCTAAATCCTATAACACTTTATAATTATCTCCAAAAAATTGGCATCCACCACAAGATCTGCCACCTCAACTTCTTTTTCCTTAGAAATTGGTTTGAATAGGGTACCCTTGGGAATAACTGTGGCCACCACACCATAAGATGGTTACTCATGTTGCTCAAAAGAATCTATTTTGATAGTTCATCCAACTTGAGACTTAACACAAGGTCATCGATTTCAATAGTTGTAAAGTCCATCCATGCATTATAAAAAATATATGGTTAGAATTGAAAAAGGTGTAAAATATAAAAGAAAGTATCCCGTGTAAAACCTAAAGGTAGAGTACAATAGTCTATTTGAACCCGAAAAACCATGTAGCAAGGTTTAGTAAGGATGTATTTATAGATCACATGACAAGTATTTTGTAGCTCAAGACGATAGACTTTTTCACGACCGTTGTGATTGAGACATAGTAGCATTTTTTGATCTCGTGATTATGTTGTGTCAAAGTTGTGATTCCAGGTAGAATGCATAAGAACCACGGGTTCCTTGTCCCATATGTCACCCCAAACATAAAAATACTTATCCATCCACTTTGGTTGGCTGTCAGGCAACTTAAGAATAAGACCTTAGAGGGTGATGATCGAGATATATGCTCTATCTTCAACCATCTCATTTCTTTTTATACAATACATAGCTCGCAAGTCACCATCTTTAAGCTCGAAACCTTGTTCTCTACTAACTACGGCTAGACTCAAAAGTTGTACTTATGGATTACAAGGGGTAAAATGTCTTCGACCCTTGAGTTGGACCTAGGTAGAACATTACTGGTATGGGAATCAAGATGCTTAACCAAAAACAACAAAATTTTAATTAAGAGTTATCAAAAACACTTGAAGATAACATACTAATGGTCTAAAAATTTAGAGACGAGATTGATTTTTTTCACACATAGACTAGTTTTCCTTTGTCACAGCCTGAAATTCTTTGAAGGAAATTGTGAGTGCTTCTTTGGTGTATGATCACACACTAGATGATCCTAGCACACGAGGTGCCCTAAATATATGATCCTACATGAGGTAGTCTTGGCATATGAGGTGCCCCAGGTCTGTATGATCTAATAGTGGGATTTAAAGACATGAATTGTAGAAACAACATATATAATCTCATCATATGATAATATTTGATAGCAAGGTAGGTGTGGTCGTGTATATATATATATATATATATATATATATATATATATATATAAATTGTATGACCCATTAGAAGGATTTGACTCTCTCTAAATCTTTTAATATTTTGATAGCAAGGTAGGTGTAATAGTAAATATTTACAAGAAACATGTATATTGTTATTGTTATAACAAAACTAAAGGGATTTTTTCCCCTTCAAAGACAAAGAAAATGGATTTACATATGCAATGTTTTCTACTAAAGAAATTGCATATGAAAGAGATAATGACCAAAACTTTTGTAAAAAATACATTATTTATAAAAAAAATACAAGAGAATGTTAGCAATGAGGTAAGATTTTTAGCTTAAGAATCTTTTAGAGTTAATTACTTCTATTATATAATTTATGAAGATATTTTTTTCACTTTAAAGCAAGAAATTTGAATAATTTTAAATATGTTAAGATGTTTTTCGATTTTTATATAATTTAAAAAGATAAGCTTGATAATGAAATCTTAAAAAAATTGTTGTAATCTTAAGATTATTTTGAGTTATATGATATTAATTGTTTAAAATTATGTTCAAAAAAACTTTTACCAACTTAAAGAAGAACACTTTTTTATGACCAATTTTTTTAACATATTATTAACTATCAATCAATAGTGATAATATCATAACTTATAATAAATAATTTTTTTTTAAATAAATTCTCCCCTTTAAGATTGAATTTTCTAAAAAAATGTAAAGACTAAACTATGCAAATGGTTAGTAATTTTTTTTGCATATTTTAATAATTTTTTTTTATTTTTATGATTTGATCTTTTTATTTTTTATTTTTATATTTTGATAATATTATTTTTTTCTTACAATTTAGTTTATTTGTGTTTTAATTTTTACACTTTAAAAGCCTTACATTTAATATATTTGAAATTTAATTTCAAGTTATTCTTAAATTTTAGACTAAATGTGTGAAGAAAAAATCTTCTTTTTTTTGTTTTATATTTTTTATTTTTTGAAGAAAAAACAATTGTGAGCTCTTCCCAATTTTTTAACTTTTCTTTTTTTCTTTGGTTTCGTTTTTTGAGCTCGGTGAACTTATGTGAAAGGACACATAACCCATGCAGCCCAACATTCTTAGATGCATTTTAACGGTAGATTTAGATCCACGATTCTTTGTACCATTGGTTCTTTATTTTTTTTTTTATCAATTTCGACGATGAGAATGTTGAGATATTACTGGATCACGTAAAAAACAGTTTTGAAATAATATATATTATATTTATTTAATTAATTTATATATTTATTAATTTTTTTTTTTGATGCGTATCAATTTTTAGATAATTTCGGGTACCAATTTCAAAGTTGGAATAATGATATCAAAAATTATCTATATCCGTCCTGATGACATTCCTAATTCTAACCAAATGTGTGGTCCCTCCAAACAACACAAACATAAAAGCTTACTCGATCGTCACGTTCATATCCAAAGATTTGAAGGAAAAAAAATTAGGTGTTTTATTTTTATTATTTTGTAATATTTTAGTTTTATAATTTAAAAAATATATTTTAATTTTAAAAATTTAAAATTATAAAATTCATATACATTATTTTAAAATTAAAATATGTTCCTTTAAAATTAAGATAAATATTTTTTTTTATCTAAATTTACACCACCATTCGCGCTTTCTATAAAAAATTAACCCAAAACTACCGACCAAACAAAAAGGTTTCGAATTTTATATCCAATATATAATAATAATACTTGAAAACGAAAAAAAAAATAAAAAAGAAAAAAACAAGACCAGAAGAACGCTCGAAACAAAAAGTTCATCGAAATTGAAAAAGATCACGACGAAACTTGTGATTCTAGGCTCTTCGAGCTGGAACGAAAAGTCTAAAAGACCCAAAAGGAATAAAAGAAAAAAGAAAAAAAGAAGATAATCATCTGACTTGGGTTTTGGTTTTCTAAGTTAGAACCCACGTTAAAAGGCAATGTTTGATTTGATACAATATCGCTCTTCGATTTTAAAACTCAAAAAATAAAATAAAAAAATTTGACATTTTTTTTTGCAAAAAGGAAATAAAAATGATTCAAGGTGGATTTAGACTGAAGGCGGACTACTGTTTGTTTTATGTTTCTAAAATTTTTGCCTTTTTTTATTTTTTGTTGCTTTTATTATTCAGATTGTTATTGTCGTTCTTTGTTTCGTATTATCAATTTCCTATTAAATTCCTCTTTGGCATTCATTCATTTATTATATTCAATTGTTGTTTGTTATTATTATTATTATTATTCTTCTTCGGTGATGATAATTCTACACCTCTATTTTTTTTCTTTCTCTTTCTTGACTATTACGGTGTTTTAGTTAAAGTGGAAGAGAGGAAAAAGCAACAATCAGATTCGTCTTTATTTGTTTGTTTTGGAGAACCCTATTTTTCTTCCTCTGTGAGATTTGTTAATTCTAGGGTTTGAAGCCGCTATCTGCTTGGATCGTGATCGTCTTCTTCAATGGAGTGCGGTTCAGATGGAGAAAATCAGAACAACAATGCTGAATATAACAATAACAACAATAGTAGTGGTGGTAAGGTTAATAATTCCAATGAAGGACAGAGCAAACCCAAGCGCCAGATGAAAACCCCCTTCCAGCTTGAAACCCTCGAGAAAGCGTATGCCTGTAAGTTCTGTTCTTAATCGACTTTGTTTTTCTTTTTGGTGTTAAATTTTATTTTATTTGTGAAAATTTTGTTTTGGTATGTGCGTTTGTTTGTGTTAGATTTTGGAAGTTAAAATTTTCTTCAATTTTTGGAATTTTGATCAGCGGAGACGTACCCATCAGAGGCCATGAGGGCAGAGCTATCGGAGAAATTGGGGCTTTCTGATCGGCAATTGCAGATGTGGTTTTGTCACAGAAGGTTGAAGGACAAAAAGGATGGGGGACCCGCCAAAAAACAAAGGAAAAGTGTAGCAGCTTTGCCGGAATCTCCTATTGATGACTTGATGGTAGGGGCTGAACATGGTAGCGATTATGGTTCGGGTTCAGGGTCGGGTTCAAGCGCATTTGGTCATACCGAGTTGAGGAATATGGTACCTAGGCCGAGAGGTGTGGGAGATGACATGACCCCTGGGAGGAGGCAATATGAGTCACGGCAGTCTATAATGGAGCTTAGAGCTATTGCTTGTGTGGAGGCACAGTTAGGAGAGCCATTGAGGGAAGATGGGCCGGTTCTTGGCATAGAGTTTGATTTGTTACCACCCGATGCTTTCGGTGCACCTTTAGGTATAACATATGTGCTGTGTTATGCAGCTTGATGTCTGCTCTGAATACTTGTAGATGTTTATTAGTCTCACTTTCAATATTTTTTGAGATTTGAGAATGGGATTTAAGTGCAATCCTATTCCATAAGTGTTTCTCATTGGTAGACAATTGAAAGGTTTCAATGACTTAAATCAACATAATTTACTAATGCTGATTAAACCAAAGAGCATGCTTTACTTGGTAAAATGGTTTTTTTTGACATGTTTCAACTTGTGGCTTGTTTTGTTCCATGGCATGATGCTGATTCTTACAAGTTTCTGAATGTGCTAGATTAAATTTTGCATCACTTTGCATTCTACATTGTATGCACAGCCAATCTTTTATGGGGATTGGGAATCTTTGTTCTTATTTGTAGGGCAAACTTTCCTCAAGGAAACATGTCTGTTCTTCATTACATCTGGAATTCATGCATTATCATTAGGCATGTAAACTTATCCTGTCCACTCAAAGGCCAAACGACCTGACCGTATTTGACTTGGCTCGAAGCCGATTAAGCTCAAAAAAATTTGGTTCAGCTCTACTTGAATAATTTAAGGGCCGGGTTAGGGCCGGGTTAGGGCCAAACATTTCTACTATGAGCCCAAGCTGAAGTACAAGTTAAGTTTAAATTTTATAAAATTTAGTACCTTTAATAATATTGCATCATGAACTCGTACATTGACATTGGCTTAATTAAGTCTGAAGTTCCAAAAAATTCAGGGTTGAACCTACCTGAATGACTTTAAGGCTGGGTTTGGGCTTCCATATGATTTGAAAAATCCAATGTGGCCTAGCCCGATAATATTTGTAGCATTAAAAATTATGGCCCAAACTCGAAGTTTTGGCCTTGGGCTAACCGAAAATTTATGTCCTTAATTATCTTAAACTTTTCACTTTTGAGTCATGTATACCTAAAATTGCCTATTTCTAACTTTTTTGATATTGCTTGTATTGGTGCAGTTGCAGAACAGCAGAAGCGGTCTGGGCATCCTTTTGAGGGAAAATCATACGACCGAAATGATGCAAAGTCAAACAAAGTTGGCTCCTTGTTCTTAATCTTATGATTCTGTTTTCTGTAAAATGCATTTACATGCATGATAAAAAAAATAATATCTGTAGTTTCTACAGAAAAGCCTGATGAATTTTCTACATTTACCCACATTTTTATTTTATATTGCTACCCATCCCTTTGATGCTATTTTATAAACATGGTTTTTTGCTATACAGATTTGCTTTGAACTCCTTAACAGTAAGAAAATTTATTGTGATTTTTTTAATCATAGTTGTACAGCTTACTTAAACTTTCCTGCCATAAAACAGTTTCTTCTTCTTAAAGGAATTCCTTCCCTCCAACAAGGAGTCCCTTCACGAAGGAGAATTTATGTGTACATTTAGACTATTGATTTTTGGTTTGTGTCATATATTTATCTAGCACATCAATAAGTTTCTACGTTAAGACTAATATTGGCCATTTTAGGTTTCTGCTAGGGGTATCCATGAATACCCATTTCTTCAGGACCAGCCTGGTGCACGTGCCAATGCATATGGGCAAGTTGGTCAATCTCACAGTCATAGTCTGGTGATTGATGATCCAATGGCCAGAACGTCCCCATTTGCAGTACGAAATGAGCAGTTGCCAAGAGTTCAGGGTGCCCAAGGTCATGTTTCTCGTGTTCGCCTTTCGTCGCAACAAGACAAAAAAGGAGTTGCCTTGCCATCAACTTCTGTGGAGGAGGAATATGTGCAAAGGGACTCTTTTGCAAATATTAAATCAAACCCTCAGTTGAATGATCGCCCAATTGTTGCGCCAGAAACTCCATATGTGTTGTCTGATGGGCAGATCTTTCCTGATGATGCTCTATTGAGGATGGAGAGGAAACACAAGGTATATAAAATCAGATGAAAAGCTTATTGATGAGATTTGTTATGCTACTTGCTAGTATTTCTTATGTTTTCTTATCTTTCTGAGTATAGTTATGTACTTGTTCTATGCTTTGTAGAATGAAGAAGCTAGAATTGCTAGAGAAGTTGAAGCTAATGAGATTCGGATCCGAAAAGAGCTTGAGAAACAAGATATTCTTAGAAGGAAGGTGCTAACATATTGTTGTTGAACCTTTGTTCTCTGAATTTGAGTTGTTTTATATTGCTTTAAATGTTAATAATAAACCCTTTCTGTATGCTAATATTTGAACTTTTGGTTTTAGCATGAGGAAAGACTGAGGAAAGAAATGGAAAAGCAAGATCGTGAAAGACGTAAAGAAGAAGAGAGATTGATGCGAGAAAAGCAAAGAGAGGAAGAAAGATCAAGGCGTGAACAAAGGCGTGAAATGGAACGGAGAGAAAAGTTTCTGCAGAAAGAGTATTTAAGAGTAAGTTTGGGTCTCACTAATTTATCCATCCATAATGTTTGACTTTCATTATTAATCAGTTATTTTACAATTTCTTTCTTTTCTCTGATTCCACTTTGTTTATCTTGAAGGCTGAGAAAAGGAGGCAAAAAGAAGAGCTTCGCAAGGAGAAAGAAGCAGAGAGACGAAAAGCTGCAATTGAGAAGGCTACTGCACGCAAAATAGCCAGAGAATCAATGGAACTTATTGAGGATGAACAATTGGAATTGATGGAGGTGGCTGCTGCACGCAAGGGATTATCCTCAATAATCTGTATTGATCACGACACTCTTCAATCCCTTGAGCAATTCAAAGGTTGGGATTGCTTTGCATGTTGTTTTAAGAAATTTAAATTTACTTTTGTATGAAGTTGATGCACATCACTTCTATGAAAGTTTAAATGCTACTATATTATGGACAACATATCCTGCTTATTGAAAGAAAATTAAAATATGATGGCAACAAGGACACTAAGTAAGTGAAATACTTGACAATAAGATCCCAACATATATCCTAGTTGGAGGACATCTCAGATTCATCATCTTATTCTCTAGTGAGATCTCCTATTATTCATCAGAAACTATTTTGTTCTGCTCATCTGTATTACTCTAAGACAAAATTTTGTTTATCCAAAGCGTTTATACCCCTCTCAGATCTACCAATTGGTTATCTATTAAAATGATTGGAGGGCTGTCATAGTTTATCCCCAAATTACCTTGTAGAAGTCAACAATTTGTAAAATATAGATGATTTGATATCCTCCAATGGGAAGAAAACCTAGACTGTGTTTTCCTCATTTGTAGTAAATGATTATCATTTTATTACCCACAAACAAAAGAACTAGAGAAATTTTTGTGGGGAGCTAATGTTTTCTATAAGAAAGTTTGATGAATATAGGTTTACATGGAAACATCCCCAAAGCACCAAGAATTTAAAGCCTTTTATCTGACTAAGAATAGGAAAGGAACACGTGATTAAGCATATATAGTGATTAAATTCTAAATTATGATTGTCCTTTCATTTCCATAAGGGTATAATTTTTGTAATGGTGATTCCTCAGTTTTTGTAGTTACTGTTGTAATTGGGAAATTCTGATACATTTTACTTTTAGATTTTATGGGTACATTCCCACCCAAGTCAGTGACTTTGAAAAGACCATTTGCAATCCAGCCATGGATTGGTTCAGAAGAAAATATTGGCAACCTTCTCATGGTATGCACTTTGTCTTTGCATTCTTTCACCTAGTTTTCCAAATTTCTTCCTACTTTTTTCCTTTTATGTTCTAATGAAAAGAAAAGCTTATATTTGAAGAGGAGTTTTCGTACGATTCTCCGTCCTTGAATAATATTCCTCACTGTGTCCTAAGGGATTTTTTTTGGCTTGTCTTTGCATTTCTTTCCATGATTTTAATCATACAGTAGTTGTTTCACATAATGTTTTCTGTAGTTTCTGTTTACCAATCTAGAGAATATTGCCCTCAAATATGACGTTTTCTTGTCAGGTCTGGCGATTTTTGATTACTTTTGCTGATGTTCTTGAGTTATGGCCATTTACTCTCGATGAGTTCATTCAGGCCTTTCATGACTATGTGAGTTACTTCTTTGGTTTCATTCTGTACTCTAATTGCTTTTCTTCTCCCTGCATTATTGATATTTAATGCATCATTGATATAGGATTCAAGGTTGTTAGGGGAGATTCATGTCTCTCTTTTGAAGTTGATTATAAAAGATATAGAGGATGTTGCCAGAACACCTTCTGCTGGATTAGGAATGAATCAAAATGCAGTGGCTAATCCTGGAGGGGGTCATCCGGAAATTGTTGAAGGGGTAACATCTTCCTTTTACAATTAAAGTTTCATGAATCCTTATTACACATTATCTTTAAATTGTTGCATAACCTTTTGTTGATATTTGGATTCTCTTTTAGGCATATGCTTGGGGATTTGACATTTGTAACTGGCAAAGGCACTTAAATCCGTTAACATGGCCTGAAATATTCCGGCAGTTGGGTCTTTCTGCAGGATTTGGACCAAAGTTGAAGAAAAGGAATATAACATATTCGCGTTTGCCTGAAAATGATGAGGTGCTGCCTTTTATCATATTTGTCTGCATTTTATACAATTAAATCCATTTTTTTTATAGTATAAATCATTAAAAGGCATGGTCTAGCAAGCCTTGAGGCGGTGTGAGGCTAAGCCTCAAAATAAAACAAAACTAATATTTATCTTATAAATAAACAATAAAAAGACAAATTATCACAAAATAACATCATAATAGTCCTGATAACCTCACATATTTCATGATATGGCAATCCAACAACCACTAATTCATCTAAAACATGATAAAGTTAAGTAAACATCATCTCCACCTCCACCTCCACCTAGGGGAATTGGAAGTTCACCTCTACCTCTACATCCACCTCTCTTTGTAGCTTTTGGCATTTTCAAGTTCTACAAATAGTTAACAGAAATCAGCACCTATTTCAATAAAAAAAGAAAAATAATTCACAAATTTAAGTAAAAATCAGCTATAAAATCAAATTTAATCACTATGAAAGTAAATCAATAAAATAAGCAGCCTAAAGCTTTTTTTTTTGCATTAGATTCTATGTCAAATATAAAAGCACTTTCAAGAAAATGTTAACTCATTAGTTATAAAACTCACATGCGTGATAAAAATTTCAAAATAAAAGGCATGCTATTACAACCAAATAATGCAACAACTTAATATAATTAATATAAAAAAATGAACAAAACAGTTAGTAGAAAAAAACTGGTTGCAAGCCAGCAACTTAGCAAGCAAAATAAGAAAAAAACAAGAAAGAAGAAAAAACAAAGAAGAAAGAAGAGAATAAAAAAGAAATAAGAAATAGCAAGAAAAAAGAAAAAAAGAAAAAAGATAAAAGAAAAAAGATAAAAGATAATAGAAATATCAGAAAAGAACATACTTGCTTGTGTTTTTTGTATATTGCTTGTTGGAAGAACAAGAGGTTGTTTCGCAAGGAAAGAACAAGGAACCCGAGCAGAGGAAGAAAAGGGGTTTCTATAGAAGTTCCACTGTAAAAACCTTAGTTTTTTCCATTTTTGTCTAATCTTCTTAAATTGACCCCTGTTTTTCACCTTCTATTTTAGTTGTCTGGTGGAAATTGTAATGGACATTATCAAAGAGTTTGAGTGGAGCCTTAATTTTGCATTTAAGCCCACCAAAATTTCGTTTCCTCGTATGAAATAGAGGCTATATGCCTCAATAGCCTCAATGCTATAACCTCAGTGCATGAAAAAAGGTGTAAGCCTCAATTACAATAGGCGACGTATATTTCAGCCCATAATAAGCTAGCCTCAAGGCTGCCCAGCTGGAAAAAAAGCCCTGAGGCGTGCCTCAAAACTTTTTGAAACCATGGTATAAAGTAAATTCAAGCATACAATAACGAAAACTCAAGTGAAATGGTGACTCTGAGGAGTCTACTTATGTATCTTTAAGTAAAGTTCAAAATATGATTGCATAGTTGAATTATCCTACTAAATTTGATTCCAAATATGCTGACATGATTTTTACCAACCGGTGGTTTGGTGAATAATTTATTACTGCAATGGATTAAACTAGGAACTTAACAGAATGAAATAGATGGAATGACATTTTTTTTTTGTGTTAAATGTTTTAGTGTTTAGTTGGTTTCTTAAGGCATTTGGTTACTATAAAGGTGTACCTTTCGGGTATAATGTTTCGGCATAATGATAAACTTTTATGCTTTCCCCTACCTTCATTTATACAACTAAATGACAAGCAATTATTTTTGTTATGGCAGGGTAAAGGATGTGTAGATGCGATTTCGACTCTGCGCAATGGCTCAGCAGCAGAAAATGCTTTTTCAGTAATGCAGGAGAAAGGATTATTGGCTCCACGAAGATCTAGACATCGGTTGACTCCTGGAACTGTAAAGTTTGCAGCATTTCATGTTCTTTCACTTGAGGGAAGCAAAGGGCTGACTGTGTTAGAACTCGCTGACAAGATTCAGGTAAGATCCTACAAACTTTTTTATTTATGTAAAGTGGAACTCTTTCATTACTCAAAGTTGGCTTTATAACTTCTACTCGATTTTTATGGTTTTTGATATTTTATTGAATTTTTCCCCTTGCTAGAAATCTGGACTTAGGGATCTGACAACAAGCAAGACCCCAGAGGCTTCAATTTCTGTTGCCTTGACCAGGGATACTAAGCTTTTTGAAAGAATAGCCCCCTCAACATATCGAGTAAGAGCTGCATACAGGAAAGATCCTGCTGATGCTGAGGTCATTCTTGCTGAAGCAAGAAAGAAAATTCAAATATTTGAAAATGGAGTTTTAGCTACCGAGGATGCTGATGATGTTGAAAGAGACGAAGATTCTGAGTGTGACGATGTTGATGAGGACCCTGAAGTTGAAGATTTAGCTACACCATCTACTCTACAGAGAGCATCTGATAGTTATGATGAAGTAAATACTTGCTTGAGAACTGGAAAGGAAAATTTATTTAATGATCTTGCACTTAAGCGGCAAAATGACTCTACTAAAGATTCTTCACCCATACCTTTTAATGATTTGAGGGATGAGAACATTCCACTTGCTACCAATGAGCAACTCGTTGCTGGTGAGGACACAAGTATTGCTCGTGATGATGCAAGTACAACTAACCTTGATGAAGAAAATATAGAGATTGATGAGAGCAAGTCGGGTGAGTCTTGGATTCAAGGTCTTACTGAAGGTGAGTATTCTGATCTCAGTGTAGAGGAGCGTCTCAGTGCCCTTGTTGCCTTAGTTGGTGTTGCTAATGAAGGAAACTCTATACGTGTTGTTCTTGAGGTAAACATTTATTCTGAAATTTGTAATGTACCTGGCAAGTTTACATCCTTTCTTGTCATTCTATTGTTATTTATTCTATCACTGTATTTACTTCGCATTTTCAATAGGATCGTCTGGAAGCTGCTAATGCTCTAAAGAAGCAAATGTGGGCAGAAGCACTGCTTGATAAAAGTCGCCTCAAAGAAGACAATATTTCTAAACTAGATTTCCCATCTTCAGCTGGAATCAAAGCCGAAACTAACCTTGTTGGATTGACTGCAGAGGGAAGTCAAAGTCCGTTACCTGGTCTTGATAAAAGAATTGAAGCATCCCCTAGCACTGCAGACAATGATAAATCAGTTCATGGCTCGTACAATGTTCTAACTGACCTTAACAGTTTGCCTGTGGAGAAAACTTTATTAGCTTCAGATTTTCCCACAGGTCCAGATAACAATTTGGCTCAGCAAATTGCATCTGCAACTAAAAGATCACGCTCACAATTGAAGTCTTATATTGCCCATAGAGCGGAAGAGATGTATGTGTACAGATCCCTACCTCTTGGTCAAGATCGCAGACGTAATCGATATTGGCAGTTTGTTGCATCAACTTCCAGCAATGATCCTGGTTCTGGCAGGATATTTGTTGAGTTACGTGATGGTAAATGGAGGCTTATTGACACTGAGGAGGTAACTAGTTTCTCATTTTGATCTCTTTCTGTATTTTGTAGATTTGATATCACTTGCTTCACCACTTGATGGGTATCTCATCCCCAATAACCTAGATTAGATTTCTCCTCAATCAAACTTACATTTCATCTATCCATGACTTCCTTTTTTGGTAAAATTTATTCTTTTCTTGATTACTAAAATAAAATACTCTTGTTTTGGAGGATCCACTACATTAAGTTCTATTTGGTTAGATCAGGATTTGCATCAGGCAAGTTATTGCTTCTGCATGGGAAGTTGATGTTTTCCAATATTCGAGTAAATTGTGTGTTATATCATGATATGGTATTAATCCACTAAATATGATTGCGCAATTCAGTGTTGAATGGGTCACTTTATGGTCATGTGTGGTTGACAATAATATGAATGGTAATGAGAAAGAATTCTATTATAATTTTTTTTTTGTTTTGACTTATGAAATGTAATGAAATGCATTCGAGGACTGACATGAATGCTTATTCCTCCAATCTTCTAACACTCCTAGGGAATACTTTGGAATGTTTTGTTTTCTTCACTTGCTTGTATTTTCATATATTTTTTTTCATTTTTCCTCGATTTGAATGTTATAAATTTTATTTTCAATTTTACCCTTATATTGATTCACTTTTTTAAAATTTACCCTTATATTGATTCACTTTTTATACAAACATAGTAATATTAAATTCAATTCTTATTACCAATGCCATTCCCGATAGGTTTCCATTATGGAATCAAACACTACCTATGAAATTTTCCATCCGAGGTTGAAAGTTTATATTATCAGAGAACCTTAGTTCTGGTTTTGTGGCCCTGAATATCTCCACAGAAGTTAATTGATTCCCTTTGCACAATCCTTCTGTTGATAATGGATAACCTTGAGAGTTTCTTGAGCCAGACTCCATTGTTTGATAATTGTATATGTTTGTTTTTCAGCAATTTTTGCTCTGACGGTCTGTTAATTTATTTGTCTATTTAGGCCTTTGATGCTCTATTGATGTCTATGGATGTACGAGGGATTAGGGAATCCCATTTACGGCTAATGTTGCAAAAGATAGAAGCATCCTTTAAGGAAAATGTTCGGAGGAATAAGCAGTGTCTGAGCATTGTAGGCAGAGGTGATGTCGTTGACCAAAAAGATGTTAAAATGAATTGTTTCCCTGATTGCACTACCGAATCTGACAGTCCTAGCAGTTCTGTTTGTGGTTCAAATTCTGATTCTATAGAAACATCATCTTCTTTTAGAATAGAGTTTGGAAAAAATGAAACTGAAAAGAAAGCTGCCTTGAGAAGATATCAGGATTTTCAAAGGTGGATGTGGAAAGAATGCTTTAATTCATCAAATTTTTTTGCCATGAAATGTGGGAAAAAGCGTTCCACACAGCTACTTGATATTTGTGATATCTGTCTTGATGGGTCTTATTACTCTGAAGACTCTCATTGTTCCTGCCATCGCACTTTTAGTACTACTGATGATGATTTTCAGTTTTCACAACGTGCAATTCAATGCAAAGAGAAAAGGAAGTTAGATTCTAGGGAGATCCATGCTTGGGATACTTCTCTTCCACTTGGAAGAAGACTGCTTAAGGCTTTGCTAGCTCTAATTGAGGTGACATACCGATAGTTTCTATCAAGCTTTAATCTTTCTAGTGTTGGCTGTTAGTAGGATTTGATTATACATTATTCACATGTTTTGGACAGGTATCTGTTCCACCCGAAGCTCTTCAGTCTTTCTGGACACAAGATTGTAGAGGAACGTGGGGTATGAAGTTGAATGTGTCATCATCCGTTGAGGAACTTCTAAAGGTTTTTTTCCTATTTTTGTCTTCTGTAGTTTTTATGGGATTCCATATAAATTTCCTAGAGAGCATTATTTGAATCTACATGTGTTTTATTGGGAGAATATTCAAGCTTCTGCATTAATGGTCCTTTAAAATAAGGCCTAGACTAGAGTGATGGAGTTCGTATACTGATTTATTTTGTAGATATTACTTTGTGTTAACCCTCATACTAATTGTGCTTAGGCTTGTGTCATATATGCCAGATTATGATGCCAACTCATTGACAATAGCAGTTTCTTTCACATACCCTAGCTTCTACTGCTTTGGTTCTTGCATTATGCTTTCATGCATTTCAAATCGCTGTCATGGAAACAATCTTATTCTAGATTTTTAAGCTTTTCAAACATAATTGCTAATCTTAGTGCATGTTGGTTCAAGTCTATTTTATCTTCACTTACAATTCGTTTTAGCAACTGTATGTTATCATTCCAGCTTACGGTCATTATTGTCAAATTTGTATGATCACAGTATAGGATACATTGTGCACAATAAGTTGCTAAACTAGACCAACTATGTTGCAGATACTAACCCTGTTTGAGAGTGTGGTAAAGAGAGCTTTTCTTGCTTCGAACTTCACTACAACGGGGGAGTTGTTGGGTACTTGCAATCAGTCGGGACCTGCTTCACATGATTACTCAGACCCAAGATCAGTTGCTGTTCTTCCATGGGTACCACATACCATAGCAGCTGTGGCTCTGAGGCTATTTGAATTTGATGCTTCCATTATATATATACCGCATGAGAAGCCTGGGCCTGCTGATGAGGGGAAGGATGACAGACTATATACAGTGAGTTTCTTCGTTTCTCACTCTTTCACACACACGCATGCACACACGTATAAACTCTTATACACACATGTGCATGTTTGCACACAAAGGAAAACATTCTTGTAAGTCTCTAAATCAATAGATCTTGCTCCTGTTGCTGAATGCAACTAGGCTTGTTTCTCTGGTATTAAAGAAGCTTTCCTTGCATGTAGCACCTGTTGTTTCCCATCATCGTGGGCCATAAGTTAACGTTGTATTAGACCATACTTCTGCTTTTGCTAATTACCTGACTAATAAACTTTGTAATCTGTTAATGTTTTTGAATAGCTGATTTATTTTTAACCTCTTCCTTTGCAGAAGCTTTCTACAAAATTCACTACCATGAGGAATGATAAGGAGATAGAGCTAACACAAATAGAACAGGATGAACCCTTGAAAGAAGAGAACTTTGCTCACCAAAAAATTGTACACAATGGTCAGAGACGAGGACAAGGGGGTCGTGACCAAGGACGTGGCAAAAGGTGGCAAAAGAAAGGCAATGACTCTAAATCTGGCAGTGTCCGAAGAAATGCCGGAGGCAATGGGAGGACAAATGAAGGATTGAGACAGCTGGGACAAAGGACACTTGGACAAGGAAGTGGACGGGGCCGCCGCACAGTTAGAAAGAGGAGAGCAGAGAACAGGACTGTTGAGGAGACCCTGATGCACCGAATGCCTGAAATTCACTGTAGTCCTGAAAGTGCTGGGGAATCACCGAGAAATTTGGACGATGAATGGGATGATGAGAAAATCAGTGTGATCCATATGGAGGATGATACTGAAAATTTTTTAGAAGCGGAGGAATCTGATGACAATGCCCAAGCAGAGGGGGAGTACGAACAAGGAAACTGGGCGGTTGAATTCAATGGTGTTTCGGAAAGGTGGAATGGAAATCCAATGGAAGTTAGTGATGAGGAGGATGTCAATGCTTCAGATGATGGTGATAATAGTATTGAGGGGGAGGAACGAGATGGTGATTCTGTGGGAGAAGACATGGAAATGAGTGCTGGTTCAGTTGAAATGATAAACATGGTCAGAAACGGTGATGAAAGTTCTAGCTCAGAGTCCGCAGTTTCTGAAGATTACAGTGATTAAGATGTGATCATCAATTGATTGCTGAGGCATTAGTATTTTACGAATGTATGTTGTAAATGACTTATTGCTGTGCAGTTTCCCTAAATCTCATATAGGGGCCTACAAATCGACAGCCCCCTTATTGTGTTACTAAAGTTAAAATCTTTTAGTTAATGATTCAATGGTAGATAGAGGGGCCCGAAGTACTCAAATAGATTTCAAATTCTCGTTCATAAATGAAAAAAAAACCCCTTCTAATCATGTAATAGGTATATTCATTAAACGTTAACTTGCAGCACTTATCAATGAAAATAAGGTTGCGATTATATGGTGTCATTCGCCTCTCACCTATATGGGCTAGTCTAGTTGGCCCAATAGTACAGCTGGCACAAGTGTGTTGATTTAGGATTTATTTTCTGCACGTAGATATTATATGATATTTTTATCATGTCTTTAAGTTTTACGAGGGTGAGAAATTATACTGCATAGTCAACGGATATGTAAGGTTTTTATTTCTTAGAGAAAATATTGGAAAGTACTGAACATATTTTTTTAGAAAGGAGTTGGTAGTAGGACACACATTAGTAATTTAAGTTGGGTAAATTTTGTAACAAATATTTATGGTTGGATTATACCATTCGTTATTAAAATTTATCATATTTAATGTTTTGATTTTTAACTATTTTCAAAAAATATTATGTACATTATTTTTTTTAAATTTAATAATTTTAGTCAAATTTAAAGATAATAGATTAAATAATATAAAAAATATGACGGGTGAGAAAATAAAGGAATTTATACACTAGAAAATTTATATGGTTATATAATTAAATTTTTACACTGAATATTAAGTAGAAAAATTTAATTTTTTTTTAAAAAATATGAATATTAATACATATCGAATTGTCCTTATTTTTTATAAGAAATAATAGAGCATTTTAGGGCTTCGTTATTTTAGTATCATAATGCTATTTTTGGTAAATTCATTTATACATATTTTTAGGTGATATATTATTAATATCATCGTTTAAAAATAAATGTATTAATTTGATGCATTTTTTACATATAACTACCACATATGTTTTTAATGAAGTGTAATTATGAAATATTTGCTCTTTTTAACCCATGACTACTAATAACTATTTTTCTGTCTATTTTAGTCTTCTTAAATGCACACTATATAGTTTTTTCAATTTTTCATAATCTTTAATATTATACAAGTTACAATCGCTCTAAAACAAAACGATTCTACTTTTAATTTCTTCAATATACAATTTATGCTTAATTTGTTTAACTTTATAAAATTAAAAAAGAAATCGTTTGAACAGTTTAAAAAATAAAATTTTTATATATTTAAAATTACTACATATAATTTATGCTTAAATTCTTTTTAAAAATAGAAATTACATATTTAAATACAAAAAAGAATCAAAACATAAATGTTTAAACACCCATTTAACTAGATTCTATTGCAAGCATGATTGAGTGTTTGAGGTTGGAGTAAGTGACAAAAATGCCCTCCTAATCTCACGTGTAGTATCATACATGTGAAAAATCATTAATTAAAATACAAATTATATCAATTTAATAATGAGGATATTATTAAGTACAAAAATAGAATCATAGGACTACTAAGTTAACGAATTCCCATAATAACTTTATAAAATGATTACAAGGAGTCTACAACAAAAAAGATAAGATAAAAAGAAAAAACAAATAAACAATATATATATTTTGTGCATCGTTTTGCAATATCTTATGAATAAAATGTAATTCTTACAACGTTTTAATAGCTAAATGAATTGACATAATTTTTCTTTTGAAGAAGCTAATGAACTTGTAAAGCTACATGTTTTACTTTTTAAAATTGATCATGGTCTTGAGATATATCCCATTTAAAACTCAGAATTTGTAATTTTGTTCTTTGTAAATAGTTGATCTCTAATACTGTTCATATCACATTAGTTTTGAAAGTTGCTTCAAATTTAATCCAATTATGATCATCTTTGGAGAGATTGCAATGTTATATATTAATCTTTTGAAATTATATCCTTTTGTTTTTTAAAAATGATTACATGCTAATCTTCTCTTGTAAGGGCATGCGGCTCAAAAAAACGTGACTCAAGAAAGGACGAAGGGGTCACAATGGTGTCAATTAAAACTCAGTATACTCAAACAAAATTTCCCTAGATAGGAAGTACTCACAAAAAAATTCCAAAGCTGAAATGTGACTCAATGTTGAGTCTAACAATTATAATAAAATGTTAAATCCAAACCTAGATTGTTATTGTAACATAATTGAAAGTACTAAGGTATAAACATAAATGCCCAAAAATAAAAACACTAGATTTTATGAGATTTAATAAGAAATGTCGCTTATGTTTTTAAACATTGTTGACCGCTCTCACTATCTTAAAAAGATGAATTGTACTTTTTTCAACCATTTGGACTATTCTTGAATTACACAGAAATTGGAGTTCTTAACTAAGAGATCTAAACAAATATTTAGACTCAAAATTTATTGAAAGTGTTATATAAGGAAATTGCTTGGTGTGTTATATATTAAAGAGGTTGGTTAAGTTTATATTAAAAATTGAGGTATTTGTACTAATACGTAGCCAATGTGAGATAGATGCTATGAGTCAAATTTCAATAAATCTCCACTTTAGTAAAATATTACCATCCACACTAGAATAAATGAAGTTTTTCATGATTGCACAAATCTTTTCATTCCATGTATCTTCTAACAAAGGTGTTCAAACTTGTAAGGTATTGATTAAATTGCCACCATCTTGCTGAACATATATGTGACATTCTCTATAATACAAATTTTCTTAATCAATATCTTTCTTTCATAAATAACACAAGGTGGTACCTAACGTCCATCATATGCGAATGAAAAACTTTATTTTTCTGTTTGCTAAGTGAATAAAACTATTGCTATCGCATTAGATATTAATGTTCTAGTGCCCAACTACAAAATTTTCAAGAAACCCTTGTAATCAAATAGCCTCATTTACGGGTGTCTACAGTTTTTTTTTTTAAATTTAAATTGTTTGCCTCATTCATTTGAATATTTCATTGATACCATGTTATATGGGCGAGACACTATTTCTTTGGAGGATGTCAAAATAGCTTTGAATTCTAGAGAATTAAAGAAAAAAGTGTCTACTAACAACAATGAAAATAACAGTGGTTTATTTATTAGAGGTAGAAATCAAGAAAAAAACACAAACAATAATAGAGGCAAGTCTAGATCCAAATCTAGAAAAATAAAAGATAAATGCAACTATTGTCGTCAAGAAGGGCATTGAAAGGTAAATTTCCCAAAACTCAAAGGTAAAGGAAAATCTACCATAAGGTATTCTGTTACTAATGATATTGCTGGTGTAACAGATAGTTCTGGTCTCGATGGTGAAAATGTTCTATTAGTATCTATTAGTTCTCTTGGAGATGTTGGGATTCTTGACTCGGGTTTCACTTACCATATGTGCCCCAGTAGGGACTGGTTTGCTTCTTATCAATCTATTGATGAGGATGTTGTCTTGATGGGAAACAATATGTCCTACAAGGTTGTTGGTATTGGTACTGTTTTAATTAAGATGTATGATGATATTGTTAGGACTTTCAAAGATGTTCACCATGTTTCAGATTTGAAAAGGAACTTGATATCTTTAGGTACTCTTGATTCACAATGCTACAAGTATGTAGCTGAAGGTAGAGTTTTAAAAGTTAGTAGGAATGCTCTCATTGTTATTAAAGGGAAATTGTCACGTGGCCTTTATATGCTTCAGGGTAGTACTATTATTAGTAGTGTTTTAGTTTCATCCTCATCATATCAAGATTCAATTACTACTCAATTATGGCAAATGCGGCTAGGGATTATGAGTGAGGTAGGGGTGCCTAATTTGAGCAAACGGGATTTTCTTGACGGTTAAAAAAGTAGGAAGTTTGATTTTGTGAGCATTGTGTCTATGGAAAGCATCGTAGGGTCAAGTTCAGTACAAATATCCATAAAACGAAAGGTATTATATTGTTGATTATATTCATTCAAATCTTTAAGGTCCTTCTCGTGTTGTGTCTAAGGGTGGTTCCTAGTATATGTTGACTTTTATTAATGACTTCTCTCATCATGTTTGGGTGTATTTTCTAAATAACAAGAATGATGTGTTCTTAAAATTTGTAAAATTTAAGGCTTGTATAGAAAATCAAATAGGCAAGAAAAACAAGCATTTGAGAACTGATAATGGTTTGGAATTTTTTCAATATCAGTTTAACGAGTTATGTGAAAGAAATGGCATAGTGAGACATTGCATTATGCATCATACATCACAGCAAAATAGAGTTGAAGAATGTATGAATAGGATTCTCTTAGAAAGAGCTCGTTGTATGCTTTTTCAAGTTGACTTGGATAAATCTTTTTGGGCTGAAGCTTGTAACCATGCCTGCTATTTGGTGAATCGGTCTTCATCAACTACAATTGAGTTGAATACTCCATTTGAGGTATTATTTGGTACTCCTACTAATTATTTTGATTTGAAATTTTTTGATTGTCCTACTTATGCTCGTGTTAATGATGGTAAGCTTGAGCCTAGGGCCTTGAAATGCATATTTTTGGGGTATCCTTTTGGGATGAAAGGTTATAGATTATGGTGTGTTGAACCCAAGTCACCTAAATTTTTTATTAGTAGAGATGTTAAGTTTGATGATTTTTCCATGTTGGAAAAGAAAAAAAGAGTTTATTGTTGCAGGTAAAGACCACGGTGAAGCTTGAGAGTAGTGCTTCTAGTCAGTGTAAGAGGGCACTTTAGATTATCCATATGTGGATGAGATAGGTGATTTTTCTCATGATGTAGCAGAAGAGCAACATAGGAAACCATATAGTATCGCTAAGTGTAAATAAATAAGAGAGATTTGACGCTATTAGAGGTACACAAATGCATACCTAGTTTCTTTTGCATTATCTATGGCATAGTCTATTGAGGTGCATGAACCTTCTAGTTATCAAGAAATTGTCACTCGTGATGAGTCTGTTTAGTGGCTGGTTACTATGAATGAAAAGATTGAATCACTTCATAAGAATCATACTTGGGAATTGGTGAAACCACCTATGGACCAAAAGATTGTTGGAAACAAATGGGTCTTCAAGAAAAAGAAAGGTATACTTGAGGTTGAAGCAGCTAGGTTCAAGACATGTGTTGTTACAAAAAGTTATTGTCAGAAGAGGGGTATTGACTTCAATGAAGTATTTTCACCTGTTGTAAAGCATAACTCTATTCATATGTTGCTTGATATGGTAGCATTATTTGACATAGAATTAGAATAACTTGATGTCAAGACAACCTTATTATATGGTGATCTTGAAGAACAAATATATATGTAGCAATGAGAGGGGTTTGTTGTTCTGGGTAAGGAAGATCATGTTTGTTTATTGAAAAAGTCTTTGTATGGGTTAAAGCAATCCCCTAGGCAGTGGTATAAGAGGTTTGATTCTTTTATGATTGATCATGGTTACTCTAGGAGTGATTATGATAGTTGTGTTTATCATAAAAGATTCCATGATGGTTTATCTATCTATTTGTTGTTTTATGTTGATGACATGCTTATTACTTCTAAGAATAAGTTTGAGATTCAGAAATTAAAGTCTCAACTTAGTGGTGAGTCTGAGATGAAAAATTTGGGTACAACGAAGAAAATTTTAGGCATAGAAATTTGCAGGGATAGATAAGCGGGCAAGCTTTATTTGACTCAGAAAAGTTATATTGAAAAATTTATTGAACACTTTGGTATGAAAGAGTCTAAACCTGTGAGTACGCCATTAGCTGTGCATTTCAAGCTTTCTTTATATTTTTCACCACAATCAGAAGAAGAAGAGTGGTACACGTCTCAGGTTCCATATGCTAGCATCGTTGGTAGTTTGATGTACACTATAGTTTGTACTCGTCCCGAAATTTCATATGCAGTTAGTATTGTCAGTAGATATATGGGTAATCCTAGTCAAGGTCATTGGCAAGCAGTGAAATGGATACTTTGTTATTTGAGAGGTACATCTAATTTTGGTTTGGTATATGATGAAAGTTCTAATACCAATTGTAGTGTTATTGGTTATGTGGATTCCGATTATACTGGTGATTTGGATAGAAGAAGATCTCTGATAGGTTATGTCTTTACTCTATCACATTATGCCATTAGTTGGAAGGCTACTTTACAGTCAATAGTTGCTTTTTTTACAACAAGGGCAAAATATATAGCAGTAGTAGAAGTAGTGAAAGAAGCCATTTGGCTTAAAGGTTTGGTTTGTGATTTGGGTTTACAACATGATACTTCTGTTGTATTTTGTGATAGTCATAGTGTGATACACTTGACCAAGAATACTATGTATCATGAAAGAACCAAACATATTGATGTAAGATATTACTTCGTTCATGACATTATCTCTTAGGGGGCTATTGTTGTTAATAAAATAGTCATTACAAGAATCCAACTAATATGTTAACCAAACCAGTTCCATTTAACAAGTTCATGCATTGCTTGAACTTGATTGGTATTTACAATATATGATCACCCTTTAGAGTTTTAGATGATGGTTATTTGATAATTCGAGAAATTTCATATTTGAAGAACTTATTTTTTGTTTTGAGCTAAGGTAAAGTGTTAAATGTTGGCCCAAACAAAAATAAATTTCAACCCAAACCAATATCTACTAAGCCTTATCTTTTATTAGCCATAAATATATATTACCCTTTGCCTTCTCAACTTTGTAGCCGTTGGAAAAGAACAAAAAAGTAGAGAACATGGAAAGTAGCAGCTGAAGAAAAAAATTCCTCATTGTACTCACCAATCCTCGTGCAACCAACCAGCGTCGTCGTTGCACCAACTTCCACCGTCTGTTCATCACACTATCTACGTTGTTTAATTGGCCTGCCAATTTCAAGCCTTTTTGAGCATTGGGTAATAAAACCCATGTACATTATTTGGCTATTGTAAAAGCAGAAAACAGATTGCAGAAGCTACCACTAGAAGAAGAGCAGATTTTTGTACCAATTGTGGAGTTTATGGTAATATCTAATTTAATAGCAACTGAAGAAAAAATATTCCTCATTCGTACTCACCAATCCTCGTGTAACCAACATCGTTGTTGCACCAACCACCATCGTTTGTTTATCACACTATCTACGTTGGTTAACTGGCCTGCCAATTTCAAGTTGTTTTTAGCATTGGGTAATAAAACTCATGTACATTGTTTGGCTACTGTGAAAGCAGAAAAGAGATTGTAGAAACTACCGTTAGAAGAAGAGCAGATTTTGGTACCAATTGTGGAATTTATGGTAATATCTGATTTAGTAACAAGTTTGTCTAATTTATCTTGATATATATTACCAGTAAATTAGAGAAAAATATTTTCTGAGTGTATTTGATTTTGGTATATTTTGTAAAGCTCTTCCAATATTGTTGTTTGTATCTTCATTTGATTATTAGTGGATTTTTCTCAGTATATCATCACCAATAGAATAAATTTTTTATATTTAAAAGTTAAAACACTTAAATCATTATGTGTCATTTATTTCCTCATTACTTATTATTTTGCCGTTACCCATAATTTATATCTATTTAATTAAAATTAGACTCGAACTTTGCTTCCACAAGTATTAATTTATAATAATTATTACAAATTTATTTAACATTAAAAAAAAACATAACAAAAAGGGGAGAATTAGAAATCAATCCATTACACATCAAATGTCCAAACTTTGTATTACTGCCCTGGTAAAGTTACATATGCGTTTAAACTTGTAAAGACTAATATATTAATTACAAATTTGTTAAAAAAGACACATGATCGATTAAAATAGCTAAATGGTCGGACCAGAACTTTATAAACTATCTAGTTTGGTTGTCTTACTTACAATCGGTCCAATCTAATTAAACAATTTAAATTTAAAAAAACCGTGGACACACATAAATGAGGCTATTTGATTAAAGGGTTTCTCGAAGACTTTGTAATTCGGCACTAAAACATTAATATCTAATGCGATAGTAATGGTTTTATTCGCTTAACAAATAAATAAATAAATAAAAATTTTCATTCACATATGAAACCAATAGACGTTAGGTATCACCTTGTATTATTTATGAAAGAAAGATATTGATTAAGAAAATTTATACAGTAGAAAATGTCACATGTATGTTGTGCAAGACAGTGACAATTTAATCAATATCTTACAAGCTTGATCACCTTTATTAAAAGATAAATGGAATGAAAAGATTTATGCAATCGAATATTTTACTAAAGTGAAGATTTATTGAAATTTGACTCATAGCGTCCGTCTCATATTGGCTACGTATTAGTACAAATACCACAATTTTTGATATAAACTTAACCAACCTCTTTAATATATAACACACTAAGCAATTTCCTTACATAACACTTTCAATAAACTTTGAGTCTAAATATTTGTTTAGATCTCTTAGTTAAGAACTCCAATTTTTATCTAATTCAAGAATAGTCCAAATGATTGAAAAAAAATACAATTTCTCTTTTTAAGACCGTGAGAGTGGTCAATAGTGTTTAGAAACATAAGCAATATTTCTTACCAAATCTCGTAAAATCTAGTGTTTTTATTTTTGGGCATTTATGTTTATACCTTAGTATTTTCAATTATGTTACAATAACACTCTAAGTTTAGATTTAACATTTTATTATAACTTTTAGACTCAACATTGAGTCACATTTATGCATTGAAATTTTATTGTGAGTACTTCCTATCTAGTTGATCTCTAATGAGTTTTAATTGACACCATTGTGACCCCTTCGTTCTTTCTTGAGTCATGTTTGTTTGAGTCGCATGGCCTTGTCAAAGCATATTAGTGTGTAATCATTTTTTAAAAACAAAAGGACATAATTTCAAAGGATTAATATACTAACATTGTAATCTCTCTAATAATGATCATAATTGGGTTAAGCTTGAAGCAACTTTCAAAACTAATGTGATATGAAAGGTATTAGAGATCAACTTTTTACAAAGAACAAAATTACAACTTTTGAGTTTTAAATGGGATATATCTCAAGACCGTGATCAATTTCAAAAGTAAAGCACGTAGCCCTACAAGTTCATTAGCTTCTTCGAAAGAAAAATTACTTCAACCTCCCTATAGTCATTTTATAAAGTTAATATGTGAATTCGTTAACTTAGTAATACTATGATTCTATTTTTGTACTTAATGATACCCTTGTTATCAAATTGATGCAATTTGTATTTAAATTAGTGATTTTTCATATGTGTGACCGTACACATGAGATTAGGGGGGCATTTTTGTCACTTCTATTAAATAAACAGTTTATTAAAGAAAAACAAAAAAAGGAAAAAAAAATTAAAAAAACACATAACATACTCTAACCTCAAACACTCAATCACGCTTGCTAGAGAATCTAGTTAAATGGGTGTTTAAACATTTATGTTTTGATTGTTTTTTGTATTTCAATATGTAATTTCTATTTTTTTTAAGAATTTAAGCATAAATTATATGTAGAAATTTTAAATATATGAAATTTTATTTTTTAAACTGTTCAAACATTTTTTTAATTTTTATAAAATTAAACAGGTTAAACATAAACTGTATATTGAAGAAATTAAAAGTGGGATCGTTTTGTTTTTCGTAGTGATTAGTAACTTGTATAATATTAAAGATTATGAAAAATTGAAGAAGCTATATAATATACATTTAAGGAGACCAAAATGGATAGAAAAATAGTTATTAGTAGTCATGGGTTGAAAAGGGCAAATATTTCAGAAATATGCTTCATTAAAAACACATGTGGTAGTTGTTGGGCACAACGTGTAAAAAATAAAATGAATTCAACAGAGTAGAATAATGATACTAGAAATTTAACGTGGTTCATCCTTTAATTTGGGCTAAGTCCACGGGACAAACTCCGAAAAATATTTCTTCTACTAATAAAATTAATGGGTATAAAGTGAAAGGCAATACAACAAATTGAAATAAACCCAAAATGGTGTCACACAAGTTTTTCCCAAGCTCACTATTTTGTCACTCCTCTTTTAGAAAAATATCCCAATATTTTTCTAAGATATTCTCTCCCACTTTCTTACACACAATACTATTTTTCTTCAAAGGAAATTGTTCATTTGGCTTTCCTTTACTTCTCTTCTTATTTTGGTGTGTTGATGTATCTCTAAGGCAAAGACATTGCCTATTTATAGGCAAAATTTCCTATCAATGTTAGATGCATTTTTCGAATGTGGTTGCACCTACCATTTGTGGTTGCACCTACCATTTATGGTTGCATCTACCAATTATGGTTGCACCTACCATTTATGGTTGCACCTACCAATTGTGGTTGCACCTAACATTTGTGGTTGCACCTAACATTTTTATTTTCTTCCTCTTCATTGTAGGAGGGACTTACAAATATCCCCCTCCCGACTACATAGAGGGCTCTATCAATCTAGCAGCTAAACGACAGTATTCAAAATTCTGTCTTGGGAGAATTTTCGTGAACATATCTGATAGATTTTCTTTTGTATGGATCTTCTCAAGTTGTAATAGTTTCTTCTCCATTACATCCTTAATCTAGTGATATCTCATATCAATATGTTTTGATCTCAAACGAAAGAAGGCATTATTTCCAAGATGGATAGCACTCTGACTATCACAAAATAACTGGTAACTGTCTTGTTACAACCCAAGTTCTTTCAAGAACTTTTTCATCCATAGCAACTCTTTACATGCTTCTGTTGCTGCTATAAACTCTGCTTCGGTAGTGGACAATGCAACACATTTTTGTAACTTTGATTGCCATGACACAATTCTCTTTGCAAATATAATCAGGTAACCTGAAGTGGATTTTCTGAAATCCACATCACTAGGTATATCTACATCTGTGTATCCAACTAACACAGGTTTGCCATTTCCAAAACATAGGCATATTTTGGAAGAACCTCGAAGATACCTGAAAATCCATTTCACTACAGCCCAATGTTCCTTTCCAAGATTTGAAAGGAATCTACTCATAATTCCAACTACATGAGTGATATCTGGCCGTGTACAAACCATGACATACATTAGACTTCCAACTACTAAAGCATATAGAACCTATTCCATCTCTTCCTTCTCTTTGTCTGTAGAAGGGCTCTGCTTAGAACTTAGTGTAAAGTGATTATCAAGAGAACAACTAATCGCTTTAGCCTTATCCATATGAAATCTCTGAAGTACTTTCTCAATGTACTTCTCCTATGACAACCATAATTTCTTGGCACCTCTGTCTCTAATAATAGTCATGCCAAGAATCTGCTTTGCTAGCCCTAAGTTTTTCATGGCAAAAGACTTACTCAACTGCGTTTTCAAGTTATTGATTCTGGAAATATTTCGGCCAATAATCAACATATCATCCACATAGAGCAAAAGAATAATGAAATCATCATCAAAGAAGTTTTGCACAAAAACACAATGGTTTGAAGTAGTCTTTTTGTAGCCTTGCTTCCTCATAACAGACTCAAACTTTTTGTACCATTGTCTTGGTGCCTGTTTTAAGCCATAGAGACTTTTCTTCGATTTTAGACATTATTTTCTTTTCCCTTTTGCTGAAAACCCTATGGCTGCTCCATGTATATATTTTCTTCCAAGTCACCATGTAGGAAGGTAATTTTGACATCCATTTGCTCAACCTCCAAGTCAAGACTTGCTGCTAACCCTAGCACAATACGAATGGATGTCATTTTCACAACTGGAGAGAAAATCTCGTCAAAGTCAATACCTTTTCTTTGGCTGAATCCTTTGATAACCAGTCTGGTTTTGTATCACGGACTAGAACTGTGTCCTTCATGCTTCACCTTGAACACCCCTTTATTTTTCAAGGCTTTCTTCCCTTTGGGAAGCTTCATCAGCTCAAAGGTTTTGTTCTCATGCAAGGACTTCATCTTATCTTGCATGGCTTCAATCCATTTTTGTTTGGATTCGTCATCCATGGCCTTTTTATAACTCTCAGGTTCTCCCCAATTAGTGAAAGTTACATACTCATCTAGAGGATATGAGGTAGAGGGTCATCTCACTCTATCACTTCTTCTCAATGGAACAGGAGAAGCCATAGATATTGGTACTAGATAATGAACATCATCATTTCCCTCATCTTTAGAACCAACTTCTATGGGAGCATTATCTTCATCAGGTGGATAAACCTGATTTTCATCTCCAACTTTTCTTGGCACTGATGTTGGAGGAATTAATTCCAAATCTGATGAGTCACCATTGGAATTTGGAACATCTTTCTTCATTTTGATAATATCTTCAATGGTCTCATCTTCAACAAATACAGCATTACGGCTCCTAAAAAGTCTCTTTACAACTAGATTGTAAAATCTATAGCCAAATTGATCTTGACCATAGCCAATAAAAATACATTGTCTTGTTTTGGCATCAAGTTTGGATCTCTCATCCTTAGGGATATGAACAAATTCTTTGCAGCCAAACACTCGCAGATCATCATAGGAAACATCCTTTCCTGACCACACTTTATCTGGAACATCCATCTGGAGAGGAGTACAGGATGAAAGATTCAACACATGTGCAATTGTAAGTATGGTTTCACCCCAAAATATTTTAGGCAACTTTGCATGTGAGAGTAGAAATCTAACTCTCTCCATCAAGGTTCTGTTCATCCTCTTAGCTAAGCCATTTAAATACGGTGTCTTTAGAAGTGTCATCTGATGCCGAATACCATGCTTTTTGCAATAAGCATGGAAAGGTCCTGTGTATCCTCTACCATTGCCTGTCCAGATGCACTTTAACTTCTTTCCAATCTGTCTCTCAACTGAGGCATGAACTTCTTTGAAGACATGTAGCACCTGATCCTTTATCTTTAGAAGATATACTGATAACTGTATTTTATATAGTTATTTTCAACTATTTTATTAATTATAATTGCTAGATTCTCTCTATTTTTAGTTAATTTTAGTTTAATAAATTAGGATTTACTGTTTTTTCTAAATTTTAAGAAAATCAAATAAAATGTATCTAAAACGCTCTTAATGGTAAATTTTTGTCCAAAAATATAATTTCAAATAAAATAGGGATTAATTGCAATTTATAAAAGTTGAAAATATAATTTAAATTAAAATCGGGCTTAGTTGTAATTATTAAAAGTTTAAAATTTAATTTAAATTACCAAAAGGGATAAATTGCAATTAACCAAAGTTTAAAATGTAATTTGAAATATATTTGAGGGTGAAAATATAATTAATAAAAGTTATTTTTCTTCGCAGGAGAGAAGTTCCACGCGTCAACATCCACGCGTACAACGTGGTCCGTCCGATCAAAACATAAACGATCAGGATTGGCGCGTGTAGATCAAACCCGACCAAAGAGAATGGATGCAGGATTTATTACGTCGCGCAGACCGGCGTGCAGGGTGGGACCCACATGTCGGCTGCGCAGATTCCCTCGAGGTGCATCGATCGCCGTTGGATGAGTTGAACGGTCCAGATTGAAGCACGTTGAACGAAGCTATCGCGCACCGAGCCGTGCGTCTATAAATCCTGTGTGACGTGAGACATCCAAGCTACGTGCACCCTCGTGTATCAACGGAAAATAAGCAGCCACGTGTCTCATAAATATTCCAGCGAATAACATGGTGACACATGGCATGTATTTGGTGAAATAAAAATGCAGAAACCGCGCCCATTTCCAGCCGTTAATTGATTCCAACGCGAGGATTCGTGTGCGACGCGTTCTTCATGCGCCCGGCCTTACAATCCAATGAAAAGCTGCCACGTGTCGCCACATTTCGCTCAGCAAATCACATGGTGACACGTGGCATGCGTAAAAAGAGAAAAAAATCAAAAAAATGCGCAGAATGTTTTCACGTGTGCTCCCCATACATTTTTGTCCCCACTTTTAATATAAAAAAAATATAAAAAATAAAAAATAAAAAAATAAGAATTGAAAAGTGGGATATATTGTTGTACGCGTGATTTTTGATTTTTTAGTTTAGAGTTTTCGAGTTTAGTTTTTCTTCTCTCAGTTCTTTTTGGTTTCTCTCGCAAGTCTTGCGAAATTTCTTCTCGTAGTTCTTGCGAAATTTCTTCTCGTAGTTCTTGCGAAATTTCTTTATTGTTGAAATTTATTGTTCATTGAGGAATCGTGAAAGAGTTTTTTTTCTTATATATTTTCTTTTAATTTTTGTTTCTCTGCAATGTTTTATTTTTGTTGTGTTGTAATTTTAAATTCTGCTATGAACTAATATATTTGTTCTAGGATTGCAGTGTAGCGTAAATTATGAAACTTGAATTAATTATTTTTGAATGATTTATGAAACTGTTTTAAGTTGTTTATTTTATCTGTGTTTAATGCTTTTAATTATCAGAAGATTAATTAACTGATATGTGACATTTAAATAAACTTGAAAAAGGCATTTTTATGTGCTGCTCGTGATAAAATAACGTATATACATAAGGGATAGAAATATACTTTTATTGTATGTGTGACTGTTTGAGAACTCGTAACTTAATAAATTGCTTTAATTTAATTCTCATAGGAATATAGTGAATTATTTTAACTAGGTGTGTCTGTATGGAGCTTGAAAGAGATATATGGATAAATTAGGAGTTCTTGGTTAACAACTTAAAACACGAGAACATAAATCAAGAGAGAATAAATTATTCAAGTGGATTAATTTGGGTGAACTGCAATCCTAGAATTTTCGTACAATCTGTTAAAAAAATTAATTAAGACAAACTGCAACAAATTATTGACTGTTTGGATAACATCAGGTTTAAATAATTTTAATAATCAACAAACGCTAGTAATAAATCTCCGTGGGAACGATCTTTACTTACAAATATTATTACTTGTGACCGTGTATACTTGCACGTTTTTGTGTGTTGAAAAACACGCAACAAGTTTTTGGCGCCGTTGCCGGGGATTTATTTTATTAATTTTTGTTGATATTAATACCAATTAATCTGATTTTAATTCAAAAAAAAATTATTTATTTTTTTTGATTGCTTACTGTTACTTGCTTGGATTTGTGTGTTTATTTATGGTTTAAATTTAATTTATATATTGTATTAGATTTAATTTTGGATAGAGTGGGACTTTGTATGCGACGCATAAGAAATCTTGACTTAGTTCCATTAGATCTAGAAATCCATAGAACTATTTTGAACTTAAAGAGAAATAATAAACAAGAAACCTTAGAACATCTAGCTATGGATAATGAAATTCCAGAAGTAGAAGAACCAAGATCTTTAAGAGATTATGCAGTGCCCATGGTTGGTGGCATCCATTCAAGCATTAGGAGACCTTTAATTCAAGCTAATAATTTTGAAATTAAGCCTGCAATAATTCATATGATTCAGACTTCGGTTCAATTTGGTGGTTTACCCCACGATGATCCAAACTCCCATATATCAAATTTTCTTGAGATTTGTGACACATTTAGGCACAATGGAGTCACTGATGATGCTATTCGGTTGAGACTTTTTCCCTTTTCACTTAGGGATAAGGCAAAGAGTTGGTTGAATTCATTACCATGTGGTTCTATCACTACGTGGGAGGATTTGGCTCAAAAATTTTTAGCCAAATATTTTCCACCAGCAAAGACTGCACGGATGAGGAATGAAATCACCACTTTTATGCAGTTTGACTCAGAGTCATTATATGAAGCTTGGGAGAGGTACAAGGAGCTACTTCGAAGATGTCCTCACCACGGATTACCGAAGTGGCTTCAAGTTCAAACATTTTATAATAGTTTGATGGGTCAAACTAGAAACATGATTGATGCTGCAGCAGGTGGTGCTTTAATGGGGAAATCAATTGATGAAGCATACAACTTATTAGAGGAAATGGCCTCAAATAGTTATGAATGGCCATCAGAGAGGATGTTGCCTAAGAAAGCAGCTGGAATTCATGAGATTGATGCTATGACTGCTTTAACTGCACAAGTATCTGCTTTGGTGAAAAAGATGGATACTATGGGTGTCCATTCTATTCAGAGTCCTTTTGTTGCATGTGAAATTTGCAATGGAAATCATGCCAGTGAGAGATGTCCTCATAACTTGGAATCTATTAATTTTGTTTCCAATTATAATAGGAACCAAAACAATCAAAACAATCCCTATTCCAACACTTACAATCCAGGGTGGAAGAATCACCCTAATTTTTCTTGGAGTAATAATCAAGGCCAATCATCTTCTATGAAGCCCATTCATCCACCAGGTTTTCATAATCAAGCCCCACAACAAGAGAGAAAGCCTTCATTGGAAGATATGTTTGCTCAATACATGGCTAAGAATGAGGCTATTCTCCAAAATCAAGCAACATCTATTAGAAATCTTGAAGTTCAATTGGGTCAATTAGCTACTGCTGTCAACAACCGCCCTCAAGGAGTTTTACCGAGTGATACCGAAGTCAATCCAAAAAGGGAAGGAAAAGAGCATTGTAAAGCAGTTACATTGAGAAGTGGAAAAGAGTTAGAAGAAATACACAAGCCCATTTATCCGCCAACTCTTATTGTTGAAGCTATTGACCCAAAAAAAACAAGATAGTGGAGAAGAAATAGCTGAAGAAAATGAAGCATCAACAAAACCCATAATGAAACCAGTTTTAGAAAGTCTCAAGTCGTATAATCCACCAATTCCATTTCCTCAACGCTTCCATAAGCAAAAGCTTGATAAGAAATTCTCCAAGTTTCTTGAAGTATTTAAGAAACTTCATATAAACATTCCTTTCGTTGATGCCTTGGAGCAAATGCCTAGCTATGTGAAATTCATGAAAGACATTTTGTCTAAGAAGAGAAGGTTAGGTGATTTTGAGACAGTTGCTCTCACAGAGGAGTGTAGTGCCATTCTTCAGAAGAAGCTACCACCTAAGTTGAAAGATCCAGGAAGCTTCACCATTCCTTGTACTATTGGTGAGAAATTTTTTGGTAGAGCTCTTTGCGATCTGGGTGCAAGCATTAATTTGATGCCACTATCCATCTATCAAAGACTTGGATTAGGAGAAGCACAACCGACCACTGTAACTCTTCAACTTGCAGATAGGTCTTTGAAACACCCAAGAGGCATTATAGAGGATGTGCTTGTCAAGGTTGACAAGTTTATCTTTCCTGCAGATTTCATAATTCTTGACATGGAGGAAGATAAAGAAATTCCTATTATTCTGGGGAGACCATTTTTAGCTACTGGTAGAACTTTGATTGATGTTCAAAAAGGTGAGCTCACCATGAGAGTTCAAGACCAAGAGGTAACTTTCAATGTCTTTAAAGCTATGAAATTTCCAAGAGAATCTGATGATTACTTTAGAGTTGACATGGTGAATGCGCTAGTTGAAAACAATTTCAGGGAAAACTTGTGTACTGATGCTTTGGAACTTGCACTTGTGAATGACAATGTTATTGATAACTTTGATTCTCTTGAATATCTCAAGTTACTTGAAGCATCTCCACAACTCTTTAGTCCGCAAACTGAAGAAGAGGCATCACAAGTTGCAACACCATCTAAGTTTACCTATGTGAAGCCATCTATGGAACATAAACCATTATTGGAGCTTAAGCCACTACCTAACCATCTAAGGTATGCTTATTTGGGCGAAATGTCTACAATGCCTGTGATTATTTCAGCATCTCTAGATGATGATCAAGAAAATAAGCTGTTAAGAGTGTTGAGAAATTACAAGTTAGCATTAGGGTAGTCGATAGCTGACATTAAAGGAATTAGCCCTGCAATATGCATGCACAAGATCTTGTTTGAGGAAGATTTCAAGCCTACTATTGAGCATCAACGTCGTTTGAATCCAATCATGAAGGAAGTAGTAAAAGATGAAATCATTAAGTGGTTAGATGCAGGTATTATCTATCCTATTTCAGATAGCTCTTGGGTCAGCCCAATTCATTGTGTTCCAAAGAAAGGAGGAATTACAGTGGAGACTAATAGCAATAATGAGCTGATTCCTACAAGGAAAGTGACGGGTTGGCGGGTATGCATGGATTATCGGAAGCTCAATAAGGCCACTCGAAAGGATCATTTTCCCCTTCCATTTATTGACCAAATGTTAGATAGATTGGCACGACATTCTTTTTATTGTTTCTTGGATGGATATTCTGGATACAACCAAATTGCTATCGCACCTCAGGATCAAGAGAAGACCACTTTCACTTGTCCATATGGAACTTTTGCTTTCCGAAGAATGCCGTTTGGATTGTGTAATGCTCCAGCAAATTTTCAAAGGTGTATGATGGCTATCTTCTCAAACATGGTGGAAGATTTTATTGAGATATTTATGGATGACTTCTCAGTGTTTGGAGATTCATTTGATATGTGCTTACATAACCTTTCTTTGGTCCTACAAAAATGCGAAGAAACAAATTTGGTTTTAAATTGGGAAAAGTGCCACTTCATGGTAGAAGAAGGTGTGGTTCTTGGCCATCTAATTTCATCCAAAGGAATTGAAGTGGATAGGGCAAAGATTGAAACCATTGAGAAACTACCGCCTCCAACATCGGTGAAAGGAATTAGAAGCTTTCTTGGTCATGCAGGATTCTATAGGCGTTTCATAAAAGATTTTTCCAAGATATCTAAGCCTCTTTGCAATCTTTTGGAGAAAGATACAAAATTCACATTTGACGAAGAGTGTTTTGAAGCTTTCCGGGTTTTGAAAGAAAAGTTGATCACGGCTCCCATCATTATTGCACCACATTGGAATCTACCTTTTGAGCTCATGTGTGATGCCGGTGATTTTGGCAAGAGGGAGCGGTTTTAGGACAACGAAAAAGAGAGTTTTCCATGCCATATACTATGCCAGTAAAACTTTGACCGAAGCTCAACTGAATTATGCTACCACTGAAAAAGAATTACTTGCTGTTGTATATGCTTTTGAAAAGTTTCGATCCTACCTAATCGGAACTAAGGTGACAGTTTATACTGATCATTCTGCTATAAAATATCTTATGGCTAAAAAAGATGCAAAACCGAGATTGATTAGATGGATCCTCCTATTGCAAGAATTTGATTTGGAGATCAAAGATAAGAAAGGAACCGAAAATCAAGTGGCTGATCATCTATCGAGATTGGAGAATAATGATGGAGCCGTGGACAAGACTATCATTGGTGAGACTTTTCCTGATGAGCAACTATTTTCCTTTAATCATAGAAGTGTGCCATGGTACGCAGACTATGTTAATTACATCGTAAGCAATGTGCTCCCACCTGAAATATCTTTCCAATAGAAGAAAAAATTCCTACACGATGTTAAGTACTATTTATGGGATGAGCCTTACTTGTTTAAGCAATGTGCAGATCAAATTATCAGAAGGTGTGTCCCAAAGGAAGAAATTGAAAATATACTTAAACATTGTCATTCTTCAGCCTATGGAGGCCATTTTGGAAGAGAAAGAACCTCGGCTAAGGTTCTTCAATCTGGTTTTTACTGGCCAAATCTATTTAAAGATGCACATTTCTTTGTCTCACAATGTGACAGGTGCCAAAGAGTTGGTAACATTTCTAAGAAACATGAGATGCCTCTAAACAACATTCTTGAGGTAGAAATATTTGACGTTTGGGGAATTGACTTCATGGGGCCTTTTATCTCTTCCTACAACAACCTTTACATTAAGTTCTTTGTGGATTATGTTTGTAAATGGGTAGAAGCGATTCCCTTGCCTAGCAATGATTCCAAAGTGGTGTTGAATTTTCTAAAGAAAAACATTTTTACTCGTTTTGGCACCCTAAGGGCAATCATAAGCGATGGTGGAACTCATTTTTGCAACAAAACTTTTGAAACCCTCCTTGCCAAATACGGTGTCACTCACAAGATTGCAACTGCTTATCATCCTCAAACAAGTGGACAAGTCGAGATATCAAATAGAGAGGTGAAGAGGATTTTGGAGAAGACGGTAAATCCTTCAAGGAAGGATTGGTCTAAGAGGTTGGATGATGCACTCTGGGCATACCGAACAACATACAAGACACCCATTGGGATGTCCCCATATCGGTTGGTTTTTGGGAAAGCTTGTCATCTCCTGGTTGAATTAGAGCACCATGCGTATTGGGCTATCAAGAATTTAAATTTTGATTTAGGCACTGCTGGCGAAAAACGTCTCCTACAACTCAATGAGATGGATGAGATTCGTTTACACACATATGAAAATGCTGAGATTTATAAGGAAAAGACGAAGAGGTGGCATGACAACAAAATCTTGCATCGACACTTTGAACCAGGACAGAAAGTATTGCTCTTCAATTCTCGTTTGAAGTTCTTCTCAGGAAAATTGAAATCTAAGTGGTCAGGGCCTTTCATTATTACCAAAGTACACCCATATGGAGCTGTTGAGATTAAAGGAGAAGAATCACAAATTACCTTCCAAGTGAACGGGCAAAGACTCAAACATTATTGGGGGGGTGACATTGATCGTCAAAAGTCCACCATTTTCTTATCTGATCCAACCTAAAGCAAGGAGAAAGGCAGTCAAGCTGATGACTCTAAATCAAGCGTTTCTTGGGAGGCAACCCATGTGTTTTAGTTTTTATTTATTGTATTTTAGAACATGTATTAGTTGCATATTTCTTCATTCTGTTTCTTTGTTTTGATAGGTGTAAATCGGAGGAGGTAAAACAATTTTGGATTTCAATCTCACAAGTCAACTCACCATTCAGGGAAGTTTCTTTTAACACATCTCCTTTGTTCTTTAATTTTCACACATTGGGGACAATGTGCATATTAAGTTCGGGGGTGTTGAGATTAAACTTATTTGAAATACTGCTTGATATTGTTGCGCGTCTAGTTTTGTTTGTTTGGTTGATTGAAGATATGTTGCTATGAATAGTGATTTATTTTTATTTCTTCGATTTAAATGATGCATATCTCTTTGAAATTTTTTTTTTTTTGAATATTGTCTAAGTGATGAATAATTTTTACGTATGCTTCATTTTACAAGAATAAATATTCATGAGCACTAGTCTTGATTTTTGAGTTGCTATGATAATTTAGAGAAGGTTTATATGAGTATGAAATTCGATTGATTTTTTTGTGGTGTCACAGTTTTTAGAATTTGTTTGATTTTCTCTCGAGGCGAAATTATAGATAACATTTAACTAAGAAAATGATTTAGGCCATCTTTGGATCGTTTGAGCCTTTCTATCTACCTTCACATGCTTTATCTATAGTATACCCCTTTTGAGCCTCAAATTTTACATATATATTTTTCTCATTTCAAAAGCCTATCTTAAAAAAAATATATATATGTGTGTAGATATACCTATTGTTCTTATCTCACTAACATGTGACAATTGTTAGTAAATGTTGAAGGTTATATCGAAAAAAAAGGGTTACTGAAAAAAAAAAAGATTCTGAAAAGAAAAGAAAAATATATATAGTTATTGTATGTGATGAGAAATCCCAAATTGGGAAGTAATTATTGTGATGATAGAATTATCTTTTTCAATCCTAAAATGTTATGTTTGGGAAAATTTTTGAGCTAAATATTATCCTTTATCCTACCTTTACCTAAACTATACATTACAAGCTTAATAAAGTCCTATTGATTTTGTGTTTTGTGTTTGTCTACATTAGTGGAGAGAGAAATGAAAAATAAACTTATGAGATTTGTGATTTCATGAAAATTTGATTGATTTTATATTTGTATAAACTGATCCGGATTGCATGTGTTGAAATATGAAAAGACTTCACACACACACTACAATTCATTGAGAAAATGTAATATACTTTAAAATTGATTTTGATACTTAGATAAAATTCTTTTATTTCTTTGAGTTATGTAATTTCAAAAGACAAAAGAAATATTTTGAAAATCACTATTTTAAATGCAGTTATCTTTGTTTTATTTTCTTCCTTTTGCTCGAGGACTAGCAAAAACTTAAGTTTGGGGGTGTTGATAACTGTATTTTATATAGTTATTTTCAACTATTTTATTAATTATAATTGCTAAATTCTCTCTATTTTTAGTTAATTTTAGTTTAATAAATTAGGATTTACAGTTTTTTCTAAATTTTAAGAAAATCAAATAAAATGTATCTAAAACGCTCTTAATGGTAAATTTTTGTCCAAAAATATAATTTCAAATAAAATAGGGATTAATTGCAATTTATAAAAGTTGAAAATATAATTTAAATTAAAATCGGGCTTAGTTGTAATTATTAAAAGTTTAAAATTTAATTTAAATTACCAAAAGGGCTAAATTGCAATTAACCAAAGTTTAAAATGTAATTTGAAATATATTTGAGGGTGAAAATATAATTAATAAAAGTTATTTTTCTTCGCAGGAGAGAAGTTCCACGCGTCAACATCCACGCGTACAACGTGGTCCGTCCGATCAAAGCATAAACGGTCAGGATTGGCGCGTGTAGATCAAACCCGACCAAAGAGAATGGATGCAGGATTTATTACGTCGCGCAGACCGGCGTGCAGGGTGGGACCCACATGTCGGCTGCGCAGATTCCCTCGAGGCGCATCGATCGCCGTTGGATGAGTTGAACGGTCCAGATTGAAGCACGTTGAACGAAGCTGTCGCGCACCGAGCCACGCGTCTATAAATCCTGTGTGACGCGAGACATCCAAGCTGCGTGCACCCTCGTGTATCAACGGAAAATAAGCAGCCACGTGTCTCATAAATATTCCAGCGAATAACATGGTGACACGTGGCATGTATTTGGTGAAATAAAAATGCAGAAACCGCGCCCATTTCCAGCCGTTAATTGATTCCAACGCGAGGATTCGTGTGCGACGCGTTCTTCATGCGCCCGGCCTTACGATCCAATGAAAAGCTACCACGTGTCGCCACATTTCGCTCAGCAAATCACATGGTGACACGTGGCATGCGTAAAAAGAGAAAAAAATCAAAAAAATGCGCAGAATGTTTTCACGCGTGCTCCCCATACATTTTTGTCCCCACTTTTAATATAAAAAAAAATATAAAAAATAAAAAATAAAAAAATAAGAATTGAAAAGTGGGATATTGTTGTACGCGTGATTTTTGATTTTTTAGTTTAGAGTTTTCGAGTTTAGTTTTTCTTCTCTCAGTTCTTTTTGGTTTCTCTCGCAAGTCTTGCGAAATTTCTTCTCGCAGTTCTTGCGAAATTTCTTTATTGTATCATTTTCAGTTTTCTTTCTTCTTTGCATGTTACACAAAAACACGCAGAGTGTTTATTTAACATTGTATGTTGTATTTTCTTAGGAAAATTACAGAGAAAGAAGACAACAAAGAAGAAGAAAAGGGAAGAAATTTATTGTTCATTGAGGAATCGTGAAAGAGTTTTTTTTCTTATCTATTTTCTTTTAATTTTTGTTTCTCTGCAATGTTTTATTTTTGTTGTGTTGTAATTTTAAATTCTGCTATGAACTAATATATTTGTTCTAGGATTGCGATGTAATAGCGTAAATTATGAAACTTGAATTAATTATTTTTGAATGATTTATGAAAGCTGCTTTTAAGTTGTTTATTTTATCTGTGTTTAATGCTTTTAATTATCGAAGATTAATTAAGCGATATGTGACACTTAAATAAACTTGAAAAAGGCATTTTTGTGTCTTTCGTGATAAAATAACGTATATACATAAGGGATAGAAATATACTTTTATTGTATGTGTGACTGTTTGAGAACTCAGAACTTAATAAATTTGTTTAATTTAATTCTCATAAGAATATAGTGAATTATTTTAACTAGGTGTGTCTGTATGGAGCTTGAAAGAGATATATGGATAAATTAGGAGTTCTTGGTTAACAACTTAAAACACGAGAACATAAATCAAGAGAGAATAAATTATTCAAGTGGATTAATTTGGGTGAACTGCAATCCTAGAATTTTCGTACAATCTGTTAAAAAAAATTAATTAAGAGAAACTGCAACAAATTATTGACTGTTTGGATAACATCAGGTTTAAATAATTTTAATAATCAACAAACGCTAGTAATAAATCTCTGTGGGAACGATCTTTACTTACAAATATTATTACTTGTGACCGTGTATACTTGCACGTTTTTGTAACTCTCTCCATCAAGGTTCTGTTCATCCTCTTAGCTAAGCCATTTAAATACGGTGTCTTTAGAAGTGTCATCTGATGCCGAATACCATGCTTTTTGCAATAAGCATGGAAAGGTCCTGTGTATTCTCTACCATTGCCTGTCCAGATGCACTTTAACTTCTTTCCAATCTGTCTCTCAACTGAGGCATGAACTTCTTTGAAGACATGTAGCACCTGATCCTTTGTCTTTAGAAGATATACTCACGTCTTCCTTGAATGATCATCAATAAAAGTTACAAAGTATTGAACACTACTAAGTGACTTTGGCATTGGTCCATACAAATTTGAATGAATCAGATCTAAAATATTATTCATTCTAGAAGGAGGGAAACTCATGAAAGCAACTTTGTTTTGCTTTCTTGCTAGACAATGAACACATTTCTCCAAATGTACTTCATCCATTCCGGATAGTATCTTCTTTTTGACTAGATTTGTCAAACCTTTTTCACCCATGTGACTGAGTCTCTTATGCCATAACTCAAATGCACTATCTTTCTCTATGACATTTACTGTGTCGGTGGAGAGCTTTGCTTGCATTATATACAGAGTTGTATGCTTCTCACCTCTAGCCACTACTAAGGAGCCTTTTGTAAGTTTCCATTTGTCATAAATGAAGGAGCTATAATATCCTTCATTTGCAAGTTTATGCACAGAGATCAAATTGAGGAGTATATCTGGAATATGCTCGACAAAATATCTTAATGTGACCCTTCATCTTATAGTGATGGCATTCAATATTGGCAAATTTGTTTGATTTGCCTCTGTTCTTACTTCTAGGTTTTTGTTCTTTATACAGTCTCCTTCCTCTAAACTTTATTATAAGGGCTTATGCTTCTAAATCTCTTTCCTTGTTTTGTTTCTCATATGAGAATAGGGTTTCTACAACAACTTCAAACTCCATCTTGTCTTTTGCATAAGTCAAAGTTGTTGTGATATGATTATATGATGAGGGTAGTGATGCCAACAACATCACAACTTTCTCTTCATCCTCGAAACTCATATTAAATCTTGTTAAGTGAGAAAGCTTGCTGTTGAAATTGCTAACATGATGTATCATGCTCACATTATCTTCCTTCCTCATATGATATAGCTCCTTCCATAAATAAAATTTATTGGCAAGGTTCTTTGACATGTACACGTTTTCTAGAGTCTCCCATGTTTCTTTAGCAGTCTTGTAATTTTTTGATTCAATATTTTGCAAGACACTATCTGAGAGATTTAGACGGATTGTACTAGTTGTAATCTCATCTATTTTCTCCCATTGTTCCTCGGTGACGGTTGCTACCTTCTTTTCTTTTCCTAGTAACGCCTTATGGACCTTCTATTGAATGAGAATATCCTTCATCCTCCTTTGCCATAAAGAGAAATTATTATTGCCATTAAATTTCTCAATATCTATCTTCTGGCTTGACATCTTTTTTTGTTTTGTTGTGTTTCTTTTTCTACAAAAAAATACACCCTGGATCTAGTAAAATCTTTTCTGATGTGGCAGATCAGTCTATGCTGCAACCATAGAGCATATTAAGAATTTTACTATACCAGCTCTGATACCAATTGTTGGGCACAGTGGGTAAAAAATAAAATGAATTCAATAGAGTAGAATAATGATACCAAAAATTTAACGTGGTTCACCCTTTAATTTGGGCTAAGTCCACGGGACAAACTCTAAAAAATATTTCTTCCACTAATAAAATTAATGGGTACAAAGTGAGAGGCAATACAACAAATTGAAATAAACCCAAAATGGTGTCACACAAGTTTTTCCCAAACTCACTATTTTGCCACTCCTCTTTTAGAAAAATATCCCAATATTTTTCTAAGATATTCTCTCCCACTTTCTTACACACAATACTATTTTTCTTCAAAAGAAATTGTTCATTTGGCTTTGCTTTACTTCTCTTCTTATTTTGGTATGTTGATGTATCTCTAAGGTAAAATTGCCTATTTATAGGCAAAATTACCTACCAATATTAGATGCATTTATAAAATATGATTTCACCTATCATTTATGATTATACCTACCAATTGTGATTGCACTTAATATTTTTATTTTTTTCCTCTTCAATGTAGGAGAGACTTACAGTAATTACATGTAAAAATTATACTAAATTAATACATTTTTCTTAAAACGAGGATATCAATAATATATCACCTAAAAAATATGTATAAAAGAATGTACCAAAAATAGCTTTATAACACTAAAATAACGAAGCCCTAAAATGCTTCATTATTTCTTATAAAAAATAATGACAATTGGAGATGTATTAATATTCATATTTTTTTTTCAAATTTTTAAAATTTTCTAAGTATGTATTCAGTGTAAAAATTTAATTATATATCCATATAAATTTTAAATTCCTTTATTTTCCCACACGCCATACTTACTTCTCACATCTATAATAAAAAAAGTTTAACTATTGGTCCTTAAATTAACAATTTAATCTCTTTAATTTTTTTTATGTAATATTATATTTATTATCTTTTAAATTTAATAATTTTAGTTTAAATTTAAAAATTAAACTAAATTATATAACAATCAAAATATGTTAAAAACATATTTTTTATATTATTGTATATAAAGAAATGATAAACATATATTCTCTGCCAGCTGAACTATTGCGCCAACTAGAGTCATTACTTAGCATTTCTGCGTGGGAGACGAATGACACCATATAATCGCAACTTTATTTTCATTGAGAAGTGCTGCAAGTTAACGTTTAATGAATATACCTATTACATGATTAGAATGCGTTTTTTTTTTTTCATTTATGAACGAGAATTTGAAATCCTATTTGAGTACTTCGAGCCCCTCTATCTATCATTGAATCATTAACTAAAAGATTTTAACAGAAGTAACACAATAAGGGGGCTGTCGATTTGTAGGCCCCTATATGAGATTTAGCCAAATTGCACAACAATAAGTCATTTACAACATACATTCGTAAAATACTAATGCCCCAGCAATCAATTGATGATCACATCTTAATCACTGTAATCTTCAGAAACTGCGGACTCTGAGCTAGAACTTTCATCACCGTTTCTGACCATGCTTATCATTTCAACTGAACCAGCACTCATTTCCATGTCTTCTCCCACAGAATCACCATCTCGTTCCTCCCCCTCAATACCATTATCACCATCATCTGAAGCATTGACATCCTCCTCATCACTAACTTCCATTGGATTTCCATTCCACCTTTTGCGAAACACCATTGATTTCAACCGCCCAGTTTCCTTGTTCGTACTCCCCCTTTGCTTTGGCATTGTCATCGGATTCTTCCGCTTCTAAATAATTTTCATTATTATCCTCCATATGGATCACATTCATTCCTGTTACGTGCCATCAACATATTTATTTTATTTTTTTCTTTCAAATTTAGTTAATTATGAACCATGTCTTTGATGTTGTGGTCATGATAGTGTGTTCAGCTCACTTTTCTAATATTTTCAGTTTCATTTTGTATTTTCTTAAGAAGTAATATTTTGTTTCAATTATTTTTAGTTATAAAAAATATGTATAAAAAAGGAAAAGTTAACGAGAATCAGCATGGACTTTTTCTACCAAAATCAAACTATCTTATATTTATAGAATTTATCTACTTGATAGCTTTTTTACATTCGGGGATCATTCCATGTCGGGACAGAGATCGAGTGAGAGCTCGACATTACAGGATACGTAACAATCCCATTCATCGTCCAAATTTCTTGGTGATTCCCCAACACTTCCAAGACTGCAGTGAATTTCAGGCATTATGTACATCAGGGTCTCCTCAATGGTTCTATGCATGTTTGTTTTAATTGATTAAAAATAATATTGAGTTTGTTAATTAAAATAAGAAGTATTTAATTTAGAAAAATATTTATGTAAGGTGACTTCATATATTGTCAAATATGAAGAATGAAAAAATTAAGTAGCCTAATTTTTGTGAATGAAGAAATATTTGATATATGAAATGGGAACTTGAAGGCTATGAACATGAATTCATTTTTTCATTGTTAATCATCTCAAAAATAGAGAAAAATTTGTATGAGAAGTTTTTGAGTGAAAATTTTCTGGGAAATTTCTCTTGGGCTTATAATTTCTTTTGTCTTTTGGGTGTGTGAGAAAATTACTGAGAGTGTGGTTGTAACAATTTTTCACATAGTGAATTTTTATCTCGTTGTCCTTTGACAATGAAAATGGTTTTTCTTCAATTTAGAGTTTCTACTATAATTCTTGTGTTGTGTATTTTTTATTCTCTGTTCTTTGATACTCTACTAAGGAGGATCTTGGAAGGGAAATTTGTGATTGTACTATTTGATTAAAATTTCCTAACAATTGGTATCAGAGCCAATTTCAAAGAAAGAAACAGAAATGTTAGGAGTCAAGATTGACATTGAGAAATTTGATGGGAGAATCAATTTTGACTTGTAACAAGTACAAGTCAAAGATTTGTTGATCCAATGCGGGTTATACAAGGCGTTAAAGGGAAAACCAGTCCCTGTTACCGGTACTGAGTCTAGTAAAACTAGCATAAGTGATAGAGATTAGGAATATCTTGATCTAAGAGCTATAAGTGCAATTCGACTTTGTTTGGCCAAAAATATTTTTGCAAATGTGCATAGAATATCTATGGCCAAAGAACTCTAGGAAAATCTTGAAGAATTGTATCAGGCAAAAGGCGTCTCAAATCGAGTGTATCTAAAGGAGTAGTTTCATATTTTGCGTATGAATGAAGGAACTATTATGTCTGACCATCTCAATGTTCTCAATGATATTGTCTCTAAATTGAAAACCATTGGAGTTAAACTTGATGATGAAGATATAGCTTTAAGGCTCATTTGGTCTATTCCATCTTCTTATAAACATGAAACATATCTTGATTCATGAAAATGAGAAAATAATTTTTTCAGAAGTTACCAACAAGTTGTTTTATGAAGAAAACAGGCTGAGTGGTGAAGATAATGTTTTGCTTGAAAACTCAACATTGGTAGTTGACAGTCGAAAGAAAAAGAATTTCATCAAAAAATAGATAGTGTGCTAGGGGTGTGGACAATCTTGGCACCTCAAAAGAAATTTTCCATATGGTAGAGATGATTTAGCAAGAAGCTTAAATACCGACGATAAGGCTAACAGTATGTCTGTTTTCGAAGACTATGGTGATGCTTTTTGAAAAGAGCATGTACATCCTCATGGCATGCCGCTAGTCTCCAAATATTGCCATGAAAGAAGGTGTGTTACTGCTAGCGGGTCCACAAGTTTGCATAAGGTGCGTGGTGGAAAGGATGTCAATGGCTGAGGAACTCTTAGGAAAACCAAGCGTGAGAATTGTACCATAAATTTCAACAAGTTTTTCGACATGAGCTAATGTGAAATTCTTAAAATTGGTGATTAAATCTAAGTAAGTGTACTCTTTATGGTGGAGTATGATAATTCTCGGTGCAGAGAATTATGATTGTTGGAGTAGACGGTGTTGTAACGGTAACTATGTTTATTTTTAATCAATGTTGAGATTGTTGTGATTGATTAAAAATAATATTGAGTTTGTTAATCAAAATAGAAGGTGACTAATTTAGAAGAAAATTCATTAAATATGACTTCCCATATTGTCAAAGATTGAGGTGTAACTTTTTTTGAATGAAAAATGAGAAAATTAGGTAGTCTAATTTTAGTGAATGAATAAATGTTTGGCATATGAAATGAGAATTTGAAGGCTATAAATATGATTTTATTTTTTCATTGTTAATTATCCTAAAAATAAAGAAAAACTTGTATAAGAAATTTTTGAGTGAAAATTTTGTGGAAAAAATTTCTTATGTTTATAATTGTTTTTATCTTTTGAGTGTGTAAAAAAATTACTGAGAATGTGGTTATAACAATTTTTTACATAATAAATTTTTCTTGTTTGTTTTTTGACAACGAAAATGATTTTTCTTCGATTTAGAGTTTCTAATATAATATTTATTTTATGTATTTTCTATTTCTTTATTCTTTGATATTAAAATCTTAGAATGAAGAATTTATAATTATATTATTTGATTCAAATTTTCTAATAGTGTTTTCTCATCTCCTCTTTCTACCTGTGGGGCGGCCTCGGCCACTTCCTTGTCCAAGTGTCCTTTGTCCCAGCTATCTCAATCCTTCATTTGTCCTCCCATTGCCTCCGGCATTTCTTCGGACACTGCCAGATTTGGAGTCATTGTCTTTCTTTTGCCAACTTTTACCACGTCCTTGGTCACGACCCCCTTGTCCTCGTCTCTGACCATTGTGTACAGATTTTTGGTGAGCAAAGTTCTCTTCTTTTATGGGTTCATCCTGTTCTATTTGTGTTAGCTCAATCTCCTTATCATTCCTCATGGTAGTGAATTTTGTAGAAAGCTTCTGCAAAGGAAGAGGTTAAAAATAAATCAGTTATTCAAAAACATAAACAGATTACAAAGTTTATTAGTCAGGTAATTAGCAAAAGCAGAAGTATGGTCAAATACAACGTTAACTTATGGCCCACAATGATGGGATACAATAGGTGCTACATGCAAGGAAAGCTTCTTTAATACCGGATAAACTGATAAACATGCCTAGTTGCATTCAGCAACAGGAGCAAGATCTATTGATTTAAAGACTTACAAGAATGTTTTCCTTTGTGTGCAAAGATGCACATGTGTGTATAAGAGTTTGTACGTGTGTGCATCGTGTGTGAGAGAGAGCTAGAGACGAGGAGGAAACTCACTGTATATAGTCTGTCATCCTTCCCCTCATCAGCAGGCCCAGGCTTCTCATGCGGTATATATATATAATGGAAGCATCAAATTCAAATAGCCTCAGAGCCACAGCTGCTATGGTATGTGGTACCCATGGAAGAACAGCAACTGATCTTGGGTCTGAGTAATCATGTGAAGCAGGTGCCGACTGATTGCAAGTACCCAACAACTCCCCCGTTGTAGTGAAGTTCGATGCAAGAAAAGCTCTCTTTACCACACTCTCAAACAGGGTTAGTATCTGCAACATAGTTGGTCTAGTTTAGCAACTTATTGTGCACAATGTATCCTATACTGTGATCATACAAATTTGACAATAATGACCGTAAGCTGGAATGATAACATACAGTTGCTAAAACGAATTGTAAGTGAAGATAAAATAGACTTGAACCAACATGCACTAAGATTAGCAATTATGTTTGAAAAGCTTAAAAATCTAGAATAAGATTGTTTCCATGACAGCGATTTGAAATGCATGAAAGCATAATGCAAGAACCAAAGCAGTAGAAGCTAGGGTATGTGAAAGAAACTGCTATTGTCAATGAGTTGGCATCATAATCTGGCATATATGACACAAGCCTAAGCACAATTAGTATGAGGGTTAACACAAAGTAATATCTACAAAATAAATCAGTATACGAACTCCATCACTCTAGTCTAGGCCATATTTTAAAGGACCATTAATGCAGAAGCTTGAATATTCTCCCAACAAAACACATGTAGATTCAAATAATGCTCTCTAGGAAATTTATATGGAATCCCATAAAAACTACAGAAGACAAAAATAGGGAAAAAAACCTTTAGAAGTTCCCCAACGGATGATGACACATTCAACTTCATACCCCACGTTCCTCTACAATCTTGTGTCCAGAAAGACTGAAGAGCTTCGGATGGAACAGATACCTGTCCAAAACATGTGAATAATGTATAATCAAATCCTACTAACAGCCAACACTAGAAAGATTAAAGCTTGATAGAAACTATCGGTATGTCACCTCAATTAGAGCTAGCAAAGCCATAAGCAGTCTTCTTCCAAGTGGAAGAGAAGTATCCCAAGCATGGATCTCCCTAGAATCTAACTTCCTTTTCTCTTTGCATTGAATTGCACGTTGTGAAAAACTTCAGAATATCATCATCAGTAGTACTAAAAGTGCGATGGTAGGAACAATGAGTGTTGAGTGTCCCACATCGACCAGGGAAGTCAGTTAAGTACTTGTTATAAGGTTATGACAACCCTTCCTCTTTGAGAGCTCTTTTGGAGGGAGTTAGATCATGACTTTCTACATGGTATCCCCTCATGGTTTAATCGGTCTTTGCGGTGTCCCCACCCGGTGTGAACAATTGGTGTTTGCGGTGTCCCCATCCGATGTGAGGGGGGGTGTTGAGTATCCCACATCAACCAGGGAAGTCAGTTAAGTGCTTGTTATAAGGTTATGGTAGTTATCAGAAAGGGTACAAGTGCTTCCATCCACCGACTAGAAAATATTATGTCCCTATGGATGTTACCTTCTTTGAAGACATGAGTTATTTTTCCTCACCTGATACTGCTTGTCAAGGGGAGAATACATATTTCGAAGAACTGTATCATGGTGAGCGGGAGGCATTAGAAGAATCACCAATTGATGTTTCAATAAGACCAGATGAGATTCCTAATCCATTGAATACAGTCATTGCAGAAGCAGATACTCCAAGTATTCAAGCACCAAATTCGCTTACAACAAATGAAGTGGAGGACACAACTGTTCCCTCAGGCATTACTCCTACCCCTGATCAACAACTCCCTGGTATTGAAGGTCACTCATTTGAGGTATGTACACCCACTGATACTAATAGCATTGAGCCTAATGTTGGACAGTATGTGTTACCAAATAGGTCTACTCGAGGTCAACCAGCCAAAAAGTATGAACCAAATATTTATGCAAAATCAAAATACCCAGTGGCCAATTACATGTCCACTAAATGATTATCTAAGTCATATAAATCATTTGTGAATCAAATATCTAGTGTATCAGTACCTAACAAAGTGCAAGATGCGTTGGGAGATCCAATATGGAGAAAGGCAATGGTTGAAGAGATGGAGGCGTTACAGAAGAACGATACTTGGCAACTTGTGCCACCACCACAAGGAAAAAGGCAGTTGGTTGTCGATGGGTGTTTACTGTAAAACATAATGGTGATGGATCTGTAAATCGGTATAAAGCTCATCTTGTAGCAAAAGGGTTTACTCAAACGTATGGTGTAGACTACGATGAGACTTTTGCTCATATTGCCAAAATGAACACTATTCGGGTTTTGCTCTCACTTGTCGCTAACCTAAACTAGCCACTTCGACAGTTTGATGTCAAGAATGCGTTTCTTCATGAAGAATTAGCCGAGGAGGTGTACATGAGTCTTCCACCTGAGTATGTAGTTTATTCTCCTGGTAATTTTGTATGCAAATTGAGGAAGTCTTTGTATGGTCTCAAGCAATCCCCTCGAGCCTGGTTTGGAAGGTTTTCACAATTCATGCAAAAGGTTGGTTACATATAGAGTAATTCAGACCACACTCTATTTCTCAAACATCAACGAGGGAAGGTAACAACCCTAATCATTTATGTTGATGATATGATAATCACTGGTGATGATACTGTTGAGATGGATAAATTACAAAGATAGCTAGCCTCTGAATTCGAGATGAAGGACTTAGGTGAACTAAAATACTTCTTAGGAATTGAGGTAACCAGGGGAAGAGAAGGAATATATCTGTGTTAGAGGAAGTACATTATTGATATGTTAACAGAGATAGGTATGTTGGATTGCAAACCTATTGACACTCCTATTGAGAAAAACCATTGTTTAGTAGAGTATCCAGATTAGATATCAACTGATCGAGCTCGCTATCAGAGATTGGTTGGGCGTTTGATTTACTTGGCTCATACTAGACCAGATGTTGCATATGTAGTAAGTGTGGTGAGTCAGTTCATGCATAATCCAAGTGAGAACCACATGAATATTGTTTTGAGAATTTTAAGGTATTTGAAATCGGCTCCAAAGAGTGGAGTAATGTTCTCTAAACACAAAAATCCTCTTGAAGTCTGTGGCTTCACAGATGCAGATTGGGAAGGAAGTATTACAGATAGAAAGTCAACATCAAATTATTTCACCTTTGTGGGAGAAAATTTGGTTACCTGGAAAAGTAAGAAGCAAAAAGTGGTGGCGATAACTAGTGTTGAGGCCGAGTATAGAGTTATGGCTCATGGGGTTTCTGAATTACTATGGATAAGAACCTTGTTATTTGATTTAGGTTTCGAACTCAAAAATACTATATAGTTGTATTGCGACAATCGGGCAGCCATTGATATATCACAAAATCCAGTATAACATGATCGCACTAAGCATGTAGAGGTTGATCGTCACTTTATAAAAGAGAAGCTAGATGCCAAACTGATTAGTTTTTCTTTTTTCCCACTGAAAAGCAACTTGTAGATATGCTTACCAAAGGAGTTTCCAAGAAGGCATTATACGGTTCACTAAGCAAGTTGGGCATGATTGATATCTATGCGTCAACTTGAGGGAGAGTGTTAATAAATCATTATTAGTGGTATATTAGTTGTATTAGTTGTATATTAGTTGTATGCAACTAATATACTTTTCTTAAAAACACTTTTCCTAAAAAGCATATTCTTATTTTCTATATTTATACTTGTATTATCATTCATTGTAATAGTATTGTAAATATATTCAGCATATTCAGTATATTCAATTTAGTATCAGAGCGAATTTGGAGGGAGTTAGGCTATGACTTTCTACATGGTATCAAAGCGGGTCCCTCGGTTCAACTGATGGTCCCCTCATGGTTCAATCGATCTTTGCGGTGTTCCTACCCGGTGTGAACAATCGATCTTTGCGGTGTCCCCGTCCGATGTGAAGGGAGGTGTTGAGTGTCCCACATCGACCAGGGAAGTCAGTTAAGTGCTTGTTATAAGGTTATGATAACCCTTCCTCTTTGAGAGCTCTTTTGGAGGGAGTTAGGTCATGACTTTCTACAATGAGAGTCTTCAGAGTAATAAATATCACAAATATCAAGTAGCTGTGTGGAACGCTTTTTCCCACATTTCATGGAAAAACTTTTTGATGAATCAAAGGCCTAGTTAGACAAAGAAATTAACAGACCGTCAGAGCAAAAATTACTGAAAAACAGCCATATACAATTATCAAACAATGGAGTCTGGCTCAAGAAGCTCTCAAGGTTATCCATTATCAACAGAAGGATTGTGCAAAGACAATCAATCAACTTCTGTGGAGATATTCAGGGCCACAAAACCAGAACAAAGGTTTTCTGATAAAATAAACTTTCAACCTCGGATGGAAAATTTCATAGGTCGTGTTTGATTCCATAATGGAAACCTATTGGACATGATACTTGTAATAAGAATTGAATTTAATAGAAACAATATTACTATTAATATGTTTGTATTAAAAGTGAATCAATATAAGGGCAAATTTTAAAATAGTGAATCAATATAAGGATAAAATTGAAAATAAAATTTATAACATTCAAAATGAAGAAAAATATATGAAAACACAAACAAGTGAAGAAAACAAAACATTCTAAAGCATTCCCAAGGAGTGTTGGAAGATTGGAAGAATAACACATTACCATAAAGTGACCCATTCAATACTGAATTGCGCAATCATATTTAGTGGATTAATACCATACCATGGTTATATAACACACAATTTACTCGAATAGAAGATTGTTGAGCTTGTGGATTTTGATGGTGATTGGGATGAGGAGCTGGTGAGGAGTTACTTCATGGAAGGTAAGGCTGATTTGATCTTGAGTATCCCTTTGGGGCATGGTGTAATGGGGATAAATGTATTTGGCCTAGAGAAACCAATGGTGTTTTCTCTGTTAAAAGTGGATATTGGTTGGCTGAAAAGCATAGATTGTTGGGTGTTAAAATAAACCACAGCGCTGGGGCTAGCAATACTAAGGATCAGGCCTGGTGGTCTCGGTTTGGGGTTTATTTGGATGGCCTGCAACAATATTCTTCCTACTATAGCTAATCTTTTTAAAAAAGAAATTATTGGTGCTACTTGGTGTACCCTATGCAATGGGCCTTATGACGATGTAGCTGTTTGTGGATTTGTGGCATGGCTAAAAGGGTGTGGAAATAGTCCTTTTTTAGCCAAGGATTTATGAGTTACGTTATGGCAAGTTTGCTGAGATTTTCAATGCAATGTGAAATTCTACACTGGGGATGAGATGATTCACTTTTGCTATCTAATGTTAGGCGAAACACGAATGAGGTTTTGCATGGCAAAAGGGGAGGAATGTGGAGGAGTTGTTAGACTGGTACAATTTATTGGTGCCTAGCTTCTTTAAGGCAAACAAGAAATAGGTGGTGGTGGCTAGGATTGAGGCTGTTAAGATGGGTTGGAGAAAGCCGTGTGATGGCACTATCAAGTCAAACACAGATGCTTTAATTTGTTGCAACAAGATGAGGTTGGTATGTGTGTTTAGGGATGGAAATGGATGTGCTCTCTTTACTGGTATGGAATGTAAAATTAGTTGTCTATCTATAGTGGCTACTAAATTGCATGCCATTAGTTTTTCTTTGCAGTTGGCTGATGAGCATGACTTCAACGTGGAGTCTGATTCTTTTGTTGCTGTGGGGATGATCAACCAAGTAAGGGAATGATGTGCAGTGGAAGGAGTGTTGGTGAAGGAGGCTCAGTTTTGGCTGGAAAAGTGTGGTGCTATGGTGTCTTTTAGGCATAAGGAGGCTAACAAAATAGCACATTGTGTGGTTGCTTTGGCCCTTAAGGGTGTAGGAAGGCATGTATGGGTTAGGGATGTACCCATCATTGTGTGGGATTTGATTTCTTTGGATGTAACTAATTGTTTTGTGTCATCCTTTTGTTTGACAATGAAAGTTTTCTCTTCATCAAAAGAAAAAAGAAAGAAAGAAAGAATAACATATTTATAAAATGTTATGCACTCATTCAGGATTAACTTTTTAATAAATTAAAATATTTTTAAAAATTATATCTTTTTGAAACCAATATATTATTCATAAATAATTATAATTCATTCAAAAATCACGCTCTTTTACAAAAAAATAACAATATTTTAACATAAATTATAGCATTTAACTTTTAAATTTTTTATCTATTTAACATATTTTTTACCAAATGATATAATAAAATATTGTAATTTTTCATCTAAACAATACCATAGAATAATTCGAATGATTATTTTCAAAAAAAATTATTTTCTTAAAGGAAAAGATAATATTTTTGAGAAATTTCTTAAATAAAAACAAAATTTTCTTTTATTCTCAAAATAAAAAATAGAAAAAAGAAAGTTTTTGGCTTGGTCTATTTGAAAGTTGAAAAGTAAGCGTTTTCGGTTTACGTTGTTGTCAATGACACTTGCTTTTATGTCAATCCCCTTGACAACTACTTCCAACTCTCTTGCATGGCGATGTCAATGCCACTGATGGAGCCCCAGATTGATTCCACCAAAAGTTCAACAACTTCTAGAAATTTCTGTTTGTATAAACTGATATGTTATTTTATATTGATAAAATTTAAGATCAATGATATAATAAATTTTTTAAAAAACAAAAATATTGAATAATTAATTAATTTGATTAATAAATAACTGCTTTAAAAATAATAAATAACTGCTCCAATAATTATTCATTATTTTATATAGATAGTCTTGTGTCCATAAAATAAAAGAATATGGATCCAACAAGAACTAAAAAAAAATTCCATATTAAGAGAAAAGTATCCATTCACCAGTATTTTGAATTAGGATACAGGTGATGTTTTATTGAAAGAACACAAAAATCTTATAAATTTTAAGTGGTTTAGATAAGTCCTATAATTTAAAAAAAAAAAAGACAAAACACAAAGGTCAAGCATTGACCGTACGTTGATTACTTCTTGTGAGGGCAATTTTGGATTTTAAAAAAATCTACAATATCAATTTTTCAAGGGTAATTTCAGAATAAAAATATTTGTAAGTTGGAATAACTTTTTTATTGAATTTTATTTAATGAAAGTCTTAAGAGATGTAAGCCAATAATGGAGCCGTCATAAATGTTCTAAAATTGCATTTGCACCCATTCAATTAATCTCCATTTCCATGCACAAGTCCCAAGGTCGATGAGATCTTGGACAATCGTAAGGAGTTTCTCAGCCCTTTCTTTCTATGTTCATCTTCTACAGCAAATTAACATGTGAGAAAGAATTAGTATTTGTTCTAATTTTTTTTAATTCAAAATTGCTCTTGAAAAATTGATGTTTCACTTTTTTTTTAATTCTAAAATTACCCTTACAAAAATGTAGTCAACGATTAATGCAGAATTTTTATGCTATTTTTTAAAAAACTATTAACTTATTTAGATGACTTAAAAGTAATAAAACTTTTATATTTTATTTTTGTCAAAAATTACCAAACTATAACGGACCTTTACCCTTTAAATTAAGCCTAAACTATCGATTAATTGCTTAATTTATAAAATAGAATTATTAATAGTGTTATTATTACAAAATGTCACAAAGAAGGGTAAATAGTCAAAATTTTATGACAAGTATAATAAAATATTAATATTTATTATATGTGATTTAGGTGTGAGTAAAACAAATATTCCATTTATTTTTTAAATAAAACCAACTACATATGAGATCTATTTATTTGTAAGCTTTTGAAAACGGCATCATCTTATTTGTTGAATGATAGGAAAGACAATAAAATGAGAACTATATAGTGGATAATAGTAAATATTTCTAAGGTTGGATATGTTTATGATTATATAATATTATTTTAATTAAATTATTAAAATATTATAAAATATCATTGATTTTTCATTGATAATATTTATGATATAAATATGCATATTTATGTTGTTTAATTTTAACAAAAATGAAATATTATTGATGTTTTTACAAATTTATGTAGTTTATTTTTTATAATTTTTTAATGATAATTTGACACTGATGTTAATAAAATCATGATAAAATAAATTGTCTCTAATAACTCTAATAATTATAATTTCTATGAAATGTTGATAGAAATGTACTCTTACAATAAAAGAAATCTTACTAGGTCATGAAATGGAAGAGAACTATAGAGATGAGCATGATAATACATGGAGTGGTGATCATTAAATCCATTTATTTATGAAACTAGTTACATATGTCACATTGAGTAAAACAAATACTTGTTGGCCTATTGAGTCAACACGACACAGTCGTTAAATATTTGGCACAACATGACCCAAAATTGAATTATATATAAATTAATACTAAATATATATGTATGTTATTAAATGTAAACATAGTCGAGTGGATAGAATTAATAATTATACATGGGAGATAGGAAGTTAGACTTCTACTGATAACATTTTTTTCAAAATAATGGGCTAAATATGTCATGGGATGTACTGACCTATTAGGAATGGCCCAAGCATGGCATGGTAAAGCCCACTTGCCAAAAGTAGAGATACGACAGATCCTATGTACGGGCCACAAGTCGACATGGCCTATTAGCGAATGAGTCATTGGTAGACATGACATGTCTTTGATACCTCTAAGCGTAGAGCGGCCAATCCAAACATAAGTGCTATGAAAAAAGAATAAACAATGACACATCAAAAAGGATACGATGATATGCAAGAATTAGATAACGAATTATGGTAACAAATTCATTTTCAATAAGAATGAGAGTAATTTCTCAAGTAGCATGGTTATACATAATGTTTATGAAATCTTTAGAAACCTTTCACAATGATTTATAACAATTTACAAATTATTGTGTTAATCCACAATTTTTTATTCATAGAGAAACAATAGAAACATATCAAGCAATATACTCATAGCACTTAAATATTATATTTAAATAGTCTCGAAGTACATTCCATGGTACCAATTTTACTTTAATCAAGATAGCATATACTATGACTCCTTAAAAAAATCATTTTTGTTATAACTATTGTTCAATAGGATAATTGTCAAGTACACATGGACCCATTTGATCGGTCCACGTCAACTTTGAAAAGTGAAATAAGTATAATTAGTGTACAATCATATACATCTTTTATTATTTAAATTCAAAATGAATCTTAATAACAGAATCCATAGTTATGAAAGGTTAATAATATTTAAATAATTATATATTAATTAATTTAATATTTATATATTATCAATTTAAATATAAATTAATTGTTATTATTTATTTACAATTATGTCATCTTTCAAAACTTTTAAATAAGTCCTCGTAAACAGAAAAGGTATACATAAGCACTTGAACTTCCCACTCAAATTCTCTCTCATATTAGTTTTTCTCTCAAAAACTGATTTAAGCATCAGAGAGGAAACGACACCCATTGGTGTCATCCCTTACAAAGTGGTTTTCTAGTAATTTGCATGTCTATGTATCTAGAGAATGCTACCTAAATGTAATCAAATTCAAAATTTAGCACCGTTATTGGGAAAGAAATTTAGCCTTCAATAGACTGAATTACTGAAAAATCAAAAACATTCATAGTATTCTTCACGTTCTTCACTCTATTAGTGGTGTTCTTCATTTATTTCTCTCTTAGCAATGTGTTTGATCCATTGATTCACTGAATGAGCTCCCAAGAAAATCCTCAAAACTCTCCACCACTCCTACTAAATGAAGAGCGAATGAAGGACTAGATGAACGGTCAATCAAAACAAAGAAAAACTAAGAGAAACAAGAAGGGCACTAAGCTCAAGAAACCAACCATGGATCAAAGGTTGCAAAAGGTGGAACTCATGATGGAGAAATTGATATAACTCTAGATGAATTCACAAGGGTACCACAGTGCCTTAATGAACCAATTATGATCCCTTGGATCAGTATGGCGTGGTGCTTTAAAAGAACAATACCAACTTCCCAATGTCAACAACAACTTAAAAGGCCCAGTCTATCGTAGATTGGATCCCCACATCTAGGATCTATAATACCTGGGTGAAAATAATGGGAATGGCAATGGCAATGATGCTTAACCCTCGATACACTTAGCCACTGATAGTCAAGCTAGTTGAATCCAACTAGATCTAGAGTACTTACACATCGATTGCACATACTTGAGGAAACACCTCAAGGCCAAGTGTTGTGCCCACTCTGGTTAGGAAAGCTTATATGGTGATGCGTAGACTCTAATCACAATAAAAAAGTGGTATAGAGAGTGGGTGATCATCCTAGGCCTCATCACAAATAAAAGACTACCATAGGCCTTAGCACATTTGATAGGGTTGATTTCGAAAAAAAAAGTAAGTCACTAAAATATTACTTTGATGGTTTCAACAATGATAATATTCAAGTCAAAGACTTTTCAGACTCATTGGTAGTCAATGTAATCCTCTACAATCTTCATATAGGACTGTTGTGGGAAAACTGTCATAAAAAAATCTAAGGTTTTCTTACAAAGAGATGACCAAGATTGTAGCTACAACGATCAACATTCAAGATATGGATAGTTACCACAAAAGAGAGACAAAGAACTACCCTCAAAAGAGGAAGAGTGAGGAAGAGCTTAGGAACTTGTAAGACAAAAATTTTAAAAATGAGGATAGGAAAGAATAGGCCCCAAAGAAGATTGATACCTCATAGCTTGAAAATAGCTTCAAAACAAATTCCTTTAAATATTACCTAGGAACATATACTGATTAATGTCGAGGACTCAGGACTCTTCAAGTATCTTAAGAAGTTAAGAGGTTTCCCTTGTAGTAGGAACCAAAATTTTTATTGCAAGTTCCACCATAAATTCGGCAACTAAACATGTGACTATTATAAGGTCTAAAGGGAAATTGAAGACTAGATATAGAAAGGGTATCTGAAGAACTTTGTGTCAGCTAAACATAACACATTTTTCGTAGCCCTTAGAAACTTAGTAAAGGAGTGTAAACCTTCAGTCTTGAATGAAATCTGCAATATCTTGGCAAGCCCAATAGGTGCTGACACCAATCATACTAGGAAGGTATATGCTAAAGGATTTGAGCCAGCCAAGGAAAGAGTAAGAAGTTGATGATGGTTAGAAAGGAGTTGGTTTTCATTAAGAAGGAAGTAGTATGGTTAGTGCATCCATATTATGGTGCTCTTATCATAACCCTATAGATTGCCAACAATAAAATTTATAAAGTGTTGGTAGATACTAGAAGTTTAGTGAGCATCTTATTCAAGGAGGCTTTGAAGTAGAATCTTATTCAAGGATTCAAGAAGGCTCGGAAGTAAGTGAAGCTACAACATCCTCTCAAGCTAGTGATGCCCTTTGTATGGCTTCTATAGAAAACCTTTCACTACATATGGAAGTGTTGAGCTCCCGGTCACAATCAGGGAAAGTTGTGCTACTAGAACCATCATTTTTGTATTATTTTAGGGCCTTATCTTGCAAAAATCACCTAACAATAAAGTTCCTAATACAATCGGGAGTTGGAATCATCCATGGAGAGCATAAGGGTAACACGGGACTACTATAACATTGGGATTTACCAAGGATAGAAGATGTGAGTGGTGCAACTATAAAAAGTTGAGTTCAGACGCATTTTGTGTTTATTTAATTCTTGTAATTTATTTTTCAATTGAATATACTAGGTGAGGTCCTACGTGGAAAGTCAACGTCAGCACCAACAACAATATTGAACATAAATAAAAATTTTAGCCAACTTGGCATTCATGTAATCATCTATAACTCAACTCTCTAAGCACCTAAGATAACTATGGCATCTAAAAAGGTTATAACATCATATGAGAATTAGCCATTCATCCACATTAACCCTAGCTTTGTACTAAGGCATGATCACCCTAATACGCTACTATGGGTTAGGAGTTAGTACACTCCTCCCATGAACCTAGTAGCAAAACCCAACCAAAGCTAGGAACCAGAGTTGCCCTACATTAGATTATGAAGGCTACTCATTTTGTAAAACTATATAGTGACACCACCCTATGGGGGCTTGACATACGCATCATTTAGCCATCGTCTTTCTGTAGAAATTCTTGTGTTAAAAAAGAAGCATGTTTTGAACTCTTTTTGCACCCATATTGACCTTTGTCTAGGATACAGATTGGCTTACTTGGCTTTGTTAGTTCATTGTCTCAATAGGTCACTCACTGTGTAGAAATGGAAGCAGGATAAACACTTTTCCAACATCCACAATAATTGTGATCCAAGATCATGGTATTTTAGCACCATTGTCTCAATGGATCACTTCCTGTGTGAAAACATAAGTGAGATAAACACTTCTCTAGAACCTATAGTGATTGTGACCCAGGATCAAGATAGTGTACACCATTGTCCCAATGGATTACTTCCAATGCGAAAATAGAAGATGGATGAACACCCTTCCAACACCCATAGTGACTGTGACCTAGGATCAAAATAATGTCTTCCATCATCTCTATGGATCACTTCTTGTGTGAAAAAAAAGCAGAATAAACACCCTTTCAACACCCATAATGACTATGAATTAGGATCAAGGTGATGACGTTACCAACCATTGTCTTAATGAACCAAGCCATGTACAATAAAATAAGTAAGATAAACATCCTTTTAGCACCCATAGTGATTGCGATCTAAGATCATGACAACCCAAAATCATAAAACAAATATCTTAATGGACTAAGTGTAATATGAAAAATAGAGTTCGAGCTCAACCCTTCTAGCATCTTCACTAACTACGATCTAGAATTACAACATTAATCAACTTGGAATCAGGACACCATTATCACAATGAACCTAGACTTATATAGAAAATGAAATTGGGACACAACCCTTTTGGCACCCATAATGATAATGGTCCATGATGCAAACATTAGGGTTTGGAAAGGTAAAAAAGTAATTAAGTGGGGCATGGCCAACTTCCCAAAAATTAGCAATTTTCACAAAATTTCCAACAAAAAGGTGGAGGCAAGATCTCTACAAGAATAGGAGTCTACAGAATGGTCATTGCTTCTTGCACTCAAGAAACCCTCCAAGCAAGGAGGCTAGGAGATTCATAGTCTAGACAACCAATTTTCAAAACAAAATTGTTAATGCACTTGGGAAGACAAGAAAAATTCCCAAGAACTTAGGAAGTCTAGAAAATTCTTAAGGAACTTAGGAAGAATAGAAAACTTCTCAAAAACTTAGGAAGATCAGGAAAAAATGGATTCAGAGAAAAAAGATGGATTCAAGAACAGTGGATTAAGATAAATAGTGAATTCACACAAAAATGGTTTCAGAGAAAAAAAACATTCAAAAAACTTTGGAATTAGGGAAAAAGTTAGTGAGTAAAAAAGTGTTAAGACTTGGAAGTTTGGATAGGTCATGTTAGGGTTGTAGCACAAACAAGAAATGACCATCACTTCTTAAATCCTATATTGTGATTCACAGATGATAGAAAACCACTTGCCATGATCGTAGCCAATGGGTCCTACTAATTAAGCACAAAGGACTACTTGATGAAAGTTAGATCACTATTGGACCACTCAGTTGCCTAATCGGTCACCAATCACATTGCATCTAACCCACAAAATTCACCAATCACATTGTATCTAACCCACAAATTTGTACCCCTATGTGGGTGCCATTACCCCACCTCATCGATCATCTTGCATCGTCCAAGTGCCCTTCCAATCGACTACAACTGATTGCATGTTGGTCCATGGTATATCTTACACCACACATGTTTGGTCTTACATCTTCCATTTTTCATCTCACCAAGCGTCATCTAAGGCTCTTCTGAACCCACGCTAGGTGTTAATGGTAACATCATCCTAGATAGCTGAGGAAAAATCATTCCAGTTCTATTTGTAACTTCCAAAAAATGTTTACAAAAAATGACTCAATGTTATCCTGAAGTAAGAGTTATGTGCCAACCAAGAGTTTCATGCGTAGCACCCCCAAGATTTATGTGCCCTGTACCAATAAAGATCAAGTGTGATACTCCAAGGTCATAAAATAAAAAATGTGGCTCCTAAAGTCACTAAAGTGCTAAGTACATCCTATAAGGATTACAGAAGCACAAAGGGTACATCTCCACTCCATGTAAGGTATAAAATACAAAAAAAATCCAAATTTATCATTTATTTTAAAATTCAAATGCTTCTAGAGCTACAATGTAAAAGCCAAGTATCAACACTTTCACTAAAAGCAGAAAATAAAAATATGAAGCAAAGTATATGGCCTAATACCTAAGTCATGCGATGGTCATCCCTATTGTTGCCTTTTGATGGAACAATAATAATGGATATCACCTCTACTACTCCGAAAGTCCTAGTAGTTAACTTAGGTTAGGCCTCACTCCTATTACCAACAAAATTTTGAACTGTCACTTGATAGGCAGAACCGGCATCGCCGATCTTGCCATCGTTTTAATTTTATATTTATAAAACTCTCACAAGTGAACAAATCATTTCGTAAAAAATGATAAGTATACTCTCAAGGTCGATCTAAGGAAGGAATATATGTGGTTTTTAATTTATTATTCAAACTTTTAAAACCAAAATTAAATCTTAAACATCATGTCACGATATTTTGAGGTTTTATGTTTTTAATCTAATAACATAAAAATAAAAATAGATACAGATTCAATAAACATTTATGCAAATTTTATCTTTTATAATAATGGAGTATTTATGGATATAATAACTAAGTTAATTATGTTTGCTCATATTATTTAGGTTATTAAAGATATAAATTGATATTTATTAATTCTCTCTTTTTTATATGAATACCACTTTTGTTGGGGTTAGATATTTTTTGTTAACTAAACAAATCAATTAACACCTATGGGTGTGGTTGATAACTAATTTGGTTAATTAAATTAATTCATTTTTCTAAGAGATTGAAAATGAACCATTTAAATGCCACCTTTGGTAGGGTTAGACAGTTTAAACTTTTATTCAAGGTGTCCAAATTAAACCTAAGAATTTAATTATCCGAGTACTAACTTTCAAGTTTTAAAAATACTACTGAAAACATGTTGTCAATACATTTTCAGATAATAATTCTTATAAAAACTTTTGAAATAGAGTTTCACTCTAACTACCAGGCGATTATACCAACAAATAAAATAGCACTACTCTAAATCAGACCAGACAACTAAACCTTAAAATCTAATTTTCAGATTTAAGTTTGTAATGAAAAATAATATATTTCTCTATAACATTCTTAATATAAAATCTTAAATAAAAATAAAATCAATTCATTTTAGAGATTTTTATCTATTTAATATTTCACAAGCATAACAACGTTATTATTATATCATGTTTATAAATAGTCAGCAAAGTTAAATTTAATCATAGACAAATTAAATATAACATGTAAGAATAACGCATAAAAAATAACTGTAAACAAAATAAAATCCTTATAGTACTTTGATGTTATTCTTGTTGTTGGAAAACCTCCAAACTGAATTTGCACTTTCATTTATTGAATCAAAAGCAAATAAATTACAAAAAACATAATTAGTTCTTCTCAAAAAGAGAAGAACTCTAAAACTAAGAAAAACTAACTAAGAAAAAACTAAAAATTAAGAAAAACTAAAAACTAAGAAATGGAGAGAAAGAAAGAGAGAAGAAGATGTGTTTTGATATGAAAAGAATGAGGGGTATTTATAGGTGAGGAGAGGAAGAAAAAGTGGGTGGAAAAATGATTAAAAATGGAGGAAAAGTGGAGTAGTGAATGATGACGTCATGGTAGGTGTGGCACGGCGGTGCGCGCGGAATGGGGTGAAGATGGATGGCAGTGTTAGTGGGCACGCGTAGATAAGGCGATGCGGCGCGCACGGACTGGGCAATGCGCGCGCATTGCTCGATGCGACTGGGCACGCTGCATGCGTTGGCCGGCTCGGTTGGGTGGCTACGTGCGCGATTTCCTCATTTTTGACATTTTTGACCCATTTTGTCCAATTTTTCCATCTTTTTTGACTTTTTCTCATTTAATTTATAAATAATTTGTGATGTATTGCCTCCGGTATTTTTCTTTGACTCTTTAAGTTACTTTTTTAAGCAAAAATACTTGAAAAATAATAAAAATATCCATGATTTCGAAAAGATAGATTTATATAGAAATATGATAAAATCATATAAATATATATATATTTTTAATCAATTAAAGTGAATAAAATCATGATAATTTTAGTGCTTTTTGAGCACTTATCACAACCCCCAACCAGCTTCTTGCTAGTCCCTTAGCAAGAGAAGCGATAAAAACTAAAAATTAAACTATCCTAAATCACTTCCGTGGATAGATACGGTTGCATTTATCCTATACAATAAGCCTTTAAACCCCTAGGTTTTCCTAGTGGACGAGTTTGAGTCTCGTAAGGGTTTTTAGTAATGATACCCACAAACATTGAACTAAATGTAAAAATTAAAAGAAATAATAAAAATAACAACTTAAAAAATGAAATTATAAAAAAAATTAAAAATTAAAAATTAAAAATTAACTTTTAAAAAAATAAAAGAAAACAACATGAAACATAACACAAAAATGTCTCTCATTTTTTAATCTCTTTTAAGATCATAATTAAAATCTAAAACATAAGTTATTTTAATTTTTTAAACAATCATGATTTCTTAAAATAATTAGTCGAAAATCAATTTCATATTTCATATCGAAAATGTTTTAATTTAATTTCACCCAATTTCAGTGTCAAGAATCCAAATTCGCTTTGACTCTATTCCTTACTAGTCAATACTCTCAAAACACTCATACTAATTTATATGTGAAAGAGTTGATGTATAGAAATGAACTAATATGTTCGCATATGTATAAAGAATATAGGCTCAAAGTGTTATTTTAACATTGATCTCATGAAAGGAATTGAATGTATAAATTATAAAGATATCATATATAAAAATTATTTTCATGCATAAATAAAACTCATTAAAAAAAATTTCAAGATATATGTCTTTTACAAATGAAGAGAATACAATGACTTTTTAGGGAATTAATTTCTATATCTTTCTTTTGTAATTAGCATGTACTCACAATTTTGTAGGCAATGTGGGTCATAGTATGTAGATTATAATATATATTCTTTATCTCTCTATTTTTTTATTTTTTCTTATTTTTGAAGATTTTTTTCAATATATATATTTTCAGAGAGTCAACCCATGTACAGTTGTACGTTTTTTTAAGATTTTGGTGAGTGGTTAATTTTGTGACTTTTCTGTTTGATTTTGGCTTAGGTCACCCCATATATGTCTTATTCTTCTTCTTCTTCTTCTTTTTTGTAACAGTTATACACAAATGAGATAAAAGCATATACTATCAATTTCTACTTAAATCATTTAATCTAAGCAAAAATAATAATAAAAAAAATACGACACTTTATTAAGATGAGAAAAAAATTCATACATTCAATGCTAATAACTATAGAGATCACTTAAAAATTTGAAGAAATAAGAAATGTGTTTGGAGTAGAAAAAATATATATTTCACTCAGAATAAAGGAAATTAGGCTCAAATTATATCTCACAAAGGTAGTCTCCACTAAAAAAAATTATAAACACCGATTTTAGATTTAATATAATTTCCATATCTTATCAAGAAATACTAGTTATGACAAAAAAAACTAAGTACCAAAAACAATTACAAAATATTTCATGATATGTTTTTAAAAATTAATTTAACAGTACAAAAGACTTAACTATTTACTTAAATTTGATTTAAAGAAATGATAAATTTCTGTTAGAAATTTTTTAAAACTAATTCTAAAATTATAGAAATTACTGGAAAGCACTAGATCATGAGCTTTTCTATAAAGAAACATTTTGTGAAGTTATCTCTGCAAAAAAAAAAGGTTAAGTAACATGGATTCATCTACCAAATACAACAAGTAAAAAGTACTTACGATTAGGGGAAGGGTTGTTTAAAGTTTCAGGAATAAATGAGAAAATTTGTTCACCCTAAAACACAATCTTCTTAACAATAATCAATCTATTCTCTCTCTAAAGGCAAAGCGAATAGTCTATCAATGAATTCCTACTCTTGTAAACTAATTTGACTCATTTCCAATGAATTGTAACTAAGAAAGAAAAGTTAGGAAAAGAGAATAAAATAATAAAGGGACCGAATAAGCGTAAGCTAGATCTATACAAATAGCTCACTACTAGGCACAAAATCAGTGGATGAATTGTCAAGCATAGGACACGCCACATCATAAGCTATGGTCATAATAAACCATTAAAGATGCCAACCATTGCTAGACTTGGGAAAATCTTCAATGAATATACGATTGTCGTATGGCTTGATGTTAAACCAGCCTCCATTCCTAGAATATAAGTAGTACAATGATCAAAACTCAACCAAGGTCATCTTCTCATCTCTTTACCATGTTCCTTCCATAAGATGTAGCGGAATAAAAAAAAATTCTTCAAAAGTTAGGAGGAAATTATCCTAGATGAGCTCCCACACTAGAAATAAATTCTCAAAATAATGGTGGGAATGGGAACTTTAAACCCACAAAGAGTTTATCCATAAATATTGTGATCTCTTTACAAGGGGGACTACAAGGAATAACATCACGCCGAGTAAGAATGATTCCAATGTCATCAGAAGTCTCAAACATCTCCCTCAACTTATCTACAATTGGTTTTGTAGTGACTTCCACCATGGAATCAAACTCATAGATAGGTCTACAGTCGGGTTCAAAGTCTGGTCAATTTTCAAGAAAGACCTCAACACAAACAGATCCAAAAATGTCAATAAAGACAATAAGGTCACAACAAAGAAAGGAGTCGGACCAAAGTTTGAAACTAGGACCATCGTCCCAATCGTAACATCACTGGAGTGACTACCGTCACCAAAAATGGAAGCAAAAATCAGCTTCACACCACCAACCCAATTGTTTTGTTGGTTAGTTAATCGATAAAAATGTTCTGATAGTCGATTGGATCAAGCCATAAGTGGCAAATCTCTTTACTTATTGGTCAGTTATGTGCTTGGATGATTGTCCCTTCTCCTAATGGTTATGTCATTTTGTCCCACCTTGGTCTACCTGTGATACCCTCATATCCTTTCCTACTCAATATGAGTAACTTTTATCAAGCTATCCATTCCCAGTTCTAAATTTTTTTGCATCCTAGTTCTTCTTCTTGGATCTATTTTTGTGATAATGTTTGTGTGCCTTAAATATGAGTCTTCTTAATTAGTGAGTATTACTAATCCTATTTGTAATAGAAAAGATATTTATCAATCATATAGGAATTTTCTTAATTAATGAGTATTATTAATCCTATTTTTAATAGAAAAGATATTTATCAATTACATAGGATTAAGGGTTTTAATTTCTCCTATAAATAAAACTCATTACTCATTGTTTCAACAAACCACACAAGAGCATTATTATATTCTTCTTAATTTTTCTCTCTAGTTTTACAAATATAATATCATAATTATTTAGGCTTCTTTATTTAGTTAATATATCAAATATTGGTGGTTATGTTTGATTGATTAATAAGCCTAATTGGTTTATGATATTTTGATCATATATTCTTATAGCTTCTTATTTGTTTTTGTTCTTTTATTTTAAGATCAAATAATTGTATTTGTCATATCATAGTTATTTGATTTGATTATTAATCTTTAAAGAAGCTATTTTTATTGAACTTGTGCTTGGTTTTTTTGCTCTAGGATTTCCTAGTTGATTTGATTTAAGCGACATATGTTTTGAATTATCTAGTTAAAATTATTCATTATTAAATCTGTTCTAGAACACACACAGACACTTGTATTTTTGTGCTAATCATTTTTTAGTTAATTTAGGAATGTAGCTAATTGGTGGAAAGCTTAATAGAACATTGGTTTGGAAATCGCTCACACTAATATTTGAAACTATGAAAAAGGAGCAGAGGCTCGTAAGTAAGGTACATTGGGGCAATATCTTAGGAAGCGTAGTATAAGATCGAGTTTGTACTTGAAATTTTTTTTTTCATAGTAGAAAGTTAGGTGGTTTGGTGGACCAGTAGTTTTCCTCTTAGGTCATTGTTGTGGTCTAGGTTGTTTACACCTAAAAATATCGTGTGTTATTATTTTATTTTCGTACTTTATTCTTATGAGTGAAGTTGAGAGCAACTAAGTCTATAAATAGACTAGAAGGTCCAATCTCAACCTCCTATCGATCCATGATTCAAGGGCATAGATTGGGGGAAGATCATGCAAGATCAAGCTCAAAAGATATCAGATTTGGGAAGTCAAACCCGCGAGTCCATAGTTGGCTTTTTCCCAAAACTTCAACCGACCATAACTTTCCAACCGAGACTCTGATTGAAGCATGATAACAACCTTTGTAAAGCTTGTGATCTTAATATTATGATAGCATAAAGATACTTAGGGTATCAGCTATGCAACACAACTAAGACACTCTAAATCCAATTGTCACTAAGTCATCGTACCTAAGTGAGATAACTAGAATACCACCTCTACTAGAAGTGACCGAGGTAGAAAAATCACTATATGGATGTGGTATCAATCAATTAGTCCATGTCAGTTTTAAAAAAATCAAAAATGGGTATAGTTAGCCCATAATAAGGTATATCTTTTATTTTTGTACTAATCATTTTGTAGTTAATTTAGGAATGTATCTAGTTGGCGAGAAGCTTAATGAAACATTGGTCTGGAAACCGTTCACACTAATATTGAAAACTATGAAAACATAAGAGGGGCTCGTAAGTAAGGTACATTGGGATAGTATCCTTGGGAGGGTAGCATAAGACTGAGTTTGTACTTGAACATTTGTTTTTCATAATGGAAAGTTAGGTGGTTTGGTGGACTAGTGATTTTTCTCTTAGGTCATTGTAGTGACCTAGGTTGTTTCCACCTAAAAATATCGTATGTTATTATTTTATTTCTATACTTTATTCTTACACGTGATTGCATCCTTAGCCGCTTTATGTAGGTTATTAAGTTATAAATTGACAAAAATTAAATATAACCTATTCACCCCCTCTAAATTAATTAGGTTCATATCTTCTAAACTTTCAATTAGTATCAGAGCCAACACTATATACATTTAGTGTTAGTCCTACAGATTTTTATTATGGATCATTTTATTGAGGATTGTAGCTCAGATGATGAGGATCTTAAATCTTCTTTTCTTTCTAAATATAATGTTAAATGTTCTAAAGAATTATTATGTAAATGTCTTAGAGCCATAAATAAGAATAATTGTTTAAATACAAAAATAGAAAAATTAAATGAACAACTTGAGGCACATAAAACTTTTTATAATAAATTAAATGAAGCAAATAATATTTTGCAAGAATAAAATAATGCTTTGAATTTAAGTCTTGTAGGTTTGAAAGAATAAAATAATAAGTTTGTTGAAGATAATAAAAAAAGTGTAAGAACTCAAAGAATCATGTGAAGTAGTGAAGAGACTTACTATTGGAGCTCAAAACTTAGATACAATATTGAGCATTAGTAAGTCACATGGTGATACATATGGATTTGGTTATAAGAATGAGAGTTTCACACCATCAACATCAAAGACCACATTTGTAAGGCCCTTAAACATTACTCTTACTATTACTACTTATGCACAAAGAACTATTGCACCTATGACAAAACAATTTGTTAAGTTTGTGTATGTCTATCATTATTGTGGTAGGAAAGGTCAATCAAGGCCAAAATGTAGATTTTTGAGGAATGCTCTTGAACTTAATCATTCTTTCCATATTTCACATAGTAGGACCCATAAGCTTCATCCATCTATGCATGCTACATCATATTCAAGGATGAATGGAAATTATAATAATGTGTTCAAAAATTCTACTAGGAAGCATGAAGTCTTAGGTTTAAAGAGGCAAGTAAAATTCAGTACTTTTAATGCTAGGACTCATTATCATCATCCTACTATGCATACTACATCTTCATTTGGGATGAATGATAAAAGTACAACTAAATCCAAAAACACGACTATAAAACTTAAGTTTGTTGAATCCCAACCCAATGATATAAAGAAACCAAAATGCAAGAAAATATGGGTTAGAAAAGGTTGTTTTTTCCTGATCATTTGAATGTCTTCTATTCCTTCATCTAGGTATTTTGTTAAAATGCTTAAATGACCCTAGGTGAGCAATCTTTATTGTCTTTATTTTATTTATTAGTTAAACTTACAAAAAAAAGAAGCAAAATCCTTATTTGGTCAACATGGTATTGAATTTATTCAACACTTATAGACATATAACCTTATTTTTAATGACTTCACTAATTTTGATATTTATTGTATAAATTATTCTAAAATTTTGGCTTATGCACACACACATATTCTTATACATGTGATTATCGATGTTGACATGAACTTATTTACACACTCACGAAAACACATATATGTTATACTTGAATTATATGAATTTTCTTGAAAGACTCTAGAACTTCAACTAATCTTGATTGTAAAATGGTGTTGAGTTATATGTCTTACTTTCTAAAACTTAACCGTATGGAGCCACCTAGTATTTAGAGGGCTACCTACTGTGATGTGTGAAGCTACCATAGTGAGATGAAAGGGCTACCTCACAACTAGTGTGAAAGTCATCATGCTAGGTTTATGGCTCGTGCAAAAAAAAAGAAATATTATGCAAAAAGCGACTACTTATATATATTGTACATTGAATGCACAAAAAGAAAGAGACAATAGAGGTTTTAAAAAAATATCATTTAGCTCATAAATAAAATAAAGAAAAAACAATTAAGTCCTCTTTTAGTAGATATATTTTATTTTGTGAGATTGAAAACTTGATTATAATTTTAAAGTGATATTTTTTATTTTGAGTCTTTCTTGATAGGTCATAAATGAATTAATTGACATATTTGTGGAGTTTAAACATATATACTACTTTAAGTAAATGTAAATATGTCATTATATGTGCGAAGCATGTCTGTGTACCTCTTCTACTCTACTTATTTATTTATATGATAAATAATCAAAATTTACGTTAAAAATGATAAGTTCTCAATTGGTTGCTCGTTTGTAATTAAATGAGTTTAATATCTTATGTGGTTATTTTTGCAAATTTTAAAAAAATTCAGATTGTTTTTATTTAAATATTCTTTTTCTTTATTACCTTTTCAATTGGTTTCTAAGTTAGAAAGTCATAGATCTTAGGGGGAGTTTAAAGCACATTGCACTTTTGCATTACTCTGATTTTACATTACTATATCTTTAGGAGGTGTTTCGCTTCATTACTTTGTCTAATGTTTTGTCCTTCTCGTGTGTCAAAAAGGGGGATAGAATAATTTGTTTTACTTCCATGTTTTTATCTTGTTATGCATATAGGGGGAGAACATATTTAATTAAGCTTGATTAGTATGAATGCTTACTACATGATTATTCTTTACACTTCGTTTATTTCTATGTAAATTGAACTAATATATAATGAAAGTTTCAAGCCAAATTGTTGAATGCTTTGTTTATGTCATTTCAGTTACTTACAAGTTTGTCAAGTTGCAGTGAAGATGGATTCACCATACCATAAAATAGTTCTACTATGGAGTTTGGGACATCATTGTATTTTTATCTTATTTTGATAAGTGTCATGCAGTGAGTGAAAGGTTTTGCCACACAAAAATGTCAAAGGGAGAGTTTGTAAGGATTATGAGTGTTGGCTATTTTCGTGGACAAAATATTTACTTATAAACTTGTGGTTAGGCCTGTTATAAAGTCTATGAAGAAAATCCAAACAAATGCTCGAGTTTCAAATAATTGTACTTTAGGTATATCTTTGATAACTACAACACATAAGATTACATTTATACATTTAATAGCACATGCTTATAAATCTGAAATTATTTTTAGTGCTAAAATATGGAATAAGATATGCTAAAATATTAGATAAGATATACTCTAAATTATAGCTGAAATCTTTAGCCTAAAAGATAACATAAAATATACTTTAAAAGAACTCTTTTTTAAATAAGAATCTTTATGATTAATGAGTATATTTTAAAAGAACTCTTCTTTAAATATGAGTCTTTTTAATTAGTGAGTATTACTAATCCTATTTGTAATAGAAAATATATTTATCAATCATATAGGAGTTTTCTTAATTAATGAGTATTACTAATACTATTTGTAATAGAAAAGATATTTATCAATTACATAGGATTAAGGGTTTTCATTTTTCCTATAAATAAAACTCATTGCTTATTGTTTCAACAAACCATACAAGAGCATTATTCTATTATTCTTAATTTCTTTCTCTTGCTTTACAAATATAATATCATAATTATTTAGGCTTCTTTATTTAGTTAATCTATCAAATATTGGTGGTTATGTTTGATTGATTAATAAGCCTAATTGGTTTATGATATTTTGATCATATGTTCTTATAGCTTCTTCTTTGTTTTTGTTCTTGAATTGTTAGATCAAATAATTATATTTGTCATATTATAGTTATTTGATTTTATTATTAATCTTTAAAGAAGCTATTTTTATTGAACTTTTGCTTGGTCTTTTTCCTCTAGGATTTCCTAGTTGATTTGATTTAAGCGACATATGTTTTGAATCTTCTAGTTAAGATTATTCATTATTAAATCTGTTCTATAACACACACAAGCACTTGTGTTTTTGTGCTAATCATTTTGTAGTTAATTCAAGAATGTATCTAATTGGCGGGAAGCTTAATAGAACATTAGTGTGGAAACAGCTCACACTAATATTGGAAATTGTGAAAATAGAGTAGGGACTCTTAAGTAAGGTACATTAGGGCAGTATCTTAGGAAGGGTAGTATAAGATCGAGTTTGTACTTAAATTTTTTTTTTCATAGTAGAAAGTTAGGTGGTTCGGTGGACCAGTAGTTTTCCTCTTAGGTTATTGTTGTGGCCTAGGTTATTTTCACCTAAAAATATCGTGTGTTATTATTTTATTTTCGTACTTTATTCTTATGAGTGAAGTTGAGAGCAACCAGGTCTATAAATAGACTAGAAGGTCCAATCTCAACCTCCTATTGATCCATGATTCAAGGGCATAGATTGGGGGAAGATTATGCAAGATCAAGCTCAAAAGATATCAGATTTGGGAAGTCAAACCCACGAGTCCATAGTTGGCTTTTTCCCAAAACTTCAACCGATCATAACTTTCCCACCGAGACTCTGATTAAAGCATGATAATAACCTTTGTAAAGCTTGTGTTCTTAAGATTATGATAGCATAAAGATACTTAGGGAATCAACCGTGCAACACAAATAATACACTCTAAAGCCAATTGGCACTAAGTCATCGTACCTAAGTGAGATAACTAGACTACCACCTCTACTAGAAGTGACCGAGGTAGCATAGGGAGATTGTGTTGGATAGAAAAATCATTATGTAGATGCGGTATCAATCGATTAATCCACGTCAATTTTAAAAAATCAAAATGGGTATAATCAGCCTATAATCAGGTATATCTTTTATTATTTAAATTTGAAATGAATATTAATGACATAATACATGTATAGAAGGTCATTTTAAATCTAAATAATTTTATATTAGTTCATTCAATATTAAAATTTAAATATTAATTAATCGTTATTAGTTATTTATGATTATGACATCCATTAAAACTTTTAAATAAGTCGTCACAAGTAGAAAATGTATACATAAGTACCTGAGCTCACCTCTCAAACTTCCTCTAATATTATTTTTTTCTTTCAATACTGACTTAAACATTAGAATAGATACGTGATTTATAAGTCTATCTGTTCAGAGAACTTGATTTAATAGAAATTTGTTTCAGCATAATATATATATATATATATATATGTATGTGTGGATGTTTTATTTGTAGAAAAAAAGTGATATTTTCATTGGTCACTGGATTTAACATAAATCTATGCCATTAAATATTTTATGCGGGGAAAATTCTAATAAATCAACTTGAACTCTAATATTATATTAAAAGAGCGTTATTAATTAACTATTTAAAAGTAGATAACAATCTTACTAATTAACATACGATGGAATATATTTATCATATTTTTTTATTTTTATAAAAATTGAAAAAATACAAGAATGAACACGGAATCAACAAGTACTAACGGGGCATATATATAAGTGGTATACCTCGTGCACAACATAATTCATTTTTATAAATATTGTCATTTTTTAAGCATAATTCAAACCTAAAAATACGCTCAACTTTTTATAACCTGAACAACATTTATTCAAATTATTTTTATAAATATGTTAAACATAACTTCAATTTATGCATCACTTTAAATATATATTTATTGTATATTCTAAATATTTATTTTATAATTATAATAGTTTTTAATCTTATATATTTATGAAACTATATTTACATAAAACAATTTTAATTTAAAACACATGTTAAATATATATTCAAAATGTATAAAAATATTAAGTATATATTTCTTTCTAAAGGGTCAAGTATATTTTTTAAATTATGTAATTTAGTTGTTAATGTTTTAAAAGGTGCGTTTTGAATCTATTATTTATTTTGATGTACAAAAATTTATTTCATATAAATTATTTTAATTTAAATATTATTTATTCATATAAAGATAAATTTATCAATATAAAAATATTAATTCTGTTGGTGTGTGTTGTGGTGCATGTTACAACAGTGGCATACACCAATGCTCAGTGGAGCAAAACATGGAGTAGACAATAATATTAGTGGAGCCATAAAACATGGATGTGCATGAATTATGGTTATTGTTTAATTTTCGTTTTCATTGTATACATATAGTTAAACTCTTGTATAGAAAAACAGAACAGAAATAATATGAAATATACATGATAATTATCAGAGAAACACAATATTTGACATGATATCAGAGCTGGATATTGCTGACTAATGAAACTACATGCTGATTTCTGATGGAACTACCATTTTTGATTTCTGATGGAACTACCATTTTTGATTTCTGATGGAACTACCATTTTTGATTTCTGATTTCTGGTGTGGCTGTTGATTGTAGCTACTGTTTTTCATTTTTTTTTGCTGAGTTCTGATTTCTAGTTTATATTTGTCCAGAAAAGTTCGGTTTCGATTTCTTATTTCGAAACCGATTCTATCTTGAAAAAAATAACATCAAGTAAAACAACAACATCAGTGTGCTCCAGAAAGGAATAAGTACAAAGAACATTCTTGTAAGGCGTAACAACAGAGGTTGAAACCTGAGGGGATGGGTAGACAGTGCAGCCTTACCAGTGCTGCAACCATCTAGTATTCAGAGTCGCCATTTCTGCTCAGCGTCAGTTCTGCCGTCGCAACCTCAATAGAACCCTTCAGGGAGCCATACTGATCTAGTTGCTCGTTGGAGCCATTGTAGCTTACCTACGTTTCAGGTCTATCTACTCGTTGAAGCCGTCGCAGTTGGCCAACGTCGTTTACTCGTTGGGGCTGGTGCAATCTCTCTACGTACCAGTCTAGCAATCATCGTGGAGAAACTTGGAATGAAGCAGAAGAAGAGCGCCACTTCACAAAGATGGAGGACCAGGTAGAGGGCTGACTCTGACTGGATGCTTGTAGTCGGCTAGGGTTCTTCCATCAGAAGAAGAGAGGCACCGCAGAGGGCAGCGTGAAGAAAGTGCAGAGGGCTGCGCGAATGGAGAAGAAAATGATTTAGGGTTACGAAGAGGGATGCGTGAATGGAGAAGGAAATGATTTAGGGTTATGAATTTTTCTTTATATAGTGTACAAATTGTAAAAAAAAATGGAAGGAAAAAAATTTTAGATTTCATGGCAGAATCTAGAGATTTAACCACCAATTTCATATTGAAAGATTTGACGACGAAAATGACGGAAATTCTATCTAGAGCTCAGACCGTCTCACAACCTCTGCTCACTGAAGCGTCGATTGCCCCCATTAGTATCAAGTTGGGAGGATCCAACTATGCCTTGTGGTCCCAGGTGGTAGAGATGTATATCTCTGGCAAAGACAAACTGGGATATATTAATGAGGATTTTCCTCAACCTGCTGAAACCGACCCCTCATTCAGGAGATGGCGCACTAAAAATGCCATTGTTAAAGGATAGTTGACCAATTCGATGGACCCCTCCTTGATTGCAAATTTTATTCGATTTCCAACTGCGAAACAAGTTTGGGATTCTGCTGTTACCACCTACTATGATGGGACAGACACATCTCAAGTGTATGATCTTCGCCGTCGAGTTACTCGTATCAAGCAGGCGGGTGGATCCATTGAAAAATACTACAACGACTTTCAAGGGTTGTGGCGAGAAATTGATTTTCGTCGTCCTAATCCAATGGAGTGTGTGAATGACATACAAAAATACAACTCCATCGTATAGGAAGATCGAGTGTATACCTTCCTTGATGGACTTGATGATAGACTCGACAAAACTCGAAGTGATGTGCTTCAAATCAAACCATTCCCTGCGGTGGAACAAGCCTATGGATTCATACGTAGGGAAGAAGTCAGACCGTGATGATCATGGGTATAGATATGACACCTGGAGTAGTTATGGCTTTTAAAGGGGTCAAGGGACACCTTAATCTGATGCCACCAAAAACAGGAACCTCTTTGGGTAGGAAGAAATCCACGGGAAATCCACCATCTCTTGACATGAAATGTGGCCATTGTGGAAACTCTAAACACACCCGTGAAAACTACTTCAAACTCCATAGGTATCCAGAATGGTGGAATGATCTTCAAGCATGGAAGAAACGGGACACCACTGGGCGAGCCGCTGTGGCTACCAATAATGCCTCACTATCCCTTACTCCTCAGGCCGAATCTTCCCAGGATCCAGGTATTTCAAGTAAAGCATTTCACATCTCTACTCGTAGTGATAATGAGGATTGGATTATGGACTCTGGAGCTACAAATCACATGACATTTGACCCAAAAGATCTCTCCAATACAATCCATCCAAGACTGAGCCGTGTTTCCAATGCCAATGGAGTCACTTATCCAATTACAGGAGCTGGAACAGTGACCTTATCTCCTTCGTTATCATTATCTAATACTTTACTTGTGCCCTCTCTTTCAAATTGATTGATGTCTGTAAGTCAGGTCACTTTAGATCTTAACTGTGTAGTATTGATGTATTCTACTTTTTGCCTTCTACAGGATATTCTCACCAAGGAGATTATTGGGCGTGGTACTAGGAGAGGAGGGCTATATTATGTGGATGACCTCAGTTCAAGAAGAGCCAATCACATGCAACACGCTATTGGTAACAAGGAATGACAGAATTGGCTATGTCATCGTAGATTTGGGCATCCATCATTTGAGTATTTAAAGCACCTACTCCCCAGTTTATTTTCAAATATCACACATTCAGATTTCAAATGTGATACTTGTATCCTAGCAAAAAGTCATAGGATGTCTTATCCTATGAGCATGAATAAAAGTATAACTCCTTTTGCTTTGGTACATTCTGATGTTTGGGGACCTTCCCCGGTTATTACTGATGAGTGCTCAAAAAGCACTAAAATTACCATGATTTTATGCACATTAATTGATTAAAAATATATATATTTATATGTTTTATCATATATTTATATAAATTTGTCTTTTTCGGAATCACGGGTGTTTTTATTGTTTTTCAGGTATTTTCACTTAAAAACGTAACTTAAAGACTCAAAGAGAATTACTGGAAGCAATACATCACAAATATATTAATAAATAAATGGGGAAAGGTCAATAAATATGGAAAAATTGGACAAAATTGGTCAAAAGGGTCAAAAATGTCAAAAAGGAGAAAATGGTGCCGCCGCCACAAAGACGCTTCACGCCGCGCGCAAACGCGCCCGATCTCCCGCTTCTGCGTGCTCGCCTTCGCGTGCGCTCGTGTGCCTGGCTACCCTCTGGCACAAGGCCGCTGCCATTTTCGCCCATTTTCGCAAGCCTGGCTTCATGACGTCATGCTGACATCATCAATTACCTCAGCAATTGCACTCCGCGTTTTCACAATTTTTGAACATTTTTCCCCCACTTTTTCTCTCCATCTTCACCTATAAATACCCCCCTTCTCTTCACTTCTAAACACACCTCAAAACACATTCTCTTCTCTCTTTCTTTCTCTCTTTTCTTAGATTTTTTAGTTTTTCTTAGTGTTTAGCTTTTCTTAGTTAATTTCTCTTAGTTTTAGAGTTCTTCTCTTTTTGGGAAGAACTAGCTATGTTTTTGTAATTTATTAGCTTTTCAATTCAATAAATGGGAGTGCAAATTCCGCTTGGAGGTTTTCCAGCAACGGGAATAGCATCGAAGTTCTGTAAAGATTTTATTTTCTTTACAGTTATTTTTTATGTTTTATTCTTACATGTTATATTTAATTTGTCTGTGATTAAATTTAACTCTGCTGGCTGTTTATAAACATGATGTAATAATAACGTTGTTATGCTTGCGAAATATTAAATAGGTAAAAATCTCTAAAATGAATTGATTTTATTTTTATTCAAGATTTTATATTAAGAATGTTAGAGAGAAATATATTATTTTTCATTACAAACTTAAATCTGAAAATTAGATTTTAAGGTTTAGTTATCCGGTCTGATTTAGAGTAGTGCTCTTTTATTTGTTGGTACAATCGCCCGGTAGTTAGAGTGAAGCTCTATTTCAAAAGTTTTTATAAGAATTATTATCTGAAAATGTATTGACAACATGTTTTCAGTAGTGGTTTTAAAACTTGAAAGTTAGTACTCAGATAACTAAATTCTTAGGTTTAATTTGGACACCTTGAATAAAGTTTAAACTGTCTAACCCCACCAAAGGTGGCATTTAAATGGTTCATTTTCAATCTCTTAGAAAAAGAAATTAATTTAACTAACCAAATTAGTTATCAACCCCACCCATAGGTGTTAATTGATTTGTTTAGTTAATAAAGAATATCTAACCCCACCAAAGGTGGTATTCATATAAAAAAGAGAGAATCAATAAATATCAATTCATATCTTTAATAGCCTAAATAATATGAGCAAGCATAATTGACTTAGTTATTATATCCATAAATTCTCCACTATTTTAAATGATAAAATTTGCATAAATGTTTATTGAATCTATGTTTATTTTTATGTAAGTAGATTAAAAACACAAAACCCCAAAATATCATGACAGGATGTTTAGGATTTAATTTCGTTTTTAAAAGTTTGAATAATAAATTAAAAACCACATACATTCCTTCCTTAGATCGACCTTGGGAGTATACTTATCATTTTCTACGAAATGATTCGTGCACTTGCGAGAGTTTTATAAATAAATAAAACCAAAGTAAGGGCAGGATCGACGATGTCGGTTCTGCCCGATCAATTACGTCATTGGGTCATCGTTGGTTTGTTATTTTTGTTGATGATTGTACATTAATGGCATGGCTTTACCTTCTCAAACATAAAGATGAAGTATTTTCTACATTTCACCTATTTCACACCATGGTTCAGACATAATTTTCTAAAAAAATTAAGATACTTAGGTCTGATAATGGAGGGGAGTATGTTAATCAATAATTCCGGACATACTTGGACAACCATGGTATTCTCCATGAAACCTCGTGTTCACAAACCCCACAACAGAATGGGACTGCGGAGAGGAAGAATCGGCATATTTTAGAAACGGCTCAGGCCTTACTAATCGGTGCACATATGCCTAATAAATACTGGAATGATGCTGTTATTACAGCTATGTATCTACTGAATCGTATGCCTATAAAAACCTTACAATTTCAGACTCCATTAAAGGTGTTATTTGATCATGTTGCCTTGCCTACTATTTTGATGCTTCCGCCCCGAATTTTTGGATGTGTTGTTTTTGTCCACCTCCATAAAAATCAACGAACTAAGTTGGATCCATGTGATGTCTGATGTGTTTTCTTGGGGTATGACGTACAAAAAAAGGGTTACCGATGCTATGATCCAATTACTAAAAGAACCTATATTACCATGGATGTCACTTTCCTAGAATCAGAATGTTTTTTCCCATCATCGGTATCCAATTACACTTTTCAGGAGGAGAGTTATAGTGAAGAACGAAATTGGCTTGATGTTGAAATATTAGACACTAGTCCAACATACTCGGATCGTGCCAATAATATGGAGGATCCAGTATATAGACCCGAGCTCGAACTTCCAAGAACTGAAGCTGAAATAGTAATTGAATCTCCAGAAGATGAAGTGGTTGATGTACCTCTTCACTCTCTAGTACCCAATGATCCTCCTGCTGAGAATACTCCTGAGGTAAGCTATCCTATCACACCTTTACAAACTAATGCTATAGATACATCTGTTGGTTATGTTTTACCTTTCAGACACAATCGAGGCAAACCTCCAAATCGATACTCCCCAGAAAGAGAAGAACGACAATCCAAGTATCCAATAGCAAATTATGTATCTACTCAAAGGTTATCAGAACCTATCAGGGCATTTGCACAAACACTCTCCTCGTGTCAAATTCCAAGTAGCATTGAAGAAGCCTTATCTGATCCAAAATAGGCTCAAGCTATAAAAGAGGAATTTGAGGCATTGCAGAAGAATAACACATGGGTGTTAAGCGAGTTGCCTCAAGGGAGGAAGATGGTAGGATGCAAGTGGATTTTCTCCATTAAGTATAAAGCAGATGGGTTAGTTGATCGATACAAGGCGAGGCTTGTAGCAAAAGGATATACACAGAAACATGGGATAGATTATCAAGAAACCTTCTCACCTGTGGCTAAACTAAAAACCGTTAGAGTCTTGTTATCTCTTGTGGCAAATTTAGATTGGCCATTGCACCAACTTGACGTAAAAAATGCCTTCCTTCATGGTGATCTTGAAGAAGAAATTTACATGGATATCCCACCAAGATATACTGTTATATCAGGTAAAGAAACTACATGTAGATTACGACGAGCATTATATGGACTAAAACAATCACCACGAGCATGGTTTGGTAGGTTGAGTTCAGCAATGAAGAAATATGGGTTCCAACAAATCAACTCTGATCATACTCTTTTCCTAAAACATCGATTAGGGAAGATAACAGCCCTTATAGTCTATGTAGACGACATGATCATTATAGGGGATGATAAAGAAGAAATCTCTAAGCTTCAAGAACAACTGTCAAATGAGTTTAAAATGATGAATTTGGGAGGGCTCAAATACTTCTTAGGTATTGAGGTAACAAGATCAAAACAAGGCATATGTCTTTCCCAAAGGAAATATACTCTGGACCTACTGGCAGAGACAGGACTACTAGATTGTAAACCTGTCGATATTCCAATGGTTCAAAATCATAAACTTGGAGAATATGTGGACCAAGTACTAGCAGATAAATAGAGATATCAACGGTTAGTAGGTAAACTCATATATTTATCTCATACTCGACCTGATATTGCTTATGCTGTGAGTGTCGTGAGTCAGTTCATGCACTGCCCAAGTGAAGACCATATGGATGCAGTCATACGAATACTTCGTTATTTAAAATCCTCCCCTGGGAAAGGACTTATGTTTTCAAAGAATGGTCAATTGGAAGTCCTTGGATATGCTGCATTCAGATCAAGGTGGAATATGAAGGATAGGAAATCTACTGCTAGGTACTTTACTTTTGTGGGGGCAATCTTGTTACATGGAGGAGCAAGAAGCAAAAGTTAGTTGTCTTATCTAGTGCTTAAGCTGAATTTCGAGGAATGGTCAAGGGAATATATGAGCTCCTTTGGTTGAAAAAACTTCTAACTAAGATTGGTGTTGTTCCTAACTCTGAAATGAACTTATTTTGTGATAACAAAGCAGCCATTGTCATCTCTCACAATCCAATTCAACATGATCGCACGAAGCACATTGAAGTGGATCGGAACTTCATCAAACAGAATCTTGAAGAAAAGATTATTAAGCTTTCATTTGTTAAATCAGAAGATCAATTGGCTGATATATTCACAAAATCTGTGTCTGTAAGGAACTTTTACAACTCACTTGACAAGTTGGGCATAAGAGACATATATGCACCAACTTGAGGGGTAGTGTTGGTGTGTGTTGTGGTGCATGCTGCAACAGTGGCATACACCAATACTCAGTAGAGCAAAACATGGAGCAGACAATAATATTAGTGGAACCATAAAACATAGATGTGTAGGAATTATGGTTATTGTTTAATTTTCGTTTTCATTGTATACATATAGTTAAACTCTTGTATAGAAAAACAGACCATAAATAATATGAAATATACATGATAATTATCAAAAAAAACACAATATTTGACAAATTCTTCTTAATAAAAAATTAGCAACTCTTCCTTATTTTTAAAGATGAAAAATTAACCTTACTTTCAATATCAAGTAACTTTTATAGATATCAATGGCAGTGAAATTGAAATAATATAACTTATAATAAATTTTTATGTATATTAAAAATAAGTAAGAAATTTAGTGTATTTTAAGGACACAAATACACCTTAAAAAAATAAGAACTCTAATAACTACTTTTAACTTTGTAAAGGATGTTAAAAATAATAAATTTTAAGTTATTTATGTTACGAACCAATTATTATATACAAAGTACAAACTAAACTAGTCAACAACTAACAGCTCACCCAAAAAAAAATAATTTACCAAAAAGAAAAATGGACGACCTACTCTAACAACAAATTAAACCAACAATAACTACTAATTAGTTGATATCAATTATGGATATTATTAAAATAATAAAAACATATAACACAAATTGTGACATTATTTAAGTTCAAAACACAAATATTTAGAATTTATTACTAATTATTTTATATATTTGATGATTATTATTTTCCTATTATAAATAATTTTTTTAACAAAAAGCTGTTTTCTTTCAAATAACACACAAATACAAACATTACATCACATAAACAATACAATTGTTATACCCCCTTCTCCTAGCCAAATCTAATGTTTAGAAATATAAATTATATTTACATGGTTCATACTAATAATAAGATAAAAGAGTATAATAAAAGATAAAATGTACATATTTTTCCTTCCTTTTAGATAGTAATTTATATGGTTTAATGCTTAAAAAATATAAATTTTCATTGTTTCGATATATATATATATATATATAATTTATATTATTTTATCAATTTAATAATACTGGTAGTTGATATAAGGGATGATAATATCAACCTATTTGAAATGTCATGCTTCACCTGCTACAAACTTCATTCAAAAACTTAATTCTGTGATAATGAATACTTTTTGTGTTCTGAAGAGCAAAATTAGTCATACTAGTAGTATATGGCCGGCGAAATCAACGGGGTAAGTAGAAAAGCAGGAGCAAATTAAGACAAAGCAAAAACAACTACCTACCACCACCACCACCCCTCCCCAATAAATATTACTATTTATTTATAACTTTTCCTAATACCCCAAATTATTACTTTAAAAAAGCACAAAATTGATGTAACAAACATATATAATATAAGCTCGCATCCGATCGATAGCTAATTAGCCAGCTACATGCCTAATGTCTATAAGTTAAAGTTATATTGTTATTTGTAAATAATATGTAAATTAACTGTATATGTGACAGTGATATAAAGCAAAAATCTCTTAATTCCAAACTTAAAAATGTAAATTTTAAAAAACTATTAGGAAATATGTATATATATATATATTCTTATTTTTTAGTCAACCCCAAATAGTGGTAGAGGCGCAACTAAAACTTTTTGCTAATCTAGTTCCATTATTAATCTTGGTTTAATTGCTATGATCCAACTTTACATTGAAAAAGAGTGGCAATTTTGGGTAATTTGTGATGTTGGGATTTAACTTCAATTTAGTTATAGTCTTACACCTAGAAACGTGGGTTGGTAATTAATCAATTTCTTCTTGTTCTTTTGTCCGAATCATTAACTATTTTTTCACGACAGTAACATCTCTACAAATAAAACGAATGAAAGTTTAAGATATGAGCAGGAGCATTAGATGAACTCAACAAGAAATGCATGGTTAACGGCTTTAACAAATTCGCGTAGTCAATCAACCAAAATGAATATTAATTAATTTGAGAGGAAAAAAAAATTTGTTATTAGTAGTATCACAAAACCTGATCGAGAAGAGGATAAACCGTGCAGAATGTAGAATTGAGAGTTATCAAAACATTTGTTATAAAATAAATATCTTTCATAAAGAATATTAATTGATGAATAAATAAAATCTTATATGAAGTCTCTATAACCTCACACACTGATCATCTCAGGTAAATGGTTAAATTTGAAAATATTTTTTGGGAGGAAGTAAGATCAAAATGTAGCCTCTGGTTCACATTCCTTTAAACAATATGTTATACTTTTTAGTTGAATCGACTTAAAAAGAGAGAACTTAAAATTTAAAGTTAACCCAGTTCTTAAAGTCTGTTTAAATTGTTAATTGATTTTAAATTTTATATTTTTTTTAACATATTTTGCTCATTTTTTATTGTCCTTATTATTTGTTTTCAATCACATAATAACAGAAAAAATCAAAATATGTTTAAAAAAGATTTTAAATACTATAAATAATTAAAAAATTAAATATTAATTCATTACTTGAAAATTAAATTTATTACAAAAAAATGATTTATGTATAATATATATATAATATATATATATATATTTAACTTAAATTACAAATAAAATGATAACACTTTTTTTATCATGGATTTTGTGATATTCACACTTTAGGAAATTTGTTAGAGAAATGACTAATATTAGATAATATATATAAAGTATATCATCATCTTCTAAAGCATCATAATGGTAGAACTCTTTTTGAGGAATTATTAACACTTCTGGAACTTACACACCTACCAAACATTTATAAAACACATATTTCTCTTTTGTTGACATTGTATATGATGTTGGTGGCAAGTATATTTGATTCTCATCATTTTCCACCCTTGGTGCCAATTCAGGTCGTATGTCCTGTGTTTCTTTAAATCCAATCTTAACTTTAATTCTATCATTCTTTTTTTTCAGATATATTAAGTAATGTACTAATCAAGCTCCCACATGACATCTAAGATATGAGAAATGTGTAGATCTTTCCAATAAGGTAATTCCAAAAATATTGATTTTTTATTCCAACAATCATGATCTACTGATTCAATAACATTTTCCTTTTCACCCATTTTATTATTTGAACTCTTTCATTTCTCTCAATCAGTGAGTATTCTTTTTTTCATCTTTCTATATCGTTTGAATATCATACCATTCAATTGCCTTAATATCTCAACACCTTGCAAAAGTCTTAGTGTAGGATTATGATCTTCTTCACCATCGAAAGGTTTCTTTTGGTATCTAAACTTGTATCCATATGACAAAAATCTTCTATGTCTTCTGTAAGACATCTTTCGTCTGTGAATAAGATAAGTTGCAGAAGTGTCATCCCTAAAAATTGGGCATCCCATATAAACTTTTGTTGCATGTCCTAATAAGTTCCCATAGACAAGAAAATCATTAATTGTCCATAAAAGGACTCCCCTCAAGTTAAAGTATTCTTCTTTATATGCATCGTAAAAATTTATACCGCTATTCCACAACTTCTTTAAATCTTCTATCAAAGGCCATAAATATACATCAATATCAATTCTGGGTTGTTTCGATCCTGAGATCAATAATGTTAACATCATGAATTTTCTTTTCATACATAATAAGAGAGGAAAGTTGTATGTTATCATAATTACTGGCTAACATTATATCTACTTCTAAGCGAACTCTGTGGATTGATTCTATCAACAACAATGATAGGACGGAGATTGCATGGATCAAATGCAAATTGAGGGGATAAATTATCTATTACTTTTCAATTTGGAGAATCATAAGGATGACATAACATCACATAATCAGATCGATTATCTGAATTTCAAGTCAACATATTTCATGTCTCTTTACTTTTGAACAACCTTTGAAAGCGAGGAATTGGAGGAAAGTACCAAAGAACCTTAGTAGGCACGCCTTTCTTAGGTGTTGTCTCATTTGTAGCATGCTTCCATCTTGATTCTTTACACATCAAATAATCATCTAATGTCTTATATTTTTTTTATAAAGAATGTAATCATTTAGACAAGCACGAATCTTATGATATTCCATGCCAAATAGACTAAGATATTTCTTCACTTTATACATTGAAGATGGCAAATCATTACCCTCAAGAAACATATTTATTAGTACATTTAGTAATTCTGTGAATTCCTTATCAAAAAAATCATTTTTTGCCTTCACATTATACAAATGAACCAACCTCAACATTTTAGTGTATTTCTCGCACTCTGAATACAACGATTTTTTGGTATCTTCTAAAAGTTTTTTAAAGGCTTCGGGATAATCTTCATGTAGTTCATCTTTAATAACATGAAATATATTTCATGTATGTACATTCTGATAAGATGTATACAATCCACTCACATTCTTATTTATCTATTCCCAATGAGTATTATTAATATTTTCTCCATGATAATACCAATATTTATAACTCAAAACAATACCAGTACGGATAAGGTGATACTTAACCTCATCAACATCATGAAATCTCTCATTTTTACCTTTACCACATGGGCATCAAATCATACTAATTTCATTATTATTATTTCTAGGAGCAAATTCTAAGAAACTTTCAACTCCAGAAATGTAATCATACTCGATTTTACACTTTGACATCCAATATTTGTTCATTTTTTATTAATGACATTAAGCATATTAAATATATTTCTAACAAATATATTTTAGATATTATTATATATGAATTTCCTAATTATTACAATAAATATTAAAACATTATATAAAAATAAATACAAAAAAACCAAACAATTAATAAACTCATAATAACATTAATAAATATATAATATAATATATATATATATATATATATACATGAAATTAATAATAATAAATATTAATAAACTCATTATACATTATATACATTTAAAAATATATTTTATATTATATATATATTTCATGTACATGTAAATAATTTTCGAAACTTTTAAGTTTAAAATAAATTAATATATATCAAAAACTTAAATACATAAAATTATTAAAATAAATAAATGAATAAAATACCTTCTTCTTTTCTAATCTTAAATAAAAATACATAACCTACGTAACACAAAAATTTATATACATAATATACATTAAAATAAAAAATTATGAATAATAAGTGTAAAATAATTCATAGAAATACTTACAAGAGTAAATGAAGTGTCAAAATAAAGGAAATGAAGAAAAAATGGTGTTTGGTAAGTGAGAAAGTAAAAGAAAATGGGTATGAAAAAATTGAGTATTATGCTAAAAAAATAGTAGATCTAGAAGAAAATTGGAGAGGAAGAAAACCTATTAAATAGTGTCGAAAATGGTAGTCGAAAATGGTAGTCGAAGGTAACTGAAAAATGAGAAAGAGTATAGAAGGAGGATGGTCGGTTTTTTTCTAGTAACTAGGGAACATGAAACACGATTGTCTGTAAAATGGGGGAGAGAATAGATAAAAGGAAAAAAGAAGGTAGCATCGGTTGACACGTAGGATGTAGCGTCGGTTCTACGTGTCAATTAACGCTACACGTGGATAGCATAAGTTTACATGTAGAACCAACACTACATCCTACGTGTAGCGTTGGTTGACACCTATCAACCGACTCTAATTTTTATAATTTTTAAGTCAGTCTATCAACCGACCTACTTAAAATTCGTTATAAGTCAATTTTGGACAAAAACTGATTTTAAATTCCGACTTAATTGCCCTTTATTATAGTAGTGCTATGTCTATGGTTTATAATGCATGCAAATTTAATATGTTTAGGTGAACCACAACAGTTACAACTAGAATATCAGAATGGGAGGAAAGAAGGAAAGATCTCATAGTACTACTCTTGGCATATTTTGGAAATTGTTTGGAATTGAGGCCAATAATATTGTAAATATAGCAAGAATGAGCAAAAGAGTGGGGGGATTGTGGTATCTGATTCAGAGGAGTAATACAAGGAGGAGAGGAGAAACAATTAGCACTAAATCTAACTCTCACACGAGAATGAGTAGTTTGTCTCTCACAATGTGATCTAATATGCACATGCTCACCATAGTGGTAACAAGTAAGCTAGAAGCATAGAGGTAGGGCCAATAGATCACCACTGATGTAGTGAGAGGAAAAAACTAGAGGTAAGGTGTTCACCTTGCTGGAAGATCCTAACAAGAACGTAACTTGAGACTTAGTTCTTGGATTCGAAGTGACAATATTCATCTTTATGTTAATAGCCACAAAATTGATGAACTTGGGGGCAACACCAGAAGGAGTAGAACATTCTTCAATAAAACCCAAACCCTTTTTATCACTAGGTATCATGTTGCAGCTCAGAATCTCACCCAATATCTCAGTTCCCAACAATAACTTCTTAATAGAACCCTTGAAGTGTTCCAACTCCTTTTTAAGTTTGACACGATTTCCTCTAAAGCTTTTAAGAGGTCATCCTTCTATCTAGTAGACGCCCCAAGATATACAATATAATAGCATGAATCTTTTGCCTTCTCACAAAGAGTTATTAACTCTATACACTTTTTAGAGAAAGCATATGCCAAATACTCTTTTTTTTTAATTTCAAAATAATCATCTTTTTTTCTATAAGTATGATTTGATCAACATGACCCTTGGTTAAATTAGAGCTACCAATCTGTCAATTTTCTTGACTAGGCTTAAGGCATTTAAAGTTTTTCCCCAAATAGTTCACCCTAGACCAATTCAAATTTCACTCAACTACTATGTCATTACACTTATTTTGTAAGCTCTTACACTTATTTGAGATATCTTCTTGGTCTTGGTTGATGAAGTACTTCCTTTCCTCACGAGTGGCCTTCAAAGTAATCAAATCTTTGTGTTTTTTTGTCAAAGCTATCAAATGCCTTCTTACGTGCCTTCTTAGAATTAATGTGCTCTCTAGGAATCTCATTGAAGCATCCTAATGTTCTTCCTAGTCTTCATCAAATTCATCTGCTAACCCGGTACAATTCATGGTAATAGTAGAAGGATCCAGTAGTAAAAGGATCTACAGTGGAGTTCAATGCCATACATGTAATGAAAAATCTGTTTTCCTCTTCAATACTACAACTACTATCCAAAACATTAACCTCATATTTTCTGGCCCTCTTACTAAATTGGTTTTATTTGCCAATGCATTAGGTAATGATATATCCATGCTTTACATACTTGATACAGTTGATCTTGTTGACATTCCATGTACTCTTATGTTTGTCATAGTCCTCATTAGAGTCATCATTCTCCTTGTCAGCTCTCGAGTCACTTCTACTTAAGCTTTTTATTTTTGACCCATTAGAAGTGTTCTTCATACTTTGAAAGAACTTTGTAAACCTTTTGGAAATCAAAGAAATTTCTTCTTCATTAGGGTTGGAACTATCACTACAAACCACTAAAGTACCCTTTTCCTTAAGGCTTATACTCTTAGCGGACTTAAATATCAAGGTTTTTGATAGGCAGAATCGACATCGCCGATCCTGCCGTTCATTTTGTTTTATGTATTTATAAAACTCTCGCAAGTGCACAAATCATTTCGTAGAAAATGATAAGTATACTCCCAAGGTCGATCTAAGGAAGGAATGTATCGAAATTAAATCCTAAACATCATGTCAAGATATTTTGGGGTTTTGTGGTTTTTAATCTACTGACATAAAAATAAACATAGATACAGATTCAATAAATATTTATGCAAATTTTATCATTTATAATAGTAGAGTATTTATGGATATAATAACTAGGTTAATTATGCTTGCTCATATTATTTAGGTTATTAAATATATGAATTGATATTTATTGATTCTCTCTTTTTTATATGAATACTACCTTTGGTGGGGTTAGATATTCTTTATTAACTAAACAAATCAATTAACACCTATGGGTGGGGTTGATAACTAATTTGGTTAATTAAATTAATTCTTTTTTTCTAAGAGATTGAAAATAAACCATTTAAATGCCACATTTGGTGGGATTAGACAATTTAAACTTTATTCAAGGTATCCAAATTAAACCTAAGAATTTAATTATCCGAGTACTAACTTTCAAGTTTTAAAACCACTACTGAAAACATGTTGTCAATACATTTTCAGATAATAATTTTTATAAAAACTTTTGAAATAGAGCGTCACTCTAACTACCGGGCGATTGTACCAACAAATAAAATAGCACTACTCTAAATTAGACCGGATAACTAAACCTTAAAATCTAATTTTCAGATTTAAGTTTGTAATGAAAAATAATATATTTCTCTCTAACATTCTTAATATAAAATCTTGAATAAAAATAAAATCAATTCATTTTAGAGATTTTTACCTATTTAATATTTCGCAAGCATAACAACGTTATTATTATATCATGTTTACAAACAGCCAGCAAAGTTAAATTTAATCACAGATAAATTAAATATAACATGTAAGAATAAAGCATAAAAAATAACTGTAAAGAAAATAAAATTCTTACAGTAATTCGATGCTATTCCCGTTGCTGAAAAACCTCCAAACGGAATTTGCACTCCCATTTATTGAATCAAAAAGCAAATAAATTACAAAAACATAACTAGTTCTTCTCAAAAAGAGAAGAACTCTAAAACTAAGAGAAACTAACTAAGAAAAGACTAAAAACTAAGAAAAACTAAGAAATGAGAGAAAGAAAGAGAAGAGAAAATGTGTTTTGAGGTATGTTTAGAAGTGAAGAGAAGAGGGGTATTTATAGGTGAGGATGGAGAGAAAAAGTGGGTGAAAAAATTTTAAAAAATGGTGGAAACGCGGAGTGGTGATTGCTGATGTCAGCATGACGTGGGGGGCGGCTGCGGGCAAAAATGGGGCGAGATGGCAGCGGCGTGCGCGAAAGGCACCAGTGGCGCGCACAGGCGCATGCGGAAGGTAGGAGCAGCGTGCGTGCGCGGAGCTGGAGCAAGGCGCACGGGAGTGGGGAGCTGCGCACGCGGTCTGGGCATGCTGCGTGCGGTTGGGTGCTGGCGCGCACGGGCTGGGCGGCTCCGTGCACGTTTTCCTCCTTTTTGACATTTTTGACCCATTTTGTTCAATTTTTCCATATTTGTTGACCTTTTCTCATTTATTTATTAATATATTTGTGATGTATTGCTTCCAGTATTCCTCTTTGAGTCTTTAAGTTACGTTTTCAAACGAAAATACTTGAAAAACAATAAAAATATCCGTAATTTCCAAAAAGATAAATTTATATAAATATATGATAAAACATATAAATATATATATTTTTAATCAATTAATGTGCATAAAATCATGGTAATTTTAGTGCTTTTTGAGCACTCATCACAACCCCCAACTAGCTTCTTGCTAGTCCCTTAGCAAGAGAAGCGATAAAAACTAAAAATTAAACTATTCTAAATCACTTTCGTGGATTGACACGGTTGCATTTAGCCTATGCAATAAGCCTTTAAACCCCTAAGTTGCCCTAGTGAACGAGTTTGAGTCTCGTGAGGGTTTTCAGTAATGATACCCACAAACATTGAACTAAATGTAAAAATTAAAAGAAATAATAAAAACAATCAACTTAAAAACTAAAATTACAATAAAATCAAAAATTAACTTTTAAGAATAAAAGAAAACAACATATCACAAACATATCTCATACTTTTTAATCTCCTTTAAGATCATAATTAAAATCTCAAGCATAAGTTATTTTAATCTCTTTAAACAATCATAATTTATTATAATAATTAGTCAAAAATCATTTTCATATTTCATATAAAAAATGTATCAATTTAATTTTACCCAATTTCAGTGTCATGAATACGAATTCGCTTCGATTCTATTCCTCACAAGTCAATACTCTCAAAACACTGAATCCTATGGGTTCAAACACTCATACTAATTTATATGCGAAAGAGTTGATGTATAGAAATGAACTAATGTGTTCGCATATGTATAAAGAATAAAGGCTCAAAGTGTTATTTTGACGTTGATCTCATGGAAGGAATCAAATGTATAAATTATAAAGATATCATATATAAAAATTATTTTCATACATAAATCAATGGGCTCCAAGAAAGCATTGGTTTCAAGGCTCTATATATAAAATTAGTATAAAAATAGATTTATGGAAGGGTTACACTTTCTCTTTAGCAAAGCATAATTTTTTTTTATCATTTTAATTACTCATAGCATGTTCTTACATTCTTTTTAGATATATGAATGGCCAAAAAATGTTCTAGAAGACCTCACAGAAACCATCCATAATTTCTTTTGGTTAAGAAAAACCAATAAACTTAAATTAACTCAGATTTCTTGGAAAGATTATTGTCGCCCCCTCGAGGAAGGAAGTCTTGGTTTATTAGATCTTGATATCTTAAATGAGACTTTGTTAAGAAAATTCATTTAGTGGATTATCACAGAAAAACTCTAACACTATGTTTTACTTATGTAGTTGATATTTAGGTATAGGAGAAGCTTTATGAAGTTTTTATGTTTTTTCTTGAATCTAGCCCAGCTTGCATCGTCACTACTTGATCTAGATGAAAAATGGTGCTATTAATGTGCCAATCTAGATAGGATGTCGTATCATTCACTAATATTTTTGTTTTTTAAATATTAATAATAAACTTAAATATAGATTTTGTTAAGGAGTGATTTGTATTATTATTTTTTATTATTTTAATAATATTTATAATTAATGAACTAGATGAATAAGGGTGATAAGAATGTTACAACTTAATTGTGATATCTTGGTGTCTCCTAAAGTCTATCATTTAAATTTAAATTTAAATTTATATGAATTATATTAATTTTATTAAATAAATATCAATTAATTAGTTTCAATGAATATCATGAGCATTATCTCATCAATGCAGACCACGTTTAATAAAAAAGCAAGAGTTTTCCATTTTCTTTAGTAAATTCGTTTTGACGTGGATGGTAGCTAGCATTGCAATATAATGATTTTATTTTATTATGATGAATAATATTTTTATCATGTATGTAAATAATTAACTCACAATTTGATTAGCAATTTAAGTAAATAATTTATAATAATTTTATTATTTTTATATTTATAACTTTATATTTAATCATTAATTAATACAATATTTAATACATATAAACATATACCACTAGTTTATTGTATTACTTTGCCCTTTCAGACCACGTTGAAAGCCCTTTCTTTTTTTATCTCACACAATGGCTGTACTTATGTTGTTTTCGTACATTCACTTACATAAAGAGTTAAATATTACAATCTCTTTCAAAAAAAAAAAATTAATTATTAATTAAACTACATTTTAGAAAGAGAAAATATATATATAAGTTTTTAATAAAATTTTAAAAAATAATACTCCCAAAATTTATAATAATAAAAATAATATCTCAATGATATCGAAAAATATCTAATTAAAATCTTGTAGTATTAAATTGATCTAAATAATCATAATTCAATTTAATAGTATTTAAAATAAAATAATGTGGAAGTTTTTTGAAAGATAAAAAGTAGCATCTATTATATTTAACTTATATATTTTTACTATTAAAAAACATTGTTAAATCATTTTATTTTGAAAGTTATTTAATTAAACACAATTTAAATTGAACTGTGATCATTTAGACTCATTCAATGTTTAACATTTTTTAATTTAATCTGTTAAATGTTATTAGATGTTATTTTTATTATTATAAATTTTAATAGTGTAATTTTTATAGTTTTTTTTAAATGTTATCTATGTTTATAAATTTTAATAATAATAGTTTTGTTGTTTTTCCAAATTTTTATTTGTTTTTTCTAAGTGTTCTTTGTTGAGCTAGTTTCTTCTAAAGAAGGACCACAATAATTTCTCACCCATTGAGATCTCCTGCCCCACTTTTACCTAATTAGCGGAAATTTCTTGGATACCAAAAAGAAAAGGAAAAAGGAAACGAAGTCCCTCTATATAAAGCACATAAACTCTCACTAACCCTTCCTCGCTATACACTCTCCTCAGTCTATCTATACCATACACAGCTAATATCATCACTCTCATTAATTTGCCATTAGACCAAATGGATCTCTTCACAAAGTTTCTATCTTTCTTCTTCTTGCTTACTCTTCTTTCCCACCAAATCCAAGCCAGAGACAGCCAATTCTTCAGCAAATTCACCAATGTCAACAACAATGAAAAAGAAACACAACGACTTCCAAATAAACAAGAAACTTCCACTGTAGTGACCAGGCCAGAACAAGAACCAACCTTCATTCCACAAACCCAAAATGGTTATGGCCTTTATGGGCACGAATCTAGTGAGCTACCCTCCACCACAACTAATGCTGAACCCACAACCACAAGCAACTTTGGCCACACAACTTATGCCCCTTATGTCACTCCCATAACTCACCCTGAAGAATTTTACAGACCTGATCAAGAAGCCATTAACCGATATCGACAGAACTTCAACTCCGGCCGTTACAATCTTCCGACCACAACAACAAACAGCAACAACAACAATAACAATCCAGAGAACACCAAAAATGGAGTTAGAGGTTACTCTACTATGAGTAGTACTCATGAGAATAGCTTTTACAACAACGACAAGGTTGCTAACAAGTATGTTAATAATGATGAAAGACAAGGCATGAGTGACACAAGGTTTGTTGAGGGTGGAAAGTTCTATTATGACATTAACAGTGAGAAGAACTTTCAACCAAACCAGTATGGTAATTCTAGAGTGGTGGAATCAAGAAACAACTGGGCTAACAACAAAGGTTATTTTGGTAATAGCCATGTCACTCAGAATATGCCTCATGATTCATTTGAAGGATTTCAGAATGATGATTTCTCTGAGAACGAAGATCAAGAGTTCGAGCCTTGAAGAATTATGGTCAAGTAAATTGTGTTGATCATTATGTTTTTTTAAGCAAAAAAAAAAAAGAATTTAAAAGAATAGATATTAAATTATGGAATGTTTCTCCTGTATTATTTTTTCTTTTATTTCTTTTCCCCTGGTTTATCTTTGTGTTGATTTCATATATGGGTTTGCAGGTTTCTTACTTTTGCTTTGAAAAAGCTAGAGTATTTTATGAGACTTTATTTTTAAATTTTATTATCTGTTTAAACAGTAAAATAGAAGCACTATAGTATAATATTTTAATTAATGCTTATTTAATTAGTAAATATATATATAATTTAAAAAAAAAACTCCCACATGTATAATCATAATATCCACCTTAATTTTATTTTTTAAAATTAACATCACCCAAAAACGTGTAGCACACAATCAACAGATATCATTTAATATTATTAATATTTAATTTTAAACAAATTGAATTTATCCTACTTAATCTAATTCAATCTAATTAATCAATAAATAAAATAACCTGAGATATTTTTATTTAATAGTAAAAATATATATTTTAATATAAAATATAATAATTTTATAATTATAAATTTTAAGAATTATATTTTTAAATTTTTGAAAAATCATAACTAACACCATTTGATAATAACTTTTAATATTATTAACTTTAGGTGAATTATATAATATAATTTTCCTCTTGCTGTGTATATAGTCATATATCCAACTACCGAAGGGTCATGTTTTTATTATATATTAATTTTATGTATGTTTATATATAAATACTTGAATACGGGTAAGTGGAACATTTTTACGAAATTACATTTATGTGTCATAGTGAAGAAAAGCATATAGTAGTAAATGTTTCCTTTAGTGGGTTCCAAATAATAATGATACAAGGGACAATACATATTCACTTTTTTACCAAAATGTAATTACTAAACATAGAATTGAAATTGCTCAGTAAAAATAAAAAACATTGAATCAATTTTTTTCTTTAATGTGAAATGTAATATTAACTTTTATCGATCTTGCGGCCAGACAGTAGTAGCTAGTGATGAAAATAGGAAAAAGAAAATAAGTAAATTAATCGTTCAAAAATATCATAAGATCTGACTAATTAACCTCTAATAAAAGTGAAAAAATAAAAATAAAATTAATAACTGAAAAAACAAAAAGAAATAAATTACTTCTGAGAGTAAATAATATGTAGTAAGTAAATAAAAATAAAATTAAAATATAAAAAAAAGTGAATACTAATAAAAAGAAATAACTTACTTCTGAGAGTAGGAACAATTACTCGTTAGATAATGATTTATTAATATTATGAGAAGGAACAGCGTGCACGATAGATTTGTAAGGTGCTGGACCACAGTCCAATGGCGGAATTATATCGGGTCATATGGCTAAAATTTTAATAATATATTTATAATAAATTTATATAATATCAAATGAGTATGTTACTTTTTAATTTTTTTTAAAAGATTTTATTATTTAAAAGTACATTAAAAAATAATAAATAATTTAAAGATATTTATATTGAAATTAAATTTTTATAAAAAAATTAATAACTGAAAAAACAAAAAGATATTATTTTTATTATTTATATGGTATTTCCTCCTAAATTAAAACCCCATGCCATTTCCGATTCGACCCCAATTAATAGTCACCACGCTTGGCTTTGAATGCCTTCGGCAAATCTTTTTTTCTTTCATGGCCAATAAGAATTGGGCAGGATGGACATGCACTTACTAAAAGTCATCCACCATGGATGATCATGATTTATGAGTAATAAGTGAGCCACTGCTTGTGCTTGCCTCGACAAAGACATGATATATATATCTTTATCGTTTTTTTTTTCCTTTGTAATTTGCTCTGCCAATTCGTTATTTCAATTTTGTACAACATTCATGACTCGTATATTATAACCTCCCTCAAATAGGTTAACATACAAAATATTAAGTCAAAAACACACTTTAAAAGCTAGATAACGTGAGTTTATAAAAATAGTCATGAATTGTTTAGAAATAATATTAATGTGATGCATATAGGAGTTAAGTTTATAAAAGTAGTCATGAATTGTTTAGAAATAATATTAATGTGATGCATATAGGAGTTAAGTTTAAGAATCCGTGATAAATATAATATATCTATGTTATCCGGATATATTTAAATAATAACTATTGATTATGAATATATAATAATTTTTTTTAATTCAATGATATTTTTTAATTTTAAATATTAATTTAAAAATATATTTAGTTTAAAAAAATTAAGTGTTAAAGTTATTTAAAATATTTTTATTTTTAACTATTTATTACATATTTTTAAGTAAAATAAAAAATATAAATTAAAAATAAATTAATTAATCTAATTATTTTGAGTATTATGTGTTTTTTATTATCATAATATTTTTATAGTACTTATATGTACATAAAAAATTTAACATTAATATATATTTAATTTTAATTAATTATGGTTATTTTTAGAAAAAATTATCAAAAAAACTTCAAATAATAAAATTTTAATTATTTGTGATTAAAATATTTCTCTATTTAAGTTTTACTGTTTTATGATTTTGTTTTTTTAATTAAGCCTACTAAAGTTATATAAAAGTATTAATTGAGATAAAATATTAATAAAATTCATAATAAAATTTATTAATTTTTAAATTTTATCTCATCTTATTTTAATTTTTAATAAGATAAGATGATAATAAAACAGTATTATTTAATATATTTTATTTATCTCTAATAAGATTAAATAAGACATATAAGAAATAAAAATAATAGAAAATATAATGCATAATTAATTATAACGTAAATTTAATAAAAAATGATGTGATATATATTTAAAATTATGTTTATTAATATTAAAATTTAAATAAAATTAAATAAATAAAATAAAGTAATATAATTTCCTTTAAAATTGTATTTTTTTTCATCGGCTATTTATTGTTGTAAAATATATTCTTTTAAATATCAGATTATTTTCTCCCTATAATTTCTATTCCAATTTCCATAAGCTGTTAACGTATTTATGAGTTTCATTTCGTTCTTTATTCTCCGTGATTGACGGATTGACCTGACTTTCCTTTTTTCTTTATTTTTATTTTCTTTTTTTGCTTTTATTCTTTCCACTTGATTTGCGGGCAAGCTGGACTACCCCGACCTTTGTCTTTTTGACTAATTGGAATCCTGCGTCCAGAAAAAAAAGTTGTGTTTAGTTTATCCTTCTGGAATGATATTTAAACTTTTTATTCAAAATTAAATTCAAATATTATTTTAACATGTAAATTCATTAATTTTTTTTTAAAATTATTTCAAATAATATTTAAAACTTTATAATAATAAATAATATTTAACATAAAATATGTATAATATACTTTCTCCGTATTTGTATCGAAAGATTTTATATTTCATTTAAAAGGATACATTAACAAGAACGTAATCACGATTAATGTTTATAAGAGGTACGTGCTTAAATTTAATAATATAAATAAATAATTTTGGCACCACTTCAATAATTACACTAAAATTTATTAATTTTTCAAACTACTTATTATAAAATAATATGAAAAAATGTTATAATTAATGTTTCAAAAAATTTTAATTTTTAATTTTTTAAATATTATACAAATGTTATATATCAAATTTATATTTTTATCTAATTAAAATAAAAACTTAAAATTATATAAATTAATTTATAACAATATTAAATAATATTACTTAATATATACGACAAAAATAAATATATAAACAACATAAATTGTAATAAATATGTAAAAAACAAAATATGATCAATAATATATAGTATAAATAACAATGAATATTTATATAATTATATGTGATGTAACATGACATAATTAAATTATATACAAGACAAAATACATTATTTTTTAATAAAATATTAAGAAAACTAAACTAATAAAATTTAAGAAAAATAATGAAATTATACCTTTAAATTTATAACTACAAAAATAACATTATGTATATCTCATATATTTTTATTATTAAACAAAATTTAAACTATTATTTCATATTATACATCGTCTAATTAGACGCTATTAAAGTTAAAATATAGTCATTTAAACACATTCAATGTTAAAATTTGTTAAATTAAATTTTTTCATTATTATTGAGTGTTATTTTTATTATTATATATAAATTTTAAGTATTATTTGATATAATTTTTTTAAAATTTATGAAAAATATCAAACATTTATCATTCGGTTAGAATTCACTTAATAAAATAGTAGAATAAAAATAAAAAATATATGAGAAATATAAATAAATACGTAAAGTAACGAACACAAAATATTTGAAAAAAAAATAATATTATATATCTTTGTAAAATAAATTTACACGTTTCACGGGGCTCCGCACGTTAATCCCCACCTTTTATATTAATATATCATTAATCTCTCCATTTTTAATATTATTTTATCGATGGTGATTTTTATTTCTTAAAACAGATTCTTTTAATAATATAAGACAAAATCAGTACTAATTCATTATATCAAACTCGTAAACTTATATATGATTTTATTAAATAATAACACATATATCTTATAAAATATACACTTAAAAAAATATAAATAAGAAATTAAATTTATGTATATATTTTTATAGAATAAGGAATTTATAAGGTATAAAAAGACGCAAGCATCGCAAATCCCATATTTTTTCCCTCAATTCTTTTAGTTGCCGCGTCGCATCATTGACCTTGTATTATCATATTACTGTATATGGACATAGTATAATGATATTTTTATTATTTTATTTTTATAAATTAAATTTATTAATCGTTTTTTTAATTTGGGCAATTTAATTATTTTACTATTTCAATTTTAAAAAATCTAATCTTTTTTTAGTATTTTAGATTTTTTAGATAATTTTGTGTAAAAAAAAAGAAATTGAATACAATTTAAACTTATTAGTATGCTGCTAGTCTAAGTGAAAAATGTCTCTAAAATTAAAATATTAGAAAATAAATTGATTAAAATTATTAAATTTAATTTAAAATGATTAAAAATATAACAATAAGATAATTAAAATTTAAAATAAAATTATTAATATATTTAATTTATTAAAATAAAAGAAATAACTCACCTAACATATTTTTAATTTATCATTTTATATGTCACCAACTATTATTAAATACATGAATAAAAAGTTCATACTTAATAAAACTCCACGCTTTTAACCATTTTATCTACATATTTGTCATGATACATATAAGTGATTTTATAACTTCTTACATAAATCTTTATATTTTTAATTCATATTATTTAGATATTAAATTTTATAATTTTCAACATTAATCATAATTTTGCAATTAATATATTATATATCCTTATTTGACATTTGGGTTTTTGGCACGTTTGGGAAGAAATGACGGTCATTGAGCAAAAAGCCTTTTGAGTTTCATGCATCTACTCGATTTTCTCTCGGTGATTTTGGATTGTTTTTTTCCTTCTCTTTCTTTTCCGCATGTCGTGGCTAAGAAGTCTGGCTGATTGGTAGGAATATGTTGGTGGCTGTTTCGGTTAGTTATTGAATACTCTATATTGTGATTTGAGTAAGGGTAACATTATATAAATAAGCAATGATATGTATCATTATTTATGTTTAAAATTATAGACAAAATCATAAATTAATCGCTGAATATAACAAAAAATTTAATGATATATATTCAATCAATTTATGTCGTATTATAAGTAATTAATAATATAGTGTTACTCAATTAATAGTACAAAATAGCATTTTCCTTATAATTTTGCTTGAGTCGTGTTCTCTCTTCCGTTGTAATGATTAGGGGTGAGTATCGATTTGAAATCGATAATTTTAGTAAAATCTGAATCTGATCTGATCTGAAATAAATTAAAAATTATTCAATCTGAATCCAATCCACTCTAAATGTCAATCTGAATAAATGTGAATTTGAATCCGATTGAATTGATCGAATAGGATATGATTAAAATGAATAATTTAAATTTTCAACTTAATTTGGATGTATCAATGGCCATATAAGGAGCCTTATAACATGATAAATTAACAGCAAACATTGACTATAAGGTAATGTTACAACAGAAGATTAGCAGATGCAAAACTCATTAAGTGTTAGAAAAAATTATCGAGTCGAAACTAACATATAATTAAAGTGAAATTGAGAATAATGAAAATAAAATAGACATAAATATTTTACGTGAAAAACCCCCCGAACAAATTGGGGTAAAAAATCATAAGCAAGTATAAGAGGATTTCACTATTGTAAAATAAAGATTACAATACCTTCGTGAGCAAGTATAAGATGATTTCACTATTGTAAAATAAGGATTACAATACCTTCTCTCTAGTTACAATGGGATAACAATTCTAATCTCTATTGTAATAAGAGAAATAACTCTCTTACAAAATAAGAAAAATATTACAATAAATTTTTCTCTCTAAGTAGTAACTCACAAGATAATTCTCACAAAAAAAATTTCTATCTTTCTTATGGATACTCTCTAGTTCATTTGCTCTTATATTTTGCACAAGTGAAACAAGTTATTTATAGGCAACATCCTTGAAGAACTTGTGATAGCAAAGACTCTATGTCCATCTCCGAATTTAATGGTCAAGAAATTAGTGCTCCATATTTAACGAACAAGAAATTAGTGCTCCAATAACAACCTTAATTAAATATCTTCCATGTTTCCTACTTCATCCATTAGCAAAATATAACATTAATCCAAGAAAGTGGCTTTACCACTAAACAAGGCTATCAATTATCACATTCTCCCACTTAAAGTCACTTACGTAATCCTTCCATCCTTCCTCACTTTCCAAATCCATGCTTGCGTACGTTTCTACTAGACCACATGAGGATCTACACCATTTAAACTTGTCAATGTTGATTGGCTTGGTCATAACATCTACTAAGTTCTCGTCGGTTTGAATCTTCTACATATCCACACTACCTTCTTCCACTACTTCTCAAACAAAGTGATACTAAACCCTTATGTGCTTTGTCCGTGAATGAAAAGATGGATTCCTTACAATGTGTAAAGCACTATGACTGTCACAAAACAGAACAATCTTCTCATACTTGTACCCGAGCTCCTCCAATAACTTCTATATCCAGATTGTTTCCTTACAAACTTGTGTAGCTACCATGTATTCTGTTTCCGTTGTAGATAGAGCTACAATTGAGTGCAGTCTAGATACTGATCGGGCAGAACCAACATCGTCGATCCTACCGATACTTTGGTTTTATGTATTTATAAAACTCTCGCAAGTGCACGAATTATTTCGTAGAAAATGATAAGTATACTCCCAAGGTCGATCTAAGGAAGGAATGTATGTGGTTTTTAATTTATTATTCAAACTTTTAAAAACGAAATTAAATCCTAAACATCCTGTCACGATATTTTGGAGTTTTGTGGTTTTTAATCTACTTACATAAAAATAAACATAGATACAGATTCAATAAATATTTATACAAATTTTATCATTTATAATGGTGGAATATTTATGGATATAATAATTAAGTTAATTATGCTTGCTCGTATTATTTAGGTTATTAAAGATATGAATTGATATTTATTGATTCTCTCTTTTTTATATGAATAACACCTTTGGTGGGATTAGATATTTTTTGTTAACTAAACAAATCAATTAACACCTATGGGTGAGGTTGATAACTAATTTGATTAATTAAATTAATTCCTTTTTCTAAGAGATTTAAAATGAACCATTTAAATGCCACCTTTGGTGGGATTAAACAGTTTAAACTTTATTCAAGGTGTCCAAATTAAACCTAAAAATTTAGTTATCCGAGTACTAACTTTCAAGTTTTAAAACCACTACTGAAAACATATTGTCAATACATTTTTAGATAATAATTCTTATAAAAACTTTTGAAATAGAGCTTTACTCTAACTACCGGGCGATTGTACCAACAAATAAAAGAGCATTACTCTAAATCAGACCGGATAACTAAACCTTAAAATCTAATTTTCAGTTTTAAGTTTGTAATGAAAAATAATATATTTCTCTCTAACATTCTTAATATAAAATCTTGAATAAAAATAAAATCAATTCAATTTAGAGATTTTTACCTATTTAATATTTCGCAAGCATAACAACGTTATTATTATATCATGTTTACAAATAGCCAATACAGTTAAATTTAATCACGGACAAATTAAATATAACATGTAAAAATAAAGCATAAAAAATAACTGCAAAGAAAATAAAATCCTTCTGAGAACTTGATGCTATTCCGTTCTTTGGAAAACCTCCAAGCCGAATTTGCACTCTCATTTATTGAATCAAAAAGCTAATAAATTACAAAAACATAACTAGTTCTTCTCAAAAAGAGAAGAACTTAAAAACTAAGAAAAACTAACTAAGAAAAACTAAAAACTAAGAAAAACTAAAAACTAAGAAAGAAACTAAGAAAAGCTTAAAAACTAAGAAATGAGAGAGAGAAAGAGAAGAGAAGAATGGTTTTGAGGTGTGTTTAGAAGTGAAGAGAATGGGTATATTTATAGGTGAGGATGGAGAGAAAAAGTGGGTGAAAAAATGTTAAAAAATGATGAAAACGCAGAGCGGTGATTGCTGACGTCATCAGTATGACGTCAGCATGACGTGAGGCGATTGCGCGCAAAAATGGGGCGCAGATGGGCAGCGACGCGCGCAGAGTGGAGCTGGGGCACGCGCGGAAAGAGGCAAGGGCGCGCGCGAATTGGAGAGCTGGCGCGCGCGGGAGTGGGGAGCTACGCGCGCGGTCTGGGTGGCTCCGTGTGCGTTTTCCTCCTTTTTGACATTTTTGACCTTTATGACCCATTTTGTTCAATTTTTCCATATTTGTTGACCTTTCCTCATTTATTTATTAATATATTTGTGATGTATTGCTTCCAATATTCCTATTTGTGTCTTTAAGTTGCGTTTTTAAACAAAAAATACCTGAAAAACAATAAAAATACCTGTGATTCCGAAAAAGACAAATTTATATAAATATATGATAAAATCATATAAATATATATATTTTTAATCAATTAATGTGCATAAAATCATGGTAATTTTAGTGCTTTTTGAGCACTCATCAAATACCCAACTTACAGCTCCTTCTGTAAGTGTAAACACATAACTTGTAATAGATTTGCTTTTATTGAGATCCCTTGCAAAATCTGAATCAATATAGCCTTCGACAATAAGATTTGATCCTCCGTAACATAATGCAGCATTTAAGGTTCCTCTAATATATCTCAGAACCCTCTTCACAATATTCCAATGCTCTCCTCCAAGATTTGCCATAAATCGACTAACTACTCTCACTACTTGTGTAATGTCTGGTCTTGTACATATCATGGCAAACATTAAACTTCCCACTACTGATGCATACGGTACTCGAGACATCTCTATCTTCTCTACTTCATTACTAGAACACATACTTGAGGATAACTTAAAATTAATAGGAAATGGGGTAGAAATTGGCTTACTATCTTGCATGTTGAAGCGTCGTAAGATCTTGTTGAAATAGTTCTTCTGAGAAAGCCAAATCTTCATGTTATTTCTGTCTCGGTGAATCTGCATCCTTGGAATCTTATTTGCTGGTCCTAAGTTCTTCATATCAAAATCCCTAGCCAATTGTGCCCTCAATTCTTGGATTTGATCTCTGTTGGGACTTGCTACCAACATGCCATCCACATACAACAACAAGTTAATAAAACTATTATCACCATCAAACCTTTTGAAGTATGTACAATGGTCTGAACTGAGTCTGTTGTATCCAAGGCTAATAATAAAGGAATCAAATCTATTGTACCAACACCTCGGCGCCTGTTTGAGACCGTATAGAGATTTATTCAATCTGCAAACCAAGTTCTCCTTTCCTGTAACGTATAGATTTCTTCTTCAAGTTCTCCATAAAGAAATGCAGTTTTCACATCCAACTGCTCCAAATGTAAGTCAAACGTAGCACACATAGCTAGGACTATTCTGATTATTGTAACCCGAACTATCGGGAAAAATATCTCATTGATATCAATACCTTCTTTCTGAGCGAATCCTTTTACCACCAATATTGCACAAAACCGTTCCACTTGATCATTGTTGTCTCGCTTGATCTTATAGACCCATTTGTTACCTATGGATTTCCTCCCATATGGCAATAGTACCGGTTCCCAAGTCTTGTTCTTGTGTAAAGCTTCAATTTCTTCCTGCATTGCTGCCATTCATAAAGACACATTTAAGCTACTCGTAGTTTCTTTGAAAGTTGAGGGCTCTCCATCCTCGGTTAAAAAACAGTATGCAACATTGCTCTCCATAACATACTCTGAATGCTAAGCTGGCGGGCTTTTCTCACGAGTTGACCAGCGAGCTTTTGAAGCCTCGGACTCGACTGGTTCTTGTACCTCGTGCTCTGGTGTTACTTCAATAGAAACTAGAGTTTCTTGTATTAGATTATTTTCCACTTGTATTGTTGTAGTCTCTGAAACCTCTTTCGATGTGCTATCGTCTCCATCTGTTTGTAGTAATTGATCTTCTACAAAGATCACATCCCTGCTGACAATAACCTTATAGGTAGTGGGATCCCACATGTGATACCTCTTCACTCTGTCAACATATCCCGAGAATATACACCTCTTAGATTTAGGATTCAACTTCATTCTTTCTCGGTCCTTGTACATCACATACACAGGACATCTAAAAGAATGTAAAGAAGAGTAGTATGATGGCTTACCAGTCCACATCTCCATCGGTGTCTTTAAATGAATTGTTGTTGATAGCGATCAATTTATCACATAACAAGCGATTTTGGCTGTTTCTGCCCAAAAAGAGTTAGATTGACCTACAATCCTCAACATAGCTCTCATCCTTTCTGTAAGAGTTCTATTCATCCGTTCTGCCACTCCATTTTGTTGAGGCGTGTATGTGACTGTGAACTATCGTTTAATACCTTCCCGCTTGCAAAGAGCAAGAAACTCTCTGTCTGTGTACTCTCTTCCATTATCTGTCCTCAAGCACTTAATCTTTTTCTAGATTTAAGTTCCACTCGCGCTTTGAAGTCTTTGAATATCATAAATACATCTGACTTCTTCTTGATTGGATACACCCAACATCTCCTAGAATAATCATCAATAAAAGATAATACTTTGCTTCTCCTAGGGACATTTCTAGTGACTCCCATACATTAGAATGAATCAAGTCTAGAATACATTTACTCCTGGCATTAGATCTGTTAAACTTCAATCTATGCTGCTTACTTGTAACACAATGCTCACAGAAAAGGTAGATTTACTGATTTGAACCCTGAAAGTAGCTTTTTGTCGAAGATAATCTTCAAATCTCATTCTAACATGTGACCTAGTTTGAGATGCCACATCTTCGTCAACTCTTCTCCCTTGTTGATTGATGTGACACACACATCAGCTTCCTTTAGTGTTTCTCCTTTTAGCATGAATAGATTTGTCTCAATCTTTTCTGCCTTCATAACCACAAGTGTGCCTTTGACGATTTTCATGATCCCATTTTCAATATGGGTCTTACATCCAAAACTATCTATTTGACCCAAAGACAATAAATTCTTCCTCAGGCCTTTCACGTGTCGTACCTCCTGAATAGTACGAATTATACCATCAAACATCTTTATCTTGATAGTGCCAATACCAACGATCTCCAAAGCATGATCACCACTTATATGTACAGAACCTCCTGAGACTGGTTCATATTTATGAAATCATTCTCTCCGAGATGTCATGTGCCATGTTGCTCCTGAGTCTAATAACCAGATATCAACAAATTGCTTTCTACCTCCAACTATCGTTGTTTCCTCGTTGTATAGAACTTCACCATCATCTAAGGCACTTGCCACATTCCCTTGAGAATTTGATGACTCATGGACTCCACTCTTCTTTTTGAACCAACAATCCTTCTTGACATGCCTTTTCTTACCACAGTTGTAGCACTTGAAATTCTTCTTACTTCTTGATTTTGATCTACCATGATTCTGACTCCCATTGAGGCCACGTTCCGTTGATCTTCCTCTTGTCATCGTTAAAACTTCTGCTTGTTGCAAACATACCTGTCTGTCTTCCTTGTTTGTATGCATGGTTTCTTCTTCCAAAACAGCGGCTACAATTTCGTCGAAAACTAGATAGTCCGTGAGGATGTTGTTCGTCAAATTGATGATGAATTGATCATATGAGTCAGGTAAACTTTGTAGTAGAAGTTTTGCACGTTTAGATGTCTCTATTGTGTATCCCATTGATGTAAGTTGCAAAAATAGAGTATTCAAAATGTTGATGTGGTTGGTCACCGATGTGGATTCCGTCATTCGAAGAGTGTACAATCTCCTCTTTAAGAAGATCTTATTGTATAGTAACTTAATCTCGTACAGTCTTGTTAGAGTATCACATATCTCCTTTGCAATCTTCTTTTCTACCACACTAGATAACACTTCATCAGCTAGTGTTAAGTGCAGATCAACAATTACATTGTCGTCTATCTCGTTCCACTTGTTGTCATCAGTGATATCTGCAGGTTTTTCTTCAATTGTTGACAAACAATTGTCTTTCCTCAAAATTACCTTAATCTTCATTTTCCACAACGAGAAATTACTCCCGTTAAACTTCTCAACATCGGACTTTATCGTAGTCAACATCTCGTTCACAACGATCTACTTCACACCCCTCAACAAATTGCTCTGATATCACTATTAGGAAAAATTATCGGGTCGAAACTAACACACAACTCAAGTGAAATTGAAAATAATGAAAATAAAATACACACAAATATTTTACGTGGAAAATCTCCCGAACAAATTAGGGTAGAAAACCACAGGCAAATGTAAGAGGATTTCACTATTGTAAAATAGAAATTACAATACATTCTCTCTAATTATAATAAGATAACAATTATAATCTCTATTGTAATAAGAAAAATAACTCTCTTACAAAATAAAAAAAATATTACTTATAAAGAAAGAATAAATTTTTTTCTCTAAATAATAACTCCCAAGATAATTCTTACAAAAAAAATTTCTATTTTTCTTATGAATACGCTCTAGTTCATTTGTTCTTATATTTTACATAAGTGAAACAAGCTATTTATAAGCAACATTATTAAAGAACTTGTGATAACAAAGACTTCATGTTCATATACACATTTAATGATCAAGAAATTAGTGTTTTACATTTAACGAACAAAAAATTAGTGCTCTAATAACAACCTTAATTAAATATCTTTCATGTTTTCTAATTCATCAATTAACAAAATATAATATTAAATAAAAAAAATAGCTTTATTATTAAACAAGATTATCAATTATCAGTTTTTTTTTTTGTCAAAGATCTACTAGGGGTCAAAAGAACCTTATCAAGTTTAAAATTCGTTAAGAAAAATAAAAAGGGAGCCTTCCTTAAAATCAATTTAGAGATAGGAAACACATTTTTATCAGTTAGTAATCAATATATCTTATCTTCTTAAGTCACCTATTTTTCTCAGCAACAATACGAAATAAATAATAAGTTAACTTTATTTTTTTCTTACAATTAACAAGATAGGAGAGTACACAATAACACTAGTCTAATGTTACTACCATCACAGATCGATATAGTTGACAAGAAAAACCTCCATATGAAGACAAATCGAAACAGGACACCGATATATGAAATGGACGACGATAAATCAGATAGAAGTAAATAGAGGAAAACCTCACCATCCATTTCAATGATGGGATTGGCTACCGTGATCTTATCGAACGCCATTTTTCAGCTTTGTTTGTTTTTTCTGAATAGGGTTTTGGAGCTACGAAACTATGATAACTCTTTATAAGTATAAGAGAGTAGGTGAAGTTGGAGCTACGGAACTTTGATAGCTCTGTCAGTCAGGGACGATGAACGACGGCTAGCGTCAGGCTGAGAAATGGCACAGCGGCTGGCGGCTGGCGGCTGGCATCGGACTTGAAATGTAATATGATTAGATTAGGGTTTTGTGTTGTGAGAGGCTGAGAGCTGTTTAATTATATTATATTGTTATTATTTATATATTTTAAATAGTATATTAAATATATTGTTTTATATTATATTATATAAATTTAAATATTTTTAATTCGAATAGATGATAATTTAATCCAAATTTGACCTATTTTAGATTAAAATCAATCTATTTTTTCGAATTTAATTCAATTTTTTGAATTTGTTAAATTGATCAGACCTTAGTACTGACTTAACGCTCGAGTGTTTTACCAATGAAATCAGTATTCTATCTTTTAAACTAAAACAAAAGGTGTAAATTTGTAAGTTTTATTTATCATTGCAGCTAACTAACGACTAATTACCTCATGTGGATGCTTAAGTGGTCGACTCCGTTATTTAATTATTGTAAAATGGTTACTTTATTTACTTAATTATTAATTATCAAATTATGTTAATTCCGTTTTATAATTTATTAAAAATAATTAAATTAGTTAAATTAAAACAACATCATTGATATTAAACATAAATTATATATAATCCTTTTATATATAATGACGGCATTCCTTATATAAATCATTTTAATAAATCATTTTTAATTTAAATGAGAATATATATTTTTTATTTGATTTCACTTTTTTTTAATAATTATTTATTAAATTTAAATTTTAAAATATGATAACATATACATCATTAATTTAAATTATTATATAATTAAAATGATTTATTAATATAATATTTTAAATATATATACGGAGAAAAAATTAAATTTTAAATTTAGACCGTTGAGATATCTAGTAAAAAGTTATATAATATCTTATAATTGTTAAATTTAAAATTTTATGAAATTTTTATGAAGTTAAAATAATAAGATTTAAAATTTCTATGACTTATTATAAAATAACATTTATACATGAGAATAAATTTTTATTTATTTATTTTTTATTTATAATATTGAAAAATAATAAGATCGTTTATAAAGATACGAAAAAAATTATTATTTAGTTTTAATTAAATTTTTTATTCATATCTTAGAAATCACATGTGGATTAATTTTATGTTGAAATATTATTTCAAACTTTTGAATTAATATGATGAGCTGCACCAACTGGACCTTTTAAAACTTTTTAATCGAAGTCTGTTGAGTCGGTACATCCACCCAAAGCTGGCATATTATAAAAACTATTTTTCGAACTTGAACTAACCCAACTAATTATTTTGAAAAAGCCAGGAACCTATATAAGTAATATTCTCCAACTTTGGTGATGTCCCTTTTAGATATATCTTAGTATAAATAAATAACTTAGTTATTTAATTAATTTTATTTTTAATTTTAATTAATAAAAAAAATATATTAATCTTTTTTAAATAAATTTTTAGATGTAGGTTTTGATAATTAAAGTAAGATATGACGGACAGTACCGTACGATACTGAACAAAGAAAGTAATTGGAGTTCGATTACGCGACAGTGGTGCAAGGTTTTAGAATTGCAACTATAACTCGATATTATAATGTACTCACTCAGTGTGTGGCAACTTTCTATTCGAGTTGGGTTTTTATTTTCTAACATAAATTACAATTAAATTTTGTTAGTTACACATAGTAAGTGTAATGTACTTCTAATATTAGAAATTTTTTGAAACCAATAATATGGTACACTAATATTTATATATTTATTTAATAAAAAAATATTATAAACATCATTTACATCGTTTAATCATTCAGAATAAAAACAATATTATTTAATCACTTAATTTTATAAAAATGATTAATTAAGGATAAATTATATTATTTTAAGATTTTTTTTATTAAAATACTATTATTTTTTCTTAAAGTAATTAAACGCGATTGAAATACGAGTTTTTAACGATGACAACGTCATAATTAATATGAAAAATTCACAAAAAAATCTTTTTTAATATCTTTTAATTGTTATTATTTTATTTTTATTTTTTAGTGATAATTAAAATATATATTCAAATAATTTTTTCTTTGAATTTTATTATTGTTTATTTTTCTTATAACTATTTCACATTAAATTTCACTTTTATTTTTATTAAAAACTCATATTTTAATCATTTTTAATTACTTGACAATAAATAATAATATTTTAAATAAAAAATTATTAAAACAATAGAATTTGTCCTCAATTAGTTTTTTTTATAAAATTAAGTAACTAAATGATATTATTTATAATATGAGAGACTAAACGACATAAATGATATAATCTTAAGAACTTTTGTGACACCTCATATTTTAATAAATTGTCATTGTTTTTCTGTTCAAACTCTAAATACTAAATTTTATTCATAAAATATTGATAGCTCCAATAATAAACTAGTACAATCTTCTCAAAACTAGAGATAAACAACTCATAACAAGCTACATAGCCTTTATTACTAGTGTATACAAAATTATAAGAGAACTAGTCCATAGTATAAATAAACTCTTAGACTGTTTATTTACTAAGAGAACAATCCTACCAACATCAATATGTTATGCTCTAAACACCACTTCGTTCCTTACCTTCCTCACTTGTTATAGACCAAACACAATCTTAATTAAAACCTCAGAAGGGTTATGTAACATATTAGTAAGATGTACTAAGCGCTGAAAGCTCCATTTAAAGGCTTCAGACTCAATATTTCACAACAAAACAAGGGGACATAATGTACATAAAACTTCTAAAGAAATTGAACACTCAAATGATAAGTGTACAATAGCGTTGTATTCTCGGCCTAAACTTAATAGTGTTAGCTAGCCATGACTGTTCCTAAATACTTAAGGGAGATTCGGGGATGATGGCCCATCGAATCCCTTTCTCAAGTAGCTCTTCAATAAATCCTCGCCAAGCCTATGATGGTGAGCAACCAAGGCCAACATTGAAAAAGGAATTGCACTGAAAGTATCTACTCTTGAATACCTATGACAATAAACAACTTGGATTTAAAACAATTCTCCGACACCGTTTTTCCACCATGGCAAGATTAAAAGCGTGGATATCTTTCAATTCTAATCCACCTTTAGTAGGACTCTTAGTGAGTCTATTCTAAGCTAACCAATAAATATTCATCTTCTCGTTTATTGAACCCTATTAGAAATTCTAACAACTCTTCTCAAACTCACAAAATCATAAGGATAATAAGAAAAATTCATGGTTTAATTTAGCAAAACACATGCAACTATTTTTAGAAGAACTTCTTTACTTACCAAGGAAAACTGCTTCTCTGCCCACCGAATAGTATTTTTTAAACCCGTTCCATAAGATAATTGAGTTGTTTTTTTTTTATCTACCTATAAGAGCTAAAAGACCCAAGCATTTATCAAAAGCATTTGTAACTCCCACAATCAAATGACATGTCTAACACCTTCATTCATATTGGAACTATAGAACAAAGAAGACTTAGTAAAATTTATCATTTGTCCTAAACTTTTTCATACAATGCCAAAACTTGCTTAATATGTGTTACTTCCTCAATTGTATCTTTATAAGAGATTAAGGAATCATCTACAAAGAAAAGATATGAAACTAGGGGTGTATTACGACACACTTTGAGCCCATGGATTCATTGTTGTCTCTTCTATTCCTTTAAAAGGCATGAGAGCCCTTTAGTACATAACAAGAACAAAAATGGAGACACGGGATCACCTTGTCACAATTCTCTTCTAGGTTTAAAGTTCCATGTAGTATCACCATTGACAATACATTAATATGAGATAGATGTGACATACGCCATTACCCATTGAATCCACAAGGGATGAAATCCCAACTTGCCTTTAATAGCTTGTAGAGAGCTCCATTCAACTCTATCATAAACCTTACTCATGTCAAGTTTTAAGGCCACATTATAACCTTACTCAACAAGAACATATTGTTGCTCCTGTATCAATTAAAGTACATACACAATATGGTTTATAGCTTACAAAGTTCAAATATCTTAACATATAATTATAACGTTTTTTTTATCATAACTTGGTGAGAAGATTATTTATTCTGTACCTACTTAGATATGATAGATTTGTGCTTGAAAGATTTTTCTTTTTGGTTAGTTCAGGATAATATAGGAACTTCAACATTTTTGATAATAATAATTTTATCATGATTATCTTCAGGTTTAGAAGATGATTCGTTAATTTTTGCATTTTTTTTAAAGTTTTCTTTATCTTGTTCAAGATATGAAGTTTGTCAATCTTTATTGACTGAATTTTTGTTTCTAAAATACACCTAATTTGATGAGACTTACATTTCCACGGTTGAAGGATTTTTGTGTCTAAGATTATTTATGAGATTTGTAAATAACCATTATTTTGGTATTTTTAAGTCTCTCCATTTAATAAGTTGAGGTTGAATTTATGTTGCATAAGTTCTTGGTTCAAATAATTCTATAAAAAATGTATCAACTTCTTTTGTTGAAGTTTTAGGAAATTTTGTCAATTCATAGATGGTTTCCATTGAATAGCTAAATTTTGAGATTAATGATCCATACTTAAATTTTTAAGTCTTTTTAACAAACTTCTTAACATGTCTATTATAGAGTTTATATTTCTACTAATATTATTCACATTATTTTTTAACTTTTTATCTATATGAAATACATGTCTAAATTCAAATGGTTCTTTTTCTATCTATGAACTAATATGTTCTATTTTAGATTGTTGTTTATTATCCATGAAGTTTTTGATGGTACCTAACACTTCCGATCACTTAATATTTTTGGTGCTTAAAATTAAAGTTTTTCTTTATACCAACCTTATTAAATGAACAAAGTTCTAAAATGGAAAATTATGGGCTTTGAAACAGCAATAAATATATAATTTTTTAAAAAACCTTTGAATAAGAACAACAATAATGTATATAATTTATTAGTTCAGTTATAATATAACCAACTAATCATAGGCTCTGATACAATACAGAAAAAGAATAATAAAATTGTATAAAGAAAAAGAAACTAACCTTATTATTTTACAATAGAGTAGTATTTTATAAAGATAAACTTTTCTTTTTATATAAAACTATTACAAAGGATTCTATTATTGCTTATGCCTCTAGTACATTGCTAGAGACTTCTATTTTAGAGTGAACTTTTTAAATTTCAATAGGTTTCAAATCCATTTGAATTTTCTAATTCTGATAGATTTTTTGCATATGCTGAATAAAGATACAGTCGTTCAAAGGTTATCTGTCATTTTTTTGTTAGGTCCACTACACTTTTATAGTATTATTATATTATGAAGCTCTTCGTCAATAGGACTTAGTGAACTCTAAGCATCTTAACAAAAATATTTGATATCTTTAACATACAACAACAACTCACATAGCATATCTAAATTATTTTTTCTGACAAGATTATCTAATATCTTTTCTAACTTTCTTGTTTGTTCTTCAAATCTATCATAATTGATGAGAAGTTCTGTAACAAATAGCCTTTTGTCATATGTTATAATGAATGATCTTTTATCTTCTAGATTAGATAATATTTCTTTGACAATTTGAGATGTATGGATGGAATATTACATCCAATACTCTTCTGTACTCATGGTTTGAATTAAATCTTTTGAATTATTAAGTGGTTTTGTTTTAAATTATTTTTCTTCAATTGTTACAAATCACCATATTTGATAAAGCTAAAATATTTTTTCTCTTTCATGTCATCCAGTCGTACTGTCAATCCAGAATGTTAAATATTTGGACTATTTATAATTTTTTTGCATAATAATAGACCATAAATTTAATCATTATTAGAAATTGTATTAATTTCATCATATTAAGACTTTAAAAAATTACCTTATTAGTAATTTATCATTCAATATCTTCAATATGTCATAAATCGTGATTAACAAGTATAGTTAATTTAGAAAATTCATCAATAGGATTAATTCATAAACTATTTTTTTGAATCATTTCTTTTATTTAGGTTTATCATTTTCAATTCTATTTTTGATATTTCTGTATATTTCTTATCCAGATTCTAATAATGTTATCGCCTTTTCAAATAAACATATCCTTTTGATTTTTTCAAAAATTGGATTAAGAAATTCACTTTTGAGTATATCTGATAATTGAAGAAAATTTGTTATTTTCTCATTATTAATGTCATCCCAATTCGTTTGTTTTATAATTTGAAAACTGAGTTCTTTAAGATTTGGTAGTGTAAATGTTTCTTCAGCTATCTTTCTACTCATTGAGTCATGTATTGCCTAAACTATTTTCTGTGTGATTCACTTAGAATATGAGGTTTTCGCACTCTATTAAGTTAATCAAAAATGTTGTTTGGAATACTAGGATTATAAAAAAATTTGATGTCTTATTTAGACATAAGATGAACAAAATTAAACTCTATTTGATATACTTCAAAACCTTGTTTAGTTTCTTCAAGAGAATCATATGCTTGATAACAAAAAAATTTGGCCTTATTTACTTAACAGTGACAGGCACTCCAAGAAACATATATTCTAGGATGATGATCTCTGAAAACAACATAATATTTTCTTTTTGGAACATATGTTTGATCGATCATTTTTTCCTTTGTATCGATGTAATCCAATCTCATTGAGTTTTTTTTATATGCAAAACTAAATTCTCATTTGATTAATGGTCTTCATAAACATTTATGCTTAAATAATTTGTAATAAAGTTGTTAATGCCTCTTAAATGTTATATTTCAAAATTATATATTACAATTTGGTTATACCATTTGAATCTTCTTCCTTCAAGATGATTTCTTTTGTTACATAAAAAAAATTTAACTATTTAATTTTCAAAATCTAACAATAAAATTCTCTGGAGTTAAATAAATTTAAAAATGTTTAATAGTATGTTTTATTACTAATAATTCTTTTTCAAATATAATATAATTAATTTCGTTTGGCTTAAATTTATCAAAATTACATCTACAAATTAATTATTCCTTTTAGGTATATGAGTTTTTTTAGCTTTGATACCATTTATAAAACTTAATAGATCTTTTTCTTCCAATTTCTTTGTTGGAATAACTTTTAGCACATAGTCTCATAAAACTCTAAAGCATCCGTTTTTAGGACTAATTTATAACCTAATTTAAGAAAATAGTCTTTTAAAAGCTATTTTATCTCTTATTTTATTTCTTTTAAGAATTGTTTGTCATTTTCATTCAACGAAAATTTAATATCTTTATTTAATTTAGAAGAATCTCTTTTTAAGATAATTTTTTATAAAATTCTTTTCATAATTAAGAATTCTTAATAATTATTGTAATTTTTTTTGTCATTGATTTTCAAACTAATGTGTTTAAAATTGGTAGTTGTTAACATGTTTGAAAATTTTAAAAAACTCATAATCGATTGATTTATCTCCTTGAACAATGGATCAATTTTTTTGGAAGAATAAAGAATGCATACCTTCAAGTCACGGGGCTTTAAAAGGATGGATATCAAAGATAGAAGCTCAGATATCTTCGATAGTAACATGTTTGATACGTGATTGGTTAGCAGCATCACTAACTCGTAACTCTACACAAACATTATCATATATGGCTGAGCTCTCATTTACACCGTCTGAGATTAAGGTGAGTTGGCTAAGTTCCAGCACGTAACTAGTTTCTGTACCCAAACTGAATCCCTGTCGTTCTAGCTAAGGATTGATGTTGAAACTCGGTCGAACATCTTCTTTCTTCATGCACAACGATGCCACAAAAAAGTGACAAAATATCGAAACAAAAAAAATCTAATTTAAAATTAACCCAAACATTATCACCTTGAAGGGTTCGAATGAGGGTTCCTCGTTGGATGGGATTCAAGACAATGATTGCCACTCGAACTCGTACAAACCTTCCTAGTATGAAACTGCCTTCCTATGTTTCTCTACTATGAGCCAGAAAAGCATCAATCTTCTTCCCTGTTGACTTGATAATGGCCGGGCTTCGAAGGTCAGAAGGTACATCCCAAAGTTGCATCCATAAGGCACAAAAATCAAAGGGAATCTATTGAGGTATCAAGGACCAACCATACTTCACAAAGATAAGGAGATGGTTATCAATAGCCACGGTCCATTTTCTATAACAAAACTCAAGCTACCTTCAATAGAAAACCAGAACTATAACAGGTTGAATGCAATCTGAGATGGTTATCAAATAAATTGTCATTGTTAGTTGTTAAATTTTGGATACTTACAGTTTGGAATCAGAGTACAGTTTTAAATTCTATAGGTTTTGTAAGTGTCCTTATATTTGGAGACCAAGCCTACTGCCAACCCATATGTGTGGTTTATGTTCATTGTGATATACTTACTTGTATTTTTATATATTTATCGTCTAAATGGAATAATTTGTGTGTACGTTAATATGTTTGTTATATGTGGTACAAGAATTTCATTTGATGTTTTATGTTATTTAATATGTAATATTTTAGAACAATGAAATAATATAAATTTCTTAAAGTTATTTTGCTATTTTTTTTAATATCTTCATGTGGTAATTTTTGTTTTGATTTATAGATTTTTGAACATGTTATAAAAAATACTACCAATTAAAAAAAAATAGAGAGTATGAATATTTTTCTCGTGTTTATCAATGAGAAAAGAAAAAACAAATTTTTTATTGTCTTCTTATCAAACTTTAAAAATATATTTTAAGCTTGCACATAAAGCAAAATATATATGTTTTTTTTTCTATTATAAAATATATTGAGCTTGAAACTTATTAACATCGTAAATCAGAGTGTATATATAATTGAAGAGTTTGATAGTCAAAATGATGGAATATTTTATAAGTATTTTCTTGTAAAAGAATAAAAATAAAATACTATATTTAATTTTACCCATTCGAAAAAAGATACTATATATTTACAAGTATTTTTTTAAGTCGTATATCGATTATTCCATTTTATGTGTTAAAATAAGTTTGCTAAAGATAGTTTCAAAATCTTTTACTATTTCTTTTTATTTTTTAAAAAGTGAGTTATAAAAAGAATTTAGGACTATGTTTCATGATGACATATAACCAATTTTTTTAAGCATAGTAATTTCCGAGTTGATACTTTTACCTATGTTTACTTATAATTTTAGGAATATAGTGGAATAAATAATTGGTAACTTAAAAAAGCATGTATTTCAAATTGTTACTGAGCCGTAAATGTAAGTATAAATTAATCGATCCTAATAAGAAATAAACAAATTAAAGGGATCAAAAATAAGTAAAGCAAAAATCTTATCTTTAGTCATTTAAATTATTCTTAAAGTTTTAAATTGATCAAACTTATTTGTTCTCTATATTAAGAACTTCTAAGCCCTTAATAACACTTAAATAAATGATGTATTGCATTGAAATTGTGTGTTGAGCTTAAGGACCATAACATCACTTTTATAGTTGTGATTCCCATCAAATGATCGACATCGTTTCCAACTCTAACCATAATCGACGAGCTCTTCAATGACAAAAATGTTTGGACCCTTAAATGATCCATTAAAGAAAAACTGAAATGGAAATTGAAATTGGAAAGTAACAGATCGGTTATATTCACCCACTTGCTCCAAACGTTCAACTTAATCTCATCGATCATTTTTCTTAAGAAATAAACACATGAATCATGGCGATAGGTTCTCTAAGAGCGAGTATTATCTTCCATGTATTACAATGTATTTAGTTTCTCAAGTATTACATTTATGTGGTAACAAAACTTAATGAATAAATCCTATATTTATTCTTGGTCTTATACAAAATATATTTTCTCAAATAACTTAAGGTGCACATGAATATGAGAAAATATCATAATATATAAGAGTTTCAGTAATAAACTATATATATCTTTAAAAAATGGAACCAATTCCCAATTTTACTACATGATCCTTAAATTTTAGTGGTGGCATGCCTTTAGTAAACGGATCCATCAACTCGGTACTAACGTGCTCAATGACCACTTTGTTTTCCTTAACACGTTCTCTTATGGCCAAGTAGTTAATATCGATGTGCTTAATACAACTACAACTCTTATTATTCTTATCCATAAGCACAGTAACTGAGTTGTCACAGTACAATCTTAATGGCCTAGAAATAGAGTCAACTACTCTAAGCCTTTAAATGAAACTCTTCAATCGTACACCATGTGATGTAGCCTCAAAACATGATACGAACTCGGCCTCTATAGTGAAAGTAGCAGTCAAGGACTATTTTGTGCTCCTTGAAGACACGACTCCATCGAAAAGCATGAAAATGTAACCAGATGCTGATTTGCTTGAATCAACATAGCTAGCAAATTCTACATCGGAGTAGCCAATTACTTCTAGATTGTCAGTTTTTCTATACATGAGCATATAGTCCTTGGTTCCTTGAAGGTATTTCATTAATTTTTTTGCATCTCTCCAATGGTCCAAACCTGGATTACTCTGATATCATCCTAATATTCCAACAACAAATGCAATATCAGGCCTTTTATAAACCTGAGCATACATCAGGCTTTCGACAACAGAAGCATATGAAATGTTCTTCATTTTTTCTCTTTCAAAATTATTCCTTGGGCATTGGCCAAATTGAACTTATCGCCCTTCACAATGGGAGCAACACTTGGTGAACAATCTTTCATTCAAAATCTCTCTAAAAATTTATTGATATAGTTTTCATGAGATAAACCCAAGATGCCTCAAAATCTGTCTCTATGGATCTTAATGTCAATGACATAAAATGCCTCACCCATATCCTTCATATCAAAAATTTTAAACAGGAATTGTTTTACCTCATGTAGCAAACCTTTATCATTAACTGCAAGCAAAATATCATCCACATATAGCACCAAAAAACAAATCTTACTCCTACTAACCTTCTAGTATATACATTGATCCATAATGTTCTCTTCAAAACCAAATGAGGTGATGAAGTTATGGAATTTCAAATACTATTGCTGGGAAGCTTGTTTTAATTCATATATGGATTTATTAAGCTTACAAACCAATTGCTCACCATCACTAGAGAAGAATCCTTCAGGTTGTTTCATATAAACATCTTCCTCTAGGTTACCATTAAGGAAATCCATTTTCACATCCATTTGATACACATCCAAATCAAAATAGGCAACCAATTTCATGATCACACAAAGTGAATCTTTCTTAGATACAGGAGAGAATGTCTCTATGTAGTTGATTCCCTCCCTTTGAGTGAATCCTTTGGCAACGATTCTTGTCTTATATCTCTCAATGTTTCCTTGTGAAGCTTTCTTTGTCTTGAAGACCCATGTACATCCAATGGCTTTTATAGCATCATGAAACTTGATGAGATCCCAGACTCGATTAAATGTTATAGAATCCATCTCTTCTTTCATGGCATTGTACTATAAGTTCGAAACCTTAGAACTCATAGCTTGTAAAAACATCTCAGGATCATTTTCGGCTCCAACATTATAGTCACACTCTTGTAGATACACAACATAATCACTAGGAATCATTGATTTCCTTACTCTAGTAGATCTTCTAAATGTTGCTTCAAAATTCTCTTGAGGAATAGGATGTTATTCAGTAGGTTGTTCAACAACTTCAGGTATCTATTGAACTTCATCATCTATTGGATCAAGATCAATAGCTTGTGGTACTTCTATGATTGGTTATTCAACACACATTTTTACTTGAGACACGTTATTAACTACACCAATTAGTCCATTACTTGAAGTGGCACACTAAGCATCTGAATTATCTTTCTCATGACAAATGCCCTAGGATCGATAGTTCACACTAATCAAGCCATTCTCAAGAAATTTTGTATTTCTTGATTCCTCAAACCTAGTACTATAAGATGGATAATAAAACCTATATTCGACCTTTCGGCATATCCATTGAAATACCTACTAATGGTCCTTGGGTCTACCTTATTCTCTTGTGGATTATAAATCCTCACTTCAAACAGGCATCCCAAACCAGGATATGTTGCAAGCTCGGTTTCCAATCATTCTATAATTCAAATGATGTCTTTGAGATAGCCTTGATTGGAACTTGGTTTAATATATACATAGCCGCGCGTGTGGCTCACTCGCGGCTCATCTGGTGACTGGACTTCGGGGTTTGGTTGGTCGACAGTTGGTCTTCCTCTCTGTGCCGGCAGTGAGAAAAAATGTGCACTCCAAAAGGGTGTTCCGAGTTGGAACTCAAAAATGCACCAAATCCTAATTTGTATTTACCCAAAATCAGCTCCTAATTTAAACGAAAAAAAAATTTTCAAATTTTGTAACCCAAATGCTCTGATACCATGTAAAACTCAGAATTGACTCTCATATTTTCATTCAAAGATATTACTTATTTATATACAAAGTTAGAGACAATCTTAGGTGACATACACCTAATACACAACTAAGATACCTAATACATAACTAATATATTCATATAGTGTTAGACACATAATATACAACTAATCATCTTTAACTTAGAGGACAATATTTGATTTGATTTTTTTTTTATTTTGTTTCGAAAAATTGGTATTATAATTTTGTCCTTTTATTTTGTATGTTACGAACAACGGTCAAACTAAAGCTAATGTAAATGCGTTCACTTACTTAAAGGTAAAGGATTGCCGGCATCTCCTTTACTACAAGAAAAAACAATGATGGAAAAAAAAGAAGAAAAAAAAGGCTCGGAGGTTTTACTTTTTTTTTTTTTTTTTAAGAAGAAGGAGGAGAAGAAAAGAAAAGACTCTTGGAGTGGAATACATACACATGTAAAAATTATAACAGACAATCATGAAACACCGTCATGATTGCCTTTTATGTTGTAGGAACAATCATTACGCTACAACCCAGGCGATGCAGAAGAAATCATAAATAAACGGTAAGACTTTTGATAATGGATGCTTACAAACAAAACTCACATTTTTCTAATTTTTACGGTTTCTTTTTATTATTGATTCGAGAACATATATAACTTTATTGAAAGAGAAAGAGAGAGACGATCTATACTTCTTTTTTTAATTAGATTTAATTAGGAGAAATTGTATCCTTACATATTTTAATTTTTATACCCTAACTCCAATCTAGCATATATAATTCTTTATTATAAACATGGATGAAAATGTCTCCATATTTACAAATATTTTTACTAAAATTTTTGGATTTTTAGAATTGAAAGGATTAATACTAATATCTTTCTAGTAATAAGATATGAATTTATAATGTATAATTGATTTACACTATAAATCTTGATCGTTTAAGATGTAGGATGAATTTGTGTTTAAATTTTTTAATTATCAACCAAAAATAAAATAAAACATATACTATAAGAAGACATGTTTGTAGCAAACATTTCGTAGTAATAAATGACAATTTTGTAACAAATTATCTAATAGCTACAAAACACGTTCGTAGCAAATTCATAGTTATAGACCCATAGTTAAGTGAACTTTGCTACGAATATGATATATTTGTAGTTAAATTTATTACAAAATTTCGTCCTAATACCTCTAAAATTGTACCTTTTTTATTATTTTTGTAGAAAATTTATTACGAATAATTTTTTTTGTCATATAATGTTTACTTTGTGTGCAAATGTGTTTAACTGGTTACAATAGTGCCCAATATAATGATAAAAATATATCCAATAATATATATTTTTTAAAATTATAGTTATACCCATAATGTATTGGTAATGATACAATTATGTACAAAATTCAATATGTTTTTATCATTACTCACATATTGTGAGTATAATTACAACAAAGTAAATGTTTGAACATTTTTACACATTTTTACACATTTTTCATATGTTGTATGTATAAAACATAATTAATCCTAATATATATGAATAACTATGAATGTTAGCCAAGGCTACTATAGGTTATATACTCTTGGATGAGTCAACTTAGACTTATGTTCTACACATCAATTAATAGGTTTAATTACATGGCATAATCCTCTTCAAATATGAAGTTTTATTTTTAACTCTTTAAAAAAAACATATGTTTGTTTTCAATTAGGATTAAAAGTAAAACTATTATGATTTTTTGGCTATTTTAAATTGAAATTATGGTTTTTAAGCTAAAGTAACAACTTTTTGCTACAAATATTATTTTCAAAATGTTTACAAAATTTTAATATCTATAGCAAAATAATTGGCGTCATTTTATTCATTTAGGCTCAAAATTTTGATACAAAATTTAATAAAAAAATACTACAGCTAAATTACCATTGCATAAGTTAAATTCTAATATATTCTTTTAAATTTTGGTGTAAATTAATAAAAAGTTAAATTTTTTAATATCTTTCTTTTTTTAATAGTTTGATGAATCTTTTATAAGATTCATATTAAGCATAGTTTTTCTAGAACAAACCATCCCAATTTGCTACAACATTTCGTAATTCAATATTTCCAAAGATTTTAAAGTTTTTTGTGGTAATTTGTTACGAAAATATAAATAGTCGTAGCACAATATTTAATAGTTAAATATTTTCAAAGTTTTATACAATTTTTTGCACAAATTTACTACGAAAATAAAAATAGTTATAGTTAAATTATTACAACATTTCGTAGTTAATTATTTTCAAATTTTTTACTATTTTTTGTGACAATTTGTTATGAAATATGAAGAGTCGTATCCAAAATTTTTCCACCAAATTAAAAAAAAATATTGGTTATAAATTTAACTCTGACCTAAAAATTATTACAAATTTTTATGCTTAGTTGTTATGAAAATTTGTAAAAATACGTTATGTTTGAGCCATAATTTTTGGATATATGGTTTGGCTTTTTAGTCACAAGTTTTTTTTTTAGCAAAATTACTATGAAATATATTTCATAGCTATAGTAAAAATAAAGTTGTATTGATGAGAATTTTTTTTTGAGTTTTTAGTTTTTTTAGTTTAAGTTAATGAACATTATTTTGACCTATTATTTTCTATGATTTTAAATGTTAATTTTATGTTTTTATTATGATATTTTGGAAGATATTTTAGTGTTTTTTAGGTTATAATTCTTTTAAAAGAATCTTGGACAAATACAAATAAAATCAACAAAAATAGGAAAATTAATGGCCACTAACATAAGTCAGAACGAACTAGAATATCAAAGATAAGAAATTCCATGCGCGTAACAACACAGACATATTTAATGCTATGAAAAGGTACTATCGATTCCAACTAGTGATTCTAAAATTTCTGTGCACATGGTAGCTCAACAATATCCATGTCGTGACATAATTGTCTCGGATCAAACTTGTTTTTTCTAAAGTTCTGAGCCCATCTCGACCCAAATTATTTCATGCCACAACACAAAACTCTCAGGTTGTAATTGAAGAATCAACATTCAACTCGTGTCATGGTGAAAAATATAACATGCCATGGCTTAAGTGTAAAAATTTGCCAAAAATCCTAATACGCATTCTAAATATATTTTACTTAGCTTATAAATACAACTCTAACCTCTCTTAAACACATATCAAGCCACATGTAAACTTCCTAGCTTCTATAGTCGTTCTACATCGTCCATAGTATAGATAAAGAGAGAAAACCTCCCAATTATGAGAAAAATCCAAGGATTTAAAAAAGGTTGTGACAACTTATTCAAAGACTTGGATTCACTTCTCAAGAAGGGGTACTTTGTTTTATATTATTTTTTCTTTATAATCCGATGTCTTTTATGATTGAATTAACTTTTGTTAATTTAATTATGATTGATTAATTTTTGTAATATGATATTTTAGTATTACTTCCTAGAAGATCCATTTGGCAATTTAAATAAATAAATAAAAATTAGATTTATTTAATATTCATATTCTTCAATTATTTAATTATAAATTCATGATGAACGAAGTCTTGATTTATAATTAAAAAAAATATTTTAAGACTAAGCATTAGACACATCATATGTGCTTGGTTAAGCATGAATGAATTAAAGTCTAATTTAATTTCATTGATTTATATTAAATTATCTGTTTGAAAACTATAATTAATTATAAATTGATGATGTGCCAAATCTGGATTTATATTTAAAGAATATATTTACCGTAGGTTTACCAATTAATTCATTTCAAGCCCGGTGTAAGAAGTTATTGTTTAATTGAGATTGTAGGGAGTCACGATGATTATAGGGAGTTCGTTTATTTAAAAGGCAAAATAAATAAATCTAACTTTTTACTTAAATCATTTAATTCATTCTTTCCATAAATGAACATGCAAACTAATTTTCTATATTCATTCATTATCGTTGTTTTGGCTATAATTTAGTTTACTTACAATCTTTAAGTTATTAAAGTAATTTGGAGTTTACAACTCTTTTCTCTCGACTAATACTTATAGAATGTTTAGGATTATTTTTCTTAACTAATTTAGGAAATAATTTGATTTTTTAAAACTACAAGCCAATTCCTTTAGAAACCAACCTCGAGATAACTTATCATTAGTTTACTAGTGATTTATGCACATATAAGCAACTAAAATTTGTGCATCAAGCTTTTGTTGCCGTTGTCGATGATTTGGTGTTTAAAATTTTTCATTTGTTTTCTATTTAATTAGTTTTCATAATTTTGTTTTTGTGATTTGGTTAATATTTATGTTTTGTTTAGTTATTTTTGTTTCTTATCTATTTTATTTATTTTCATTGATTTATTTGGTTTAGTAAGTATTGAGTCCTTTAGGTCTTGTAACTAGGGGTGTCCATAAACTGGATCGAATCGGACCAAATCGTAAAACCGGACCAGATCGGACCAAACCGAACGGTTTTACTAATCAAACGGTCCGGTCCGGTTTGTATTAATTTTAAACCGTTCAAACCGGACCGGACCGGTTTAATAATATATTAAAAAATTTACATTATTCTTTATTAAATTATAAAAAAATCGAACCAAACCGGGAATAAAACCGGACCGAACGGTTTTATAAGTCAAACGGTCCGGTCCGGTCCGGTTAATTTTTTTTAGGAAAAACCGAACCGGACCGGACCGGACCATGGACACCTACTTGTGACTATAGTTTTTATACATTTTTGTCCTTTAACTATTAAGATGAGCTTATTTAGTCCTGTAATTTAAATTATGATCAACTAAGTAAAAAAAAAATTGAAAACTTTGATTTTTTTAAAGACAAAATGAGAATTAGATATTTTATTAATAAAATAAATTTAAAAAAGGCACTAATTCTTTCCAATCCTTCACTCTATACTCTTTCTCTCTCTCCCTCATCCATTCTTTTTCCCTCTCTCAGTTCCTTCTCACTCCCTTTCTCTCTCACTCATTCTCTTTCTCTCCCACTCATTCTTTCTCTCATAATTTTTATTTTTTTATTAATAAAATAATGATAAGAGATGAGGGAGAGAGTGAGAGGAGAGAGAGAAAGGCAAAGGAAGAGGGAGAGAGAGTAGAAAGAAGGAGGGAGAAAGAGTAGAGAAAAGGGGAGGGAAGGGGCCGAGACTTTTTTCCACATTATTTTATTAATAAAATATATAATTTCAATTTTATCCTTTAAAAAATCTTAATTTTTGAAACTTTTGAGTTATTTGGTCATATTTTAAGTTACATGACTAAATAAGCTCATCTCAATAAGTATAAGACTAAAGCAGATGAAAGGTATAGTTATAGAATCCAAATGATTGTGAAAATGCTTTTAGTTATTTTTTTTTTATTTATATCATTATTCATTTTATTTGTAGTATATTTTTGATGCTTTGAAATTTTTTATTGTTTTTGTTAGTATATGCAAGGTTGGAAATTCCTTGGGAATCAATTCATTCTTTCATAGGAAACATTAATACATCAAAAGAGTACTTAATTAGGAAGGATAATGAAGTCCAAGAGTTTTTATAAGAGCCACTACAAGAGTTTTTAAACATAGGATATGCTTTACCATGAGATAGCAATGAAGGAGTATATAAGGTTAATCATTCCCACTGCTACTACCTCTATATAGTTATCATAACAACTAGGAATTACAAATTGAAAAATATTCATTATTCAATTTAACTTACTTCTATTAAATTCTTAATGAAGATCCTTTGACTTTCATTACGAACTTATATTCATTTATAGAGACATTCTATTTGCAAGGGCTTAATAAGAACCAACTTAAAATGAGGTCTTTCCCATACACGCTCAAAGATAGGGTTAAAGCTTGGCTTATGGCTCCTTGATACTCAAGTTTTGTATTTATAAAATACATCACAAGTGCACGAATCATTTTGTAAAAAACAACAAATATACTTTCAAGGTCGATCTAATGAGGAATTACGTGATTTTTAAATAATTCAACAAAATTTTTAAAAATAAAATAATAAACTTAAACATTCTGTCACAACATTTGGGTTTGAATTAATATTCTAATAACATAAAATAAAATAAAAATAAATAAATTTGATTCAACAAGTATCAAGTAGATAGGCATTTAATCAATCAATGAAAAATTTATGGGATATATAAGTTTGTTAATTATGTTGCTTAATATTAATTAGATTATTAAAAATATGAATTAAGATTATTAATTCTTTCTCATATGTATAAATAACACCTTAGGTGGGACAATTATCCTTTATTAATTAAAAATCACGAGCCACCTTTGGTTAAATTTAAATTTGACACCTTAAATGAGAGCTTAAAATTATCAACCCCACTAAAAGTGGTAATTAAATGATTTAATAATTTCTTAAAAAATAAGCATGATATAATTAAATAATTAAGATCATGTATCTGAGAACTAATTTTTAGATTGTAAAATCTACTACAAAAAATATTTTGACAATGTATTTTGTAATAGTAATTCTTATAAAAATCTTTGAAATAAAGTATAACTTAGATCCAAATAATTAAATCCAAAATCTAGATATGGTCTTAAATCAAATCTAGATAATCAAATCTTAAAATTTAACTTTTATGTTTTAAGTTTATTAAAAAAAATACTTTTTTAATATATTTTTTCTATAACAAACTTTGCTAAATTTTGAATTAAGAATTAAAACTTAATTCATTATATAAAAGAATGTTTATATACTTCAATATTTTATAAGCATAACAAAATTATTAATATCTCATAATATTTTTAGCCAAATATACTATATAATAGATGATCAGTAAATTAAACATATCATTAAAATAGTATATAAAATTAATTATAAAAATAAAAAAATACAATTAAAATTAATAAATCAATTGTATCTTCAAAATATATAATTTTAGTACTGATCTATAGCTATAAAATCTTCGAACAGATTTGCCTAAACTTTTATTAAATCGAAAATTACTACTACATAAACTAAAATTTGTTCAACTCTTAAAATTGAGATAAGAATTTTAAAACTAAGAAAAGAAAAACTTAAGAGAAAAGAAAGAGCTGAGAGCTGCTGGGATTTTAAATAAGAGAAGGGAATGAGGTTCACATAAGTTAGAAAAATGATACAAAAAGGAGAGAAATATGGATTAAAAGTCACGTGTTGCAAAACACAATTACCACTTTCGTGGCATGCGTTGATTCATAACGTGTTTCAATTATGATAACATTGTCTTGTGTTGTGGCAGAAAAATTCCACTACAGTTGCATGCGTTAAACTACGCTTCTAGAAATTCTTTTTGTTCCACCCTTTTACAAGCTTAATTGGTTCATATGTAAGGCTTTGCATATGTTATTCTTTGTATTCTTCTTGTTTACAATTGAGTGATTTTAGATATGATTTTTCATGTATTTATCAATTAAATCGTTTTGAAGCCAAAAATGTCAGAAAAAAACAAAACATATCTGTGATTTTGAAAACATAGATTTTTTAAAATAATAAAATTATGCAATCAAATCTATTTTTTTCATTTAAAGTGCATAAAATCAGGTAATATTTAGTGCTTTTTAAGTACTAATCACAACCTTCATCCAGCTTCTTGCTAGTATCTAGTAAGGAAAGTATAAAACTAAAAAAAAAACTAAATAAATTAAACTATCCTAAATTATTTTCGTAGATTGGCATCGTTGCATTTAGTTTATATAATAAGCTTTAAACCCCTAAGTTGTCATAATGGATGAGTTTAGTTTCGTGAGAACTTTCAATGATGATACTCACAAACATCAAACTAAATATAAAAAAATAAAAGAAATAAAAAAACAACAAAACATAAACTAAAATAAAGTAAGACTAAAAATAAGAGAATCAAATAGAAAATAGAAAATAAAAATACAAAACATCTCATGCTTCCGATATCTTTTAAGTTCATTAAAATTCAAAACATAATTTATTTTATCATCTTAAATATTCATATTTTATTATAACATTTAGTTAAAAATCATATTCATATTCCACGTGAAAAATGCATCAATATTGATTTACTAAATTTTATATGTGGAATCCTAATTCGCTTTGACTCTAATACTTATAATTCATACTCTCAATATCATACTTATGCTATGGGTTTAACTACGTATTCAGTCAAAGTTATCTTTGAATATAGTTTATGTAAAGAAATAAACTAATAGATTCGTATATGTTTAAATAATAAAATGTTCAAAATAGTGTGTTATAATTGATATCATAAAAGGAATCAGATATTAAGATTTATATAAAAATCAAATATCATTTTCTTACGTCAATTAAAATCATCAAATAAAATATCAAATATATGCCTTAAAGATGTATGAATAGTATAATGACATGACAAGGAATTATTTTATGACTTTTTAGATCATAATATGTAGTTTATATTATTTGATTTTTTTTGTTTTGTTTTGTTTTGTTTTTCTTTTATTTTTATTTTTTTAAAGAAATATGAACTCATATACATATTTGTAGAATTTTCGTGAGTGGTTAATTTTGATTTTATTTTATATATTGGTTTTAGGGAGCCTCATATGCTTCTCTTTTTAGTGAAAATCATGCATGAATGAAGAAGATATATTCTTTTAATTTCTAATTAAATCATTCGATTTAAGTAATAAAAAATAAGTATAAGACACTTTATCATATGTAAAAATCCTAACATTCAATGTAAAAATTTATAAAGATTATCTAATAATTTGGAATAATAATAAGAGTGTTTAAAGGATTAGAAAAATATTATCACTAAAAATAGAAAGATAAAGGCTCAAAATATTCTCACAATGTATTCTTCACTATTTAATTCCTAAACACCAACTTCAAGTTTATCACAATTTTAACATTTTATCATGAAATATAAATTATTACCTTACTCTATGATATATTCAAAATATTAATCTAATATTGTACAAACTCAATCATTTACTTAAAATAAACTAAAAGTATAATAATTTTGCAAAATTTTAAAATTAAACCTAGCTAGCCCTAAACAAATAAAAACAATTAAAAGCAAACAAATGAAAATAAGAGTAAATGTAAACACATGTTGAAATATTTTTAAATTACCTAAAATTATTGTAATTTTTTCTCTATGCAAATCTATAATGTACATTACCCTCAATGTAACAAATACAAATTAAAGATAAAGAATAAAGAAGAGAAAAGTTATCCATTTACGGTATGTGATTAAGTATTGATATGGAAAGCAAGGTGTATTCATCATTTTAAACATGTTCGTTGGATACTTCTCACACATCTTAACAAAAGATGCATGTATTTTCTAGTATAATAGTGGCTCTTGGTTGGAGATCGTTCGTCAAGAGCCCAAAGTCTATTGTTATGTCCATAGTAAGGGAATTTTTTGCTAATGTTCCTAATATTGATAACAATCAAGCAATGGTAAGAGTTGTGGTCATCCCATTTTTTCTTTCTAATATAAATGTTTTCTATGGTACGAAGGATGTAAGCTAAGGGGAATATGAGGATTATATGAAAAAATGTGGATTATGATGATGTAATACAAGCCTTAAGTATAGTGATTCTCTATGTGTAATAGAACTTGAATTAGATGATGAATGCAACACAAGTAGTAACCACATCACCATGCTTAATCACATTGTGCTATTATAAGGAGGATAACTTTTCTTTCATTTTCTTCATTTTTTTTAATTTACATTTGAACATTGGGGACAATATAGATTCTAGATTGGGATAAGGGAAAAGTTTCTTATGAAATTATGAATTCCAAATAAGATAAATATTTGTTCTCTTTTGTTTAGTTTATTAGGGACACTTAGGTCTAATAATTTTTTTGATACAAAATTATCATGCTATTATTTAATTTTAGGTGAGTAATTGAATTTATTTACTTTTTGTTTGATTTCTTGAACATGTTCAACGAATATTGTAAACGTTAATTCTATTCTTAGTTTCTATTTTGTGCTTGGATATTGAAATTGAGATAAACTTAAATTAGTATATAGGAATCAAATGGTGGAGACCACCTTATAAGATGATTATTGAGCTAATCGTGTTTTGTTCTGAGTAATAATATTTCTTCTACTCTTTTAAACACTTTTCTTATTATTCTAAATTGCAAGATGATCTCTATTGGTTTTACATTGAATGTTATGATTTTAAACAATAAAATAAAATATCGTTTACTTATTTTCATTACTTTAATTAAATGATCTAAGTAGAATTTGAAAGTGTGTGCTTATCTTCGTACATACATATATATATTGTTCTCTTTAAAAAAATGAGAGAGAAAAAAAGTATAAGTAAATACTACACTTAAATCTTGAAAGTAGTGATATAGTTATTGCACATTTGAGTCTTTCTTGTTAATAAACATATACAAAGCAATTTTTTTTCTTCCTTCTTTACATAACTTCTATTCACATATACTTTATCGAATGCTTGAACCTATAAGATCAGTATGATATTAAGAGTGTATCTTGTAAAGAATAGAGTTGAAATGAATTTAGATTCTTAATACTAGGTTTAGAGAAATTAATGCTCATATAATTCTAGTAAAGGGGTATGAATTTGTGATGTGTAACTGATTTACGCTATAAACCTTGATCATTTGAGATGTTTGATGAACTTTTGCTTGAGTTTTTAATTATGAACTGAAAGGAAACCATAACATGAGAATTTTTGTTATTTAAGTTTACAGTTTTGTTATTAGTCTTTTTAGTTTTAGTTTTGCTTGAAGATTAGCAAAATGTAAGTTTGAGGGTATTTGATGAATATTATTTTGACTTATTATTTGCTATGTTTTTAATCATTTATTTTATTATTATTTTATTTTGGATGATACTTTCATGTATTGTAAGTTAAAGTACTTTTAGAAGAACCTTGGACAAACATGAATAAAAATACTAAAAAAGGGAAATTAATGGCAATTCACATAAGTTGAAACCAATAAAAATGTCAAAGACTAGAAATTCTATGTGCGTATAGGCCTATAAATATTTCATACCATGATGCAATACTCTCAATTTAGACTAGATATTCTAGGATTGCTATGCTCACTGTTGCTCAACAATATCCATGCCACGACTTATGCCTTTCGAATCCAACTTGAGTTTTCTAAAGTTCTAATGTGTTGTAGCCCAACTTATTTTATGCCATGACACAACATTCTCGGCTTGTTACTGAAGAACTAACATTAACACGTGCAAACGTGTAGAATATAGCATGTTGTGGCAAGAGTGTAAAACTCTACCACAAACTCTTATAGGCATTCTAAACATTTTTGCCCTAATTTTAGCCTATAAACACATATTAAGCGATATATCAATTTCTCAACTTCTATAGCTATTCTACCTCGTCTATTATATAGATATAGAGAGAAAATCTCCCAATTGTGAAGAAGATTCAAGAATTTGAATAAGGTAGTGACAACTTATTCATAGATTTGGAATCACTTCTCAAGAATGAGTATTTTATAGTTTTATATTATTTTTTATTTATAATATGATGTCTTTTGTAATTGAATTAATTTTTATTAATTTAATTATGATTAATTAATTTTTATAATATTAGATTTTAGTATTGCTTCTAATGATTGGAAGAACAATTTTGTGGTTTAAATAAATATATTTATTTAGATTTATTTGTTGTTTATATTTTTTAAATCTTTAATTATCAATTCATGATGACCCAATGAAGTCTTAATTTATAATCAAAGGAAATATTTTATGACTAAGTATTAGACATATTATTTGTTCATGGTTGAGCATGAATGAATAAGAGTTTAATTTAATTTCATTTATTTGTATTAAATTAGGTGGTTAATTATATATTTAATTATAAATTGATAATAATAAAAATCTTAATTTATATTTAAAGAATATATTTACCTTAGATTTATAAATTATTTATTTTCAAGTCTGGTCAAAGAAATTATTAATTAATCAAGATCATAATTTTTATATTTCTAATAGTTTGTAAATTAATCAATTTTAAGTTAAATTCAAAAAATTATTGATTAATTGAGAATTGTGTAGAATCATTATGATTACATGAAATTTACTTATTTAAAAGAAAAAAAAACAAATCTAACTTTCCATTCAAATTATTTAATTCATTTTTTCTATAAAGAATATGCAAACTAATTTTCTATGTTCATTAATTATTCTTATTTAAGTTATAATTTAATTTATTTGCAATCTTTTAGTTATTAAAATAATTTAAAATTTATAGTTTTTTTTCTTATTTGACACTTGATATAATGTTGAGAATTGTTTTTCTTTAACTATTTTAAAAAATAGTTTGATTTTTTAAAATTACTAGTTATTTTCTTTAAAGATCGCCACTAGGGTAACTTATTATTATTCTTTTAATTATTAATGTATTGGTAAGCAAATTAAAATTTGTGAATAAAAAACAGAGGAAAAAGGAAAAAAGAATGAGACAAAAATCGGGTTACATGAACTTTTACGCAGAAATTATAATAAAGAATATAGTAATTTAAGATTTTCTTTTAACCAAATTAACCAAGTAGCCGCTGATCTACGCAAACAATACTTTAATTAACAAACATTGATGACCTCATTGTTAGCAAATAATAAAATGCATCCCAAAGAACATGTTCAACATAATGCATTATCAACTAAAACTACTCCCCAAGCTTCAGCGGAGACTTAGCCGTACAACACCCAAAAAAAGGAAAAAAAATTCATATATAACAAAAAACTTAGAATCCTTTTTTCTCAAGCTTAAAAAAAACATTTAGATAAAAAATGATAAGATTTAAGGTTATTATAACTTCTTTTGGAACCAAAATGAGTAAATTACAATACTAAGATAGTGATTTGTAATCTTAGAAATTTAACCTCAGTCTTTTTAAAAATCGAGATTATAGAATTTTGGTCATGATTTTATAAAATCTATGATTATAATACATACATATAATCTTTGTTTTTTATCAATAATCGTGACTATAAGTTAAACTATAAAAATTAAATATAAACAAACTTATATAATCAAGATTATTAAATGACCATGATCTAATCAAAATAACAAAGTTCTTAATCTTTTTAAAATTGAAATAAAATAATATATTGTGTGTTATTCATTTAAAAAAATAAAAAAAATTACTTTACATTTTTTTAATTTCTCTATTAATTTAATTTCACGTGGTTTCTCTCTTTTACATCACACCAAATTTGTCTATCAATTTTTTTAAATTTTTTCTTATTCCCTCTCTCTTTTCCCCTTCTTGCGCTAGATATTTATTTCCTTATCGCGCGATCTAATCCCATTGTTCTTCCTTTTCCCTCTTGCACAACCTCTCATTTCCTACGCAGCCATCATTTCCATTCCTTGTTGCTTATAACCCACCTCCAACTGTACCTACCTCTGGTCATACCTATCTCTGTTTCTTCCTAGCTCTAGTTTTATGTACCTAGGTCACAGATTCTAATGTTTCATTATCAGGTAGCTATATTGCTTCTCGTGCGCCTCCAACTTAATGGTGCCTTCTCTTGTTACTGACCATGTAAGAAATGATTTTATTGATGATGAATAAACGAATGTTTACAACCTATTTATACAAAAGAAAAGAAAAATTGTAATAATTAAAAACAAACACAATTATGGAGAGGCATGTTCTTGGATAGCCTGTTCTTCCCCACCAAGTTGTTGGTGGTTGCTTCCAACTGGTGTGTTGGTTGTCACCAGTTGGATCTTGAGTTGTTTAACATTCCCCCTCAAGTTGGAATATATGTTAATTATTCCTAACTTGTTAAGTAAGCTTGAGAACTGTGGAAAACTCAGGGATTTGGTAAATATATCTGTTGGTTACTCTAATGTAGAGATATAATAAGTTTTGATCATTCCAGCTTGAATCTTTTCTCTTACTAGATTACAATCGATCTCTATGTGTTTGGTTTGCTCATGAAACACTGGATTTGATGCAATGTGAATGGTTGCTTGATTGTCACAATATAACTTGGTTGGTTGGGAATGTTTGATACCCAAATCATCCAAAATGTATCGTAACCAGGTTACTTCGTAACATGTTGTTGCCATAGAGCGGTATTCTACTTCTGCACTTGATCATGAGACCGTATTTTGTTTCTTAGTCTTCCAAGAAATTAGCAAGTTTCAAAGAAACATACAATATCCTATGGTTGATCATCGTATATCTGTGCATTTTGCCCAATCTGCATAACAGAAAGAATTTAGTTGTAATGAACTAGTTGCTGAGAAAAATAGACCTTGCCCTGGTGTGTTCTTGACATATCGTAGCATTCATTGAGCTGCTTCCAAATATGGTTGACGTGGTTTATCCATATATTGATTGAGAATGTGCACGACATACACTGAGTTGGGCCTTGTGATGGTCAAATATATTAATCTCCCAACAAGTCTTCGATAGGATGTGAGATTATTGATGAATTCCCCTTCAACCTTGTTGAGGGATAAATTTTGTTCCATAAGTGAATTGGCAAATTTGGCACCAAGATAACCCATATCCTTCAATATTTGAAATGCATACTTGCGTTGTGATAGAACAATTCTCTTCCTGGAATGTGAAACTTCTATGCCCAAAAAATACTTTAATTCATCGAGATCTTTAAGCTTGAATTGTCTCATGAGATGATTCTTAGTTTCTTCAATGTCTTGTACATTGTTTCTTGTTATGATTATATCATCTACATAGACAAGAAGAGCAGAGAAGGAATTCCCATGGGTTCGGATGAATAGTGAGTGATCATACTTGGATTGGTTAAAACCAGCTAGCTTAAGTGTTGTTGATAGCTTGATGAACCATTATCGTGAGGTTTGTTTGAGTCCATATAAAGATTTGTGTAGCTTACATACTCGCGTTTCCCCCTTTCGTCCGAATCCAGGTGGAACGGACATGTAGACATCTTCATGAAGATCACCATAGAGAAAAGCATTGTTGACATCAAGTTGTCAAATATGCCAATTTTGAATAGTAGCAACGATAAGAAGAAGCCAAACAGTGACAAGTTTGGCTACTGGTGCAAAAGTTTCTTGGTAGTCAAAACCTTCAATCTGATTGTATCCTTTTGCCACTAACCGAGCCTTGTATTGTTCCACAGAGCCATCAAGATTATACTTGATTTTGTAGACCCATTTACAACTAACCGACTTCTTGTTTGGAGGAAGCTGTTGAAGCGTCCAAGTGCCATTAGTTTCAAGAGCATCTAGTTCTTGTTTCATGGAAAGCCGCCATTTTGGATCGTTGAAAGCTTCATCAAAGGTGGTTGGTTCCCTGAGAATGGAAATAGAAGTAGCAAAGGTACGATGTGCATGTGATAATTGGTCATAGGTAAGTACATGAGATAGAGAATGAAAAGTACCTTTGTCATTGGATGATGCTGAGTGAGACGAAGGAAAGGACCGAGAAGGCAAGGAAGCTTCCACATGATATTTTTGAAGATAGCTAGGAACATTGGTAGATTGACGAAGCCTATGTGTGACTGGTGTTAGAGGAGTCATGTGTGGTGGAGAAGTTGATAATGATGTTTCTGGAGATGAATTTTGAAGATGAAGAATGTCTGAGTTGATTGTTGGAAGGACATATGGTGTATGATGAAGTGATGTATTTGGATTGGTTGATTGACGAATGTTAGGTATGTCATCATAAATGGTATTTTTTGATGGAGTGAATAGAGTTGGAGTGTTGACAGTGGAAGTGAAATAAGGAAATACATGTTCATGAAAGATAACATCACAAGACACTAAAGTCTTTCTTGTTTCCAGATTGTAGACACGATAACCTTTTATCCTAGATGGATACCCAATGAATATGCATCTATGTGATCTAGCATCAAACTTGGTGATTCGATCATGATGTGCAGACACAAAACAAAGGGAACCAAAAACACGAAAATGTTTATACCTAGGAATTTTGTGAAAAAGGACTTCAAATGGTGTTTTACCCTTGAGAATAGGTGTTGGAGTATGATTTATGAGGTATATGGCTATAAGAATGGCATCTCCCCAGAATTGTTTAGGGAGATTGGATTGGAAGAGCAATGAACGAGCGATATTGAGAAGATGATGGTGTTTACGTTCAGCAACACCATTTTGTTGAGGGGTAGAGACACAACTGGTTTGATGAAGGATTCCTTTGCTAGAAAACAATTGGGTTATAGAGAACTTTGGTCCATTGTTGCTATGAATGATTTTAACTTTGGATGAAAATTATGTTTCAACAAGATTAATGAAGGTGGTCTGAAATGTGCGTGTATCAGATTAGCATGTAAGAGATAGACTCATGTGCATCTTGAGTAGTCATCAACAATAGTGAGGAAATAACATGCTCCATTAAGTACTGGAATGTGATAGCCATCCCAAATATTGACATGAATTAGTTCAAAAGGTACTTTTGTATTGATGGAACTTAGAGAAAATGAATTACGAGTTTGCTTAGCTAATGGACAAATAGAACAATCAATAATGAAACAAAAAGGTGCGTTGATGGAAAGAGAAATTACACACAAACTATTATTAGATAAATGACCAAGTTGTTGATGCCATAGATGAGAGTTGGTGGAAGTAGTATTTGAAACGGAGAAACATCCAGCCTTTTCAAAAATAGTCAGGTAGTAGAGTCTTGCTTTCTCAGTTCCCATCCCTATCGTCTTCCCTGAGCATTTGTCGTGAACAAAGCATATACTATTAGTGAAGAATACATGACAAAATGTAGTTTGAGTTAGTTTTGCTACTAAAACTAAGTTTAATTTGAAGGAGGGAACACATAAGACATTATGGAGTATGAAATTATTGGAGAAATATACAATGCCAATATGTGTGACATGGGCAAGAGAATGATTAGGTAAATGCACATGCCGATCAGTGACTGGAATGCTGGAGCTCATAAGGTTTTGGGAACAGACCATGTGATCAGTTGCTCCTATATCAAAAATCCAACGAGTTTTTGAATGGAAAACAGTTGCACATAATGTGTTACCTGAAGAACTAGTCATTTGACTTGTCATGCTACCTGATTTGGATTGATTGAGAAGTGTAAGGAGCTCTTGATATTGGGCAGATGTAAGGTTATGGGATGGTGTCTTTGTGTCAGAGTAGCTTTCTTGAAAGTCAATATGATGAGCTTTGGAGGGGAAGCCATAACTTGCATTTCTCTTATCATGAATTGCTCCTTTCTTCCGACACATGTTGATGTCATGTCCATTCAAACCATAGAAATTACATTTGAGACACTTTCGACAGTTTTCAAAATTGTGTCCATTGAGATCACAAAAATCACATTTGAGGTGACTTTGACAATTCTTAGAATTATGGCCTATATTTTTGCATCGATTGCACTTGAGATGTGGGTTCCTTGGTGGGTAATTCTTGTGAGGATATTGTGGATGATTATCTTTGGCAACAAGTGTGGCAGCTTTTGGCATCCTTTCTTTGGTTTGCGTGGAGATAACTCTCTGCTTTTCATCTTGAACAATGAGTGAATATACCTTATTTACTGTAGGTAAAGGTTCCATGAGTAAGATTTGTCCATGTGCTGATGTGTAAAGCGTGTTAAGCCCCATGAGGAACTTTATGGTTCCCTATTTTTGTTGATATTCTTATAGTTCCCTTCCGGTATTTCCTCCATAATGTGGAAGAGGACATAGTGCATCACGACTATCACATAGGCTTTTCAATTTGGTGTAGTATTCTCCAATGCTTACACCTTCTTGTATGCAATCATGGATCTCTTACTCAATGTGGAATAGATGCACGTTGTTGGTGTGTGAAAAACGTTCCTTTAATTCCTCCCATAGCTCATATGTAGTATCATTATACATGACCTTTTTGCAATTTTAGGCAATATGGTATTGAGAATCCATCCTTTGACAAGAATGTTGCAGTGAGTCCATTGTTTGATTTCTGCTTCAAAGTTTGTTGATGGCCTTTTGATTGTGTCATCAATAAATCCTTCTTTGTTTTTGGTGATGAGAGCCATGAGCATCGCATGACTCTAAATGTGATAATTTTCTTGATTTAAGGATTGAGCTACTAGAACCATGCCTGGTTGGTCTAAGTGGTGTAGATATAATGAATAGCTAGGGTCATCATACCATTTTGGTAAAGTAGGGTTGGTATTGGTAGTTGTAGACATTATTGTTAGGTAAAATAAATCGAAAGAACGAGATAGAATTTAATGTGTTTTATACAACAATGACTATTTATAAAACAAATAATGAACTAAAATATGCTTTATATTATAGAAAATGAGTCAAGGATTACAAAACCAGAAATTTCAGCCACAGAACCGGTTGAAAAGTTGGTGAACCAGAGTCTGGAGTGGTTGGAACATCGTCTGCAACGCTAGAGCACTAAACCGGATGAAGACTGAACCGGATGGAGGACCAAACCGACTAAAGACCGAACTGGAAGAATGATGCATCGTTTGCTTCAGAGGCGTGTTGAACGACGTGTCGTTTGAGTCATCTTCCTCAATAGCTAGCGCGTGTGAGTCCGACGAGGCGCGTGGAAAGCTGGTGAACTCAGACAAGGTGCATGTAAGCATGTGTGATGATGTTTTGGCTTGAAATTAATTGCAGATTGCTCGTATTTTTTTGGATATTATAATGGGATGAAATTGAAATTATTTTGTGAATCAAAATTGATTTTGAAAAAAAAAATAGAATGAGAAAAGAAGAAAAAAATTGTATTTGAGTTGAATTTTTTGAGAATTATTTCCTAAGCTCTAATAGCATGTAAGAAATGGTTTTATTTATGATGAATAAACGAATGTTTATAACCTATTTATACAAAATAAAAGCAAAATTGTAATAATTAAAAATAAACACAATTATGGAGAGGAATGTTCTTGGACAACTTGTTCTTCTTCCCTAATCTATTGGTGGCTGCTTTCAACTGGTGTGTTGGTTGTCACTAGCTAGATCTCGAGTTGTTTAACAGACCATCCCCCAACCTCAACTAGACCACCAATTTTTGGCTTGTTATTATGGTTGATTCCCTCTATGCAGGTTTAAACAAGGTGAGGTTTTTGATGATTTCTTTGTATGTTTTTCCATCAATAAAATGGTATTGCATGATATGCAAGATCAGGCTTGAAATATGTCTGCACAATAAGAACCCAAAATTAACTCTTCCTTGATTTTTCCGAGATATTGTTGAGACAAGATACTTAAGAAGTATAGGATATTTATAATTTTCAGGCAAACCAAGTTTTGAGGCTCTAGATTTTCACATTACATTGTCCATTTGGACTATAATTCCACGACTTCTTTTACTTGATATTTTATTTATTTATCTTGCTTAAGTTTGGTTTATTTTAATAATAGATCAACATCACAATTGTCTCCAACATGGAGCCTGCCAACTAAGTTTGGAATCTGAATGTGTGATTTCTCTTTGGCGAAAGTTGTACAATTGTATGTTTTTTAATGGAGTTAGGTTGAAAAGGTTACTAGCCATAGCTCGTTTTCAGAACCTTTTAGTTCTTTGACATAATAATTGTTATATTTTTGAATTTTATTGGGACATAATGCATGTATTTTTCCATAGAACAAAGGTGTGATGTTAAAAGAAAAAAAATGCTAACATTAGTTGATTGGGATTAGCATTAAAGTAATATCCCTCAAGCACTTATTCAAATGAAAGATTACAAGTTGAAATAAAAATCTAATTTCATAACACACATCACATAATCTGTTAGGGTAAAGCTAATAAACTTAAACATGTCAAACTCTTATCTACTGTCTGAATCTGAAACCCTATTAATTTGCCTGAAAATCAAATCGAAGAATAATTGAATTTTTGATGTTGCAATAGAAACAAAGTCTAACAAAATCCTGGATAATTTCTTAAATATGTGTATGCTCATTCTTAGAAATACACTTGTCAATACCCATAAATGTTAGCATAAGACTCCTATCTTTGTTGTTTTTTTAATTACACTACTCAATATTATTTAGGTATTAAAATTTTATAAACATTTTACTATATTTATCTCCATATTTTGATTGTATATTTAAATATATACGCATTCTTACTAGTGTTATATAGCATTACTCTATTATTTATTATATTTTTTAATAGTGTTACTTAGGTCTTTCGTTTTCATAAGTAGTTATATATAGATGGGTGCAAACTTGTACAAGTTTCACCTTGTAAATAATTGTAAACAACCATCGTCCAAAAAAATAAACAAATAAATAAACTATTATGACGCACTTGAGAACTTTGATACTTTAGAATAATAATATCAGAACCATTTCGATATCTATCACAAAAAATGTTTAGTTATTTTCTATTATATATAATAGTGTTATTGTCTTATATAAGAATTTGACATGCCAAATACATACATAATATTAATTTTTAGTGTATAATATGTATTGTGTTGTGTCATTTAGAATGAATAATTCTTAGATGATGAAGCCAAGATTTTCACAAGAGTATATGGAAAGAGTAGAAGTGTTTTTGAATTTTGCTTGGATTAATGCCACATACGATACAATGAGTTTATTTAATTTCCTTACAATGATTGCATAAACATATAATTTCAAAAATATTGATGATATATGAGATCATCTTATTTGTAGTAGGATTATTCAAACTTATATAAATTGGTATATGCATGGGAGCCCCTAATTCAAGAGAATGATGAAAAAGACACACCATTGAACGTTTAGTTCATATCCACAGATATGGAGGATTCCCCTATTGAATGGTAAATGCTAGAGGAAATGAACCTAACATTAATCCTAATGAATTTAACAAGTTTCTAGAAGATGCAGAGAAACCGCTTTATCCCAATTGCACAAATTTTACCAAGTTTTCTACAATGGTGAATTTATATAATCTTAAAGAGAAACATGAATTCTCTGATGTGGTTCACTGCTATATTAAATTTAACTCATGAAATGCTCCCAAAGATAAATGAGTTTCCTATTTTTACTTATGAAGTGAAAAAAACATTGAGTAAGTTTGGTATGGAGTATGTAAAGATTCATGTTTGTTTAAATAATTGTATCCTTTATAGAAAACAATATCAAAATGCTACTCAATGTTCAGAGTGTGGTACTTCAAGGTGGAAGCCGACATCAAATGGTAATAAAGTAAAAGAAGGAGTGCCAACTAATATGCTTTGGTACTTTCTACTAATACCTCATTTTAAAAGAATGTTTAAAAGTAAGAGACATTAAAGATGTTGATTTGGCATGCAAAGAACAAATTAATTTGGGGATGGTATTTTGCATCATTTAGTAGATTTCCCATGTTGGAAGGTAATAGATGAAAAATGGCTAGATTTTAGGTCAGAGCTTAGGAACTTGCATTTTCCGTTGATAGGATCAACCCTCACAACAATCTAAGTAGTAGATACAGTTGTTGGCCGATGATTACTATCACATATAACCTTCCTCCTTAGTTATCCATGAAAAGGAAGTTTATGATGCTTTTCATGTTAATTTCTGGACCAAAATAGCTAGGTAATGACATTGACATAATTATTTTTTTGTCAATCTACTTGTTTCCATGATTGACTTGGTAATAATTTAAATTATTTTTGTATTTTCTTTTCTTGTTTTTTTATTTAAATTTTTTCTTTACCAAAATAGGTGGCTAGTTAACAATAATTTAAAATGTGTATACATTACAACTCAATCATGAAGGAATTTATTATTGATAGTGAAGTTGATGAGATACGAAATGAGTGGACAGAGTTCACGAATCGATTCCTACAGTTATAGCTAGCTAGTTAAACCATCTATGTGGAATGAGGCCTTGATTGCACGCATTTCCCATAAAAGTTTTGCATCCCGTAAAACTAACCAACTTTCAACAACTATTATTCTTTCATCCTTAGATTTTTTATGTGGTGCCTTATATCAAAAGAGGATACTTTAGTAATCTCAAGTAGGTTGTATATCATGTATTAAGTTTCTTGCTTGATTGATCGAATCGTTAGTAGCTATTCTTTATAGATATTAGTAATCTTCTGCTGCATTGTTCTTGAAATATTTTGGAATAAAATTGACATGTTTGTGTAATTTGTAAGTTTTGTAAGGATATATACTTGGGACCATATTGACTTGCATTCCTAGGGAGTCCTTGATGAAAGTTTGAGATGGTATCATACATAGATTAGTGTACATGTCAACACAGTTACTCTTCTCTAACCTACCAAATTATATATTAAATATGAAATTGAAATTATTTCAGTAACTTGAATATGAATGTTTAGTGACTTTTTTATTGATATAAATTATAATAAATAAGATGTTGATGACAAAGCAGGCTGCATAAGAGGTACTAGAAGGGATGGACTCAATACGATAATCAAAGGATGTCTATGTAGCGAAGAAATTAGCAATGCACATAGCAGATGTTGCCAAGGAAGAAGATTTTGAAGAAAAGCATGACAATGTGTCATGAAAATATCTTTCATATTGATTTAGATTGTGGATAATTTGATTAGTATTAGTATTTGGTAAATTGTTTGCATGTATTTTACATTTTGGAACACTTTAATTAACTAGCTAATAAGGCTTTATTATGTTTTAGTGCATAAACTTTCAAATGTAATTTCACTCTTAATTTTAATATAATTACTTTTAATATTCTTAATTGATAAAATTATTATAATTAATATTGTAAATGAGGTTAATTGAGATGTATATGGTCACAGTTTAAGTGTAATCGAGATAATAGACATATCATTTGGTCTTGATCTTATAAAAGATTGAGACCAAATGATATATATGTGGCATTGGTCTTTTATAAGATTGTGACCAAATGGTATGTGTTTGACCTTGGTTTTTTATAAGATAATGACCAAATGGTATGTCTATGATCATGGTCTTATAAAAATTCGAGATCAAATGATATGTCTATGACCTCAGTTTTTTATAAGACCGTGACTAAATGATATGTTTATAGTCTGAGTCTTTTTATAAGACCATGATCAAATTATATGTCTATAGCCTCGGTTAAAAATTGAGACTATATGTAACAGTCCTTGGTTTCTTTCACTTAGACCTCAGTTTTTATAACTGTGGCCATAGACCTACAGCCACGATTAAAAATCGAGATCATATATCAATTTTGTAATAGTGAAAATCCATCCAATACCTATAAAAAGGTCACACGTCTTTAACATGTCTTATTCTATTTAATTTAAACGAAAAATCACAATTCAAATTTATTTGAATTTTTCTAAAAATTATGATACCAGTCGAACATAACCTAAAAATAATATGACCAAACTACTTATTTTGGTAAATGAGACTCCTCACCTAATACAAAGTTACTACCATAAAATACAACCCTCTCCAACATTCTAGTTTGGAAAATGGTAAATGTCCAATTAGAGAACAATTTGTTATTAATATGAACATAAACCATCAGTGAAATATTTTCAATTTCATATCTCATAGCATGCTATATATATATATATATATAAACATGTTGGTCTAGCAGTTGAGTTACTCATTAGTATGTACAAATATCCCGTAACCATTGGAGGTCCAACAAAGAGGGAAAAATTCAATTATAGAAATCTAGGAAAAATATAGATTAAGACATTAATTAAAAAGAATATGAAGATGAAAGAAAAACCTGGATCAATCGAAAAGATAAGTAGGCTACCAATGGTGACAATTTTTTTCACGTTTTCTCGATTAACAAACAAGCTTTTGCTTGATTTTCTTTTTATGATAAGCCAGACTTACACTCGATTGTAGTGGATCAATAATGCTTATCATTTCTATGAATCTTTGGCTGCAATTTGAGGCTTGAATTAAGTGTTTTTACTAGTTTTCCGACAAGAATTTTCCTTTGATAATCACCTATAGAGGTTCTAACATCTCTTCTTCTTCACTTTCATTATAGGTTTCCACCTCACCACTAGCTAAGGTGATCATTGCCTTCTTATTTGGACATTGAGAGGCTATATGACCATTACTAAGACACCGAAAACACTTAAAGTCACGATTACGAATTGGGGTGTCCATTTTACCTTTTTTCTTGCTAGCCCTCATATCTTTGGCTTTGTAAGGCTCAAATCTTGGTTTGGATGTAGCTCCTTCATCATTTTTCTCATTGGACTTCCAAGGACTAGTAGGGCTTGGTTTTGGAATAATGGGACTAGACCTTGATGGTTGGGACTGAAAACTCCATTTCTTTAATTGCCTTTCCACCTTAATTTGAATGTGGACCATGCCCTCCATCTCCACATAATGATGAAGTTCCACAATGTTAGCAATAACCCACTTGTTAAAGCACAAAGGATACTAACTCAAAGTGTTTAGGATCCTAGAATAGAATAATTAAGCACAAGGGAAATCAAAAGATTAACAATATTGGAAGAACAAGAGGATTCTAGGGCGCAAGTTTATCTAAGTGAAAAAGATTCTAGGGTTCAATGTAAAATACAAGAGGAGGTGTTACCTAACTATAGACATTCAGGTGAGTTTGATAATGGTGCAAATATTTTAGATGAAGATAGGATAAGGAAAAAGATTAGAATCCTTGTATTTAATCTTTAAATTCACATGAAAGACCCAACATTTAATACAATTCCTCAATAAAAATGTATTGAAGAGGGCCATTAATATTTATGGGATAAAAAGGCTTATAGATATAAGATTTAATCATTTGAATAAAAAGAGATCGAGGGTTTTATGTAAAGGAGAAAGCTCTGGATTTTCTATTTGTGGATCAATTATGAAAGATAGAGAAACATTTGATATTGTTACATGCAATCTAGAGTGTGAGTGTGCAAAAGTTCATTCAACCAAATGTGTAAGACTTGAGTAATTATCGTTTGAGTTTTTAGGAGATTTTCAAAATAATTCAAAAAACTTCAAAGAGAGTGATTGAAATGCAAATAAGTATTATAAACTGACATTACCAAGAAATAGACATAGCTCATAGGAAGACAAAATTGTTATTGATATAGTTTATGAAAAACAATATGCTAAACTATGAGACTATGTAGAAGAAATTAAACGGACTAACAAAGGAACAAATGTGATAATTAGTAGTGAGTTAAGCCATTGTGCTAAACTCATGTTAAAGAGAGTGTATATATATTATGAGTTAACAAAGAAAGGATTTCTTGAAAGATGTAGATTTATATAGGGTTTGATGGTAGCTTTTTAAATATTCTTTACAAGGGACAACTTTTAAGTGTTGTGGTGGACGAGTTTTACCATTTATGTTATTATCTAGAGTAATCTTATTATATCAAATATAACTTTTAGTGGTAAAATTATGAAGATAAATTAAATTTTTTCTAGGATTTATATATTAGTGATAAATGTTAAGGACATAGATAATTTTGTGTATATGTTTTTTAAATAATGAAAAAATATTAGTAATAAATATATTGTTTTAGGTTATTTTATTAATGACAAAATGTTAGAAACAAAAGTTATTTTGTCACCGATACAAAAATATTGAAATTTTTTACCGAGGCATCAAATGTATTATATTTACCCGTTAAAATGATAAAAAAATAATTTAATTTTATGGTGATAATCTTTTTGTTAAGAATAAGTGAATTAAAGAAATAATCTGCTTTTGTCTGGAATTATTATAAAAGAGGCATGACATCAGGCGCCAAGTGAAATAATATATTTGGATTTTTTTTTCCTTTCTAATTTTTATTAGTTTCTCCATCTCTCCAGTTTACCATCTCCTTAGTTTCTCCATTTCTCAAAGCTGAACCCTTCTTCTTCTTTTTCTTCAAATTTCTTTTCCTCATCTACCAATCCGTATCATCTCCTTTCTGTGCTGGTATTAATTCATAGCTTTATTATTTTATAAACTTTTCTACCTTTCCATCGTCTCCCTTATTTGTTTTCTTTTATAAATTTGTATGCTTTGTGTTTAATTTGTTTGTCTTTCTGATTGGGAATTTGGGCCAAAGTGAAGAACCATTCTTAATTCACTCGATTTCCCACTAATTTGACCAGAATAACGGCGGTCTACCCATCATTTTAACCCATCACCGTCTGGTTTCACACAATCATTGTCGGCTGGGTGAGTCTCATTTATCTCTATTTTACATTTAAAGTGAATCAATATTTACGGTTGGAATGACTTGCTAGATGCGTCTTATTCTTGGCTGAATAAATGACTTATTACTTAGGAGCGAACCTTCTTATCCACTTTGTTAAATTGATTTTATTAGTGTTGTTTAATAACCCTTTCTGGATTGGATAACAAGGAAACACATCAATGACCAGTCTAACAGATTTCATATTGGCCTCTTGGCCTAATGGCTCTTAACCCCACGAAGAGTACATGAAGGTCACGCACACATTAGCCTATCATGATCCTTGGGATTGACAATAAAATGATACATCGTAGCAAAAGAAATCTAGATTTTAACTAGTTTTCAATTGAGTAATTTGTCATTGCATATTAGACTTTTCTTTCTCTAGCTAGCCAAATGACCTACTGTTAGAGACAAGTCTCTATATTCTAAGTGAAATATCACCTAATCCCACGACCAAAATATCTTTAAAACAAACCAACAACCTACTCAATTAACTGATTTTCTAAAGCAACTTACAAGCTGCTACCCATTTTCCATTTCCATCAGCTGATCATAATTCACACACAAAAAAAGGCTTAAATAACAATAATAATAAATCAAGCAACAAATTTAAAAATTAACTTATAGGTTTATTAACACAGAAACCAACTTTACTCTTTGAAATTAACACAGAAACAAGTACTAGTTTCAAAAGGCATAAATAGCAGTGGAAATGTTAATCACAAGAGCAGAAGAAACCAAAGCTACTAAAGCACAACAACCATATTATGTTTTTGGGTTCAATTCCTCCTGGTTTTTATGTTTCTTTTTCCTTTTCATTACCTTCCTGAGATTTTTGGCATTATATTAGCACCATAAATGATGATACTTGTTATAATGTCCTTAAATTGCTTGAAGTTTGTGTAAGAAATGGTTTAATTTACTTAATGAATGAATGTTTACAATCTAATTTATACAAAACAAAAAGAAAATTATAATGATTAAAAATAGACATAATTATGGTGGAAATGGTCTTGGATTCTTGTTGCCCCTTGTACTCTCGGTGTTGGTTGCCTCCAGTTGCCTCCAGCAAGTTCTTGAGTTCTTCAACATTCCCTCTCAAGTTGGAATATATGTTAATTATTCCTAACTTGTTAAGTAAGTTCGAGAATTGTGAAAAACTTAGGGATTTGGTAAAAATATCTGCTAGTTACTCCGATGTAGAAATATGATAAGTCTTGATAATTCCAGTTTGAATCTTTTCTCTCATTAGATGGCAATCGATCTCTATGTTTTTGGTTCGTTCGTGAAACACTGGATTTGATGCAATGAGAAGGGTAGCTTGATTTTCGCAATATAACTTGACCGATTGGGAGTGTTTGATATTCAAATAATCCAAAATGTATTGTAACTAGGTTACTTCGTAGCAGGCCGTCGCCATAAAACGGTATTTTACTTCTACACTCGATCATGAGACTGTGTTTTGCTTCTTAGTTTTCCAAGAAATTAGTAAGTTTCTAAGAAACATACAATATCCTGTGGTTGATCGTGGTGTGTCTATACATCTAGCTCAATCTGCATCACAGAAAGCATTTAGCTGTAGTGAACTAGCTGTTGAGAAAAAGAGACCTTAACTTGGTGTGTTCTTGACATATCGTAGCACTTGTTGAGCTGCTTTCAAATGTGGTTGTCGTGGTTTGTCCATGTATTGATTGAGAATTTGCATAACATACACTAAGTCGAGCCGTGTGATGGTTAAGTATATTAATCTCCTAACAAGTCTTCGATAGGATGTGGGGACATTGATGAATTCTTCTTCAACCTTGCTGAGGGATAAATTTTGTTTCATAGGTGAATTGACAGGTTTGGTACGAAGATAACCTATGTCCTCCAATGTTTTAAGTGCCTACTTGCGTTGTGACAGAACAATTCTCTTCTTGGATTGCGAAACTGCTATGCCCAAAATATATTTTAATTCATCGAGATCCTTTAGCTTGACTTGTCGCATGAGATGATTTTTAGTTTTTTCAATGTCTTGTAGATTGTTTCCTATTATGATTATATCATCCACATAGACAAGAAGAGCAAAAAAGGAATTACCGCGGGTTCAGACGAATAGTGAGTGATCATACTTGGATTGGTTAAAATCGGCTAGCTTAAGTGTTATTGATGGCTTGATGAACCATTGTCATGAGGCTTGTTTGAGTTCATACAAAGATTTGTGTAGTTTACATATTCGTGTTTCCTCCTTTCGTTTGAATCCAGGTGGAAGAGACATGTAGACATCTTTGTGGAGATCACCATAGAGAAAGGCATTGTTGACATCGAGTTGGCAAAGATGTCAATTTTGAATATCAGCAACGACAAGAAGAAGGCGAACGGTGATAAGTTTGGCTACTGGTACAAAGGTTTTTTGGTAGTTAAAACTTTCAATCTGACTGTATCCTTTGGCCACTAACCGAGTCTTGTATCGTTCCACAGAGCCATTAGGATTATACTTGATTTGTTAGACCCATTTACAACCAACAGGTTTCTTGTTTAGAGGAAGCTATTGAAGCGTCCAAGTGCCATTAGTTTCGAGAACATGCAGTTCTTATTTCATGACAAGTTGTCATTTTGGATCGTTGAAAGCTTCAGCAAAGGTGGTTGGTTCGCTGAGAATGGAAAGAGGAGTAGCAAAGACACGATGTGCAGGTGATAATCGGTCATAAGTAAGTACATGAGATAAGGAATGAGAAGTACCTTTGTTATCAGACAATGTAGAATTAGATGAAGGGAAGGACCGAGAAGGCAAGGAAGTTTCTACATGATACTTTTGAAGGTAGTTAGGAACATGAGTGGATTGACGAAGTGTATGTGTAACTGGTGTTGAAGGGTCACGTGTGGTGCAGAAGTTGATGATGGTGTTTCAGGAGGCGTATCTTGAAGATTAGGGTTGTGTAAGTCGATTGCTGGAATGACAGATGATGTATGATTAAGTGATGTATTTGGAATGGTTGATTGTCGAATGTCAAGCATGTCATCATAAATAGCATTTTATGATGGAGAGAATAGAGTTGGAGTGTTGACAGCGGAAGTAGAATAAGGAAACATATGTTCATTAAAGATGACATCACGAGACACGAAAGTTTTGCTTGTCTCTAAGTTGTAGACCGGTAACCTTTTATCCTAGATGGATACCCAAAGAATATGCATTGATGTGATCTAGCATCAAACATGGTTTGTCGATCATGATGTGTATACGCAAAGCATAGAGAACCAAAGACACGAAGGTGTTCATACCTAGGAACTTTGTGAAAAAGGATTTCAAATGGTGTTTTATCCTTCAGTACAGGTGTTGGAGTACGATTTATGAGGTATGTAGTTGTAAGAATGACATCTCCTCATAATTGTTTAGGGAGGTTGGCTTGGAAGAGCAATGTGCGAGCTATATTGAGAAGGTGACGATGTTTGCTTTCAATAATACCATTTGTTAAGGGGTAGAGACATAATTGGTGTGATGTAGGATTCCTTTAGTAGAAAACAATTGAGTCATAGAAAATTCTGGTCCATTATCACTACCAATAATTTGAACTCGGGATGCAAATTGTGTTTCAATAAGATTAATGAAGGTGGTGAGAAATGTACGTGTATCAGATTTAATGTTTCAGAGATAAACTCATGTGCATCTTGAGTAGTCATCAACAATAGTGAGAAAATAACGTGCTTCATTTAGTGCTGGAATGTGATAGCCCCCTTAAATATCAACATGAATTAGTTCATATATTGATTGAGAATGTGATAGCTTCCAAATGTGGTTGTCATGGTTTGTCCATGTATTGATTGAGAATGTGCACAACATACACTAAGTCGGGTTGTGTGATGGTTAAGTATATTAATCTCCCAACAAGTCTTCGATAGGATGTGGAGTCACTGATGAATTCTCCTTTAACTTTGCTGAGGGATAAATTCTATTCCATAGGTGAATTGGCAGGTTTGGCACGAAGATAACCTATGTCCTCCAATATTTTAAGTGCCTACTTGCGTTGTGACAGAACAATTCCCTTCTTGGATTGTGAAACTTCTATGTCCAAAAGATAATTTAATTCGTCGAGATCTTTTAGTTTGAATTGTCGCATGAGATGATTCTTAGTTTTTTCAATGTCTTGTAGATTCTTTCCTATTATGATTATATCGTCTACATAGACAAGAAGAGCAGAAAAGGAATTACCACGGAATCAGACGAATAGTGAGTGATCATACTTGGATTGGTTAAACCGAAAGTAAAGGAGGTAACAAGGATCCATGACCATTTCCACCATAATTATGTCTATTTTTAATCATTACAATTTTTCTTTGTTTTGTATAAATTAGATTGTAAACATTCATTCATTAAGTAAATTAAACCATTTCTTACATGGTATTAATACTTAGGAATAAGCTCTTCGAAAACCCAGCTCACATAGAAAACCCATATTTTTTTTCTTCTAAATTTTTTTTCTTTTCAAAATTAATTTTGAATCACATCCATAATTTCAAATTCATCCCATTATATTTTTTAGAAAATTTCAAGCAATCTGCAATATTTTTCAAGCCAAGAAGACCATCCACGTACCGACACGCGCTTTGCCAGAGTTTCACGCGCCTTGCTGGAGTCTCGTGTGCCTACATGCGTGCTCTTTGAAGAAGATGACCCAAATGACATGCCGTTCAAACCGCTCTATGAAGAAAACGACGTGTTGTTAGCCGGTTCAGTATTCCAACTATTGATTCAATCATCGCAGACGTCGGTTCACCCATTTTTCGACTGGTTCCCAAACTGAAATTTTCGGTTCTAGAATCCTTGATCTATTTTCTATAAAATGCAACCCATTTCAATTTATTATTTTTTCATACACAATCATTATCATTTAAAACACACTAAATCTTATCCCGTTTTCGATTTTTTCACTTAACAATCCTCTCTGAAACTACCAATACCAGTCTCACTGTACCAAAATGGTATAATGATCCTAGTCATTCATTATACCTGCACCACTCAGACCAACCAAGCATGGTTCTAGTGGCTCAATCCTTAAATCAGGAAAATTATTATATTTGGAGTCATGCGATGCTCATGGCTCTCACCATTAAAAACAAAGACGAATTTATTGACGGTACAATCACGAGATCACCAGTAAATTTTGAGGCAGAAATCAAACAATGGACTCGTTGTAACATTCTTGTCAAATGATGGATTCTCAATATCATATCGCCTAAAATTGCGAAAAGTGTCATGTATAATGATATTGCATATGAGCTATGAGATGAATTAAAGGAATGTTTTTCACACACCAACAACGTATACCTATTTCAAATCGAGCAAGAGATCAATGATTGCATATAAGAAGGTATGAGCATTGGAGAATACTACACCAAGTTGAAAAGCTTATGGGATACTTGAGATGCACAATGTCTCCTTCCACATTGTGGAGGAAATGTCGGAAAGGAACTACAAGAATACTAACAAAAGTAGCAAATAATAAAGTTTCTCATGGGGCTTAACGTAGTTTACACAGCAGCACGAGGACAAATCTTGCTCATGGAACCTATACCTATAGTAAATAAGGTATACTCATTCATTGTTCAAGATGAAAAGCAGAGAGCTGTCTTCACGCAAAGCGTAGGAAGGATGTCAGAAGTTATCGCACTTGTCGCCAAGGATAGTCGTCCACAATATCCTTACAAGAATTACCAACCAAGGAACTCACATCTCAAGTGCGATCAATGCAACAATATAGGCCACAATTTTGAAAGCTGTCGAAATCACCTCAAATGTGATTTCTGTGATTTCAATGAATGTACCATCAACATATGTCGAAAGAAAAAGGTGATTCAAGACAAGAAAAATGCAAGTTATGGCTTTTCCTTTAGTGCTCACCATACTGACTTTCAAGCAAGTAGCTCCGACACAAGGACACCATCCTACAACCTTATATTTGTCCAATATCATAAGCTCCTTACACTTCTCAATCAAGCCAAATCAGGTAGCATGGCAAGTCAAGTGATCGCTCCTTCAGGTAACACATCATGTGCGAGTGTTTCCCATTCAAAAACCTGATTGATTTTTGATATAGGGGCAACTGATCACATGGTATGTTCCTAAAGCCTTATGAGCTCCAGCATTCTAGTCATTAATCGGCATGTGCATTTACCTGATCATTCACTTGCCCGTATCACAAATATCCGGGCCGTACATTTCTCCACTAATTTCATACTCCATACTATCTTATGTGTTCTCTCTTTCAAATTAAACTTGATTTCAATAGCCAAACTCACTCAAACTTCATTTTGTCATACCACCTTCACTAATAATGTATGCTTTGTTCAGGACAAACGCTTGGGGAAGACGATTGGGATGGGAACTGAGAAAGCAGAACTCTACTACTTGATTATTTTGGAAAAGGCTAGATGTTTCTTCGTTTCAAATGCTGCTCCAATCAACCCTCATCTCTAGTATCAACGACTTGGTGATTTATCTGATAAAAGTTTGCGTGTATTTTCTCTTTCTATCAATATATTCTTTTGTTCTATTAGTGATTGTTCCATTTGTCTATTAGCTTAGCAAATTCGTAATCCATTTCCTTTAAGTTCTATCAATACAAGAGCATCTTTTGAACTATTTCATGTTGATATTTGGGGGAGGGATATCACTTTCTAGCACTTAATGGAGCACGTTATTTTCTCATTATTGTTGATGACTACTCAAGATGCACATGGGTTTATCTCTGAAACATTAAATCTCATACACGAACATTACTCACCACCTTTATTAATCTTGTTGAAACACAATTTGTATCCAGAGTTAAAATCATTCGTAGTGATAATGGACCAGAATTTTCTTTGATTAAGTTGTTTTCTACCAGAAGAATCCTGTATCACACCAGTTGTGTCTCTACCTCTCAACAAAATGATATTGTTGAATGCAAACACCGTCACCTTCTCAATGTAACTCTTGCATTGCTGTTCCAAGCCAACCACCCTAAACAATTTTGGAGAGATGTCATTCTTATAGCTACATACCTCATAAATCGTACTCCAACGCCTATCTTGAAGGATAAAACACCATTTGAAATCCTTTTTAAACAAAGTTCCTAGGTATGAACATCTTCGTGTCTTTGGTTCTCTTTGCTTTGCGTCTGTATATCATGATCGACCCACCAAGTTTGATACTAGATCACATCAATGCTTATTCATTGGGTATCCATCTTGGATAAAAGGTTACTGAGTCTATAACCTAGAAACAGGCAAAACTTTCATTTCTCATGATGTTATCTTTTATGAACATGTGTTTCCTTATTCTACTTCCGCTGTCAACACTCCAACTTTATTCTCTCAATCATAAAATACTATTTATGATGACATGCCTGACATCTACCAATCAACCACTCCAAATACATCACTTAATCATACATCATCTATCCTTCCAACAATCGACTCACACAACCCTAATCTTCAAGATACACCTCTTGAAACACCATCATTAACTTCCGTACCGCACGTGACTCCTTCAACACCAGTTACACACACTTCGTCGATCCACTCATGTTTCTAGCTACCTTTAAGAGTATCATGTAGAAGCTTCCTTGCCTTCTCGGTCTTTCCCTTCATCTAACTCAGCATCGTTTGATAACAAAGGTACTTCTCATTTCTTATTTCATGTACTTACTTATGATCGATTATCACCTGCACATCGTGCTTTTGCTACTCCTATTTCTATTCTCAGGGAACCAACCACCTTTGTTGAAGCTTTCAACGATCCAAAATGCCAACTTGCCATGAAATAAGAACTGCATGCCCTCGAAACTAATGACACTTGGACGCTTCAACAGCTTCCTCCAGACAAGAAACTTATTGGTTGTAAATGGGTCTACAAAATTATATATAATCCTAATGGTTCTGTGAAACAATACAAGACTTGTTTAGTGGTCAAAGGATACAGTTAGATTAAAGGTTTTTACTACCAAGAAACCTTTGCACCAGTAGCCAAACTTGTCATCGTTCACCTTCTTCTTGCCGTTGGTGCTATTCATGCTCTTCACAATTCTTTCAATAAATCAATATATCGTCAATTAATACAATGATAAATTGATCTAACTAAGGTCAAAATACTCAATTAATAAAATCCATAAAAGCAACAGGAGCATTTGTCAATCCAAACAATATGACACAAAATTCAAAATGCACATACTGCGTACATAAAGTAGTTTTTTGTATATCCCACTCTCTGACCCTCAGTTGGTATCCCAATCTGGAATAAATCTTTAAGAAGAAACATGCTCATCTAAGTTCGTTAAATAATTCATTAATTTGAGGTAATAGATACTTGTTCTTTTTCTTGACAAAAAGAACAGGTGCTCCCCAGGGTGATGAACTTGGTTGAATGAATCCCTTTGCCAATAGCTCATCTAATTGATCCTTCATTTCTTGTTTTTTTACTGGTGCCATACGATAAGGAGTGATGGATACTAGTACAATTTTATGGTATAACTTGATCATAAAATTGATTTCTCGAGCTAGAGGGAGTCCAGGTAACTCTGTTGTAAACATATCCCAATATTCGTTTACTATTGGTATCCATGTTAAGCTTATTTCATTGTTTATGTCTACTTCCAGAGAATTTAGAAGAGCCATACTTTCTGATAATTGTATTTTATACAATTATTTTCGTCTATTTTATTAATTATAATTATAATTGTTATGTTTTTTACATTTTTAGTTAATTTTTAATAAATATATTTTCAATAAAATTAATGAATTTGAATAAAAAAAGGACTTAATTGCAATTATTAAAAGCTTAAAATATAATTTGAATTAAAAGTGGGTGAAATTGCAAATATCAAAAGATTAGAAGTTAATTTGAATTAAATTTGTGGGTCAAAATACAATTAAGGAAAGTTGATTTTTCTGTGCAGGAGAAGGAAGCCACTCGTGCCAATTACATACAACGTCCAACACCTACCGTTCGATCATCCAATCAACGGTCAAGATCTGGCGCGTGGAATCCAGATGCGACAAAAGAGAGTGACCCAGTTTTCCTTGACCACGTTGCTCGGCGCCGAGTGGGGCTCACCTACCGCGCAGGCTGGCGTGTAGGGTGGGACCCACGTGTTGACTGCATAGAATTTTCTCCCGAGGCGCATTTCATCACTCACCGTTGGATCAAGTTGAACGGTCCAGATTTACGCGCATGGAATCAAGCTGTTGTGCACCGAGCAACTCGCCTATACTCCCATGCGACACGGTTCATCGAAGCATCGTGCGCCCTCGTGTTCCACCCAATACGAAGCTGCCACATGTTCCCTAAATCTTGTAGCCAATCATATGGCAACACGTGACATACTTTTTGTGAAATCAAAGCTTAAAAATTTGTGCACTCTTTATTCTCTCCACGCTTTTAGCTTTTATTATGCTCAATATTTCTGTCTCTGAGATATATTTTTATAAAAAAAGAATAAAATAGGGTTCTAGTGGGGATATATTTGGGACGCAAAAAAAGAGAAGAGTTTTTTAGTTTTTTAGTTTTAGTTTTAATTTTTCCATTTTCACTTAAATTTTCAGTTTCTCTCTGTGTGTTCTCTACAACACGCAGAACCTTTATTTAACATTTTGTGTGTTATTTTCTTAGGAAATAGAGAGAGAAGACAACGAAAAAGAAGAAAAGGGAAGAAATTTATTTTTCATTGAGGAATCGTGAAAGAGTTTCTCCTAATCTTTTTCTTTTAAATTTTATTTCTCTAAAATGTGTGATTATTGTTGTGTTGTAATTTTAATTTCTGCTATGAACTAATTTATTTGTTCTAAGGTTGCTGTGTAGCTTAAATTATGAAACTTGAATTAATTATTTTTGAATGATTTATTGAACGGTTTTAAGTTGTTTATTTTATCTGTGCTTAATGCTTTTAATTATCGAAAGATTAATTAATTGATATGTGACACTTAAATAAACTTAAAAAAGGCATTTTTGTGTGTTGCTCGTGATAAAATAACATATATATATAAGGGATAGGAATATACTTTTATTGTATGTATAACTATTTGAGAACTTAGAACTTAATAAATCTGGTTAAATTTAATTCTTATAGGAATATAATGAATTATTTTAGCGAGATGTGTCTATATGGAGCTCGGAAGAGATATATGGATAAATTAGAAGTTCTTGGTTAACAACTTAAAATATGAGAACATAAATCAAGAGAAAATAAAATGATTCAAGTGGATTAATTTGGTGAAACAACAATCCTAGAATTTTCTTTCAAACTGTTATAAAAATTAGTTAGTCAAACTGCATCAAATTATCGATTGTTTGGATAAAATCAGGTTGAAATAATTTTAGTAATTAACGAACACTAGTAACAAATCTCCATGGGAATGATATTTTACTTATCATATTATTACTTGTGACCGTGTATAATTGCACGATTTTATGTTCCGTAAAAAAGACAACACTTTCCTAGTTTTTCCTTCCACCTAAGCAAAACTTAAGGAAAGTGTTGTAATGGTTCACTCTTTTTTCCCCAAAATATTGGACTCTACACCCTTGGGGGTTTGTATGATAACCTTCTTCTCTAGGAAACTCATAATAGCATGATACTTTGTCAGTCAGTCCATTCTTAACAAGATATAATGAGATAAACTAGAAATCAGTTGCCATTAAAGCCAATCAAATAATTTTTGCAAATATATGAGATATTTGAAAAGGCTCCAAGAGGAGTATTAAAAGTAAGAGGCATTTTAATGGCTTCATAATCAAGTTTTAATATTTGGCCATAAGTTAAAGAAGTGAGTGAATGAATGAGTGACACTAGTGTCAAAAAGAACTTATGCCACAATATGCAATAATTGTTTTGACCTAAAGACCTCAATTTCCAACCTTAATTATAAATTGAACATTATGTTTAGGTTTTTGAACATGTAGAAGATTTTAGTTTTTGCTTCATAATTTTTCCATTAGCTTTTCTTTCTTAGTTTTATGTTTAGTTTTGTATACACAAGTTAGATTAGGTGATTACAAATAAGAGAATAAAAGTGAGATTTTTTAAATAAAGTGATAGAAAAAGGTTGTTGTAATATAGGAAATATTGTAAAGATCAAGATCTCATCTATGGAGTAGGACATATCCGTCTATCTATCTTTTGGGTATTAAAATCTTATCTGTATTTTTATTTCTTTTTAGTAAACAATTTTATATTTCTTGAATTTGTTAAAAATAATTTACTAATCATTTATTATTTTGAACATGTCTAGTTGATTGTGATAATAGGATTTTAGTTTAATTGTTATATTTGTGTAGACTATTTAGGCAAATATTTTTAATCATTATTAAATATAGATTATTTTCTATTTCAAGTTTTTTACAAAGTTTATTGTTGAGAATATATCTTTCATATAGATTTCAAATATGAAAATTATGTTTCAGATATATAAATCTAGATCTAATTTAAATGGCTTGAATATAAGTTTAAATTGGTTACCCAATCAAAGGTATCATATTAGGTGGTTTGTTAATTCCTTAAACAATAGGTATAATTTAATTAAATTAACTCAAGACCCAACCAAAGGCATTAAATGATTTAATTAATAACAAATAGTGACCCAATCAAATGCATTATTTATACATATAAGGGAGAATCAATAATTTTAATTTATATTTTATTAACCTAATTAATTTTACTAAATATAGTCAACTAGTTTAATTTTTCATTAGTTCTCCACTAATTGTTAATTGCATATATGCTTGTAATTTATGTGAGCTAATCTATTTTTCATCATTTTATTATTTTTGTCATTAGATTAATATTTTCAAAATCAAAATATTGTGACACAATGTTTAAGATTACTTTTTGTGTTTATTTTTAAGAGATTTGTTGAATTATTTAAAATACGTACTTCCTTCTTAGACCAACTTTAAGAGTATATTTATAGCATTTTATTAGTGATTTTTGCAATTACAAGCTTATTATAAATTTATAAAATTTGACTATCAAGTTTTTGTGTATTAGGTGTTCCTTATTGGTAGTTTGTTGCCTGATTTGGATCTCAGATGCTTGGGATAGCAATACAAAATCAGCGCAACTGAGCTATTTTTGGGTGTTCTCATTCTTTTGGAGCACGTTGAAGGTAGGGTATTCGTCCTGGGTGTCATCCAGGCCATGGACCTACTAAGGGGATAAAATGTTATTAAGAACATGTTAGGAGCTCATCATAGTGACTTAACATATCAAATATGTTGTTTGGAGAGAATTGAATGAAGAATGCGATGAATTGAGTGTAGAACAAGAATAATGCTTTTATTGTTCTTAAGTTTTAACTATGAACACCAAATTTATTTCCCACAAAGGGTGCCATATGTTGAAGTCGATTTCTGTTGGGTCGTGTTCTTTAGACACAGATCTACAAATCATGAAAAAATCACATCAAAAGGGATAACATCGGTGGGTGTTGTATACGCTTCGATATTTAAGTCAATTTTTGAGAAAAAAAAACTAAGATTAAAGGGTGTTTAAGAGAGTTTGATTGATGAGTTAAGGCATTAGGTTATGCATACATCATTTGTTTATGAAGACTTATTTAAAGGTTTTATAGGGAATGACATAATCGTAAATAATTATTATCAATTAACTAATATTTAAATTTATAATATTTAAATATTGAATGATTAATATATAATTATTTAAAATATTAATACTTTTCAAAAATACATATCGAGTAATTAATATTTATTTTAAATTTAAATAATAAAATATAAACTTAATTATGCATTGATTGAAATCATTTGATTTTTCAAAGTAATGTGTACCAATTAAACAGGGTCACATGTACCTAGTGATTTTTCAATGTAACACATATCAACTTAAAAAATATATAAATGTGTGTTCATATACTATGTTTCTAACATTTTTGAAGTTTTTGATCTACTAAAAATTGGATGACTTTTGCATACTTTAATCATAGGTAGTGAATCGTTGATATTATTTATCATATATATATATATATATATATATATAATGGTCAAAATGATAAATTTAAATAAAATGGTACAAAAAGAGTGTATGAATATACCAAACCTAGCTAAAGCACATTTCAGATATAATTCTAACACTTGAGTTATGTGATATATATAATAAAGGGAATTATCAATGACAATTTATTATTGGAAAATTAAATGAAAATTGAACTGTTGTTACATATTTTTTATAACTATTAAAATCTTTAAATCTTTCTTTTTTAGTTTTCTTTTTTCCGTTTGAATTTCTTTTCTTCTTCTGTTTTCATTTTTCTTTAAAGACTTAATTTTCTTTAATTATGTGATTGCTTAAATGATGAGAGCGTTATGAGATATATATTATATATATATATACGAGAACAAGAAGGAAAAAAGGAGAAGAAAAATGAAAGAAGAAGAAAGCTGAAACAAAGAAGAAAAATTGAGAGTAAAGAAAACAGAGGAAGCTGAGAAGAAGAGAAAAAGAAGATAGAGAAAAGGAAGAGAAAAGGAAAAAAAAAAAAAAGAATGGAAAGAGAAAAGAAAAAAAATGATTTATTTATTTATTTATTTTGGTTTTATATTTTTTTATCAAGAATTGTGTTCTTTTAATAGAGTTCGTATACTTTAAAGTTCGTTAAATAATAAACTATGGTATAAGTTTATTATTGTGTAATTATTGTACTTTGAAAAATAAGTTTTCGTCGTTCTCGTACACCCATAGTGAACGAAAAAATTATCATAAAGATATTGTGTGATACACAAGCCTCAATTATTATTTAAATTATATATAAATTATTTATACATATATTTATATTTGTGTATTTTTAATTTTAATAAAATAATTTTATTTTTAAATTTGTTTGTTCATATATTATTTCCTATATTTACATTATAAGTAATATCAATATAAAATACATAAGAAGTAACATCATTAAAAAAATGCATAAAAATTAATAAAATAAATTATTTATCAAAATATATTTTTTATACAAGTAAAATGACTAAATTGTTTAAAAAAAAAAAGAAAAGTGTACTCTTCTTTAACCGTCTACCCAAGAGGTAAAATTTTAGAAATGATATTTTTATTTTCATGTCTTCTAACTACTTTATCACTCACTTTTATTTCTTGTTTTTGTAAAATATATATAAAATAGTTTTTAGATTACAAATAGAATCGTCTTTTTATGGATTCATTTCACATCAATAACTCGACTTCTATCACCTATAAGTAGTTTTAGACAAGTTTCTTTTGAAGTAGATACGAAATAAAATGTTTATATCGATGGCTCAAACCTCTTAGCTCCTTTGGTTACTCTTATGATAAGGAAAGAAAATAGCAATAATTTTGGCCATTTTTTAGGTTTGCGATTTACTTATAATGATATAAGTTCTAAATGAGCACTAAAAAGATGGGAGTTTTAACGCATCCAACATACAAGTATCCACCTGTGTAATTATTTCTTTAAAAAAAATTAGTTAGTTTTAGAGTTTCTGATGGACACATAACACCACATATAAATTGCCATTGTAATAATAAATTATTAAACTACTAAGCAAAAGTTAATTAAGAAAGCAAAGAGTGCCGTGTAAAATAGAATTTCAAGGAAGAGGTAGTGTCGGCATCGTAGCGGACTCAGCTAACTAGATAGCTACCACAAGGTATAACAGTTTTCCTTGGTTGTACTGTAAAATCATTTGCCACGTTTTTGCCAAATAATAAAACCTTATTGATCCTTTCTATTGCAACTACTTGCTCAATCATAAATTAAAGAGTAGATATATATGTATTATATATGTATAATAGTGGATTGTATCCCCTAAATTAAATATGTCCATTTTTATTAAATATGTTGGATGAATAATAATTAATTAAAAATCTATTTTATTTTTTAATAAATATGGAGTAGAAATAAGACGATAATTAAGACATTTTGACTTTTCCTAAATTAATATTCATGGTGAATATTGGTCCATGGTTCTATACGAAGATATGTTATTTATTATTTTTAGAATATATTTTTTACATATAAAATTGTATTTTCTTTCTATCTTTCATTAGTTATTTATTTGTTTCAAAGAAAAATTTACGTTAATATTGAATTTCATTAGCCTAAAATACTACGTCGTTGCATACTCTAGTAATAATAAATAATTTCTGAATATACTCTTCACTAATCATGTTTTATTCTCCTTTCATCTCTTATTATGTATTTGTTTTCTTAAAAAAAAAAAGTTACACTAATCTTACATTTTATTCTCCTTCATATCTTATTGTGTATTTGTTTTCTCAAAAAAAAATTACACTAATCTTACATTTTATTAACTTGAAATAACACTAACCTGAAATAACACGTTAGAAACAATTGACATAATGTGAAATTAATATTTTGCTTGTAATGCATTAATCAAAATAAAATTTAGGTTTGATTATCAAACTTTGTGGTGGATGCATGCAAAATGAAAGTGTTAGGATTTATTTGCTTGTGATTCATAAAATGATTAAACTCAAATGGGATTTCAAGAGAGAGCATTTTTGAAGAATTTTCTTTTTTTTCCTTTTTTTTTTTGCCTAAAAAAATGTTTTCTTTAATAGGATTAATTTTAAAAGTATAATTTATAAGAATATTTAAATTTTAACTCTTAAGTCCACTTCCAAACAAAAACGAAAATAGAGTCCAAGTAAAATCCGCTCAAGCTTATAAAAGGTTATCCCATTTATATCTAAGTCGTTTGTACGTGTTGTAAATACAAGTAATTAATGTGCTTATTTGGAGAGAAATTTTATATATTATAAATTATCTTATAATTGTAATCGATATAATAGTTTTTTATCAAAATATAATTATCTACCTCCAATCTTATTTACCAATAAACATAGTTGTGATTTATCATAATATTATAAATAGATTTTTTTTCATTTAAAAGAAAGAAAGAAAAGAATAAAGGAACATTGCTCTAGTTTGACTTTTTTTTCTTTTTCTTTTTCAATATTTATATTTGTATTATATGAATGTAACGTGATACCATAATCTAAGAAATACTTTTATAAAAAAAAAAATCTAACAAATACTGATGAACTTATGAATTATGATCACTATGTGTATTTAGCAATAAAAAAAATTGTTCACTATGTGCAAAATTTACAAAGATATGTGCGGCTAAAAAAGCACACCTTACTGTACGTAAGTTTGTTTTTCTGTAGAAAAGACATTCTATAATTTTTTTGAATGACTAAGTAAGTAGAAATGTTTTTTAAAAAGTATAAATTTTAACCTATTAAAGACAGTAAGTCTAAACACTTCTCTTGAATTTAAAATTTTAAAAATATATATATTGATTTTATATTTTATCTCCAATTCAAGATAATTTTTCCTTTTTTGTTTTTGTTAGTAAAAAGTTGAAACAATAAACTTGTAAAATAATTATTATCGATATGATTATAAATCAAGTTACAAATTATACAAAACCATAAAATAAATTAACATGAACTAAATAAACGAATTAGGGTTATAATTTATTATAGGCGTATATATCAAATTATCTTTAAGATAATTTTTTTTTCACTCATTATGAGTTTTTAAGAATATCATAAATATATGTAACATAAAATTACAACATTTTATGAACAAACCAAACACCATTATATTTATATTTACACACCAACGAAATGATTTATGTCCAACCTCTATCACATATAATCTAATTTAATTTTTTTGGGCCAGGAAATAAATTTTTTAAGTATACACAAATTTACACGAATGAAATGACTTATGTCCATCCTCTATCACATACAACCTAATTTAAATTTTTTGGGCAAGTAAAGAAATCTTTGTAAGTATACACGAAATAGAATTTCAAATGTTAAGAGTAAATTGTAGACACTTATAATCTTAAGAGCAAATTGTAATCATTCATGTAGGGATACCTTTTTTCCTTCTATATCAAAGCGTTTTAATTGATTAATTATCAATTAATCATCAAAACTTTACAATTATTTTGTTAGAGTGAGAAACAAATAAAACGACTACAAATAAATTATCGTCTTATATGTCATATATGATAGTTATTATGGAAAATATTATTTTGAGCTTTATAGGATTGATTTTGGTTATTTAATTTTTTTTTTAGGATGGTTAATAATTGTCATATTTGTTAACCTGTAGGATGGCTATTAACCATCTTAAATGTTAACTTATAGTAGGGTTATTGATTTTCTTATTTGTTAACCTTTAGTACGGTTAGCTATCTTCTTAAATGAAGTTAAACATTAGTTAGGGTATATCATAAACATACATCTCAGGAAAAAAATTCCATTGTGCAAGCTCCAGTGTTGTATGTCACCACCACCCATCGTTTCCCACCAACAATTGTCGTCGTCTCAATCATCCATGTGTCTTTCCAGTCGCAACATCCAGCTCACCATCCAAAGCACTTTACACATGCTATCGTCTCGTTCATGCTTTCCTCGAGCAACGTCACCATCAACTAGCATTGCACCACCTAACTTTCCTTCACCATTTACTGCCTTCCTCGCCACTGTCGGTCATCACCTCCTCCCATTGTCAATTATGGTTCGATGATTCTAATAATATTATTTTAATACCATCTATCTATCCATGTTACATATGATGAAAGTATTCAAAGCTGAATCGTATATATGTTATGTATATTAGTTTACTTATTAATTTCATTACTTTTGATCACATGATTCTCTAATGAATGTTAGTGGAATATTGGACGGTCATAATTTTATATGATAACTAAAATAAAATTGATATATGATATCTATTTACTGTCTTATAAGCATTATATAAGATTGCTATTGATAGTCCTCTAAACTTTTTTTTAGTATGACTATTGGCGGTCTTATAAAGATATTTTTAAGATGATTATTGACCGTTCTATACCAGCTTTCTTGTTTGACAGCTTACTTTTTTATTCAATATTCAGTGAGTGAATTCTTTTTAATTTGTTTTATTGATGGTGTTGTATTATATATGTTATGATGGATAAGAGTTGGATTTCCATGGATAGAACAAAAGTAAGTAAATTTATTGAAGGTGTGGAAAATGTTTTGTGATTTGCATCTTATAAAAAGAAGAAGTTAATATTAGAGAAGAAGTTGGAAACATGGATCCACGTGAAGTAAAGTGTGGATGATATATAAATTTTATATTTATAAAAAACTTATAAGTGTATAAATTACTTGTAATAAGAGACAAGTATAATTTCAATATTGATCTCTCCAAAAATTACAAGGGTTTTAAATAATTGTATAATTTGCTTAAAAACTTAAACGAATATAAGAAATAAAATGCAAATACTCTATTACAATGTTTTGTTTTGAAATTCCTAAACTAGTAACAAATAATTAAAATAACTAAATATAAATTTTACTCAGATAAAATAAAGACAGATATATAATTAATAATCAATGGAGAATTTATGAAAAATTTAACTAGGTAATATGTTTATTTAAAAATATTTAGGTAAATTAAAATACAAATTCAGATTATTGATTTTTTCCTTTCAAAATGAAAATTTCCTTCATTTGGGATCATTCTTTTTTGTTAATTAAACCAATTAGTGGCCTATGCTAAATATTTTTAAGTGATTGATTAAGTTATACCTAATGACTAAGGAAATAACAAATCATTTAACTTAATTATCTCGGTCGGTCAAGTCACCAATTTAAACTCTCATTCAAGCTATTCAAATTAGATATAGATGATGTGTCTACCTAATTCTCAAGTTTTCAATATATTATGAAGAATAAATAGCTAATAAATTATTCATAAATAAATCTTATAACAAATCTTGAATAAAGAAATAATTTTTATTTTTAATTATAAAAATGTTAACCTAAATAATCTATACAAACATGACAATGAAGTTAAATTCTCATTGTAAACATCACCCAAGTATACTTAAATTAAAATACATAATCAGTGGTTTAAATTCAACATTCATTCTTGAAAATACAAATAGATTAATATAAGAATAAAATACTACATATTAGATCTAGATACCAACAATGGATGAATGATGTGTCTTGTTCCAAAATTGTGATATTGATCTTTAAAGTGTTGTTCAATTTATAACAATCTTTTCTTCTTTCTTGGATCTAAAAAATCTCCTAAATGTTGCATTTGATTTATTATGAATCTAATCTATATTGTGTTTAAAAAAATATAAAAAGTAAAGAAAACTAACTGTATGGCTGGAAAATATATAATGTTATACTATGGGTACAATTTCACATTGTATCAAATATCACTATACTTTTTTTTTCTTTTTCTTTCCTTTTCTCTTCTTCTCAATTTTTTTTCTTTTATAACTGAAGAAATATAAATTTAATTACTAACCTTTCATCCTTTTTATATTCAAAATTGATTTTTCACGACCCTTAACTTGTTATTTGCAATATTTTTGGATTGTAATCAATTTTTACTGAAAGTTTCACCTTTTCTTTGTGGAGAGTTATACCAAAAATGTGTTTATGTTAAGTCCTCTTAGAGAGTAGTAGGGTAGTATAATTTGTTTCTTTGGCTCATAAAAAGGTATTTTATAACATGTTAAAGAAAAAAAAATATAATTCATATAAGCTCAAGAGTATACTAGTGACAATGATACAAGTGGTAGGCTTTAAAAGGTATAAACAATCCAAAAATAGCCCAAATCTTTTCCTAAGTATTGTGTATTCTATGATTTCATCTTATGTGATTTTCAAACAAGTTCTAGAGTTTTTTGAGACTAAAATATCTCCATGAAAAATTCGCACACAAAACACTCCTAAATACTTAGATTAATCAAATTTTTTTACCACATATAATAAGAGTCTCTAACTAAATGAAATTTACATTCAAATCATGATTTAACTTAAGCAAATTTTAAAGTCCTCTATATGTTAGAGTTATCACAATCATGTTCTTATCATTGACATATAACTTGATTCGAAATAAAAAATAAATATGCAATAAAATAAAAAGTAATCAAAACAACTAAACCTGCAATAAATAAAATGAAAAGAAATTTTTGAAAATTCTAGAATTCATAATTTCTACACCCAAAACTTAAAATTGATATTGTCTGCACCAAGGAAAATAAAAAAGAAAGGAAAAGTTACCCTTGTAGTGGAAAATTTAAGGGTTTTAAAATAAACAAACATTGTTCAAATAAAAAAATCAAAATCACTAACAAATAAAAATGTTCAAAAACTAACTAGAATGAATTTGTTTTCTTTCAAAAACTAACTACAAATTTTTTTGGTCAATTTTTTTATAAGATTTTAACTATAAACCTTTTATATTTTTTTTGAAAACTTTTATGTATTGTGTTTTTCATGCAATCCAAATTCGATAACTATGTACGAAAAACATGTACATAAAAGTATCCAAAAAAATATACAAAAATTCTATAAATTATAAAATTTTAAAAACCAATTGACTAAAAGAAAGAAGAAAAAATTATACTATCCAAATTCAATTTTAAACAGTTAAAATAAAATAATAATTGACCAAAAAATAAATAAAATTATATTGTTTAATTTCAATTTTAAACTGTAAAAAAATAAAAATTAACGAGTAATTTTACGTAGCGTCGGTTGATTTGTTGAACAGACGCTACGTCTTACGTGTAGTGTCGGTTCAACATGTCAACTGACGCTACACACGTGTTAGTTTTTCAGCAAACTGACTTTAAATTTATTATAAGTCGGTTTTCTTCAAAAATCAACTTTAAATCTCGACTTAAATGCCACATTTTGTAGTAGTGAAATATCAATGAGTTGCCTACCATTTATTATTTAGTTTAATGTCCTCAGCCTAATGGTATCTCTATTTGCTTCTCAACCGTCTGAGTCTATTGGTTTGTTTAGAATCACCTCCTCTATATTAATTAATGTGAAAAGTTCATAGTATGGCTTCAATATGTATCCATGCATAGTGAATTATTTGTTGGTACTTGGACTTTGTACTTCAATTGCACCATGAGAGAAAAAATTAGTGATAATAAATGGATCAATTCAACGAGAATGTAACTTACTTTAAAAAAGTTTAAGGCATGAAATAAATAAGAGAACTTTATCGCCAATGCTGAATTCTTTCCTCGATATCATATTTCCATGAAACACCTTTGTTTTATCTTTGTAAACTTTTGAACTTTCATAGGAATCATTTCTAATTTCCTCTAACTGATTCATGTGTAATTTTTGGTCTCATCTGGCTTCATCTAAGTCCATGTTACATTGTTTCACCACTCAAAAAGATCAATGTTCTAAGTCAACTATTAGATGATAAGGTTTGCCATATACCAACCAAATACAAAGCTATATGATAGCACCCAATTTTCTAATTTGATAATTCAATCTATGTTATGATTTATCGTTCATGGGCATTGATAAGATCCTTCCATTTTGCAAAATCTTAGAGGATGGCATAGCCTTAAAGTTAAGGGAAAGGCTCAAACAAGGAAAGGCTTATGGTGGATACCTAGGCTCCTAAAGAAGAGGAAAGGCATAATAAGCGACGAAATGCTATGGAGAGTGGAAAATAAGCATAGATCCGGTTATTCCTGAGTAGGTTAACCTTTTGAATTACTACTAAATCCATGGGTAGGCATGAGACAACTAGGTTAAGTGAAATATATTAGTAACTAGAGGAAAAGAAGGAAAAAGCTATTCCCGTAATAGCAGCGAGCAAAATGGGAACAATTTAAACTGTGAAAATAGGGTTGTGAGATAGCAATAGAAGCGTTGTACTGCTAGGTGAAATGGTGGAGTGTAGAACAATAAATGGCAATAGTCTAGCAATTGAAACTCTATTGGACACTTCAACTCGTCCACTTTTCTATGGATGGTAAAGGGTATAAACTTTATGGTTGACATTGTACTTTTCAAGTAGAGCCCAAAAAATCTTTATGGAAATAGTCCACCATTGCTGATGATGGCTCCTGGTATTCTAAGCCTAGCAAAGATGCTAGATTTTAAAAAATCTACAATCATTTTAAAGTCATTATTTCTAGTGGCTTTAACTTCTTCCTATTTAGACACGTAATCCATAACAAGTAATATGTATATAATCATAAGAAGATGGAAAAGTTCCCATGAAATTATCACCCTAAACATCATTAATTTTAACAATAAGAATTGGAATTTGTAAAATTTGAATCCTGGGACCCAAATTACGTATTCATTGAAAATGGTCACATGTTTTACAAAAAGGTGAAAGCATCCTTGAATAGCATATTCCAATAAAATCCACTAGCTAAGACTTTGAAAGTGGTTTTTTTTACTCCAAAATGTCCCTTACATACATAGGAATGAAAAAAAAAGTTAAAATAAAATTAAAATCAGTATCAGGTACACACCTTATCAATTGATCTAGGAAATATTTTCAAAAGTAAGAGTCATCCCACACATATTGTTCAGCAATCTTCATGAATTTGAATTTACTAGCTTGTGTGGGTCTTATGGGAAATTTTTACTAACCAAGTAGCTCACTATATCTATATACTAAGGAGTAAATAATGTAGTCTCAAGTAGTTGATCATTTGGAAAGTCCTCTCTTATTAGAAGTGATTCCTCTTCTTGAATTAATGTACTAAGGTAATCTACCATCACATTTTTACTTCCTTTCTTGTCTTTGATTTCAAGATCGAATTTTATAAAAGAAGAATCTACCTTATGAGCCTTGGCTTGGCATCTTTATTTACGAGCAAGTATCTAAGAGCTGCATGATCAGAGAAAATAATTACTTTTGTTCCACTTAGATATGATGGGAGTTTTTCTAAAGCAAAAATAACTACTAAAAGTTCCTTCTCCTTTCTGAAGTTATTGAGTTGGGCATTGTTTAGGTCTGTGATGCATAATATATGGCATCTAGCACCTTGCCAACCCTTTTCCCTAAAATAGCTCCAATGGCATAATCACCTGATTGATATATCAATTCAATAGTAAACTCCGATCAGATGGCTTAATGACTAGTGTTCTTGTTAAAAGTTCTTTCAATTTTTTAAATGCTTTGAGGCACTCTTCAGTGAAAACAAATGCCACTTATTTTTGGAGAATTTGGCATAGATGCCTTACTATCTTTGAGAAATCCCGTATAAATCTTTGATAAAATCCTAATGACAAAGAAAAGAATGAACCTCCCTCACATAATAGAGATGTGGTAAGAAATGAATAACATCTATCTTAGGTTTATCAATCTCTATTTCCATAGATGATGTCACATGCCCTAAAATTATACCTTGATCTAACATGAAATGGTACTTTTCTTGATTAAGTATAATGTTAGTTTCTATGCATCTCTCTAGCATTAATGCAAAATCACTAAAGCAATTATCAAATGAATAACTGATAACTGTATTTTATATAGTTATTTTCACCTATTTTATTAATTATAATTGCTATGTTTTTTCTATTTTTAGTTAATTTTAGTTTAATAAATTAGTATTTACTGTTTTTATATATTTTAAGAAAATTAAATAATTTGTATCGAAAACGTACTTAATTGCAAATTTGTGTCCAAAAATATAATTTCAAATAAATAAGTGCTTAATTACCATTTATAAAAGTCGCAAATATAATTTAAATTAAAATCGAGCTTAATTTCAATTATTAAAAGTTTAAAATTTAATTTAAATTAGAAAAAAGGCTATATTGTAATTAAACAAAGTTTAAAATGTAATTTGAAATATATTTGTGGGTGAAAATGCAATTAATAAAAGTTATTTTTCTGCGCAGGAGAGAAAATCCACGCGGCATTATCCACGCTTCACCGTGGACCGTCAGATCAACGCATAAACGGTTAGGATGCGCGCGTGTTCTTCAAACCCGACCAAGGAGAGTGGGTGTAGTGTTTCCTCTATCACGCGGCTCGGTGCCTGAGTAGGGCCCACCTGCCGCGCAGGCTGGCGTGCAGGGTGGGACCCACGTGTCCGACGCGTTGCAGCCGTTGTCGCCCACCTTCGCGCGCCTTTTTTTCCCGTGCGGTCGATCCAACTCTTGGAATCATTTCGAAGCTCTATATCAATTCGTCCAAGAAGGATTCACAAAGTGAATTAGGTAATTAACATAGTGGAAATACAAAACAACATGATTAGTTCAAAGCACAATAAAAAAACTAGTAGATACAACAATAATAATCTACATAATACACACTAGGGATGGTGTGCGTCACAGGCTCCTATCTAGACTATCAATATGCATAGATGACAAACAATAATAAAGAGTGTGACACATGGTACACTTCTAGGGTAAGGAGATAAAGACTACTTATAAACTCACACCCAGCTTATATGCATATAAAAGGCAGATTATATTAACAAATAATCTAAACATGCATATCTACTAAGAAGGAGTCCAAGATCCTATACACAATCACGTTAAAGAGTTGTTGAATCCTTAAAGACTCAACCCAACTTTGAAAACAACAAAGATAAAAACACTTTACAAATAATCACAACTATAGTACAGATGAACACAAATAGGCAGTATAATAAAGAAGAAGATATAGAAATAAATAAACAAAAAATAGGTAATAAATATTAAAAGCTTTCTAATAAGAGTTTAAACTTCACTATGTAGAGACATACACCATTTAAACTCTGATTGTTCCAGTCACACATTGAAGCTTGCACACCAATACCTCTATCAGTTGGGACCTCCATCCTAACTATCGATTGCTACTTTTTCTTACTGCTTCCATAACAATCTAGTTTGACACACAAACCTAGCTCACCCCCAGAGCCAATACCATCCAATGTGGTGTGATGAAACCCAAGTTTAGTAATGAGAAATGTGCACAATCAACATAACCACCCTCAAACATGAACACCTAATAAATAACAAGGAACATATAGTCCACCATAAACCACCAAGGGATACATGGTACAAGATGTGAGAACTCAAAAAATTTAACTCTACCTACTACAAAGAGGTTCTCATATATAAAAAGTAGCATGAAGGCAACTACCAACTGATACATGCATCACCGTATATAAACCACTTTTAAACACCTCCTCGAGTAGTTTTGCTCACACAATCACGAATCACTAATACCAAACAACACATAAGGTATTATTGATCTACAAACAAAAATAATCAGATATAAATTTGATAGAGCTCTACCATACTTTTTGGATACAAAAAAGAAGAAATGAGGGATATTTATAAAACTCAAATTTTCCACTTGGTGATTAGGGCTGTGGTGAGCTTGGTAGCGATTTTGGTGGCAAGGTGCTAAAAATCCCAATTTTTCATTCCAAAAATTATCAAGTACTTTTCATATACACCAGCACACAAAATGAACCAAAAACACAAGTGAAAATGTTAGCTTGCTCAGTATGCACACTACGAAAAATGATCAGACATGAATTTTGTTGAATGAATATGTAAGTATACGTATCACAACAAATAATATAATGATAAAAAAATATCATTCCCACGGAGATTATGTTATTAGAAACTAATTTTAAAACTAAATTTTTTTTTTTGGTGTTTTTATGTTTTAAGATAGCAAAATCAAAATAACTAAAAATAAATAATAATAATTAATTAAATCAGATTTGGTAACTAAGAAGATATATGAAAAATATATAGGATTACGTAATTCTCCAATTTCTAAATTTGTGAATCACTAAAATCCTACCAATATAATTATTAATCAATTACATCAACAATTGAATCTAATTTAGCATGTATTCCTCTTTCAAGTACACTACATACCATATAATACTTAAACTAATAAAACTCTCATGTCAATTAAATTGTATATTTCTCATTAAGTTCATCAATTATAGATTACAAACATAATAATAATCATATATCTCTACTAGGAAACTATGCATGCTTCTCTCAAATAGATTAATTGTTGGCCAAACAATTAATAGCATAAAAATTAGATTAAATAATATAATTAAATTGAAATCATAATTGGGATAAAATATAAGATTATCACATGTTAAAAATTTGGTTCATAAGATCCCTAGATTAATAAATTATGAAGACATAATTTTGTTCATAGATCTCATATTTTTCATAAAGAAAAAAACATAAAAATTGATAAAGAAAAGAGAAGAAGAAGAAATGCAATTAATCTCTTGAATTGTAGTACCAATCACCTCTTCAATCTCCACAAAAAAATTATATCTCGTTTTGAATTTTTCTGTGTTTTCTATTATTTTGGCTTCAAAAACTAATAAATTTTATGTTAATTTTAGCTAATTAGGGTTTATGGGAAATTAGAGGTTAAATTACGATCATATCAAATATGGACTATTAGATCAACTTCAGATCAAGGGCTAAGATGAAACAAATAAAAATTAATAATGTCAACCCATAAGAATATGCCACGTGGCTTAAAGAAAGGCATAATCAATCAGCGTGCAACACATGGCATGAGAGACTGGTCTCTTTTCATGCAAGCTAAGTCAATGCCATGTGGTTCTCTATGATTCATGGTTACAGATTATATGGGCTCGGGTGCAAAGAATGGATGAATCAAATGATGACGTATGTCAGGTGTGTTGACCAAGCGACGAACTCTGAACGAACGTCGTGCTGACATATGGCATGGAATTGTGTCATATTGTATATGCGATGTTTCATAATTGGGTCTTTTTGTTTGTGTGGCATCCACATGGTATCTTCTGATTGATCCTATGTTAAAAATTCATAAAAATTCCAGAAAAATCCCAAAGAGTTTCAAAAAATATATTTTCACCCTTTTTCACTAGAAATTTCATATTTTAATACTTTTAATCCCAAAATAGTACTTATTGAATATAATGGGAAAATATTAAGTAAAAACGTGCATTGAGGACTCTACTTTAATAGTCATCACACCTCCAAACTTAACTCTTTGCTTGTCTTCATGTAAAGCTAAGTTTAACTAAATAAAATGACATGGAAAATATTAGTAAAAACTATCTACCTCAAAACTCGTACAATTCTATGACAAAGAGATTCCCATATTCATCAATCAACGTTCTATCAATACAAGGATATGTAAGGTTTTTGACAAATTGATTTGTGTGTGTGAGTTATGTATGATATCATCCAATGCACTCATGAAATCAACCTATATGAGCATGCTAATCAATTCATTCTTAGAAAAAGTCTCATAAGTATATTTTTCACATCCCTCTCCACTAATATAAACATGCACTTAGCTAAATATCATTAAGGACTTTACATGCTTGCAATAAAATTATTAGGTGGGGGTTGATAAATAAAGATATTCATGCTCTCTTCACACCTTAGGTTTCTTTTTGTTTATCATGCACTTTTTAACTATAGTTGAGTATTAACATGATAATTTAGTGCACCCTTTCTTATCACTCTTTTCATATTCTTTTTTTGCACGTCCTTTTTTTTTGTAACTTCACAATACCCCAAACTTATTTGAAATTTTATTTTATTTTTCTTTAGAGGGATGATTGTGTTATGAGTTTTTCTTTTTAGTTTCTTTTAAAAGATGCATTACATTTCACTTTACGTTGTAGCATAACACATGATTTCATTTTTTTTTACTTTTCATACAAGCTAAAGGTGAAAGGGTAAAGTTATTGCTTATTGGTTAGGCATAAAATGTGGCTTAAGGATATGAAAGATTCTTTGTTGTGCTCAAATGAGTGACTACTAATATTAACAATGGTTAACTTGAAAGGCTTAATCGATCCAAATAAAGCCTAAAGCATCTCTTTTTCTAAATAATATTCAGAATTTTTTCTTAGGGGATGATCAAATAGATTTTAAAACCTTGTAGATCTCATCAACTCACACAACTTATCACAAATTTTCTCTCAATAAGAGCACCAAAATCAATCATGAACATGTGCATAAAAAATTGAATCAATCCAATCAAAACTAGCAAGCATATCACATGATTAATGTAAGTATCTTAATGAGCATGTTACATTCCTTATCTTAGCCATGACAACCAATTTTTATCATTGAGTTCATATGTTTCATATAAAGAAATAATGCATTTATTTTCCATATATATATGAATTTATACCAAATCATGATTAAAAACATCCTAAAAATAAAACATTCTCTAAAAATTTAAAATGCATACTAAATACTAAAGTAGAAGTAAAGTTCCCTCCCTAAAACTTAAATTTTATATTTCCCCCAATTTGCACATATAAATATGAAAAAGTAAAAGGAAAAAAAACTCCCTTAGCTTTGGCACACCAAATTTATTGTTGAAACTGCTCAACCTTTTCATGTCATTGCTCTCATATTTATTCACCTATAAAAAATATATAAGTAAAATAACATTAGGTTGCCTGCCAACCAGTTTCATGTTTAACGTCCTTGACTAGAAGGTCATTTCAACCCCTAAGGTACATCCCTCTATGTCCATCTAGTTTTGAGTTTGCTCGAAAATAGTTTGAGTCTTGATTTGTTCAGTAATACTTTATGTTTCAATTTGAAAACAAGGTGCTCAATTATCTTATCATGCCATATTTTTGTTTTCTTTTTTTACATTTTGGCATTCTTATATGCACTCCACCGTAGCTCATCTGATTTATGTATTATGTATTTCTAACATCTTTTTCACTTCTCTATGGGAGTTTTTTGCTTGCCTACATGATTGGGGATGACTGGTTAAAAGTGTGAGGTCTAAACTTAGTGACCCTTCAATAGATGGTTTGAACTTAGATCCTATCTCAAAACTCTCCACAACCACATTAGGTAAACACATGAGAGGTGTGGCCTCCAAATAGTTTACATTATCAACAATATCAATCATAGATTCCACACTTTTAAAATTAACATAGATTGAGTAGTTTTTTGATGAGTTTACTTCATTATTCATAGTATCATGTGTAACAGGCTTAAGTTTGGGCAACTTAACATATTATTTTAGGTTGTCATTATAATTAGTAACATTTATCCTTAAGCAATCATCAACATGATCAATATCAGGGGGTTTAAATGCTTTAAAAACTTTAAATGTTACTTGTTCATCTTGTACTCTCATTGTAAGCTCACATTTTTGTACATTAATAAGTGCTCTACCAGTTGCTAAGAATGGACAACTAAGTATGATAGGAATGTTATGGTCCTCTTCCTTGTCTACAATGAAATATACTGGAAATATGAATTTCTCTATTTTTACTAGCACATCTTCTACTACACCTCAAGGTTGCTTAATTGATCTATTTGTCATTTGTAATAATACTGAAATAGGTTTGGGTTTACCAACCCACAATCTCTTGAAAATCAATAATGGCATAAGGTTGATGCCAGAACCTAAGTCACACAATGCCTTGTCAAAATGGATGTTCCCAATAGTGCAAGGGATGTCAAAGATACCTTGATCTTTCAATTTTTGGGCTAGTTTTCTAGCAAGGATGGCACTACAACCTTCAATCATGGTTATTGTTTCATGTTCTCCAAGCCTTTCCTTGGACAGGATGTCCATCAGAAATTTGGCATAAGAATGCATTTTTCAAGTGCCTCTATAAGTGGTATATATATGTGCAGCTTCTTGGAGACATCCAGAAATTCTAAAAACTACTTTGTCTAACCTTTTCATTTGCAGTCTTTGAGGGAAAGGAATAGTGGGTTTGTATAGGTTTCTCTTTTTAGGCTATATTATTTCCATTCCATTACTCTATTTATCCATTAATTCCTTCTCATCCTTGTTTATTTCAGGTTCCTCTTTATCCTTTTTAGTCTCCTTGTCCTCTCATATATTTTTACAGCTCCTCAAGGCTATGGCATTGCAATTCTCATTACCTTTTGTTCTTGGGTTTATATTTGTGTCACTTGGAAGGTTACCTTAAGGCCTTTGACTTATGAACTTAGCATGTTATCCTATTTGGTTCTCTAAATTCCGAGTTGAGTTATAAATTTCGTGATATTATTTGCCTCATACACTCTGACTACCCTTCGTATGATTGTCATTCTATCCCTTGACCATTGATAATTATTGCTAGCCATTTTTTCAAGTAACTCATAAGCTTATTTGTAAGATTTGGCTTGTAGAGTTCCATTAGCGGATGCATCAACAATGTTTCTTGTTTAAGCATTGAGACCATTGTAGAAATCTCCATTAGGATATAATGAGGGATACTATGGTGAGGAAACTTCCTTAGTAATTCTTTGAATCTTTCCTATGCTTCATATAAAGATTCTCTTTTATATTGTTGATAAGAGGTAATGTGATTTCTAAGTTTGGCATTCTTTGTTGGTGGGAAATATTTCATCCGAAATTTCTTCGCTAAATTATTCCAAGTTGTAATGGAATCAATTGGAAAAGAGGTTAGCCAAGCTAGAGCATGGTAATCCGCTAAATTGAATTTAAATGAATCTCCAACTTCAATAAAAAATCTCAGATGTCAATGAGGATCTTCAGTTGGTAATCCGCTAAATTGTCCAACTGTTTGTAGCATTTGAAATATCATAATTCAATTATAGATCACATACATTTCTGCTTAGAAACTATGCATGTTATTTAATCAAGACAAACAATTAAATAATTCTCTCAAATCTACTTAATTGCCTCTATAGATCAATTGTTGGTCAAACAATTAATAGTATAAAAATTTAAAATAATATATTTGAATTAAAATCATAATTAGGGTAAAATATTATATTATCATATGTTGAAAATTGGATTCATAAGACCCCTAGATTAATAAATAAGCTAGACATAATTTTATTCACAAAGCTTATATTTTTCATGAAGAAAGACATAAAAATTGAAGAAGAAATATAGTCAATCTTTTGAATTGTAGTACCAATCTCTTCTTCAATTCCCACAAAAATTGTATCTCCTTTTGAATTTTTTTTGTGTTTTTCTCTCTTTTTGGCTCCAAAAACTAATAAAATTTATGTTATCTTGACTCATTTGGATTTATGGGGCAATTAAGGGGTTAAATTAAGCTCAGTTAGAATCTGAATGGTTAGATCAGCTTTAGATTAAGGGTTGAGATGAAAAAGGAAAAAGTAAAGCGCTTAAGATAGCACCACTGGCAAAAAAAAGGTAGAACCAACCAGCGTGCGATATGTGGTAAGAGAGACTAGTCTCGGTCAATGCAAGCTGGGTCACTACCACGTGGAACTTTATGATACGTGGTTATGGATTGCTTGGCACACGGGTGGAAAGAATTGAAGAATCAGTTGATGATGTGTGTTGGGCGCGTTAACCAAACAACGAACTTGGAACAAACATTGTACTCACATGTGGCATGGCATTGTGTCACATGATATACACAACTTTTTACGATTTTGTATTTTCACTTGTGTGGTATCCATGTGGCTTGCCAGGTCAGCTCCCATGCTTATGTGGCATGAATGTGGTAGCTTCTCCTTGATCCTATGTTAGAAATTCATTAAAAATTCATAAAAATTCTAGAAAAGCCTAAAAAATTCCAAAAATATATATTTCACCCCTTTTCACTAGAAAGTTCATATTTTAATGTTTTCAACCTCAAAAATACTACTTATTGAATAAAACGATAAAATATTAAGTAAAAACGTACATTGATTACTCTATTTTCATAGTCATAAAAAAACCAACCCTGTCATGTGTGCAAATGTACTTGCATACAAAGTGTACCTAACTATATGCATGTGTGTGTTACTAATACCCAGTACCTAATCTTACACAGAGAAAGATAAATACACTAAGTAAAATAAATAGACACCATGTTTTGTGTATGTGAAGCTAACAAATAGACATAAGAACAATGTGACTTACATTTTCCCTTTCTGGATTTTCGTGTTAAAACAATATATAATTAAATACATAAACTTATCAAATATAAGATGATCATGAAGATGTCCTAAAGTTGTTTGTTCCCATGAATAACACAACGACACATACCAAAACCCAAAAGACACCTCTAATCCAAGTGCATCCATCTTGAGTGCTCCATCCACATTCATGATTCAACTTATCCAATCCTCTTTTACAAGGAACTTAGCACCACTACACATAGCACATTTGAAGCACGAAAAAATTCACTATACACTTGTAACCTATACACACGAAACAAGCATATACCACGTGAAACCATCATGCAAAAATAGCTCATAGTCCATCCAAATACTGTTGTTTTACCCTTACATAGGTACACACTGATAGTTTAAGCATAATTAACATGTAGCATAAACAAACACCATCTATATGCAATATAAATATGCAAACCCCCTAATTATATGTAACAATCCCCTTACGTGTATGCTTATTAGATAAGCATAGTGTATGGTAGACTACAATAACCATCCTATGCATTAATTAGCATGTGAACAAAAAAATACAATGCCCAAACAGACACATGTAATGCACACTTCTCCTCCTTTTTGACATGGAAATTGAAAGTAAGCACACACAGAATGCAACATACCACACCCTTATATGAAAGAGAGAATTCAAATAGAAATGAAATAATCATAACACTCATGCTAAACAAACAAAAAAGAAGAAACACATACATTCATGCTAAACAAACCAAGAAAACAACCGAGATAATAGCAAGGTGAAAGCATGTAACAAACAACAACCTGAGTGCATAGAAAAAATCAAGAGTAGTGCAAACAAAAAACATCTCTCTAATATGATAGAGAGAATGGAACCTCATATCTATATGTGTTGTAAGAGGGCTTAAGGGGTTTCATAATATGCATACAACACATTAATAGGACGAGCGGTCAAACACCAATGGCACATAAATGTGTCATCAAACTTGTAAGAAGAAGTTGAATAGAAGTCTAACTATATTCTAAGTTAGCACACTTCTTGTGACTCAACAACCTTACCCCAAACATCAATACCACTTAAATGTGTTAGCAAATCCCCAAAAAGGAGTTGGTTAGGAGCCCAACTATCTTTCAAGTTAACACACTCCTAGTAATTCAGCTATCTTCCCCCAACAACACTTGGGTGTATTCAATCCTATAACCTTACCCCATATTATGTGCACACATACAAAAATACATGTGAACTACCAGCAATAAACATGTAATAACTCACTATAATAGGGATGCAGGTAAATACATCAAAACACATGTGAAACAAGAGATTGTAGATAATGCATGCAACAAGTCAAGCTAAAAGTCCTATTTATGCATGGCTCATACAAAGTGATGAAAAGAAGAAGATGTCGTCACAATAACATAATAGCATACTAGAAACTCATAAATAAAACAAACAAAAGGATGCCAAACACACACAGGACTCCTCCTAACACCATATAAATGACACACATCTCTCCCCCTAAAGTATGCATGTGAGGCAATAAATATGTTATGCATCCTACTCTTATAACTTATAACACAGAAGCATCTACACAAAAAAGGTAACAAGAAATATAGAACAATGGAAGCAACCAAAGCATATTCAATAAATCAGAGGGTCCTTAATGAATATTCAACACAATCAATGTAAATATCCATATGTCCATCAATCAATGATGCATTCATGTAAGGGTATGACTAAATTTTTGATAACATGCTCCATATGTGTTATGCCAAACTTATATACTTTGTATGCCATCATGATATGATTATGTGAACCAAGTGTATAGAAATATAGACTCAAATTGTTCCAAATTTCATAAGTTCACATTTAACTCCTCTCTCCAGTAAAGTAAGCGCAAGCTTAGAAGAAATTAATAAATCTTTCAAAGGTTAAAATCATAGGCTGAGGTTTATGTAGAAGAGAAGAAACATTTAAACATAAGTACACCTTTAGATGATCACAACTTACAACCACAAGAACCTTTAAACAAAGGTTCTTTTCCTTTTCTTTTCAAAATAAACACTCATAATTTTTCCAAACATAGGATCCTTTTCATTTACGACTTAGCTTTTATTCGCTAAAAACCTTTTTTTTCCTTTTATTTTACTCTTTCTTCCTTTTTTATTTTTCATTTAGTTCCTTTCTTTTACTTTATTCTTTTTCTTTTTCTTTAAACATGAGAGTAACATAAACAATCCCAAGGAAGAAAAGTTCAACAAATCAAAGTTGAAACTCAACATAAGGTGTGCTAGATAAGTAGGAATAATCATTTGGGCTAAGCAACCATTTAAGTACAAAGAAATAAAGGGATAATATAAAGGCTTAAGAACAAAAATTGAGGATAAGAAAATATTGGGGGCTTGAAATATCCAAATGATCCAAAGATGGCCTAAATCCTCTTGTTATCCAAGCAGTACCTAGGATTTTGCTTTAAAAGACACTAAAAGTAGATTCTTGAGATTTTTAGAGACATACGAATCATTAAAGCAATAGATCTATACAAGCTTCTCAAAATAGTCATACAAATTCACTAAGTTATGGCATGTGCAAGAAAAAGTTTATTTCAAATAAAATATAAAATTTGGCCATACATTCAATGAATACATATGTCAAAACAATCACATTTCAATCTAAGTTGAATGCATGCCTACCATATATCATCAATGGTCCCTAATAAGTTCATTTTACTTGCATAAAGGATAGCAGGATAGAAGAACATGCAAAACTATCCTAGAAAGAGAGTGAAAGAGTGAAGGATAGTGTCAAAAAGACAAATATAATAAAAAACTAGATGATAAGGATGGCCTCAAAGGAGATTATAGGCCAAAAAGATAAGCATATGTGTCAAGAGAGATTATCAGCACAAACTTTACAGTCTTGCCTCTATAGAAAGAAAAGGCAACAAATTGTACATAGTTTCCTCAAAAGAGATCATCGATAACACTTATATCATCACTAGTGAAGGGAAGGAAAGAAACTGATTAATTAATGAGCAACACAAGTAACACCCCTAAGAGAGAGAAGAAGTAATGGTTACTACAAAAAAATCTAAGCATGCGAGAACGGCTTAGGTGACATACTTAGATATGGTCAACACTCCAAACAACAGAGTGGTTAGCCAAAACTAGTGTGACCAACTCTGATACCAATTGAAAATTCCTATAAGTAGGAAATATTACATATTGTCCTTTCGAATCAAACAAGTAATTGGGACCTAGATGAGGGGTGAAAATTCCAACCCATGGAATCATTTAGAAGCTCTATATCAATTCATCCAAGCAGGCCTCACAATGTGAATTAAAAAATTAACACAATGGAATTACAAAACAACAAGATCAGTTCAAAACACAATAATAACAACTAGTAGATACAACAATAGTAATCTACATAATACACATTAGTGACAGTGTGCCTCATAGGCTCCTATCCATACTATCAAAATGAATACATGGCATACAATAATAAAGAGTCTCACACTTGGTTTACTTCTAGGGTAAGGACATACAACCTACTTAAAGACTTACACAAAGTTTGTATCCATGTAAAAGGTAGGTTATATTCACACATAATCTATACATACATATCTACTAAGTAGTCCAAGATCCAATATACAATCAAGTTAAGGAGATTCTGACTCATTAAGGACTCAACCCAACTTTGTAAACAATGTAGATAAAAACACTTGATAGATATTCATAGCTATAATATAAATGAACACAGATAAGCAGTATAATAAAGCAGTAAATCTAGAATTTAATAAATAGAAAGCATATAATTAGTATTAAAAGCTTTCTAATCAAATTTTAAACTTCAGTATGTAGAGATGACATTTAAACTCTTATTGTACTAGACACATATTCACACATACATAACACTATATATAATGATGTAAACCCATATAGAAACCATATCCAAGTGGTAATATCCCCGTGTTATTTAAGGCAACCACCCAATAGTAAACAATCCACTTATCTATAAAACAGTTATAACTCTAACAGAAAATAAAACCACTAATACCTCTATCTGCTAAGATCTTCATCCTAACTACCTATTACTGCTTTTCCTTGCCACTTTTGTAATTATCTAGATCAAAACATAAACTCAGATCACCTCTAAATTCAACACCACTCAATGTAGTGTGATAAAAAACTAGGAATCAATAATGAGTGACATGCATAATCAAAAAAACCATCCTCGAATATGAACACCCAATAAACTACAAAGGATACACAGGCCATCATAAACAACCAAGGGACACACAGTCTAAGATGTGAGAACTCAAAGAATTCAACTCTACCCACTCTCACAAAAAGATTCTCACATATAAAAAGTTGCAAGATTGAAACTACTAGTCGACACATGGCAAACCTCACATAAATTGCTTGCAAACACCACCTCAAGCACTCACAACTCATAAGCACGATTTTCCTCACACAATCATGAATCACTAATACTAACAACACATAAGGTATTACTTATTCAAAAATATGAAGAACAAGATGTCAATTTGATAGAGCTCCATTACATATATTTGGATGCAAAACAACAAGAAATGAAGGGTATTTATAAAAAATCAATTTGCTACCTTGCTAGCCATTATGCCAACCACCTCACCAAGGGTGGTAGCAAATATGGTGGAAATCTTGGTGGTGATATGCTAAAAAGTTCCATTTTTTGTTTCAAAAATTGTTGAGTGATTTCCTTGAATACCCACACCCAAAATGAACCAAAAACACAAGTGACAAAGTTGACTTGCTCACGTGCTCACTTTCCAAAAAAACATTAAAATTAGCATGCACATTATGAAAGCCAACCCCATGGTATATATAGACATGCTTGCATGCAAAGTGTACCTAATTATATGCATGCATGTATTACTGATCTATAGTAACCAATATCGCACCAAGAAAAATAGATGCACTAAGTAAAAAAAATAGACAACCTAAACATATCAAATATATGCTCCAAACCTCCTGATGGTGTCTGAATCATACAAACTTTTTGTTTTATAGATGAGAATTCCAACACAAAAATAACAGGAACTACATGAGCTTCCAAGGGCTTCTCCCCATAAATGATGAATGAAACATGTGGGTGTTCTTATAGATTAAGTTGACCAAGAAAAATTTAACCTTTTCCCAAAGGCTCTTATGCACCACCTATAGGAAACCTAAGAAAACTTTTGTCACACAAAATTCTGCCTATTGTTTGGCTATAAAATGAATATAGGAATTTCTTCCAAATTCTAATGTAGAAATCAAAAATTCTATCTCTTATATGGTGCATAAGTGTGTATATAATGAGTGATTTGCTAACAAGTTGAGTAGGGCTCAGTCTCCTAAATTCATTCAACTTTATTTTTTTGGTTCTTAACTATAATAGTCATGCACTCCCAAGGGAGTCATTTTCTTTAAGAGTAAGTAATTTAATCCAATTAATTCATTATTTTAAATCCTATACTTATTCAAAAAATAATTTTTGATTTGGTGATTTCACAAAATGGCCTTTGCTTATCCAACAAGGATACACACCTACCATGAATATATTTTGGCATTTTTAATTTTTACTAATTAATTACATAATTATTTAGTCCAACTAAATAATACATAATTTAACTTATTAATGCGAATAAATGTGGCTAGCAAAATTACCAATTTACCCTCTTTATTTATTATGATGATTATGAAAATCACAAATTATCAACATACATGAACATATGTATTCGCCAAATAATTAATTCACAATTAATTATTTATATACTAAAATACAAAATTATTCGGTCGTTGTTATGGAGTGGACTTGAAAACCCATGGAACTATGAAATAAAGTTGAACAAGACTTGACATTTAATTAACCTCTCAATTAAAATATCAACTTTGCAAATCATAAAATTACTCCACTAAAAACGTTAGATTGAACTCCTAAACTTACAACTGTTATTTACTTAATTTCCAAACTTGAGTAATCCAATGTGATACGTGCTTAAAAAGCATGCATATCTGTGATTTATAGATGCTAAAAGATTTAATTAGGTTTTAATATTGAATTTTTACTAAGTATTTTATAAATTGTGTTTTTGAAATCATATGATATGCTTTAGTGTATTTCAAGTATTTTTGTACACTAAAAGATGTAGATGACAAAGGATCGAATAAATTCTCACAATTAGGGACATAATTATCATACAATAGAGAACTTAAATGTAAATTTTTATACATAATACATCAAAGGTGGGTCAAAACAAGAGCGTGTTGTGACATGAGTATATGTGTGCTACAGCACAAGCTTTCCGGATGGAATTTCATAGAATTAGAAACAGTCTAGTGCCATGACATGAGTCCAAGCATGCCACGGCCCATGCTATCAAATTTTCACTAAAACACTAGATTTTCAACATTCTTATCCCAATTATTCTAGATTTTCTAGCTTAGAATTTTAATTCTTTTAGACCTCTACAATATAATCTTAATTACATTGTGTGTAACTATAAATATGTAGTTATGGTTAACAACAACATAGGCATAGATTTTAGACACATAATTCATAGAGAATTTGAAGGCTAAAGGTAAGATAGGGTCCATTTATAATACGCATAATTAAGATCATCATATAAATGGCTATCGATCGATGTATTGAAACTCTTATAGCATAAAGTCAATAGTTTTACATATACTCATATGTTAAGTTTAAACATACATGAATATTAAACATCTATGCTTTATTTAATGGATCAAATAATAAATATGAATGATTAAATAACTTTTTATTTTTCTAATTTAAATAAGATAAATAAAAATACATTTACATTGTTAGGCTCTTATACCAATCGTGTCAGAAAAGAGTTAACACGAGCAATGTTGTATAGCTCCTTAGTAAGAAAATTTAAAAAATCCCACATTGATTTGGGTGTTGTATTTTGGGCTATAAATAAAGCCCCATGCTCCACTTCTAAAACATCCCAAAATTTGTAAATTTTCCTCTCTTTTGTAAGGGTAATTCATTAGCTCAATTTTTCTCAATTTGTTGTAATTTTGGAGTTCATCCATTTGGAGATAGTGGAAATGGTCAATGATGCCTGAGGATATAGGTAATATTTATACGAAACCTTGTTAAATTTCTTGGGTTTTTATTTTTCTACTTTAATACTACTTTAGTTTTTTTTAGCACTATATTTTCAAAAGCATTATTTTGTTAGGATAATTTGAGTTCTATTAATTTAAATCATAAGTGAATAGTAATTAATTAGAATAGAGAAAATGTACCCTATTTTCCCAACAGTTGGTATGAGAACACTATTTTTTTGACCTAGGAATTTGTTCATATTCTATTTGTTTGCTATTGGAATATAGCTGCTAGTTATTGTAATTAATTTGAAGATATGATGGAAGAAAAGTCTCCCTCAAATAAAGGTTATCCATCCACGTCAAGCAGAACAATTATGATGAATGCAATTTTGAGGTGGAAAAGTTTGATGGAACCGATCATTTCAGCATATGGCAAGGCAAAAATCTAGATGTTCTATTTCAACAAGGTCTAGACATTTCTATTGAAGAAGAGAACCCATATGAAGTAGATGAAGTCGAGTGAAAAAATATCAACCTATTGGCATGTGGTACAATTTTTTTATTTCTCTTAAGAGAACAAAAGTATGTATTTATGAAGAAGACATCTGCAAGTAAGTAAGTTATGGAAGGCATTAGGGAACAAATTCATGAAGAATAGTGGATAGAATCAGCTCTATTTAAAGAAGGAGATGTTTCGTTTTGATTACCTTCCAGATACCATAATAAGTTCTTAAAAATCACTAAAATTATCATGATTATATTTACTTTAATTGATTAAACATATTTATATTTGTATAATTTTATCATATTTTTATATAAATTTGTGTTTTTAGAATCACGGGTATTTTTATTATTTTATAGGTATTTTCATTCAAAATTAACTTAAAGACTTAAAAAGAATACTAGAGGTGATACATCACAAATATGTTGATAAAAAAATGAGAAAAAGTAAAAACAAATGGAAAAATTGGACAAAATGGGTCAAACTGATAAAAAATGTCTAGTCCTGCACGCGCTAGCACACACCTAGCACTCGTCCCACACATACCCAGCACAGGCCTATAACACGCCCTGCGTAGCTAGCACACGCCCTGCGTAGCTAGCACATGCCCATGCCGAGTAATTTTCATGCTAGCTCATGCCAGACCTGAGTCCTGTGCGGACCAATTGTTGCAAATCTCACCCCCAACATGCGTGACAACCTGTCCAAACGCATCCAAAATCAATTTTTGAGATATTTTCCCACCCTTTTGCCTAAATTAATCTCTCTCCTATTGCAAATCTCTCTCCTAATGTAAAAATAATCCCTAAAATATTTTCCTCGCCTATAAAAGGACTCTCTCCCCTATTGTAAAAATCATCTCAAAAATCACCGACTTCTCTCTCTAGTTATTAGTTTTTTTAGTTTTAAAGTTCTTCTTTTTTCAGAAGAACTAGTTATGCTTTTATATATTTCTAGTTTTTTATTCAATAAATGAAAATGCAAATCTGTTTGTAGGTTTCTGTAAGAGTTCTTTGAGGTATAATTTTAAAATGAATTCTTTACAATTATTTTTTAAGTTTTATTCTTATATGTTATATTTATATTGTCTGTGATTAAATTTAACATAGCTGGCTGTTTATAAATATGATATAAGAATAATGTTGTTATGTTTGCGAAATATTAAATAGGTAAAATATCATTATAAAATAAATTGATTTTGTTTTTATTCAAGATTTTACATTAAGGATGTTAGAGAGAAATATATTATTATTTTTTATAAACTAAAATGTAAAAATTAAATTTTAAGGTTTAATTATTAGGTCTGATTTGGAGTTATGTTTTTTTATTTGTTGGCACAATCTTCCAGTAGTTAGAGTGAAGCTCTATTTCAAAAGTTTTATAAAACTATTATTCAAAAATATATTGACAACATATTCTGAGTAATGGTTTTAAAACTTGAAAGTTAGTATTCGGAAAATTAAATTTTTCAGTTTAATTTAGACACCTTGAATAAAGTTTAACATGTCTAATCCCACCAAAGGTGGCATTCATATAAAAAAAGAATCAATAAATATCAATTCATATCTTTAATAACCTAAATAATGTGAGCCAACATAATTAACTTAATTATTATATCCATAAATACTCCACTATTATGAATCATAAAAATTTGCATAATTTTTTATTGAATAATATCTATGTTTATTTTTTTGTTATTAGATTAGGAAATACAAAAATTAAAATATCATGACAAGATGTTTAGGATTTAATTTAATTTTTAAAAGTTTGAATAATAAATTAAAAACTACATATATTCCTTCCGCAGATCGACCTTAGGAGTATACTTGTCATTTTCTATAAAATGATTTGTGCACTTATGGGAGTTTTACAAATATAAAAATGAAGTATCTGCAAGATCGATATTGGTAATCCAATGTTAGACTTGAATTCATCAAGTTTTTGGCGCTATTGTTGGGAAAGGATAACGTTTTTAAATTATTTATCAAAATTTTGAAAACTTTTTGTGTTATAAATAGTTGTGATTTTGTTTATTTATTTTGTGTTAAAAAAATTAATTTCTTATTTTTAATTAAAAATATAAATATAAAATATAGAAAATTTAAACTTTAATTTATTTAATTATTTTATTTTCTAAAACAAATTTAAAAAAATTAATTTAAAAAAAAAACTAATTGTGTAATAGCATGAAAAATATATATTTAAGGGAGTTCTGTCTAGGACACTAGTTCTTGGAAGCCTTTGTCCCACTAGTCTTTCTTGTAAAAGTTGCTCTATGTAGGAGGATGGTTTTTAAGGAAGCTTTACCCCACCATTCTTTCTTGGGAGCACTCTTGGTTAATACTTATTATGTTATTTAACTTATAGATTACTTAACTTGTTTGTTTGGTATTCTTGTATTAAATACTATGTATATTTTCTCTAAATTTTTTGTATAGTTATTTTATTATTCTTTTCCTTTTTAATTGGCAAGTTTTTTAAATTTATGCTTTAACTAGTCTATGCATGGTACGAGATCCTTGGGAAACCATCTTACACCATACATATATAATATTCATAAATTTAAACAACTATCCACAAGGTTAGATTCTAACCATCAACCTATTTTTGAGGCAAACACAAAACCAAGCCTTAATCCTCTATCGGAACCAATAGAAATGGGAGAAAACCCACATGTTAGGGAAACCACCATGAAGGATATTGCATAGTTAGTAATTGGCAAAAAAAAATGCTTTTATCCAACTGGGTCAGGCTACTCAGAATTATGACTTGAAAAACATTCATTTTTCCATGCTTCCTTCATTCTATGGGCTACCTAATGAAGATTCTCTTTCCTTCGTTAGGGAATTCCATGCCTTATTCCAAACTTTCCCCTTTGGTATTCTAAATGAGGATCAACTTAGAATGAGGTGTTTTTCCTACACCTTGAAAGACAAGGCCAAACTTTGGTTGATGTCACTCCCTCCACGTTCTCTGATGACCTGGGAGGAAGTTTACAACAAATTCTTGGGAAAATTCTATTCCAACCAAAAAACATTAGAATTGAGAGCAAAGATTGCCGATTTCTCTCAAATGGAAGAAGAACCATTACATAAAGCCTAGGATAGGTTCAAAATGTGCCTCACTCAATGCCACCATCACAACTTTTCCTTGCAATTGTAGAACCAATTATTTTATGATTGACCTATGTAGCAATGCCAGTTCTTTGTCGACAACGCTGTTGATGGAGATTTGAGAGAGAAGACATCTTTAGAGACATACAACCTCTTTGAGATGTTGGGTGCAAATTCCCAATAGAAAATCTCACGAGTGAGAAGAGTTGGAGTTAATGAAAATGATTCCAGCAATGAAGTTCAACAATAACTTGTTCAATTGACCAATCAAGTTTCCCTTTTCACTACGCAAACCAATACCAATAATGAACATTGTGGTTTGTGTAGCAACATAAAACATGGTACTGAAGCCTATCAATATTAAGGAGAAATACAAGCTGGACTTAAACAAGTTAATGTTTTGAGAGCATATCAACAAAGAACAAGATTCGACTTCAATTCAAATACATACAATCTTGGGTGGAGAAATCATCCTAACTTCTCCTAGAGGCAAAATAACCAGTCTAAAACCAATCAACAATTGGACTCTGTGGAAGCTTCTATCAAAAAGGTGAAAGTCCAAGTGGAACAGCTAGTTGAACATTTTGAAAAACAAAACAAAGACTAACTGAATGGTCAAATTGAATCAAATAAATTCAATGAAGGGGAGAAATTGAGTTTGTCATTTTGAAATCTCCAATTAAATTCTAATTAGAAGACGATAAACTTTAGTTCTAAGTGGGAGGTCACCCATTTTTGTATTTTCCTTTCATTTAGTTTGTTTTGTTTTGTTTTGTTTTTTAATTTAAGAAATATGTGTAATAAAATTCAAATGAAATAATAGAAATTCATTTGTTTCAAAAATTGTGTCCTTTATTTAAATTTAGCATACAAAAAAAACGTAATTAACTTAGATTTTCACTAAAAAAATAAAAATTTAGGTTCTATGCATCTTTCATCTTTTTTAAGCCTATACATTTTGTCAAGTGAGAAACCTTTCTTAGAGAATTATACTCTTTTTTCAATTTAGGAGCTAGATGTTGATACGTAAGAGGAGGAGGATTAATGTCAACTACAAGCAGCCATGGGAAATACAGGAGGTAGGCAGAAAACGATGAAGGACTATGCAACACCTTTCATTGGAAATGCAACTTTTAGCATACAATTGCAAAAGGCTACAAGGAACTATGAATTGAAAAAGATTCATTATTCTTTGTTGTCTTCCTTTTGTGGTATTCCTAATGAAGACCCTTTGCATTTCATTAGATAATTCTATGCTATTGTCCAAACATTTCCACTACAAAGAATTGATGAAGACTAGCTTAGAATGAGGTGTTTTCCTTACACCCTCAAGGATAAAGCTTGGTCATGGTTCATTAATCTACAGTTGGGTTCTCTAACAACTTCGAAGGCAGTCTATGAAAATTTTATGGGTAAGTTATATTCCCATCAAAAGAGTACTGATCTAAGAACGAATATAGTAACATTTTCTCAAATAGATGAAGAGCCCTTTCATGAAGCTTGGGAAAGATTCAAACTCCTTTTCATTCAATGTCCTCATCATAGATTTCCATTATAGTTGTAGAACCAATTCTTTTATGATGGGTTGACACTACAGAGTCAATACATGGCTGATAATGCTACTAGAGGAGCTGTGGGAGAAAATACTGCAAAGGAAACCTATAGTCTCTATGAGTTGTTGGGATCCTAATAAAAAAGTACTAGAAGAAAGAGAGTAGGAGTCAATGAAGTTGGCTCCTGTAATGAAATGAGCTTGCAACTTGCCAAATTGACTAAGCAAGTGAAATTTCTCACTACCCATCAAATGCCAAATCAAGAGGTATGTGAAGTGTGTTTTTCAATTGGGCATGATGGCCGTAATTGTTCATATACTTGTGATTCTAGTGTGGATTCCATAGAGGAAGTCAATTCCTTTCAAAGGTATCATCCAAACACTAATAATCACTCTAACCATTATTGGACACCAAGCAATTACCAAGCTTACACTTAATGTCAAACACTAAGGAAAATAAAAATAACCCTTACCCACTAAATCAATCTTTTAAGCTAACCTTAGAGGATATCTTGAATGCTTTTATTCAAGTTAGTCACGACAACCAATTGATGAATAATAAAAGGTTGAGCACCATAGAGGCTTCAGTTAAAAGGATTGAAACTAAAGTTGGGAAAGTACCTGAAGAAAAGCAAAGGCAAGAGCCAGGAATGTTGCCCAGTTAACCTGAACAAGTGAAGGATGTAAGAACCCTTCGAAGTGGTAAGGTAGACAATACTAGTTTACCTAAAATCTATAAAGATCTATCTTGTAGTTCAACAAAGAAGGTGAAATTCTAGTCTCGCAAAAAGGAGAGACAAGTACTAAACTTGACAAACCTTTGGAAAAACTCATTGGGGAGTCATCTGACATCCTCAAAATTCAAAAGACAATAGGACCATAGCAGCTGCAAGTACCTTTTCTACACCAGCTGAAAGAATCCCAACAAGATAAGCAATTCTATGATTTTTTTAATATGCTTTCTAAAGTAAATATCAATTTACCATTATTAGAAGTAATCATGAATGTTCCCTCCTATGCTAAGTTTTTCAAAGATTTGAACATTAAGAAAAGGAGGTAGGAACTTAATGAGCAAGTAGTAGTATCAGAAATTTCTAGTGTTGTACTTCAGCACCGACTTCCCCTAAGTTGAAAGACCCTATAAGTTTTATCATAAACATAACTGTGGGAGATAAGAAGGTCGCTAAAGCAATGCTTGTGTTTAGGTGCTATTATAAACTTGATGCCCTACTCTATATTCTTACAGCTTGATTTAGAAGATTTAAAACCCATAACTATGTCCCTTCAAATTGTAGATAAATCTCTTAAGTATACAAAAGGAATAGTTAAGGATGTGCTGGTATAGGTAGACAAACTGATAATACTTGTTGACTTTGTGGTTCTGGATATGCAAGAAAATCTTGTCTTGGATAGAGAGCACACAATAATACTTGGCAGACCATTTATGGCAACTACCAAGACTATTATTGATGTCTAAGGTGGAAATTTGACAATGATAGTCTTAAGAGAGGCTATTCATTTTAAAGTTTTTGATTCTTCAGCTTTTCCTTCTATTTCTACCATCGATGAAATATTCGATGTTGACCCTTTGAATAAACTTTTCCAAAGCACCTTTTCCCAAACTAGAATAGAAGATAAGCTTCAAACAATTCTTACACTTGAAGAGGTCAAAGAAGATTTAGATGAGGAAACTAAGGGGTACTTTGAACAACTAGATAGTGATGAACTAATGACAAAATCTAGTACACTCTTAAATCTACCTAGTTCCTTATCTAGTAAAGAGGCCAATCCACTTGAACTTGAACTCAAAGACTTACCTAAGCACTTAAAATATGTGTTTCTAGTATAAGTAGAAACTTATCAAACAATAATTTCTCTAACATTGACCAAACCCCAAGAAAAGGAACTTATAAAAGTGCTTAAGAAGTTTAAGAAAGCCATAGGTTGAAGTATCATGGATATAAGAGGCATTATTCCTACCATATGTATACATAATATCAACTTGAAAGATGGTGCTAAACCCGTACGAGAGGCCCAAAGAAGACTAAACCCAATCATGCAAGAGGTAGTGAAGAAATAAATTCTTAAATTATTAGAAGAAGGAATTATCTACCCTATTTCCCATGGTAAGTGATTTACTCCAATGCATGTGGAACCTAAGCAATCTAGGATAATAGTTGTTAAAAATGACAAAAGTGATTTAATGCCCACTAGAATAATCATTGGATGTAGGATGTCTATATATTTCATAAAACTGAATTTATATACTAAAAAAGATCACTTTCCTCTTCCATTCATTGATTAAATGTTGAAAAGATTAATTGGGCACAAATTTTATTATTTTCTAGATGGATTATCTGGATATGATCATATACCTATAGCACTAGAAGATCAAGAAAAGACCACATTATAGAGATGTATGATGTCCATCTTCTCGAACATGGTAGAAAAATTCAATGAGGTTTTCATGGAAGATTTCTTTGTCTTTGGAAACTCATTTGATGATTGCTTACATAAATTGACTTTGGTTTTAAAAATATGCATTGAATGCAATCTAACCCTTAGTTGGGAGAAAAGTCATTTTATGGTTCAACAAGGGATAGTTAGGACATATCATTTCAAACATAGGTATTGAAGTTGATAAGGCAAAAGTTTAACTAATTTCCAAATTACCTCCCCTACATCTGTTAAGGGTATAAGAAACTTCTTAGAACATATAGGATTTTATAGATGATTTATTAAAGATTTCTCTAAAATAAGTCATCCCTTATGTAACATGTTATCAAAAGATGTTTATTTTGATTTCAACGATGACTACCTTATTGCCTTTAATACCTTGAAAGAGAAACTAACATATTCCCCTATTATTATGGCACCAAAGTGGTCTTTACCCTTTGAAATAATGTGTGACTACTCTGATTATGCTATCAGAGCAGTCTTAGGATAGAGAGTGGATAAGTGTTTGCATGTCATCTACTATGCTACCAAAACACTCAATGATGCCCAAATGAATTATACCACCACTGAAAAGGAATTCTTGGCTATAGTGTTTTCTTTAGACCAACTCCGGTCTTATTTAATAGGATCTAAAGTGATTTTCCATTCTAATCATGTTGCTTTAAGATACCTATTAAGTAAACTGAATGCCAAGCCAAGATTAATTAGGTAGGTCTTACTCTTATAAGAATTTGACCTAGAAATCAAGGATAAGAAAGGTAGTGAAAACTTAGTAGCTGACCATTTGTCTAGGTTGATTTCTGACTTCAATTCTCTTAATGGTGAGAGTAATGAAGATATAGTAGAAACCTTTCCTAATGAACAGTTATTTTCAATAGGTCCAAACCCATGGTATGCTGATATTGTAAACTATCTTGCCACTGGTGTTTTGAGACCTAACATTTCATATAAGGACAAGAAAAGGTTCTTAAAAACTATCAAGGACTATTTATGGGATGACCCTTATTTATACAAGATTGGTCAAGATCAAGTCATCCGAAGATGTGTATTTGAAGAAGAACATAAGAGCATTCTAACTTTTTTCATGAACTTCATTATGAGGGCCATTTTGGTGGCAAAAAGACAACCGATAAGGTATTACAATCTGGATTCTTTTGGCCCACTCTTTTTAAAGCTACTTATATGTTTTGTGCACAATGTGATAAATGTCAAAGAATAGGCAACATAAGCAAAAGAGATGAAATGCCTTTGACATCTAATTTAGTTGTTAAACTCTTCAATGTATGAGGGATTGACTTTATGGGTCTTTTCCCCCATCCAATGGTCTTTAATATATTTTAGTTGCTATGGATTATGTATCCAAGTGGGTGAAAGCTATCCTTACAAAAACAATGATGCTAATGTTGTTGTAAAATTCTTGTAGGATTCAATATTTACTAAGTTCGGAATGCCTAGAGCTATAATAAGTGATGAAGGTAGCCATTTTTGTAATAAAATCTTTGATAGAGTACTTAAAAAGTACAACATCACACATAAAGTCACTACTCCATATCATCCTCAAACTTCTGGTTTAGTTGAGGTAAGTAATAGGAAAATCAAGGGAATACTGGAACATACCATGCATTCTTCAAGGAAGGACTGGGAATTTAAGTTGAATGATGCCTTATGGGCATACCATACAACTTACAAAACACCCATTGGGATAAGCCCTTACCAGTTAATATTTGGGAAAGCGTGCCACCTTTCCATTGAACTCAAACACAAGGCTTACTAGGCAATTAAAGATTTAAACATGGACCTAGATAAAGTAGGAGAAAAATGGTTCCTCCATCTTAATTAGTTGGAATATATTAGGAACAATGCCTATAAGGGCCATTCCCTACAGCTACTAGGAATGGGCATGTATATTTTATCAATTTCATTGACCACTATTCTAGATATGCTTATATATTTTTAATTAAAGAAAAGGCTCAAGCTTTGGACATATTTAAATCCTTCAAGGCTGAAGTTAAGTTACAACTCAACAAAAATATTAAAAGCGTCAGATCAAATCATGATGGTGAATACTATGGTCGGTATGACGGCTCAAGAGATCAACGTCCAGGGCCTTTTGCTAAATTTCTAGAGGAAAATGGAATTATGCCACAGTATACAATGTTGGGTTCGCCCACAATGAACGGTGTGGTTTAAAGGCACAATCGAACATTAATGGAGATGGTGCAAAGTATGATTTCTCATACCTCGCTTCCATTGAACCTCTGGGGAGAAGCACTTAAGACAGTAGAATATATTCTGAATTGGGTACTGACTAAAGTAGCAATCAAAACTCCATATGAATTATGGACTGGGTGGAAGCCCAATCTCCAGCACTTTAGAATTTAGGGTTGTCCAACTGAATCTCGGCCTTATAGGCCATAAGAGAAAAAGATGGATGAAAGGACAATTAGCTGCTATTTTGTCGGATATGCAGAAAGGTCTCGGGAGTATAAATTTTATGATTCCACTAATAGAACAATTTTCAAGAAAAATAAGGTTAAGTTCTTTAAGGATGTTATGGTTCAAGGGGGAAATACAAATCAAATTGTCTTTGAAGAGAAACATGATTCTTCAATACAAGGGGTGCCAAAAACGATACCAATTGTAATAAGAATATTTAGAGACTCATTGGTTCAAGAACCTACAATGAATGAACCTCTAATAATGGAAGAGAATCTGGTAAACGACAATATTGATGTTAAAGAGGAACCTATACCACCTCAAGAACTTTAAGAACAAGTGCCTTTAAGGAGATCCATAAGAGAGAAAAGAAGCGCAATATCTAAATATTATGTTTTGTTCCTTCAAGAACATGAATTCGAAATTGGCATGATGGAGGATGACCATCTCAATCTCTATCAGGCTTTGGAAAGTACGAATTCTTAGAAATGGATCGAGGCCATGAATGAGGAAATAAAGTCAAAGTATGACAACAAAGTTTAGGATATCATCCCATTACCTGAAGATGTGAAACTTGTTGGTTGCAAATGGATATTTAAGACCAAGAAGGATTCAGAAGGTAATGTGGAAAGATAAAAAGCACGGCTTTTTGCTAAGGGGTTTACACAGAAAGAAGACATTGACTTTACAGAAACTTTCTCACTTGTGTCTATGAAAGATTCCTTCATAATTATCATGGCTTTAGTGGCACATTTTGCTATTGAGTTACACCAGATGGATGTTAAAACTACATTTCTCAATGGCGACATTGATGAATCCATTTATATGGTGCAACCACCTAAATTTGAGTCTAATGGCTCAAAGAATATGGTTTGAGAATTAAAAAAATCTATCTATGGACTCAAGCAAGCGTCTCGACAATGGTATTTTAAATTTCATCAAGTAATTGTCTCATTTGGATTTGAGCCTAATTTGATGGATGAATGCATATATCACAAGTTCATTGGGAGTAAGTTTATGTTTCTAGTTGTATATGTTGATGACATATTGCTTTCTAGTAACGATATAAACATGATGCGTGAAACTAAGAGATTTCTTTTTAGACATTTTTATATGAAAGATCTTGGTGAAGCATCATATGTGTTAGACCTTAAAATACAAAGAGATCAAAATAAGGATATTTTAGGGCTTTCACAACAAGCATATATCGATAAAATTCTTAAGCGATATGGCATGGAACACTATAAACCAGGAAATACCCCTATTTCAAAAGGAGACAAATTTAGTCTCAATTAGTATCCAAAAACAGAACTCGAGAAATCAAAAATGCATTAGATTTCATATGCTTCAGTAGTAGGAAGTCTGATGTATGCTCAAGTGTGTACGCGTCCGAATATTATGTACTTCACATGAATGTGAGGTCGGTATCTCAGTAATCCTTGTATAGATCACTGGAAAGTAGCCAAGAGGGTACTTAGGTACTTGCAAAGAATGAAGGATCATATGCTGACATATCGAAGATCAGATAAGCTTGAGGTCATTGGATATACTGATTCTGATTTTGTGGGCTATATGGATAGAATGAAGTCACATCCGATTATATTTTTATGTTGGTTGGAGGAGCTATTTCTTAGAGGAGTGCAAAGTAGGTCATGATTGCTTCTTCCACCATGACAGTTGAATTCATTGCATGTTACGAGGCATCGAACCATGGAATGGCTAAGGAATTTTGTCACTAGGCTGCATATTGTGGATACTGTTAAGTTACCACTCAAGATATATTGTGACAATAATTCAGTAATACTATATTCCAACAACAACATGAGCTTGTCAAAATCCAAACATATCGACATTAAGTTCCTTGTTGTGAAGGAAAAGGTTCAGAGTGGACTTATAAGTATTAAGCATATTGGTACAGCTTCCATGCTAGCAAATCCACTGGCTAAGAGATTGGTACCCAAATAGTGTCATGAGCATATCGCTCACATGGGTATCTATGCCATAGCAGATTGTAAGATTTAGTAGGGGTTTGTATTTTATGTATCATGTTTTATGTTTTGTGTTTTATATGATATACTTTTACAGATATCACACAATTAACTTTTATATGATATTCTATTATTTGTATGTATCATGCAGTTATTCAGACTTCATTTATTTAGCTTTTAGTTATTCAATTTATTATGCACTTTGATTTTTGATTGACCTCAAAATCAAATTAAGTTAAAGTGACCAAATTGGAAATAAGCATGTGGATCACATTACATGTAATTTTCAAACTATACATCCCCCTCATGATTCATGCCATTCAGTTATGTTTACATAGTGATTTATGTTGGTTAAGTTTTGCTTTATGAGACAAATACTACTTAAGTTCTTGTGAATATAATTTATGGACGGAATTGGTTAATGACATAAAAGGCTATGATAGCACAGTTTGAGTACTCAATTCGGTTTTATCAATATATGTATATACAAAGAGCCCAAGTGAGAGATTGTTGGAATTAATTTTAATTAATTACAACATATATGGGCATATACGTGATATAAATATATATTGAATAATAGATTGTCAAATATTTAATTAGACATGTTATAAAGTGATCGAATCAAGTATTATTTATCGAGTTTAATATGTGTCATGAGAAGTGGGGCCTTTAATGTGTAGAATACGTATTAATAGCTTTATGATTTAGTGATGGTCTAAATTATATAAAGTTTAAAAATAATACAATTATGTTATTGGTCCTTGGATAACACAATTAAATATTAAAATATTCTTTAAATAAGGAAATACTCGATAAGACAAGTTTTGAATCCGTGTAGGATTCAATAAGGAAATTTCCAATAAGGTAAGTTTTGAATTCAAAAATTGAATCCGCTAGGATTCAATAAAGAAATTTCTAATAAGGAAAGTTTTGAATTCATAATTTGAATCTACATAGGATTCAATATGGAATTTCCAATAAGGGAAGTTATAAATTCAGAATTTGAATCCGCGTAGGATTCAATAAGAAAATTTCCAATAAGATAAGTTTTTGAATTTAGAATTTGAATCCGTTTAAGATTCAATAAGGAATTTCCAATAAGGCAAGTTTTGAATTCAGAAATTGAATCCGCGTAGGATTGAATAAGGAAATTTCTAATAAGGTAAGTTTTGAATTCAGAATTTGAATCTGCGTAGGATTCAATATGGAAATTTTCAATAAGGTAAGTTTTGAATTCAGAAATTGAATCTGTATAGGATTCAATAAGGACATTTCTAATAAAGAAAGTTTTGAATTTAGAATTTGAATCCACCTAGGATTTAATATGAAAATTTCCAATAAGGTAAGTTATGAATTCATAATTTGAATCCACGTAGGATTCAATAAAGAAATTTCCAATAAGGCAAGTTTTGAATTCAGAATTTGAATCCGCTTAGGATTCAATAAGGAAATTTCTAACCAAGCAAGTTTTGAATTTAGAATTTGAATCTGCTTATAATTTAATAATGAAATATTAAGTAAGAAAATATCTAAGAAGGAAATAGATTACAGATCACCTCTTGAAATTTAGAGACATCTTTTCCTCTATTAGCGTCTCTTCGTCTCTCTCTCGTAATATAGTTCGGCTCTCTCTTTATATATATTAAATATATAGAAAACAGAAAATATAGAAAAGAATTAAAAAAAATAAGAGAAATAGTTTTCGGTTAAGAACTTAAAATTTGAATATCTTTTATTGTACAAAACAGAACGTTGTTACTACTACCTCTCTTGTTACTACCGGTAATTGTGTCTCTCTGAAATATCATGATAATAGACCAAGATAATTTAAAATTAAAGATTGAACGTTCACTAGAGCATTATGATAAATCTAAGAGAATTGTAATATGATTATACATCATAAATGAACGTTCACTAGAGCATCATGATAAATCTAAGAGAATTGCAATATGATTATGCATCATAAATTTTTCTATCAATATGTTCAAACACGACTAATTGTATAATCGTTCAATTCTAAAAGATTATATTTGATAAATATCTAATTAAAATTAAATCACAATTAATTAATAGAAATTAAAGTATTTTTATCACTTGTTATAAAAAGTTAAATTAAGTTAAATTAGTGGAAATAATATCTTATTTTTAACTAATATAAATCATCTCACCGTATAAACCGTTTTTTAAGAGGAAAAAAGTTCTCTACGTACCTTTTTTTTCTTTTTTGTCTTTTTTAACATTCATATATTATATCGGAACAAGAGTATGAGATAATCAAATAACTCATGTCATTTTTTTCAATTCTAACCCTCTCCCCCACCTCCATTTATTTATTTATTCAAATTAGTTTTTATTTCAATTTTTTATTATTTTTTCAAAAAAAATCAATTTTTCAATTATTTTTCACAAATTCATAAATTTAATTAAATAAAGAATAATAAAATTAAAAAAAAACTAACAACATTGATTTCATATAATTTCACTTATTGTTTTCATATATTTTCAAATAAATAAAAAACAATAAAATATAACACAACTAACAACTTAAATATATATTTCCCATACTGTTCTTGATACGTGCCTAGTATAAAGCTAAAGAACACAAAAATATTGATAGGAAAGATAGAAACTCACCAATCAATTGATTTTTAAAGATATATACATATTGGTTATGAATAGAAATATTCACAAATAGCTCTCAACACTCAAAGATCATCAAAACATATATGAAGTACCAATCACAAAAGACACTAGAGATTAAATATGCTCCAAGTTTAGGAAAATGAAAATAAATTGAAAAAGTGAATAGAATGTTAATTAATTAAACAAAGTAAATAATAATAATAATAAAATTATTAAGCATATGAAAAGATACTTGAAGAAATCAAATAAGTTTACATTCTAAGATTTTTCAACAGTTTCATTAAACTACTACAACTATTTAATGGTATAGGTTACATGGTTAATTGATGAAGCTGAGGCATATGGGTTGCCACATTTGCCTCCATATCTAGCAATAAACAAAGGCCAAAACTTCGAGCATGGAGCAAATTTTGCGGTTGCTGGAGCAACTGTGCTTGACACAGAATTCTTCTACCAACAAAAAATGGGGAAAATATTGTGGACAAATGAATCATTAAATGTTCAGCTAGGTTGGTTCAAAAAGCTTAAGTCCTCCCTTTGCAACACTAAACAAGGTGATGTCCTAATTGCAATATATATAGCTTCTAATTTAACTAAAAATATCATTCATAGTACGTTAAATATAATTAAATTGATCTTAAAATAAAATAATAGGTACGTAATTGGTGTATACATATTACACCAAAATAATTATACAATTCAAACAGTTAACCAAATACAGTACTAGTGTACATGGTCATACAAAACAGTTAACCAAATACAGTATAGGTTATAAAGTTAAGGTACAATTGTACATATTATAACTAAATAAGGAAAAATTTTGAAAAATCTTCAAAAATAATGGCATGAATAAAAAATTATTTAACTATATGGTATAATCTCATTCCCAATTGAAGCTTTATTTTTGACCATACACATATATATTTTTGGTATAACATAAAATTGTATTATATATTTTTGGTATAACATAAAATTGTATGTTTTTTAGTATAACATAAAAGCATATATTTTTTTAAAGATGAATTAAAAGTACAATTATATCAATAAAGTACTGTATCATATAAAATATTTCATCATAGCTCTTTTAAAAGTTGAATTAACGGTTAAACTGTTGTTGTTTTGTTTGAGCAGTTGTTGCTTTCAAATGCTAAGAAAGACAAACTGACACAGGTAATGTAAATTTCCCTTTATTAATAATAGTATCTGAACTGAATAGTGAATATCAAGGAAGGACTCAAGCTTATTTAATGTGTATCATGTAGTCACTTTTAAGGAAGAAGAATATAAAATAAAAAAAAAAAACCCTCTTTTTCCTTGGTAGGTGTCATATAACATTTTTCTGATTGTGGGTTTTCCTCTAGTTATCATCTTCTTTGTTGAGATTGTGGAAGAGACCCGTTAATGGAGGTAAATAAAGCTACTGATCTTTAAACATATATCGCTTTGATTGTGTTTTGATGACGAAATTACTCACTGTTATATCAATATGATTGTAAATTAAAAATTTGCTTTTCTGAGTTTTCTATTTTGCTTATGTTAATTACTTCATTTCTAGGTGTATGCCATGTGTTTGATATTTTGCTTGTTAATTCTTGTTTGTGATCTGAGTGTGTGCATATTTAAATTGATTACGAATATAAATTAAAATTGCACAACTACTATTTGTTTAGATGGGCTTCTAATTAGATCATCAGTCTCTTTAATTTATCTTCAAATCCAAAATTAATCTGGGTTTAATTCTAACATATAGCTAGAAGGAGATAAATCTTATGTAAGCAGTGGGAATCCATTAATCATAAAGTATGTATTTGTTCGTGAAATCAACCTGTGTAATATAAAAATACTTAGGTTATATAGAATTTGTATATGTATACAGGATCGAATTTAATTTGTTTGAATATTTAATTATAAAATTATATATTTTTATTTTATATTTTATATTAAATTAAAAATAATATTTTTTAATTTTTAAAATGTAAAAAATATAAAAATAAATAAATATTAATTTAAATATATTTTATAATAAAAATTTTTTAAATATAAATTAATTTATTAAAATATTTATAATTAATTTTAATTAACTATATCAAACATTATAAAGAAATGATCTATAGAATATTGATAGGTCACAACGCACCTTTGTTTTCTCTTCCCGTAAGAAAGATACCACAATCTGAATAGAATCTTTTTTATTTGTACTTTTTATTGATACTAATGGCTGTTTAAATTGGCAAAAAAATTACACAAAACAAGGAATTCTATTTACATATAAACTCAACATAACTACCCCATGCACTCATACATATATAACTATCCTAATCAAGTATAATTGTTGTTCAAAATACTCACACATAACTGCTAAAAACATGAAAGAAAAATTAATAACTTGCAACCTATTCACCCACTAAGTAACCATGTACTTGGGGTTTGGCTTATGGCCCCTTGATCAACGCCGTGGCCTATCAGAGACAATATATATCTAATATATATTAAAGTAGGTTTAATTATAAGAATTAGCAATGCAGGTCCACAACCCATAAAATCAGCTGTGTACTGTATATGGACCCTTTTAGAGGGACGTGCTAACTACGTAAATGCTTTCACTTTCGCCAATGAATCATTGATGACAATGACCTGTACTGTACTGTACTGTACTACGCGGTCTCTCCTAGCTAAGTTACATTCTAACCTCTATTTCTTTTTCCAGTTATCAGATTTAAACCCAAAACCTTTAATCATTTACAATGCTTACCAATGACCAAGGTATATGGAAGCTAGACAGCTTCCAAGTTTTACATGTTCTTATATGTTCATCCCTAACCTCTTCATAAACTGCATTAGCATTTCCTTCTATTTCGTATATAAAAAACTTATTTATCTGATTTTATTTTTTTTAACATATGTTTTATTTCTTTTTATATATATATTCTGAATATATGTTCAACATTACATATTTTGCAATTTATTCAATTTGTTAACTTTTTTATATAAAAAATTTCAAACCAAATATTTATATTAATAATGTGGTTTAAACTCTATCCGATATCTAAGTTAAGTTTAAATTTTATAAAACATATATATATTTAAATATTATATGTTATTATTTTATAATTTCTTACCTTATTTAAACTCTAACACTTAATTTACTTTAATTAAATGTTAGAGTTTCTACCCAAATATTTTAAGATTGGGTTATGAGCTTGCATTTAATTTAGAAAATCCTATCCAGATTTATTCAAAAGTATATATAGTTAAACAATACTCAACTCAGTCCAAGACAAACTCGAAGTTTTGAACTTGTGCTAGCACAGCACGCTTGAATTCATCCCTAATTGCTTGTCTCTGATCTCCAGCACGACATAGTAGTAGTATATATAATTTTACACAATAGATAATAAAGATCTTTAGATCCATATTGACAAAAGCGAGTGAAATCATAAAATTGGTTGTGAATCATATATACAAGGTCACTTCTTTACATGTCCGTAGATATATAACGATGACCATTTAAATTTGCTGAATAAGAAAAAAAGTTTCTTTCCGTTTTTTCTCCCAGTCATTTTTAAATGATTAACATTACTAAATATAACTGGTGGCAAAAGTGTATGATGATTTATATGAGAGAGCTAAATTCAAGTCCATCTGAACTTATATATATATAGCCATGGAGACTTCAGGGAGATTATCATCCCAACGGATGGCCCCTTGGACTCGGGATTATAAACATGAGACTTAGAGAGGAGGAAAGTGTTCCTGCAGCAGTAGCTGTAGCACAACCCTACTATTTCAATGTGCCTACTTCTAGTTTCTCTTCATTTTCTTCCTCGAACCTCGACACTGAGGTACTTCCTTCTAACTTTTATCATATTTTTCATGCTAAATGATGTCACTTTTTTGTCCGGATCTAATACAAGTTGTACATAATCAAATTGAATCCAAAATAGTAGGAGAGTTATACATAATTGGTATATATTTTATTTGTACAAACAATATATAATGTATATTCATTTATGGACAAATTGTACATAAATTAGATATATGTCAATAGGTACATGTTATATACAAACTACTAATTCAATTATGTATAATATATACATGCTATTTTAGGGATTCAATACATCACATTTTCAGGTTCTGGCTTGTTAAGTGGCTATGAAATGCTTCTAAACATGCTCACTGATTTTTTTTATGCACCGCTTGTGCTTATGATTTACTTTGTATTGATGTTTGTTTGTAAAAAAAAATCAGTCTACAGCATCATTCTTCAAAGACCACAGTGTGTCACTTGGGAGGCTAATTGGAATTAGACCAGGGGATCATAAAGAACGCTTGTACTTCCCAAATTCAATCGGCCGTTATCAAGAACACAAGAGGTTACCTAGACGAGTTTCGCGTTTTGATGTCTCCGGAGGACATGGAGTGGATATGTCCCGGGGGATTTGTGCACCACTACTGCTTGGTGCTTTGGTCAAGATAAACAGAAACAAGGCCAAAACAAAAAAGTAAATTTGGATTGAAATAGCTTATCACTTGTTTAATAAAAGGAACCAAACATCCAAATATGGATATATAAACTATAAACTGCTATATATATAGTCACTTGTACTGAGGCAAATCATTTGTTAATTTAAAGCAAGTGGTGTCTATGTCAAAAGAGTACCCTAGACTGGTTGCTTAATTAAAATGCTTTAACTGGTTAACAAATTTCAAAAATGATTGGATTTTTGCAAGTAAAACGTGGATGATACTAAAACCCTCCCCGGGCACAATATGATACATGTATATCAGTTACGTCCAAGCTTAACTCTACCTTAAGAGTTAAGATAATATTCTGATACCATATTAGTTAAGTCGAAACTTAATTCTACCTTAAAATCTAGGTCGTAAAATGAAAAATTGTTTAGAATTATAAATACAACGAAAGAAAAACGATTAATCGATATAAGACTTAAGGTTCTTTAACAAAGTATATATTTTTAGACCTAAGGTTATTTAACAAGGTACATGTTTTTAGAAAATCTTTGGGTGCATACTTCCTATTTATAGCAAAATGTTAAAGCAAGCCAACCATTTAATAGTAATCTTAAATAAAATCTTAATTTTTTTTTGGCAACTTTAAGCATTCTATACCACCTAACTATAAGGTAATGGTCTGAAATTTACCCAAAAAAAAAAAAACTATCTGAAGCCATGTAAGATTTATTCTATGGTGAATGGTGCCACTCATTTTCTAGCTACTTGAGTCGGTGAAGCGTTATAATTCTCTACTCGTAAATTTGTACATTTTAATTGGTTTTTAGTCAAAGTGGAACCCATGAATCCATTGAGCATTCTATACCACCTAACTATAAGGTAATGGTCTGAAATTTACCAATATATATCTGAAGTTATGTAAGATTTATTCTATGGTGAATAGTGCCACTCATTTTCTACTTGAGTCGGTGAAGCGTTATAATTCTTTACGTGTACATTTGTACATTTTAATTGGTTTTTAGTCAAAGTGGAACCCATAAATCCATTGACGGAACACCAACTTATAAAAGCAAACTTTATGATTATCTCATATGCCAATAAATATGCAGTATGCATGATGCAACCATTTATCCAAATATATATATTCGTTAAGGGTAAGTAAATAATCCGATCAATTCATGTAAGTTAAGAAATTCGATCAGATCTATCGGATTTAAATTGGATTGGATTGAAAATTTTTATAATCGAATCGAATTCAGATTAAAGAATATATAATATGTTCGAATTTAGATCGAATTCATATTGACAGGTTTTGTACTCTACTATATTTGATCCAGATTGAATTATCATAAAATTATAAATAAATGTATATTTTATTTTATAATATGTTATATTTAAATATTATACATAACATAATTACATTATATTACTATTTTAACTTAAAAAAATAAATATAAATGTTTATAATAATTTAATAATTGTACACACATACTTATTGTTTTGATTTTTTTAATTATAACTATAAATAATAAATTTTGTTACAAATATATAAATTTAAATATTGTGTATGTCGTTTTTATATGTGATAATAATTCATAAATTAATTTCAATATCAATCTAACCTTATCTGATAAAAAAAATCTGATCTGTTCGGACTCGAATTGATTCAGAGTGATTATATCATTGAATCAGATTTGAATTGAAAATCTTTAAATGTAATTCAGATCGGATTCAGATTGACTAAAAAGAAGCAGTTTTCATATGTTGCTTACTCCTAGCCTCCACTGCCAGGTGTGACTGAGTGAGCCCTTTAACAATTGGGATTGATTGAAGCTTATATGTATATAAAGTTGCCATTATTTAAATAAAGTAAAATTATTTTAGTCCACATTTAGATGAAGAAATTCTAAAAAACAAAAAACTTTCTATAAATGAACAAAAACATCAAACAAAATCTAGATAATCTTTTTCTATCATACTCTTTTTACTTTTCTGTCATTCTTTTATTATTATTCTTTATTTTATTTTGGAAGGGTGACTGCATAAGTCTTATAAACAAGCTATACAAGTACCTAAGTGGAAGAAAGAAATGTAGATAGAGATTGATGCTCTCATTGTCAATTAGATATGGGAGTTGGTACCTCTTCCCTCAGGGGTTGTTCCCATCACTTGTAAGTGGATTTTTAGGGTAAAAATTCTTTCCACAGGAACTCTAGAAAATACAAAGCTAGATTAGTAGTTTGGGGATTTTTTTCAAGCCATTATCATAGACTATCAAGAGATCTTATGCCTTGTTGTTAAGTCTACTACAATTAGAGTTGTGTTGACTATTGCTATTGCAAGAGGTTACACCCTTAGTTAAGTAAAGGTCAACAATGTCTTTCTAAATGGAGATCATTTGGAAGATGTTTATATATGCCAACTTCTTGGTTTTGAGGCTAGTGATGCTACCCTAGTTTGGAAACTAAAAAAGGCTTTATATGGCCTTAAGCAAGGCTCGCAAGCTTGGTTCCAAAGGCTCTATTCTTGTCTTTTAACTATGGGGTTTCATAATTCAAAATTTGATAGCTCTCTCTTTCTCAAAGGTGATGGTTGATTCCCTTGTGATAGTTCTGGTATATGTTGACGATATAATTGTTACTAGTAGTTATCTCAATTCTATTAACGATCCCATCTACAACCTACATCTCCAAGCTTTAAAGGATCTAGGTGTCCTACAGTATTTTCATGGTGTTCAAGTGAGTTAGATAAGTAGTTTTTGCTTGTCCCAACAAAAACATGTTCTTGACGTATTGTGTTCTACTAGTTTGAAGGATAATAAACCAATGAATATGCCCATGGTTGTTGGAAAGTAGTTTAATAAATTTGAGAGTGTGCCTTTGGTTCATCCAAGTGACTACAACAAAGTAATTTAATCTTTTCAATATCTCAGTCTCTCTAGACCTAATATATCTTTTAGAGTCAACAAGATGTGTTAATTCATGGCATCTCCAACTGAGATCCATTGGCTTACTATAAAGAAGATGTTAAGGTATCTTAAGGGAATTTTAAACTCTACACTCACTTTTCCTAAGTATGTCTATATGAATTTAATAGTTACTATGATGCTAATTATGTTGATTATGCAAGCTCTCTTGATTATAGAAGTGCTGATGCGTATTGTATTTTTTCTCGATGAATCTTTGATTTCATGGCAATCTTGCAAGGAAATAGATGTGTCTCGAAGAAGCATTAAAAATGAATGACGTGCTATGGCCTTAACATGTGCAGAACTTACATGGATTAGGTTTCTACTTGATGATCTTATGGTAAATTGCTACACTAGTTCTTTTGACTAATAATGTAGAAGTTAAGGCATTTTCTTATAACCCTATGTTTCATGCTAGGACAAAGCTCATTGAGGTTGATCACCATTTCATTAGTGACCAAGTGGTTCAAAGGATGCTTGTCATTGATCATGTCTTATCTCGAGAACAAGTGGTTGATTACCTTACTAAGGTCTTACCTATTGCACAATTTGCGTACTTGAGGCCCAAACTAATAGTTTTTTTCAAAATCACTATTTTAAGGGAGGTATTGGATAGAGTTTTGTATTATGTACTGGCGTTATAGACATGTGAATACTGTATAAGACTTGATACTAGTTTCCTATAATTGTTTTGTATTAGTGTATTTTAGTGTAGTTGCATAATCCTAGTGTTATATAAGAAGCTAGCTCTTCAATTGTTGATGCAACTTTAGTTTTACTTTTCTATTGGAAAAAATGAGATATTTCCTCAATTCTTGATTGTGTTCTTTGTAACATTGTGTTCTCAAACCATATATGTTGATTTTATCCAAAATTAATATTTATCCCCTTTATTCATGCAAACAAAGAGGCATAATACTCAGATCATAAACTTTATTTTCTCCTAATTACCAAGTGAGATAACTCTAAATTAACATGTGGTGAAGATCGGCCACGAATAGCTTTATTATTGGTAAATTAATTTTTCATATTTTGATGTATTTTCTTAAGAAAATGTTAATCTGTCTATACAATTTAATAAATTGTATTTCTCTTTTGCAAATGACTAAGAGAAAAGAGATGGTTGTTGGAGTGATTTTCACCATGTTAATGGCTTTGTTACCATTTAGTTTAGTTTTGTCCTCTTAATTTAGAGACTTTAGAAGAATGTTGATGCCAAAAATTAGTAATGGCCTATGTTGAGGTCATATGATCAATGTTGTTGGGATATATATGTGTTTATTATTGATATAATTTGAAGAAGTTCTATGATAGCATGATGTTTGTTATTATGTAAAGATCTTGCAAATGATAGTGCAAAATGATGCATTGTTTGTGTAGTTCTCCTAGGCCTATATGATAAAAGTTTATTAGGCATTTATGAAGCACGAGCTACCAATTTACTTAGTGATAAAAGCATAAGGACTTGTCCCAGCTCAACCTTAGAGCATGTGTAGTTCTCCACGTAATATGATGGCAATAGTTCTAAAAGGATGATTTTCTACCATACCAAGCTCAATAAAACTTATCCAATTTCTTCATTGATAATCCCTAAGGTCTTCTAAAACCTTAAATATTTACCACAAAAACAGTAAGGTATAGGTTATTCTCTTTTTCTTTCGAAAAAAATATTTAGTGTTGTTTATCTCTTTGTGATAAAGTCATTATGGAATCTTAATCTCTCTTTGTTTTTGTTATAAATTAGCACTTGCCGAAGCGAAGTTTGGATCCAATTTTGATTGCACAAATATATAACAATGGGTAACAGCAAAATAATAAGCAATGAGAAAAATAAATGACACATAAGAATTTAAGTGGTTCAACTTTTCAATGTAAAACGTTTACTCCACTAGCTATGACACATCGAGGAAAAATTCACTAATAATCAAATAGAGATACAAATACCAATATAAAGAGAGCTTTACAAAATATACCAAAATCCAAAATACACCTAGATACTTTTTGCACAAATTTAGTAATCAAACCTAGCAAATAAATTACAAAATTTTGCTAATATTAACGAACAAGGAAGAGCATGATGGTGGAGCCCGCACATCTTCGCTGATCACTTATGAAGGAAAATGCTAGCACTGTTGGAGTCACTAGGTTGGAGCTTATGGACTTGCGAAGCTGGTGTAGGTGGAGGCGCACCATATAACTATTCTAGTGAAGTTGAGGCGGCTGTCTGATGGTTGCGAATGGAGCTGGAAAGGCTGGCCGAAGATCAACAAAGCTACATTGGTGTGGTAAGCGTAACAAAGATGAATTACAGCGTAACAACTTCCTTTTTTCTTGGTCATGTCGTTCTCTATTCTCATGGCTGATGATCCTTAACAGTTCTCAGCTTTTTTTCTTCTCCAGCGGCTACTCGTTTTTTTTCATAGCTATAGAGAAATCAATATATATATATACACACACACACACAATAGAAGAAGAGTTTACATAATATATGGGCTTTGGGCTATTTTCGGTTTTGGACCACTTTATTTAACAAATTTTCACCTTGGCTCAAAACAGAAAACAAGTTCTTCAAATATGAAATTCCTTGGCTTATTAAATAACCATCGTCCAAAGCCCGACGGGTAACATCTACTGTAAACACCAATAAAGTCCAAACAATGCTTAAGCTTGTTAAATGGAACTGGTTTGATTAACTTATCAACTCGATACTCTGTAGTGACTATCTTATTGACAACAATAGCACCCTGAGAGATAATGTCACGAATGAAATGATATCTTACATCAATATGTTTGGTTCTTTCATGATAAATAGTATTCTTGGTCAAGTGTATCGTACTTTGACTATCGCAAAAATACAACAGAAGTATCTTGCTGCAAATCCAAATCGAAAACCAAACCTTTAAGCCAAATAACTTGTTTCACTACTTCTATTGTTGCCATATATTCTACCTCTATTGTAGACAAAGCAACTGTAGACTGTAAAGTAGCCTTCCAACTAATGGCACAATGGGAAAGAATGAAGACATAACCTGTCAGAGATCTTCTTCTATCCAAATAACTAGTATAATTGGAGTCCATATAACCAATGGCACTACAACTGGTATTAGAACTTCCATCATATACGAAACCAAAATTAGATGTACCTTTCAAATACGGAAGTATCCATTTCATAGCTTGCCAATGACCCTTGCCTGGATTACCTATATATCTGCATGTGAAATGTTTGGACGAGTACAAACCATAGCGTACATCAAACTACCAACGACACTAGCATATGAAACCTGAGACATGTACTACTCTTCTTCTTCTAACTGTGGTGAAAAATCCAAAGAAAGTCTAAAATGCACAGCTAATAACGTACTTATAGGTTTAGACTCTTTCATACTGAAGCGTTCAAGAAAATTTTTCAATATAACTTTTTTGAGTCAAATAAAGCTTGTATGTTTGTCTATCCCTGTAAATTTCCATGCCCAAAATTTTATTCGCTACACCCAAATATTTCATCTCAAACTCACCACTAAGTTGAGACTTTAATTTCTAAATCTCAAACTTATTCTTAGAAGCAATAAGCATGTCATCAGCATAAATCAACAAATAGACAGATGAAGCATCATGGAATATTTTATGATAAACACAACTATCATAATCACTCCTAGAGTAACCATGATCAATCATAAAAGAATCAAACCGTTTATACCACTGTCTAGAAGATTGCTTCAACCCATATAAACAATTTTTCAATAAACAAAGATGATCTTCCTTACCTTGAACAACAAACCCCTCTGGTTGATGCATATATATTTGTTCCTCAAGCTCACCATGTAAGAAGGTTGTTTTGACATCAAGTTGTTCTAATTCCATGTTAAACAATGCAACCATAGCAAGAAACACCCGAATAAAGCTATGTTTCACAATAAGTGAAAATACTTCATTAAAGTCAATACCCTTCTTCTGACAATAACATTTTACAACAACACGTGCCTTGAACCTAGCTGCTTCAACCTTAGGTATACCTTCCTTTTTCTTGAAGACCCATTTGTTTCCAACAATCTTCTAGCCCATAGGCGGTTTCACCAATTCCTAAGTATGATTTTTATGAAGTGATTCAATCTCCTCATTCATAGCAACCAACCACTGAATAGAATCATCATAAGTGATAGCTTCATGATAACTAGAAGGTTTATGCCCCTTAATAGACTCTGCCATATACAATGCAAAAGAAACTAAGTCTGCATCTATATACCTCTGAAGGCATCGAATCTATCTTATTCCTTTACCCTTAGTGATACTATATGGTTGCTCATGTTGTTCTTCTACTACATCAAGAACATAATCATTTATCTCATCCACAGATGGCTGATATGAAATGCCCTCTTGTACTGAACTAGGTGCTCCACTCTCAAGCTCTACCTACTCACTAACACCATGGTCTTTACCTGTAACAATAGACTCTCTTTTTCTTTTCCAACATGAAAAAATCATCAAACTTAACATCTCTACTACTTAAAAATTTAGGTAACTTGGGTTCAACAAACCATAATCTATAACCCTTTACCCTAGAAGGATACCCCAAAAAATATGCATTTCAATGCCCTAGGCTCAAGTGCATCATTAACATGAGCATAAGCATGATAACCAAAAACTTTCAAATTAAAATAATTAGCAAGAGTACCAAAGAATACCTCAAGTGGAGTCTTTAACTCAATTGCATTTGATGGAGACCGATTCAACAAATAGCAGGCATGGTTACAAGCTTCAACCTAAAAGGATTTATCCAAGTTAGCTTGAAAGATCATACAATGAGCTCTTTCTAAGAGAGTCCTATTCATACGTTCTGTAACTCCATTTTGCTATGGAGTATAACACACAATGCGGTGTCTCACCATGCCATTTATTTCATATAATTCAATAAACTAACTATCACAAAATTCCAAACTATTGCCAATTTTGAAATGCTTGATTTTCTTGTTTGTTTGATTTTATATACAAGCCTTGAATTTTACAAATTTTGAGAACGCATCATTCTTGTTCTTCAGAAAATACACCCAAGCATGATGGGAGAAGTCATCAATAAAATTCAACATATACCGGGCACCAACCTTAGACACAACACGAGAAGAACCCCAAAGATCTAAATGAATATAATCAACAATACCTTTTGTTTTATGTATGGTTGTACTGAACTTGGCCTTGCGATGCTTTCCATAGACACAATGTTCACAGAAATCAAGCTTCCCAATTTTCTGACCACAAAGCTGAATGATATGTGTTTCAAAAGTTATTCTTTTTTATAAAGATTTATTTATTGTTTATGATTTTGAATATTATGTATTCTTGTTCCTTGAGATTAACATGTTATATTTTGGAAGTGTTCAAGAAGATGCACTTAGTGTTAAACCATAGAACTCTTAAAATGAGAAACAGGTAATCCTAAATATGTTCACAATTGTGGTAATTAAGGAGGAACATTATTACCATAAAAGATTGTCTTATCGATTAAAAGTACATTGTAGTTCTATAAATGTTGATAAAGGATTTTCATTTAATAACATGAGTATATAAAATGTGTATTTTATATATTAAACATGACCTAACTAGATGGAACATTATATGGATTGTGTTTTGTGTCATTAATGTTTCCATTGTGTCTTTAGAATCTCAGATATGAAATGTGTAGGTTTTTCGCATGAGAAGTATATAATGTGATTTCTATTTAAATACTATCTTATGATAGGATTGAAATAGTAGTTCATTGTGTACAACCTATGTGGAAAAAATCTATATGTTAATATTATCATTGTCCCTCGATTTTGAGTTATGATATTATTGGGCCCCTTGGTAAAGTGGAATTATATCACATGCAATATAATTGATGTAGTTATAGTTATAATTCACTTGAGAGACCTAGAAAATGAATATAATTCAAAAGTGACACAATCCTATTTTGCATATTATTCATAATATCATGTGACAAGGATAAACACAAAATTAGTGGATCGAGTAAATAATTACTATGTCATTTGGAAAACTATAATGTAATGATAGAACCTTTTATAGTCAAGAATATAAAGTTTTATATTATTGCCAAGATGATATAGATCCTCTATATGGTCACATCAACTGAAGAGAAACAAAGAGTATTTTACATTTCCTAATGATGTATAAGATAAAACACATGAGATGAAATGCTAAAATAAGATGTCATAATATGACATGCTTAGACCATAAATAAATTTGTGAAGTTATGCAAATATTATTTGGTATAATGTTTGAATGCATTATAAGGATAATAGAGATATTGTATAATATAATAATATGAATATTATTATTTGTTCATAAATTAATTTATTAAACCAATCACAAGTTGAGATTAAAGAGAGCATAAGATGGTTAAACAAGTCTAATGGCATTTGTGTAATTGATTCAAACCTTACACAAAGAGTTGCCCTAACCTTTTCCTATTTAAGGAGGCATAATTGAAGAAAATATTGTTAATATGCTACCTTCAAAACCCTAGTTGAAATCTGCCATTTTCATTAGCCAAGTTTTTCCTTCTCCTAGGCCAAAACTTGGAAAGACTTGCTCAAGGTCAAAACCTAGGTGGTTCAACCCTAGGCCAAAAGTCTCTTCTCTCATCTCTTCTTGCTAGGTGGTTAAATCTAAGTCTTGAACTCTACATCTATCTATCTAAGAGGTGTGGTAGTTTGTTGTTTAGGTTCAAGGTGAACCAAGAGGTGCTCCCGAAAGAGAGGTGGTTTCCAAGAGATCTAGAAGGGAAATCGACTTTCCTCTACTCAACAGATTTGACAATCTCTTAAGGTAAAGATAATCTTCTTCATCTCTAGCAATAAGGTACATAAGATTTGTTTATTTTATTTAGCGCATATTAGGTGTTTGTTGAAATGCTTAAGAGAAAATCTTGCTTTCAATTGTCATACAAATGAGGTCCTTTTGTGTATTGAGCCAAGTGTTGATAGGAAAATTTTAAATTCTCACCATACAGGCATACACATGAAATCCCAACAAAAGAAAATATTGTTTGCCCAAAATAAACATCCCTACCTCACTCATATGCCCTAGTTACATATGCCATAATCGATTAGTATCTGAATCTTGATCTGACAAGGACGAAATTGAAACATTTCCAATAATAGTGCTACCCTGAAGCATATAGAGACAACCCAACAATTTCCCTTTAATAACAATGAGAGCACCCTTACTAACTCTTAAAACTCCACTTCAGCTACATACTTATAGCCTTGTGAATCAAAAGTACCCAAAGATATCAAGTTCTTTTTCAAATTTGGAATTAGGAAACATCTTTCAAATTCCTAATAATACCATCATGCATCTTAATTTGGTCAGTAAAAATACCAACAGCCTTGCAGGACATATTGTTTCCCATCAAGCCAACACCTCAATCAATAGACTAATAAGAATCAAACCAATCTCTATTGGGGCACATATGGTAAGTGCAACTCGAATCAAGAATCCAAACATCTCCAAGAGAACCAATAGATACTAATAGAACATTTTCACCATCGGAACCAAAATTATCTACAACATCAACAACATCATTAGTACTAGAAGACGTTGTGGAATATTTTCCTTTACCTTTGAGTTTTAGACAATTTACTTTTCACTGCCCTTCCTAACGACAATAGTTGCATTTATCTTTTCATTTTCTAGATTTGGATATAGACTTACCTCTATTATTGCTTGTGCCTTTTTCTTGATTTCTACATTTGACAAATAAACCACTGTTATTATCATTATTGCTTGGAGACACCTTTTTCTTCAACTCTCTTGAATTCAAAACTGTTTTGACATCCTCCAAAGAAATAGTGTCTTGCCCATATAGCATGGTATCAACAAGATGTTCAAATGAATGAGGTAAAGAACATAATAGAACTAAGGTCTTATCCTTATCATCAATCTTAACACCACCATTTTTTAGATCGCGAATAATTTTAGAAAATTTATCAAGGTGATCGTGTAAAGATGTACCTTCTAACATTTTGAATGTATACAAACACTGCTTCAAATATAACCAACTTGTCAAAGACTTGGTCATATCAAAATTCTCCAATTTAAGCCATAACCTAACAGGAGATTCCTCATCACCAACCTCACGTAATACCTCATCAGATAGGAATAACTAAATTAAACTGAGAGCATTTTCCATTAGTGCATCCTTTTCTTCATTAGTTAATTTTTCTGACAATTTATCCTTGCCTTCAAGTGTCTTAACGAGCTTTTCTTTAACTAATACGACCTGCATCTTCATTCGACATAGACTGAAATCATTCCTACCATTGAATTTCTCAATTACGTATTTTGCCACCATGATAGAAAACCTAATATTAAATAAATAGAAGCACAACCCAAAAAATATGAAACCAATCAAATAACTAGAAGCTCAAAATAAATCTAAAAGAGAAAAATTGATCAGTTCCAATAAATAAAAGAATAACCCAATAGCTCTAATACCAATTTGTTATAAATTAACACTTATGGAAATGAAGTTTGGGTCCAATTTTGGTTGCACAAATATATAACAATGGGTAACAGCAAAATAATAAGCAATGAGAAAAATAAATGGCACACAATGATTTAAGTTGTTCAACTTTTTAATGTAAAAAGTTTACTCTACTGACTATGATACACCGAGGAAAAATTCAATAATAATCAAATGAAAATACAAACACCAATATTCAGAGAGCTTTACAAAATATACCAAAATCCAAAATACACCCAAATACTTTATGCACAAAATCAGTAATCAAACCCAGCAAATAAATTACAAAATTTGGATGATATTACCAAACAAGGAAAAGCAAAATGGTGGAGCCTACACGACTACACTGCCCGCTTGTGAAGGAAAACTTTGGCACTGTTGGAGTCACACGAGGTTGGTGTGGGTGGAGGCACATATTGTGGCTGGTCTAGTGGAAGTTAAGGCGTTGGCTGATGGCTGCGAATGGAGCTGGAAGGGCTGGCCGAAGATCGACAAAGCTACACTAGTGTGGTATATATAACAAAGATGAATTATAGAGTAGCAACTTCCTTTTTTCTTGGCTACGTCATTCTCTATTCTTGCGGCTACTGATCTTTAATAGTTCTCAGCTTTTGTTCTTCTCCAACGGCTACTCGTCTTCTTTTTTTCATAGTGGTAGAGAAATCAGTATATATATATATAATAGAAGAAAGGTTTACATAATACATAGACTTTAGGCTATTTTTGGTTTTGGGCCACTTTATTTAACATTTTTTCAAGAACGATTATTTCTCATGCCTTCTTCATTTATTGCCATAGCTTTCCTATATATTCATTCTCAAAAGATTTAACTTAGTGGTGTAAGATCACAATTCAATCCAGAAACGTTCAGAAAACGATATGAATGTAAAATTTAAGTACACGGAAACAAAATGGATTGAAAACATACCTCTTACCATTGATCAAATTTCAACACTTACACGACAATTCCAATGGATTTTTGATTCGATGCTCTCACTGGTTTCTCACACTTATTCTATGCGTTTTGATGGTGTATCTGAATTAAAAACAGTGAATAGTGAAAGGAAACGATGCTTTATAAAGGTTCTTCCATCAAGAACCGATGTACGGTTCTGACAAAACCGATCCATCACCACGCTTCACCATTACGTTGCACCACTCTGATATTACATTCTCCCACTTGGTGCAAACATTAAGCGAAATTCTCTTAAGTAACAAAATACATGAATCATAGCGATAGGTCCTCTAAGAACGAGTATTATCTTCCATGTATTACAATGTATTTAGTTTCTCAAGTACTATACTTTATGTGGTAACGAAACTCAATGAATAAATCCTATATTTATTCTTGGTTTGATAAAATATATATTTTCTCAAATAAATTAAGGTGCACATGAATATGAGAAAATATCACAATATATAAGAGTTTCATTAATAAATTGTATATATACATTTACAAAATGGAACCAATTCTCATTTTCTCTACATGATCCTTCAATTTCATTGGTGGCATGCCTTTAGTCAAAGGATCAGCAATCATCAACTTAGTGCTTACGTTCTCAATGACCACTTTCTTTTCCTTAACACGTTCTCTTATGGCCAAGTATTTAATGTCGATGTGCTTACTACGACTACCACTTTTATAGTTCTTAGCCATAAATACAGTAGCTGAGTTGTCACAGTACAATCTTAATGGCCTAGAAATAAAGTCAACTACTTCATAGTGGAAGTAGCAATCAAGGATTGTTTCGCACTCCTCCAAGACAAGGCTCCACCAACAAGCATGAAAATGTAACCAGATGTTGATTTTCGTGAATCAACACAACCAGTGAAGTCCGCACCGAAGTATCCAATTACTTCCAAATCATTAGTTCGTCTATACATAAGCATATAATCCTTGGTTTCTGATAAGTGCTCAAAAAGCACTAAAATTACCATGATTTTATGCACATTAATTGATTAAAAAAATATATTTATATGATTTTATCATATATTTATATAAATTTGTCTTTTCGGAATCACAGGTATTTTTATTGTTTTTCAGGTATTTTCGCTTCAAAATGTAACTTAAAGACTCAAAGAGGAATATTGGAGACAATACATCACAAATATATTCATAAAATAAATGAGGAAAAGCCAAAAAATATGGAAAAATTGGACAAAATGGGTCAAAAAAGTCAAAAATGAGGAAATCATGCCGCCTTGCGGCCCTGCCGCGCAGCAGCTGCCCCTACTCTCGTCTATGCACACCTGTGCCCAGCCTGCTTCCATCAGGGCGCCTGCGCCCAGTTTGTGCCCATCTCTTAGCGCCCAAATCCGCTACCCATTCAGGTTCTATCCTCAAGACGCCGCGCTACCACATCAAAGATGACGTCATTATTTACTACTCCGTGTTTTCCCAATTTTTAATCATTTTTTCACCCACTTTTTCTTCCTCTCCTCACCTATAAATACCCCCATTTTCTTCACCTCAAAACACATATTCTCTTCTCTTTCTTTCTCTCCTTTCTTAGTTTTTTTTAGTTTTTCTAGTTTTTTTCTTAGTTTTTAGCTTTTCTTAGTTAGTTTCTCTTAGTTTTAGAGTTCTTCTCTTTTTGAGAAGAACTAGTTATGTTTTTGTAATTTATTTGCTTTTCGATTCAATAAATGGGAGTGCAAATTCCGTTTGGAGGTTTTCCAGCAACAGAGTTAGCATCAAAGTACTCTAAGGATTCTATTTTCTTTGCAATTATATTTATGTTTTATTCTTACATGTTATATTTAATTTGTTTGTGATTAAATTTAACTTTGCTGGCTATTTGTAAACATGATATAATAATAACGTTGTTATGCTTGCGAAATATTAAATAGGTAAAAATCTCTAAAATGAATTGATTTTATTTTTATTCAAGATTTTATATTAAGAATATTAGAGAGAAATATATTATTTTTCATTACAAACTTAAATCTAAAAATTAGATTTTAAGGTTTAGTTATCCAATCTGATTTAGAGTAGTGCTCTTTTATTTGTTGGTACAATCGCCCAGTAGTTAGAGTGAAGCTATATTTCAAAAGTTTTTATAAGAATTATTATCTGAAAATGTATTGACAACATGTTTTCAGTAGTGGTTTTAAAACTTGAAAGTTAGTACTCGGATAACTAAATTCTTAGGTTTAATTTGGACACCTTGAATAAAGTTTAAACTGTCTAACCCCACCAAAGGTGGCATTTAAATGGTTCATTTTCAATCTCTTAGAAAAAGGAATTAATTTAATTAACCAAATTAGTTATCAACCCCACCCATAGGTGTTAATTGATTTTTTTAGTTAACAAAGAATATCTAACCCCACCAAAGGTGGTATTCATATAAAAAAGAGAGAATCAATAAATATCAATTCATATCTTTAATAACCTAAATAATATGAGCAAGCATAATTAACTTAGTTATTATATCCATAAATACTCCACTATTATAAATGATAAAATTTGCATAAATATTTATGGAATCTGTTTCTATGTTTATTTTTATGTCAGTAGATTAAAAACACAAAACCCAAAATATCGTGACAGGATATTTAGGATTTAATTTCATTTTTAAAAGTTTGAATAATAAATTAAAAACCACATACATTCCTTTCTTAAATCAACCTTGGGAGTATACTTATCATTTTATACGAAATGATTTGTGCACTTACGAGAGTTTTATAAATATAAAACCAAAGTATCGGCGATGTCGGTTCTACCCATCAGTTCCTTGTAGGTACCTCATCACTTTCTTTGCAGCTTTCCAATGGTCAACACCTGGGTTACTCTGCTATCTCCCTAGCATCCCAACAATAAATGCAATGTCAGGTCTGGTACAGACTTGAGCATACATCAGGCTTCCAACGGTTGAAGCATATGGAATGGTTTTCATTTGTTCTCTTTCAAAATCATTCTTTGGGAATTGGTCCAAATTGAACTTATCACCCTTCACAATATGAGCAACACTTGGTGAACAATATTTCATCCAAAATCTCTGTAAAACTTTATTGATATAGGTTTCCTGAGATAAACCCAAGATGCCTTGAAGTCTATCTCTATGGATCTTAATGCCAATGACATAAGATGCCTCACCCATATCCTTATCATTGGCTGCAAGCAAAATATCATCCACATATAGCACCAAAAAACAAATCTTACTCCCACTAACCTTCTAGTATATACATTGATCCATGAAATTCTCTTCAAAACCAAATGAAGTGATGACGTTATGGAATTTTAAATACCATTGACGGGAAGCTTGTTTTAATCAATATATGGATTTATTAAGCTTACAAACCAAATTTTTACCATCACTAGAGAAGAATCTTTCAGGTTGTTTCATATAAACCTCTTCCTCTAGGTTACCATTAAGGAAAGTTGTTTTCACATCTATTTGATGCAAATCCAAATCAAAAGGGGCAACCAATGCCATAACCACACGAAGTGAATCTTTCTTAGATACATGAGAAAATGTCTCTGTGTAGTCGATTCCTTCCCTTTGAGTGAATCCTTTGGCAATGAGTCTTGCCTTATGTCTTTATTTGTTTTGAAGACCCATGTACATCCAATGGCTTTTATAGCATCAGGCAACTTGATGAGATCCCAAACTCGATTAAACGTTATAGAATCCATATCTTCTTTCATGGCATTTTACTATAAGTTTGAAATCTTAGAACTCATGGCTTGTAAAAACATCTCAGGATCATTTTCAACTCCAACATTATAGTCATATTCTTATAGATACACAACATAATCACTAGGAATCGTTGATTTCCTTACTCTAGTAGACCTTCTTAATGCTGCATCAACATTCTCCTGAGGAGTAGAATCATGTTATTCAGCTGGTTGTTCAACAACTGCAAGCATTTATGGAACTTCAAGATCTACTGGATTAGGATCAACAGCTTGTGGTACTTCCAAGATTGGTTCTTCAACACGCATTTGTACTCTAGACATGTTGTTAACAATAATAATCAGTCCATTACTTGAAGTAATTCTCAAGACCAATGCCTTGGGATTGATCAAACCCACTAATCAAGTAATTCTCAAGAAATTTTTCATTTCTTGATTCCATAAACCTAGTGTTGTGAGATGGATAGTAAAATCTATAACCCTTATACCATTCGGTATATCCAATGAAATACCCACTAATGGTCCTTGGGTCCAGCTTCTTCCCTTGTGGATTATAAATTCTCACTTTAGATGGGCATCCCTAAACACGCATATGTTACAAACTCAGTTTCCAACCTTCCCATAATTCAAATGGCATCTTTGAGACAACCTTGGTTGGAACTCGGTTTAATATATACATAGCCATCTTTAAAGCTTCAATCCATAAGGATTTAGGAAGATTGGAGTTACTAAGCATACTCCGCACCATGTCCAATAGTGTTCAGTTTCTTCTTTCTGCTACACCACTCTGGTATGGTGAACTAGGCATAGTGTATTGGGCAACTATCCCATGTTCTTGAAGAAACTTAGCAAACGGATCAGGCGTTTATCCATTCTCAATGTATCTACCATAATATTCACCACCTCTATCTGATCTTATGATCTTTATTTGATTTCCACATTGTTTCTCTATTTCAACCTTAAAGCTCTTGAAAGTATCTAATGCTTCGCTCTTATTATGAAGCATGTTGAGATACATATATTGAGAAAAATCATCAATAAAGGTGATAAAATATTTCTGACTTTGAATGTCCATGTCTGGACAACATATATCTGTATGTATGATTTATAATATGTTTGAACTCCTATTGGCACCTTTCTTTGACTTGTTAGTCTACTTTCCCTTAATGCAGTCCACACATGTCTCAAAATCAGTAAAATCTAGAGTACTACATACCCCATCTTTCACTAATATTTTAATTCTTTCTATGTAGATATATCCTAATCTCTTATGCCATAACGTAGAAGAGTCCTCTTCAATAATACACCTTTTAGTGCCAGCTTGAACATGCATAGCATTATAAGTGGCATTATTTCATAAATTAATGCAGTAAAGACCATCACACAAAATACCATTCCCAACACAATCAAATTTATTAAATAAACTGAAAGATGTTTTCTAAAAAGTGAAAGGAATAACCAAAAGGTACAAGTCTTGAAATAGAAAGCAAGTTTCTAAAGAAACTTGGAACATAAAAGGTCTTTTCTAATTCTAAAATAAAACCACTACTTAAAATCAAATTGCATGTCCCTACAACCTCCACATGTGAGCCCATATTGTTACCGGATAAGATGTATTGCTCATTTCCCACTGGCTTCCTTAGATTTCGTATACCTTGTAAGGAGTGTGCAACATGGATTGTAGATCCAGAATCAATCTGGCAGGTGTTAATATTAACATTAAGCATATTAGATTCATAACAAACAAATGAGGTTGGATTGCCTTTATTCTCAAGCCATTTGTATAATCTCATACAATCCTTTTTCATATGTCCCTTCTTTTTACAAAAGAAACACTTGGGATTCTTTCTTAATATCAGCCTGATATGGAATGATCCCTTTTCCTTTATGCTTGTATTGAGATTTTCCTTTCTGGTACGTTGTAGCCAACATTACACTTTCACCAAAATCCATAACAAGCCTCCCTTCCTCTTGAACACATATGGTCATTAGTTCATTGATTGACTATTTATACTTATATGTATTGTACGAGATTTTGAATGACCCGTACTGATGTGGGAGAGTGTTAAGGATATAGTACAGCAGGAAGGATTCTGACATCTCAACCTCGAGATGCTTAAGTTGAGTTGCAATGTCCCTTATTTGCATAATGTGCTCGCACACACCTTTCACACTAGTGAGTCTTAAAGAAGAGAACTTCATAATAAGGGTGCTTGCTAAATCCTTATCTGAAGTGACGAATTGATCATCAATAGCCTTTAGCAAGTCTTGAATATTGTTATGCTGATCAACGGAACCACGAATACCAACATAGATTAGTCTTAATGAACATCATGCTAAGGAGATTAGATCGCTCCCATTGTTCATAAATTATGATATTCTCTAGAGTGTTGGTTTGAGTAATTTTAGTTGGTTCATTTTTCCTAATAGCATAATCAATATCCATCCACTCTAGTTGAAGGAGAATTCTTTATTTCCATATTTTATAATTATCCCCTTTTAGATCGAGAATATCACAATGGATATAAGAGAAATTTATAGTTTAAGAAGCTACAATTAAAGATTATATGCTTATTAAAATTTGAGACCTAAATTATAGTCATTTTTTACCAATGTAAATCATGAAAAATATGAATCTAGTGACATAAAACCTGTGGGCTAAAGTTTTAATTCAATTAGATTCATCCTAACTTTATGATAAAACTATCAAATTATGTTTCTTTTCCTAATCCTTGTGGGTAAATGATAAAATATAATTTGATATTATATCCTAATTAATCACACAAAAATATAATAAAAATTCTTGTGAGATAAGATTTGTTATATCACATATGATTTATTACAATTAATGTTTATTTTCCAAATGTGATCCTAAATAAACCTTATTATAGTTTTAATTAATTAAAGATGTTGTGTCTACTCCCTAATTAATTAAATTATATAAATCACTTAAATATTAATTAAATCCTTAGGCTCAATTATTGCATAAAATCATAAGCAATATTAATTTAATTTCAAATGTATAAATATTATCTATCTTAAGATTGCATATATGGCAATAAATTATACAAGCAAAAATAAATAATATAAGCACTAATTAAATTCATAAGGAACCATTAACAATTAATTTCATTATGCATAAATTATTTCACTAAATTTTCATATGTATAATTAATTACAAAATGTACACATACAAATACCAAAATAAATAATTTAAGCATAATATATTTAAATAATTTTTTTAATGTGCCCAAAAATTATTTAAATAATATCACATGTATAATAAATATTATACATATGATAAACATAAATTAAAATTATATTTGGAAATTTTTTTTAATAAAATCAAATTTCGAATACCTATATAAAAATAAGTCACATACTTAATAGGACGCAAGAACTATAGCAGCCCACTTGACGAGGCTGTTATTCCCCATATAGCGCGATTTCTGATCTTTTTTTTATTAAACTTCATCTTTAACCTCCAATTGGGTCAACTCGACCCTATTTTGACCCTAATGGATACCCAGTTGTATATTTCTATTCCGGTGACGAAATCCGGCGTTCTTTTAATCAAAATTATCATAATTTAATTTCTAAGTGATTCATGGTTTCAGTTTGAATCAAAAATGTCATGTTAAATAAAAATTTAATTAATGATTCAAATAAATACCCATGCTAAATTAGATTTATTTTCTTCATTGTTTTTCAAGTTTAAATTCATAGAATCACTTTAAAATCAATAGTGAAACAATTTATAATTTTCATATGCATCAAAAACAAACAAAATAAAAAACCCAAAATCTCAGTTCCTCGTGAAATAGAGCAAAACAAAGATGTTTTCAAAAATGGCTCTGATATCAAATGTAAGATCACAATTCAATCCAGAAACGTTTAGAAAACGATATGAACGTAAAATTTAAATACAGTGAAAATAAAATGGATTGAAAATATACCTCCCGTCATTGATCAAATTTCAGCACTTACACAAGAATTCCAATTAATTTTCGATTCGATGCTCTCACTGGTTTCTCACACTTATTCTCTGCATTTTGATGGTGTATCTGAATAAAAAACAATGAATAGTGAGAAGACCTGATGCTTTATAAAGGTTCTTCCATCAAGAACCTCGTTTTGTTTCGAAACTGACATACAGTTCTAATGAAACCGAACCGTCACCACGGTTCACCATTACATTGCACCACTCTGATGTTACAAGTGGGTCATACTTGAAGTCAATATATGTGGGAAAAAAGATGAAATTTATTAAAAAATTGATTGTTGGAAAATGTGCCTTGTCCCACATTGCTTTTTTACATTATTTTAAAGAGGTATAAATAGTGAAGAGTTGGCTATTGGGATTGGGCCCCAAGGGGCACCCACTTTTGTGGAGGTGAGGTGGTATTTTATTTTTTGGTAAAATATTCTTTTTAAGGAAAACTTTTCCACTTACAAAAATGGTTGTTATATATATATTTTTTTGTTCAGAAAAAATGACCGTTATTTTCTTTTATTAAGAATATGGCCGTTAAATGGCCGTTTGTTTTCTTTATTCAAAAAAAAGAGTTGTTGCTCGTATTTACTCAAAAAAAAATATTCGTTATCCGTTACTAGTCTTTAATCTGAAAATGGCCGTTACTCTTCATTAATCAGAATGGTTGTTACGCTCTTAATTCCCAGACATTACCGTTTTATTCATAATTACCACACGGTTTCTAAAACCTATAAAAGGAGGGCTTCAGCTCTCATTTGAAACACAACAATCTACAATCTCATCTCCCTACGATAAACAATTCTCTCTACAATTTCTAAGTTTTCTTTTAAGTTTTCCGAGCAACAAATTTTCAGGTGTAGCATTCCAGTCTTGATCAGTGCAATGAAGTTCTGAGATAGAGAATAAGATTCTGGGTTGTTTTATCCTAGGGACGACGAGGCTGTGTTTGCTTGCACAAATTGGGCAGAGCCACGAAACGTCTTAAAGAGAGCGACCTAGTCCGCGACTCAACCCAAGCAGTTACTTTCAAGTTATCGGTAATATTTTTCCTACCCTGTTTTTATAAACTTGCTTCAACAATTTTAAGACGAATTCAATCTACCATGTCTACTGAAATGCTAACTGCTGATCTAAACAAACCATTCCGTTTTGAGGGACTACACTTTAAAAGATTGAGACAAAAAATGTTGTTTTTCTTAACCATGAAAAAAGTCGTTTCTGCTCTTAATATTGAAAAACCAATACAGTCCAATCCTCCTACTGAAGCTGTAACTAAGGATTTAGATGCCTAGATTGAAAATGATTTTCTATGCAAAAACTATATTCTTAACGGTTTAGCTGATGACTTGTATGATTATTATAACTGTGATAAGTCTGCTAAGGAAATTTGGGAAGCACTTCAAAAGAAATACGATACTGAGGAAGCTAGTACTAAGAAGTATGTTGTCAGTAGATACATGAAGTTTCAAATGATTGATGGCAAATCAGTGGAAGCTCAATCACACGAACTGTAGAAGATAGCACACGAAATAACTTCTGAAGGTATGACTTTAGATGAACAATTTCAAGTAGCTGTTATAATAGATAAATTACCCCCTGCTTGGAAAGATTTTAAGAATACACTTAGGCATAAAACTAAGGAATTTTCTTTAGAAAGTCTTATAACCCGTTTAAGAATAGAAGAAGAAGCTCGAAAGCAAGACCAAAGAGATGAAATACTCGTAGTCTCAAATAATAGTACCAATAAGAAACCCTCATCTACAATTCTGAAACCTAAAGGTAGAAATATGAAAAGTCATAATCGTACTAATAATCAAAACCGTAACCACCAAAATAGAAATAGAAACTATCCTCCCCAGAATGGACCTCAACCCCCTTAAGGAATAACACATTCATCTGTTATAGTTGTAATAGCCCTGGGCACTTGGCTAGGAACTGCCAGAACAAGAATCGCCCTACCCCACAGGCGAACCTTACCGAAGATCAACTTATTGCTATGATATCTGAAGTCAATTTTGTTGGTGGATCCGAGGGGTGGTGGGTAGACACTGGTGCTTCTCGCCATGTTTGCTATGATCGAGACATGTTCAAATCATATTCTGATTCTGAGGATAAGAAAGTGCTGCTGGGTGACTCCCACTCCACTAAAGTTGCTGGTACTGGTGAGGTGGTTTTGAAGTTTACCTCTGGAAAGACTATCATCTTGAAGGATGTCCTGCATACTCCAGAGATGAGAAACATCTTAGTTTCAGACTATCTTCTTAACAAAGATGGGTTTACTCAAACTATAGGGGCTGATTTATATACTATAACTAAAAATAATATATTTGTTGGGAAAGGGTACGCCACTGATGGCATGTTCAAATTAAATGTTGAAATCAATAAAACCTCTTCTTCTGCTTATATGTTGAGTTCTTTTAATATTTGGCATGCTAGACTTTGTCATGTTAATAAACGCATAATCAAGAACATGAGTAGCTTAGAACTAATTCCTAAACTATCTTTAAATGATTTTGAAAAATGTGATTTTTGTAGTCAAGCTAAAATAACCAAAACTTCACATAAATCAGTAGTTAGAGAATCTGAACCTTTAGAATTAATTCATTCTGATATATGTGAACTTGATGGAAATTTAACAAGAAATAGAAAACGCTATTTTATAACTTTTATAGATGAGTGTTCAGATTACACTTATGTATATCTAATGAAAAATAAAAGTGAAGCATTTGATATGTTTAAAATATTTATGACTGAGATTGAAAATCAACTTAACAGAAAAATAAAAAGGTTTCGAAGTGATAGAGGCACCGAATTTGATTCCAATATCTTTAATGATTTTTATAAAACTCATGGAATCATTCATGAAAAAACTGCACCTTATTCTCCTGAAATAAATGGCAAAGCTAAAAGAAAAAATAGAACCTTTACTGAATCAATTGTTGCAATTTTATTAAACTCTGGTGCTGCTTCCCATTGGTGGGGAGAAATTTTATTAACTGTTTGCTATGTGCTAAATAGAGTGCCTAAATCTACAAATAAAATTTCACCATATGAAATTTTGAAAAATAAGAAACCTAATTTAACTTATTTTAAAACTTGGGATTGCTTAGCTTATGTTAGAATCCCTGATCCTAAAAGAAATAAACTTGCTAGTAGAGCATATGAATGTGTATTCATAGGATACGCTGTGAATAGTAAAGCTTATAAATTCTATAACTTAAAAGATCAGGTAGTTTTAGAATCAAATGATGCTGACTTCTATGAACATAGGTTTCCCTTTAAATTTAAGAATAGTGGGGGCTCATCTTCTAGTAGTTTACCTATAACTAGAACTAGTGAACAAACTGAAGAATTAAACACTGAAATTAGAAGAAGTAAACGAGCTCGAACCCTTAAAGATTTTGGGTCTGATTTTTATGCTTATACCTTAGAGGAAGATCCCCAAACTATTAAAGAAGCATTATCTTCTTTAGATGCCAACTTATGGGAAGAAGCCATAAATGATGAAATGGACTCACTTGAGTATAATAAGACTTGGCATTTAGTTGACTTACCTCCTGGTTGCAAAACCATTGGATGTAAATGGATACTAAAAAGGAAATTAAAACCCGATGGTACTATTGAAAAATACAAAGCTCGTCTTGTAGTTAAAGGATATAGGCAAAGGGAAAATGTAGATTTCTTTGATACCTTTTCACCAGTTACACGAATAACTTCCATACGTGTACTTTTCTCTCTCACTGCTATCCATGATTTAGTAGTACATCAAATGGATGTTAAAACTACTTTCTTAAATGGTGATTTAGAAGAAGAAATTTATATGGATCAACCTGAAGGTTTTGTTATCCCAGGTCAAGAAAATAAAGTTTGTAAGTTAGATAAATCTCTGTATGGTCTAAAACAAGCACCTAAGCAATGACATGAAAAATTTGATAATCTAGTTATCTCACATGGATTCAAAATAAATGAAAGTGATAAATGCATTTATTATAAATTAAAAGATAATATTTGCACTATTATATGTTTATATGTGGATGACATGCTTATTTTTGGATCAAATATTTATGTTGTGAATAAAGTGAAAACATTGTTAACAACTAATTTTGATATGAAAGATCTGGGAGAAGCGAGTGTAATCCTTGGTATAAAAATAACTAGGTCTGAAAAGGGAATTTCTCTAGATCAATCTCACTACATTGAGAAGATCTTAAAGAAATATAATTACTTTAACTGTAAACCTGCATGTACTCCTTATGATCCTAGTGTAAAGTTGTTCAAGAACACCGGAGACGGTGTTAGACAAACTGAGTATGCGAGCATCAATGGTAGCTTACGTTACGCTACTGATTGCACTAGACCAGACATAGCTTATGTTGTGGGACTACTATGTAGGTTTACCAGTAGACCTAGTATAGAGCATTGGAGTGCTATTAAAAGGGTTATGAGATACCTTAAGAGAACTATGAACCTTGGATTACATTATAAAAAGTTTCTCGCTGTTTTAGAAGGATACAGCGATGCAGATTGGAACACTTTATTAGAAGACTCCAAAGCAACTAGTGGCTATAATTTTAACATAGCTGGTGGAGCTGTTTCCTGGAAGTCTAAGAAACAAACAATATTGGCTCAATCTACAATGGAGTCTGAAATGATAGCACTAGCCACTGCTAGTGAAGAAGCAGGCTGGCTAAGAAGTTTGTTAGCTGAGATCCCTTTATGGGAAAGACCGATACCAGCTGTCTTGATCCACAGCGATAGTACCGCGGCTATTGCAAAGATTCAAAATCGTTACTACAACGGCAAGAGACGACAGATACGTCGTAAGCATAGTACTGTTAGAGAACTTCTCTCAACGGGAGCAGTAAGAGTGGATCATGTACGTTCTGATAAAAATTTGGCAGATCCTTTGACGAAAGGATTACCAAGAGAGAAGGTTTTCAAAACCTCAAAAGGAATGGGATTAATGCCCTTAGAATGAAGAGTCACTTATGATGGTAACCCAACTTATAGACTGGAGATCCCAAGAAATAAGTTCAAAGGGTAATAACAAGTCATGAAGTGATATGAGATGTATCATGCTATTAATCAAATCCCATTCTATATTGTTAGAAGCATGAAGTCCTGAAGCGATAGAAAAGGATGAGTTATTTGTTAAACTCTTAATGAGTTCTATACTCTATGTGGAGTGAAGTACATAGCTACAGGAGTACTTTTGATAGACTCACCTATGTGAATGTGGAAGTGTGGCCGCTTCCTATGAAAATTTTTTGGGCAAAATTTACTAGAGCGTTCACTATACTGGGATACACGTGCATGGCCTTAAAGCACGGGCTTTTTCGAACTACACCTTGGAAAGGTTGTGTGTGTGATGATTGTTAGAGATAGAGTTCAAAACTACGAGTTACTCTAGTATATTCTAAAGCATCAACACTATGCAAAGGTTCAAGTCGATAGACACCTTTTCGCTTATGCACAATCTTATAATTTTAATTGATCGGTTGCTCGATGAAAATTATTTTTATATAAAATTCAAGTGGGGGATTGTTGGAAAAAGATGAAATTTATTTAAAAAAAATTTGTTGGGAAATGTGCCTTTGTCCCACATTGCTTTTTTACATTATTTTAAAGAGGTATAAATAGTGAAGAGTTGGCTATTGGGATTGGGCCCCAAGGGGCACCCACTTTTGTGGAAGGGAAGAGGACCTAGGCAAATGTGATACCACACACGTGCACGCGCGCGCCGCCGCCGTCCGTCCGACTGACCGACCGGCCGAGCCGAGTCCGAGTCCGAGTCCGAGTGCGTGTGCGTGTGTGTGAGGTGAGGTGGTATTTTCCTTTTTTGGTAAAATATTCTTTTAAGGAAAATTTTTTCCACTTACAAAATGGTTGTTATATATATATATATATATTTTTTCAGAAAAAAATGACCGTTATTTTCTTTTATTAAGAATATGGCCGTTTGTCTTCTTTATTTAGAAAAAGAGCCGTTGCTCGTATTTACTCATAAAAAATATATGCGTTATCCGTTACTCGTCTTTAATCTGAAAATGGCCGTTACTCTTCATTACTCAGAATGACCGTTACGCTCTTAATTCCCAGACATTACCGTTTTATTCATAATTGCCACACGATTTCTAAAATCTATAAAAGGAGGGCTTTAACTCTCATTTGAAACATAACAATCTACAATCTCATCTCCCTACGAAAAGAAACAATTCTCTCTACAATTTCTAAGTTTTCTTTTTAGTTTTCCGAGCAACTAATTTTCAGGTGTAGCATTCCAGTCTTCATCAGTGCAGTGAAGTTCTGAGACGAGTAGATTAAAGATTAAAATTTGTTTTATCCTGAGGACGACGAGGCTGTATTTGCTTGCACAAATTGGGCAGAGCCGCGAAACGTCTTAAAGAGAGCGACCTAGTCCGCGACTCAACCCAAGCAGTTACTTTCAAGTTATCGGTAATATTGTTCCTACACTGTTTTTGTAAACTTGTTCCAACACGCGGTCTCTCCTAGCTAAGTTACATTCTAACCTCTATTTCTTTTTCCAGTTATCAGATTTAAACCCAAAACCTTTATTCATTTACAATGCTTACCAATGACCAAGGTATATGGAAGCTAGACAGCTTCCAAGTTTTACATGTTCTTATATGTTCATCCCTAACCTCTTCATAAACTGCATTAACATTTCCTTCTATTTCGTATATAAAAAACTTATTTATCTGATTTTATTTTTTTTAACATATGTTTTATTTCTTTTTATATATATTCTGAATATATGTTCAACATTACATATTTTGCAATTTATTCAATTTGTTAACTTTTTTATATAAAAAATTTCAAACCAAATATTTATATTAATAACGTGGTTTAAACTCTATCCGATATCTAAGTTAAGTTTAAATTTTATAAAACATATATATATATTTAAATATTATATATTATTATTTTATAATTTCTTATCTTATTTAAACTCTAACATTTAATTTACTTTAATGCTCGAAATGTCAGACCTGATTCTACCCAAATATTTTAAGATTGGGTTATTAGCTTGCATTTAATTTAGAAAATCCTATCCAGATTTATTCAAAAATATATATAGTTAAACAATACTCAACTCAGTCCAAGACAAACTCGAAGTTTTGAACTTGTGCTAGCACAGCACGCTTGAATTCATCCCTAATTGCTTGTCTCCGGTCTCCAGCACGACATAGTAGTAGTATATATAATTGTACACAATAGATAATAAAGATCTTTACGTCCATATTGACAAAAGCGAGTGAAATCATAAAATTGGTTGTGAATCATATATACAAGGTCACTTTTTTACATGTCTGTAGATATATAACGATGACCATTTAAATTTGCTGAATAAGAAAAAAAGTTTCTTTCCGTTTTTTCTCCCAGTCATTTTTAAATGATTAACATTACTAAATATAACTGGTGGCAAAAGTGTATGATGATTTATATGAGAGAGCTAAATTCAAGTCCATCTGAACTTATATATATATAGCCATGGAGACTTCAGGGAGATTATCATCCCAACGGATGGCCCCTTGGACTCGGGATTATAAACATGAGACTTAGAGAGGAGGAAAGTGTTCCTGCAGCAGTAGCTGTAGCACAACCCTACTATTTCAATGTGCCTACTTCTAGTTTCTCTTCATTTTCTTCCTCGAACCTCGACACTGAGGTACTTCCTTCTAACTTTTATCATATTTTTCATGCTAAATGATGTCACTTTTTTGTCCGGATCTAGTACAAGTTTTACATAATCAATTTGAATCCAAAATAGCACGAGAGTTATACATAATTTGTATATATGTTATTTGTACATACAATATATAATGTATATTCATTTATGAACAAATTGTACATAAACTAGATATATGTCAATAGGTACATGTTATATACAAACTACTAATTCAATTATGTATAATATATACATGCTATTTTAGGACTTCAATACATCGGATTTTCAGGTTTTGGCTTGTTAAGTGGCTATGAAATGCTTCTAAACATGCTCACTGATGTTTTTTTATGCACCGCTTGTGCTTATGATTTACTTTGTATTGATGTTTGTTTGTAAAAAAAAATCAGTCTACAGCATCATTCTTCAAAGACCACAGTGTGTCACTTGGGAGGCTAATTGGGATTAGACCAGGGGATCATAAAGAACGCTTGTACTTCCCAAATTCAATCGGCCGTTATCAAGAACACAAGAGGTTACCTAGACGAGTTTCGCGTTTTGATGTCTCTGGAGGACATGGAGTGGATATGTCCCGGGGGATTTGTGCACCACTACTGCTTGGTGCTTTGGTCAAGATAAACAGAAACAAGGCCAAAACAAAAAAGTAAATTTGGATTGAAATAGCTTATCACTTGTTTAATAAAAGGAACCAAACATCCAAATATGGATATATAAACTATAAACTGCTATATATATAGTCACTTGTACTGAGGCAAATCATTTGTTAATTTAAAGCAAGTGGTGTCTATGTCAAAAGAGTACCCTAGACTGGTTGCTTAATTAAAATGCTTTAACTGGTTAACAAATTTAAAAAATGGTTGGATTTTTGCAAGTAAAACGTGGATGATACTGAAACCCTCCCCAGGCAAAATGTGATAATGTATATTAGTTACGTCAAAGCTTAACTCTACCTTAAGAGTTAAGATAATACTCTGATACCATATTAGTTAATTCGAAACTTAATTCTAACTCAAAACCTAGGTCGTAAAATGAAAAATTGTTTAGAATTATAAATACAACGAAAGAAAAACGATTAATCGATGTAAGATTTAAGGTTCTTTAACAAATTATATATTTTTAGACCTAAGGTTATTTAACAAGGTACATGTTTTTAGAAAATCTTTGGGTGCATACTTCCTATTTATAGCAAAATGTTAAAGCAAGCCAACCATTTAATAGTAATCTTAAATAAAATCTTAATTTTTTTTTGGCAACTTTAAGCATTCTATACCACCTAACTATAAGGTAATGGTCTGAAATTTACCCAAAAAAAAAAAAACTATCTGAAGCCATGTAAGATTTATTCTATGGTGAATGGTGCCACTCATTTTCTAGCTACTTGAGTCGGTGAAGCGTTATAATTCTCTACTCGTAAATTTGTACATTTTAATTGGTTTTTAGTCAAAGTGGAACCCATGAATCCATTGAGCATTCTATACCACCTAACTATAAGGTAATGGTCTGAAATTTACCAATATATATCTGAAGTTATGTAAGATTTATTCTATGGTGAATAGTGCCACTCATTTTCTACTTGAGTCGGTGAAGCGTTATAATTCTTTACGTGTACATTTGTACATTTTAATTGGTTTTTAGTCAAAGTGGAACCCATAAATCCATTGACGGAACACCAACTTATAAAAGCAAACTTTATGATTATCTCATATGCCAATAAATATGCAGTATGCATGATGCAACCATTTATCCAAATATATATATTCGTTAAGGGTAAGTAAATAATCCGATCAATTCATGTAAGTTAAGAAATTCGATCCGATCTATCGGATTTAAATTGGATTGGATTGAAAATTTTTATAATCGAATCGAATTCAGATTAAAGAATATATAATATGTTCGAATTTAGATCGAATTCATATTGACAGATTTTGTACTCTACTATATTTGATCCACATTGAATTATCATAAAATTATAAATAAATGTATATTTTATTTTATAATATGTTATATTTAAATATTATACATAACATAATTACATTATATTACTATTTTAACTTAAAAAAATAAATATAAATGTTTATAATAATTTAATAATTGTACACACATACTTATTGTTTTGATTTTTTTAATTATAACTATAAATAATAAATTTTGTTACAAATATATAAATTTAAATATTGTGTATGTCGTTTTTATATGTGATAATAATTCATAAATTAATTTCAGTATCAATCTAACCTTATCTGATAAAAAAATCTGATCTGTTCGGACTCGAATTGATTCAGAGTGATTATATCATTGAATCAGATTTGAATTGAAAATCTTTAAATGTAATTCAGATCGGATTCAGATTGACTAAAAAGAAGCAGTTTTCATATGTTGCTTACTCCTAGCCTCCACTGCCAGGTGTGACTGAGTGAGCCCTTTAACAATTGGGATTGATTGAAGCTTATATGTATATAAAGTTGCCATTATTTAAATAAAGTAAAATTATTTTAGTCCACATTTAGATGAAGAAATTCTAAAAAACAAAAAACTTTCTATAAATGAACAAAAACATCAAACAAAATCTAGATAATCTTTTTCTATCATACTCTTTTTACTTTTTTGTCATTCTTTTATTATTATTCTTTATTTTATTTTGGAAGGGTGACTGCATAAGTCTTATAAACAAGCTATACAAGTACCTAAGTGGAAGAAAGAAATGTAGATAGAGATTGATGCTCTCATTGTCAATTAGACATGGGAGTTGGCACCTCTTCCCTCAGGGGTTGTTCCCATCACTTGTAAGTGGATTTTTAGGGTAAAAATTCTTTCCACAGGAACTCTAGAAAATACAAAGCTAGATTAGTGGTTTGGGGATTTTTTTCAAGCCATTATCATAGACTATCAAGAGATCTTATGCCTTGTTGTTAAGTCTACTACAATTAGAGTTGTGTTGACTATTGCTATTGCAAGAGGTTACACCCTTAGTTAAGTAAAGGTCAACAATGTCTTTCTAAATGGAGATCATTTGGAAGATGTTTATATATGCCAACTTCTTGGTTTTGAGGCTAGTGATGCTACCCTAGTTTGCAACCTCAAAAAGGCTTTATATGGCCTTAAGCAAGCCTCGCAAGCTTGGTTCCAAAGGCTCTATTCTTGTCTTTTAACTATGGGGTTTCATAATTCAAAATTTGATAGCTCTCTCTTTCTCAAAAGTGATGGTTGATTCCCTTGTGATAGTTCTGGTATATGTTGACGATATAATTGTTACTAGTAGTTATCTCAATTCTATTAACGATCCCATCTACAACCTACATCTCCAAGCTTTAAAGGATCTAGGTGTCCTACAGTATTTTCATGGTGTTCAAGTGAGTTAGATAAGTAGTTTTTGCTTGTCCCAACAAAAACATGTTCTTGACGTATTGTGTTCTACTAGTTTGAAGGATAATAAACCAATGAATATACCCATGGTTGTTGGAAAGTAGTTTAATAAATTTGAGAGTGTGCCTTTGGTTCATCCAAGTGACTACAACAAAGTAATTTAATCTTTTCAATATCTCAGTCTCTCTAGACCTAATATATCTTTTAGAGTCAACAAGATGTGTTAATTCATGGCATCTCCAACTGAGATCCATTGGCTTACTATAAAGAAGATGTTAAGGTATCTCAAGGGAATTTTAAACTCTACACTCACTTTTCCTAAGTATGTCTATATGAATTTAATAGTTACTATGATGCTAATTATGTTGATTATGCAAGCTCTCCTGATTATAGAAGTGCTGATGTGTATTGTATTTTTTCTCGATGAATCTTTGATTTCATGGCAATCTTGCAAGGAAATAGATGTGTCTCGAAGAAGCATTAAAAATGAATGACGTGCTATGGCCTTAACATGTGCAAAACTTACATGGATTAGGTTTCTACTTGATGATCTTATGGTAAATTGCTACACTAGTTCTTTTGACTAATAATGTAGAAGTTAAGGCATTTTCTTATAACCCTATGTTTCATGCTAGGACAAAGCTCATTGAGGTTGATCACCATTTCATTAGTGACCAAGTGGTTCAAAGGATGCTTGTCATTGATCATGTCTTATCTCGAGAACAAGTGGTTGATTACCTTACTAAGGTCTTACCTATTGCACAATTTGCGTACTTGAGGCCCAAACTAATAGTTTTTTTCAAAATCACTATTTTAAGGGAGGTATTGGATAGAGTTTTGTATTATGTACTGGCGTTATAGACATGTGAATATTGTATAAGACTTGATACTAGTTTCCTATAGTTGTTTTGTATTAGTGTATTTTAGTGTAGTCGCATAATCCTAGTGTTATATAAGAAGCTAGCTCTTCAATTGTTGATGCAACTTTAGTTTTACTTTTCTATTGGAAAAAATGAGATATTTCCTGAATTCTTGATTGTGTTCTTTGTAACATTGTGTTCTCAAATCATATATGTCGATTTTATCCAAAATTAATATTTATCCCCTTTATTCATGCAAACAAAGAGGCATAATACTCATATCATAAACTTTATTTTCTCCTAATTACCAAGTGAGATAACTCTAAATTAACATGTGGTGAAGATCGGCCACGAATAGCTTTATTATTGGTAAATTAATTTTTCATATTTTGATGTATTTTCTTAAGAAAATGTTAATCTGTCTATACAATTTAATAAATTGTATTTCTCTTTTGCAAATGACTAAGAGAAAAGAGATGGTTGTTGGAGTGATTTTCACCATGTTAATGGCTTTGTTACCATTTAGTTTAGTTTTGTCCTCTTAATTTAGAGACTTTAGAAGAATGTTGATGCCAAAAATTAGTAATGGCCTATGTTGAGGTCATATGATCAATGTTGTTGGGATATATATGTGTTTATTATTGATATAATTTGAAGAAGTTCTATGATAGCATGATGTTTGTTATTATGTAAAGATCTTGCAAATGATAGTGCAAAATGATAAAAGTTTATTAGGCATTTATGAAGCACGAGCTACCAATTTACTTAGTGATAAAAGCATAAGGACTTGTCCCAGCTCAACCTTAGAGCATGTGTAGTTCTCCACGTAATATGATGGCAATAGTTCTAAAAGGATGATTTTCTACCATACCAAGCTCAATAAAACTTATCCAATTTCTTCATTGATAATCCCTAAGGTCTTCTAAAACCTTAAATATTTACCACAAAAACAGTAAGGTATAGGTTATTCTCTTTTTCTTTCGAAAAAAATATTTAGTGTTGTTTATCTCTTTGTGATAAAGTCATTATGGAATCTTAATCTCTCTTTGTTTTTGTTATAAATTAGCACTTGCCGAAGCGAAGTTTGGATCCAATTTTGATTGCACAAATATATAACAATGGGTAACAGCAAAATAATAAGCAATGAGAAAAATAAATGACACATAAGAATTTAAGTGGTTCAACTTTTCAATGTAAAACGTTTACTCCACTAGCTATGACACATCGAGGAAAAATTCACTAATAATCAAATAGAGATACAAATACCAATATAAAGAGAGCTTTACAAAATATACCAAAATCCAAAATACACCTAGATACTTTTTGCACAAATTTAGTAATCAAACCTAGCAAATAAATTACAAAATTTTGCTAATATTAACGAACAAGGAAGAGCATGATGGTGGAGCCCGCACATCTTTGCTGATCACTTATGAAGGAAAATGCTAGCACTGTTGGAGTCACTAGGTTGGAGCTTATGGACTTGCGAAGCTGGTGTAGGTGGAGGCGCATCATATAGCTATTCTAGTGAAGTTGAGGCGACTGTCTGATGGTTGCGAATGGAGCTGGAAAGGCTGGCCGAAGATCAGCAAAGCTACACTGGTGTGGTAAGTGTAACAGAGATGAATTACAGCGTAACAGCTTCCTTTTTTCTTGGTCATGTCGTTCTCTATTCTCATGGCTGATGATCCTTAACAGTTCTCAGCTTTTTTTCTTCTCCAACGGCTACTCGTTTTTTTTCATAGCTATAGAGAAATCAATATATATATACACACACACACAATAGAAGAAGGGTTTACATAATATATGGGCTTTGGGCTATTTTCGGTTTTGGGCCACTTTATTTAACAAATTTTCACCTTGGCTCAAAACAGAAAACAAGTTCTTCAAATATGAAATTCCTTGGATTATTAAATAACCATCGTCCAAAGCCCGACGGGTAACATCTACTGCAAACACCAATAAAGTCCAAATAATGCTTAAGCTTGTTAAATGGAACTGGTTTGATTAACTTATCAACTCGATACTCTGTAGTGACTATCTTATTGACAACAATAGCACCCTGAGAGATAATGTCACGAATGAAATGATATCTTACATCAATATGTTTGGTTCTTTCATGATAAATAGTATTCTTGGTCAAGTGTATCGTACTTTGACTATCGCAAAATACAACAGAAGTATCTTGCTGCAAATCCAAATCGAAAACCAAACCTTTAAGCCAAATAACTTGTTTCACTACTTCTATTGTTGCCATATATTCTACCTCTATCGTAGACAAAGCAACTGTAGACTGTAAAGTAGCCTTCCAACTAATGGCACAATGGGAAAGAATGAAGACATAACCTGTCAGAGATCTTCTTCTATCCAAATAACTAGTATAATTGGAGTCCATATAACCAATGGCACTGCAACTGGTATTAGAACTTCCATCATATACGAAACCAAAATTAGATGTACCTTTCAAATACTGAAGTATCCATTTCATAGCTTGCCAATGACCCTTGCCTGGATTACCTATATATCTGCATGTGAAATGTCTGGACGAGTACAAACCATAGCGTACATCAAACTACCAACGACACTAGCATATGAAACCTGAGACATGTACTACTCTTCTTCTTCTAACTGTGGTGAAAAATCCAAAGAAAGTCTAAAATGCACAGCTAATAGCGTACTTATAGGTTTAGACTCTTTCATACTGAAGCGTTCAAGAAATTTTTCAATATAACTTTTTTGAGTCAAATAAAGCTTGTATGTTTGTCTATCCTTGTAAATTTCCATGCCCAAAATTTTATTCGCTACACCCAAATATTTCATCTCAAACTCACCACTAAGTTGAGACTTTAATTTCTAAATCTCAAACTTATTCTTAGAAGCAATAAGCATGTCATCAGCATAAATCAACAAATAGACAGATGAAGCATCATGGAATATTTTATGATAAACACAACTATCATAATCACTCCTAGAGTAACCATGATCAATCATAAAAGAATCAAACCGTTTATACCACTTTCTAGAAGATTGCTTCAACCCATATAAACAATTTTTCAATAAACAAAGATGATCTTCCTTACCTTGAACAACAAACCCCTTTGGTTGATGCATATATATTTGTTCCTCAAGCTCACCATGTAAGAAGGTTGTTTTGACATCAAGTTGTTCTAATTCCATGTCAAACAATGCAACCATAGCAAGAAACACCCGAATAAAGCTATGTTTCACAATAAGTGAAAATACTTCATTAAAGTCAATACCCTTCATTCTGACAATAACATTTTACAACAACACGTGCCTTGAACCTAGCTGCTTCAACCTTAGGTATACCTTCCTTTTTCTTGAAGACCCATTTGTTTCCAACAATCTTCTAGCCCATAGGCGGTTTCACCAATTCCTAAGTATGATTTTTATGAAGTGATTCAATCTCCTCATTCATAGCAACCAATCACTGAATAGAATCATCACAAGTGATAGCTTCATGATAACTAGAAGGTTTATGCCCCTTAATAGACTCTGCCATATACAATGCAAAAGAAACTAAGTCTGCATCTACATACCTCTGAGGGCATCGAATCTATCTTATTCCTTTACCCTTAGTGATACTATATGGTTGCTCATGTTGTTCTTCTGCTACATCAAGAACATAATCATTTATCTCATCCACAGATGGCTGATATGAAATGCCCTCTTGTACTGAACTAGGTGCTCCACTCTCAAGCTCTACCTACTCACTAACACCATGGTCTTTACCTGCAACAATAGACTCTCTTTTTCTTTTCCAACATGAAAAAATCATCAAACTTTACATCTCTACTACTTAAAAATTTAGGTAACTTGGGTTCAACAAACCATAATCTATAACCCTTCACCCTAGAAGGATACCCCAAAAAATATGCATTTCAATGCCCTAGGTTCAAGTGCATCATTAACATGAGCATAAGCATGATAACCAAAAACTTTCAAATTAAAATAATTAGCAAGAGTACCAAAGAATACCTCAAGTGGAGTCTTTAACTCAATTGCATTTGATGGAGACCGATTCAACAAATAGCAGGCATGGTTACAAGCTTCAAGCTAAAAGGATTTATCCAAGTTAGCTTGAAAGATCATACAATGAGCTCTTTCTAAGAGAGTCCTATTCATACGTTCTGTAACTCCATTTTGCTATGGAGTATAACACACAATGCGGTGTCTCACCATGCCATTTATTTCATATAATTCAATAAACTAACTATCACAAAATTCCAAACTATTGCCAATTTTGAAATGCTTGATTTTCTTGTCTGTTTGATTTTATATACAAGCCTTGAAATTTACAAATTTTGAGAACGCATCATTCTTGTTCTTCAGAAAATACACCCAAGCATGATGGGAGAAGTCATCAATAAAATTCAACATATACCGGGCACCAACCTTAGACACAACACAAGAAGAACCCCAAAGATCTAAATGAATATAATCAACAATACCTTTTGTTTTATGTATGGTTGTACTGAACTTGGCCTTACGATGCTTTCCATAGACACAATGTTCACAGAAATCAAGCTTCCTAATTTTCTGACCACAAAGCTGAATGATGTGTGTTTCAAAAGTTATTATTTTTTATAAAGATTTATTTATTGCTTATGATTTTGAATATTATGTATTCTTGTTCCTTGAGATTAACATGTTATATTTTGGAAGTGTTCAAGAAGATGCACTTAGTGTTAAACCATAGAACTCTTAAAATGAGAAACAGGTAATCCTAAATATGTTCACAATTGTGGTAATTAAGGAGGAACATTAATTACCATGAAAGATTGTCTTATCGATTAAAAGTACATTGTAGTTCTATAAATGTTGATAAAGGATTTTCATTTAATAACATGAGTATATAAAATGTGTATTTTATATATTAAACATGACCTAACTAGATGGAACATTATATGGATTGTGTTTTGTGTCATTAATGTTTCCATTGTGTCTTTAGAATCTTAGATATGAAATGTATAGGTTTTTCGCATGAGAAGTATATAATGTGATTTATATTTAAATACTATCTTATGATAGGATTGAAATAGTAGTTCATTGTGTACAACCTGTGTGGAAAAAATCTATATGTTAATATTATCATTGTCCCTCGATTTTGAGTTATGATATTATTGGGCCCCTTGGTAAAGTGGAATTATATCACATGCAATATAATTGATGTAGTTATAGTTATAATTCACTTGAGAGACCTAGAAAATGAATATAATTCAAAAGTGATATAATCCTATTTTGCATATTATTCATAATATCATGTGACAAGGATAAACACAAAATTAGTGGATCGAGTAAATAATTACTATGTTATTTGGAAAACTATAATGTAATGATAGAACCTTTTATAGTCAAGAATATAAAGTTTTATATTATTGCCAAGATGATATAGATCCTCTATACGGTCACATCAACTGAAGAGAAACAACGAGTATTTTACATTTCTAATGATGTATAAGATAAAACACATGAGATGAAATGCTAAAATAAGATGTCATAATATGACATGCTTAGACCATAAATAAATTTGTGAAGTTATGCAAATATTATTTGGTATAATGTTTGAATGCATTATAAGGATAATAGAGATATTGTATAATATAATAATATGAATATTATTATTTGTTCATAAATTAATTTATTAAACCAATCACAAGTTGAGATTAAAGAGAGCATAAGATGGTTAAACAAGGCTAATGGCATTTGTGTAATTGATTCAAACCTTACACAAAGAGTTGCCCTAACCTTTTCCTATTTAAGGAGGCATAATTGAAGAAAATATTGCTAATATGCTACCTCCAAAACCCTAGTTGAAATCTGCCATTTTCATTAGCCAAGTTTTTCCTTCTCCTAGGCCAAAACTTGGAAAGACTTGCTCAAGGTCAAAACCTAGGTGGTTCAACCCTAGGCCAAAAGTCTCTTCTCTCATCTCTTCTTGCTAGGTGGTTAAATCTAAGTCTTGAATTCTACATCTATCTATCTAAGAGGTGTGGTAGTTTGTTGTTTAGGTTCAAGGTGAACCAAGAGGTGCTCCCGAAAGAGAGGTGGTTTCCAAGAGATCTAGAAGGGAAATCGACTTTCCTCTACTCAACAGATTTGACAATCTCTTAAGGTAAAGATAATCTTCTTCATCTCTAGCAATAAGGTACATAAGATTTGTTTATTTTATTTAGCACATATTAGGTGTTTGTTGAAATGCTTAAGAGAAAATCTTGCTTTCAATTGTCATACAAATGAGGTCCTTTTGTGTATTGAGCCAAGTGTTGATAGGAAAATTTTAAATTCTCACCATACAGGCATACACATGAAATTCCAACAAAAGAAAATATTGTTTGCTCAAAATAAACATCCCTACCTCACTCATATGCCCTAGTTACATATGCCATAATCGATTAGTATCTGAATCTTGATCTGACAAGGACGAAATTGAAACATTTCCAATAATAGTGCTACCTTGAAGCATATAGAGACAACCCAACAATTTCCCTTTAATAACAATGAGAGCACCCTTACTAACTCTTAAAACTCCACTTCAGCTACATACTTATAGCCTTGTGAATCAAAAGTACCCAAAGATATCAAGTTCTTTTTCAAATTTGGAATTGGGAAACATCTTTCAAATTCCTAATAATACCATCATGCATCTTAATTTGGTCAGTAAAAATACCAACAGCCTTGCAGGACATATTGTTTCCCATCAAGACAACACCTCAATCAATAGACTAATAAGAAGCAAACCAACCTCTATTGGGGCACATATAGTAAGTGCAACTCGAATCAAGAATCCAAACATCTCCAAGAGAACCAATAGATACTGATAGAACATTTTCACCATCAGAACCAAAATTATCTACAACATCAACAACATCATTAGTACTAGAAGATGTTGTGGAATATTTTCCTTTACCTTTGAGTTTTAGACAATTTACTTTTCACTGCCCTTCCTGACGACAATAGTTGCATTTATCTTTTCATTTTCTAGATTTGGATATAGACTTACCTCTATTATTGCTTGTGCCTTTTTCTTGATTTCTACATTTGACAAATAAACCACTGTTATTATCATTATTGCTTGGAGACACCTTTTTCTTCAACTCTCTTGAATTCAAAACTGCTTTGACATCCTCCAAAGAAATAGTGTCTTGCCCATATAGCATGGTATCAACAAAATGTTCAAATGAATGAGGTAAAGAACATAATAGAACTAAGGTCTTATCCTTATCATCAATCTTAACACCACCATTTTTTAGATCGCGAATAATTTTAGTAAATTTATCAAGGTGATCGTGTAAAGATGTACCTTCTAACATTCTGAATGTATACAAACACTGCTTCAAATATAACCAACTTGTCAAAGACTTGGTCATATCAAAATTCTCCAATTTAAGCCATAACCTAACAAGAGATTCCTCATCACCAACCTCGCGTAATACCTCATCAGATAGGGATAACTAAATTAAACTGAGAGCATTTTCCATTAGTGCATCCTTTTCTTCATTAGTTAATTTTTCTGACAATTTATCCTTGCCTTCAAGTGTCTTAACGAGCTTTTCTTTAACTAATATGACCTGCATCTTCATTCGACATAGATTGAAATCATTCCTACCATTGAATTTCTCAATTACGTATTTTGCCACCATGATAGAAAACCTAATATTAAATAAATAGAAGCACAACCCAAAAAATATGAAACCAATCAAATAAGTAGAAGCTCAAAATAAATCTAAAAGAGAAAAATTGATTAGTTCCAATAAATAAAAGAATAACCCAATGGCTCTAATACCAATTTGTTATAAATTAACACTTATGGAAATGAAGTTTGGGTCCAATTTTGGTTGCACAAATATATAACAATGGGTAACAGCAAAATAATAAGCAATGAGAAAAATAAATGACACACAATGATTTAAGTTGTTAAACTTTTTAATGTAAAAAGTTTACTCTACTGACTATGATACACCGAGGAAAAATTCAATAATAATCAAATGAAAATACAAACACCAATATTCAGAGAACTTTACAAAATATACCAAAATCCAAAATACACCCAGATACTTTATGCACAAAATCAGTAATCAAACCCAGCAAATAAATTACAAAATTTGGATGATATTACCAAACAAGGAAAAGCAAAATGGTGGAGCCTACACGACTACGCTGCCCGCTTGTGAAGGAAAACTTTGGCACTGTTGGAGTCACACGAGGTTGGTGTGGGTGGAGGCACATATTGTGGCTGGTCTAGTGGAAGTTGAGGCGTTGGCTGATGGTTGCGAATGGAGCTGGAAGGGCTGGCCGAAGATCGACAAAGCTACACTGGTGTGGTATATATAACAAAGATGAATTATAGAGTAGCAACTTCCTTTTTTCTTGGCTACGTCATTCTCTATTCTTGCGGCTACTGATCTTTAATAGTTCTCAGCTTTTGTTCTTCTCCAATGGCTACTCGTCTTCTTTTTTTCATAGTTGTAGAGAAATCAGTATATATATATATATATGAATTATAGAGTAGCAACTTCCTTTTTTCTTGGCTACGTCATTCTCTATTCTTGCGGCTACTGATCTTTAATAGTTCTCAGCTTTTGTTCTTCTCCAACGGCTACTCGTCTTCTTTTTTTCATAGTTGTAGAGAAATCAGTATATATATGTATATATATATATATATAATAGAAGAAAGGTTTACATAATACATAAACTTTAGGCTATTTTTGGTTTTGGGCCACTTTATTTAACATTTTTTCAAGAACGATTATTTCTCATGCCTTCTTCATTTATTGCCATAGCTTTCCTATATATTCATTCTCAAAAGATTTAACTTAGTGGTGTAAGATCACAATTCAATCCAGAAACGTTCAGAAAACGATATGAATGTAAAATTTAAATACACGGAAACAAAATGGATTGAAAACATACCTCTTACCATTGATCAAATTTCAACACTTACACGACAATTCCAATGGATTTTTGATTCGATGCTCTCACTGGTTTCTCACACTTATTCTATGCGTTTTGATGGTGTATCTGAATTAAAAACAGTGAATAGTGAAAGGAAACGATGTTTTATAAAGGTTCTTCCATCAAGAATCGATGTACGGTTCTGACAAAACCGAGCCATTACCACGCTTCACCATTACGTTGCACCACTCTGATATTACATTCTCCCACTTGGTGCAAACATTAAGCGAAATTCTCTTAAGTAACAAAATACATGAATCATAGCGATAGGTCCTCTAAGAACGAGTATTATCTTCCATGTATTACAATGTATTTAGTTTCTCAAGTACTATACTTTATGTGGTAACGAAACTCAATGAATAAATCCTATATTTATTCTTGGTTTGATAAAATATATATTTTCTCAAATAAATTAAGGTGCACATGAATATGAGAAAATATCACAATATATAAGAGTTTCATTAATAAATTGTATATATACATTTACAAAATGGAACCAATTCTCATTTTCTCTACATGATCCTTCAATTTCATTGGTGGCATGCCTTTAGTCAAAGGATCAGCAATCATCAACTTAGTGCTTACGTTCTCAATGACCACTTTCTTTTCCTTAACACGTTCTCTTATGGCCAAGTATTTAATGTTGATGTGCTTACTACGACTACCACTTTTATAGTTCTTAGCCATAAATATAGCAACTGAGTTGTCACAGTACAATCTTAATGGCCTAGAAATAAAGTCAACTACTTCATAGTGGAAGTAGCAGTCAAGGATTTTTTCGCACTCCTCCAAGACAAGGCTCCACCAGCAAGCATGAAAATGTAACCAGATGTTGATTTTCGTGAATCAACACAACCAGTGAAGTCCGCACCGAAGTATTCAATTACTTCCAAATCATTAGTTCGTCTATACATAAGCATATAATCCTTGGTTTCGGATAAGTGCTCAAAAAGCACTAAAATTACCATGATTTTATGCACATTAATTGATTAAAAAAATATATTTATATGATTTTATCATATATTTATATAAATTTGTCTTTTCGGAATCACAGGTATTTTTATTTGTTTTTCAGGTATTTTCGCTTCAAAATGTAACTTAAAGACTCAAAGAGGAATATTGGAGACAATACATCACAAATATATTCATAAAATAAATGAGGAAAAGCCAAAAAATATGGAAAAATTGGACAAAATGGGTCAAAAAAGTCAAAAATGAGGAAATCATGCCGCTTACGGCGCTACAGTGCCTGCTCCCTACTCGTCTATGCACACTGCGTGCACCGCTTTCCATCAGGCGCTGCGCCGATTTGTGCCCATCTGCGCGCCAAGGCGTCCATCGCTACCCATCTGCGCCGCCGCGCCACATCAAAGATGACGTCATTATTTACTACTCCGTGTTTTCCCAATTTTTAATCATTTTTTCACCCAATTTTTCTTCCTCTCTTCACCTATAAATACCCCCATTTTCTTCACCTCAAAACACATATTCTCTTATCTTTCTTTCTCTCCTTTCTTAGTTTTTTTTAGTTTTTCTAGTTTTTTTCTTAGTTTTTAGCTTTTCTTAGTTAGTTTCTCTTAGTTTTAGAGTTCTTCTCTTTTTGAGAAGAACTGGTTATGTTTTTGTAATTTATTTGCTTTTCGATTCAATAAATGGGAGTGCAAATTCCGTTTGGAGGTTTTCCAGCTACAGAGTTAGCATCAAAGTACTCTAAGGATTCTATTTTCTTTGCAATTATATTTATGTTTTATTCTTACATGTTATATTTAATTTGTCTGTGATTAAATTTAACTTTGCTGGCTATTTGTAAACATGATATAATAATAACGTTGTTATGCTTGCGAAATATTAAATAGGTAAAAATCTCTAAAATGAATTGATTTTATTTTTATTCAAGATTTTATATTAAGAATATTAGAGAGAAATATATTATTTTTCATTACAAACTTAAATCTAAAAATTAGATTTTAAGGTTTAGTTATCCAATCTGATTTAGAGTAGTGCTCTTTTATTTGTTGGTACAATCGTCCGATAGTTAGAGTGAAGCTATATTTCAAAAGTTTTTATAAGAATTATTATCTGAAAATGTATTGACAACATGTTTTCAGTAGTGGTTTTAAAACTTGAAAGTTAGTACTCGGATAACTAAATTCTTAGGTTTAATTTGGACACCTTGAATAAAGTTTAAATTGTCTAACCCCACCAAAGGTGGCATTTAAATGGTTCATTTTCAATCTCTTAGAAAGAGGAATCAATTTAATTAACCAAATTAGTTATCAACCCCACCCATAGGTGTTAATTGATTTATTTAGTTAACAAACAATATCTAACCCCACCAAAGGTGGTATTCATATAAAAAAGAGAGAATCAATAAATATCAATTCATATCTTTAATAACCTAAATAATATGAGCAAGCATAATTAACTTAGTTATTATATCCATAAATACTCCACTATTATAAATGATAAAATTTGCATAAATATTTATGGAATCTGTTTCTATGTTTATTTTTATGTTAGTAGATTAAAAACACAAAACCCAAAATATCGTGATAGGATATTTAGGATTTAATTTCATTTTTAAAAGTTTGAATAATAAATTAAAAACCACATACATTCCTTTCTTAAATCAACCTTGGGAGTATACTTATCATTTTATACGAAATGATTTGTGCACTTACAAGAGTTTTATAAATATAAAACCAAAGTATCGGTGATGTCGGTTCTGCCCATCAGTTCCTTGTAGGTACCTCATCACTTTCTTTGCAGCTTTCCAATGGTCAACACCTGGGTTACTCTGATATCTCCCTAGTATCCCAACAACAAATGCAATGTCAGGTCTGGTACAGACTTGAGCATACATCAGGCTTCCAACGGTTGAAGCATATGGAATGGTTTTCATTTATTCTCTTTCAAAATCATTCTTTGGGAATTGGTCCAAATTGAACTTATCACCCTTCACAATATGAGCAACACTTGGTGAACAATATTTCATCCAAAATCTCTCTAAAACTTTATTGATATAGGTTTCCTGAGATAAACCCAAGATGCCTTGAAGTCTATCTCTATGGATCTTAATGCCAATGACATAAGATGCCTCACCCATATCCTTATCATTGGCTGCAAGCAAAATATCATCCACATATAGCACCAAAAAACAAATCTTACTCCCACTAACCTTCTAGTATATACATTGATCCATGAAATTCTCTTCAAAACCAAATGAAGTGATGACGTTATGGAATTTTAAATACCATTGACGGGAAGCTTGTTTTAATCAATATATGGATTTATTAAGCTTACAAACCAAATTCTTACCATCACTAGAGAAGAATCTTTCAGGTTGTTTCATATAAACCTCTTCCTCTGGGTTACCATTAAGGAAAGTTGTTTTCACATCTATTTGATGCAAATCTAAATCAAAAGGGGCAACCAATGCCATAACCACACGAAGTGAATCTTTCTTAGATACATGAGAAAATGTCTCTGTGTAGTCGATTCCTTCCCTTTGAGTGAATCCTTTGGCAATGAGTCTTGCCTTATGTCTTTATTTGTTTTGAAGACCCATGTACATCCAATGGCTTTTATAGCATCAGGCAACTTGATGAGATCCCAAACTCGATTAAACGTTATAGAATCCATATCTTCTTTCATGGCATTGTACTATAAGTTTGAAATCTTAGAACTCATGGCTTGTAAAAACATCTCAGGATCATTTTCAACTCCAACATTATAGTCACATTCTTATAGATACACAACATAATCATTAGGAATCGTTGATTTCCTTACTCTAGTAGACCTTCTTAATACTGCATCAACATTCTCCTAAGGAGTAGAATCATGTTATTCAGCTGGTTGTTCAACAACTGCAAGCATTTATTGAACTTCAAGATCTACTGGATTAGGATCAACAGCTTGTGGTACTTCCAAGATTGGTTCTTCAACACGCATTTGTACTCTAGACATGTTGTTAACACTAACAATCAATCCATTACTTGAAGTGGCACATTGAGCATCTAAATGATCTTTCTCAAGACCAATGCCTTGGGATTGATCAAACCCACTAATCAAGTAATTCTCAAGAAATTTTTCATTTCTTGATTCCATAAACCTAGTGCTGTGAGATGGATAGTAAAATCTATAACCCTTATACCATTCGGTATATCCAATGAAATACCCACTAATGGTCATTGGGTCTAGCTTCTTCCCTTGTGGATTATAAATTCTCACTTTAGATGGGCATCCCTAAACACACATATGTTACAAACTCAGTTTCCAACCTTTCCATAATTCAAATGGCATCTTTGAGACAACCTTGGTTGGAACTCGGTTTAATATATACATAGCCATCTTTAAAGCTTCAATCCATAAGGATTTAGGAAGATTGGAGTTACTAAGCATACTCCGCACCATGTCCAATAGTGTTCAGTTTCTTCTTTCTGCTACACCACTCTAGTCTGGTGAACTAGGCATAGTGTATTGGGCAACTATCCCATGTTCTTGAAGAAACTTAGGAAACGGATCAGGCGTTTATCCATTCTCAATGTATCTACCATAATATTCACCACCTCTATCTGATCTTATGATCTTTATTTGATTTCCACATTGTTTCTCTATTTCAACCTTAAAGCTCTTGAAAGTATCTAATGCTTCGCTCTTATTATGAAGCATGTTGAGATACATATATTGAGAAAAATCATCAATAAAGGTGATAAAATATTTCTGACTTTGAATGTCCATGTCTGGACAACATATATCTGTATGTATGATTTATAATATGTTTGAACTCCTATTGGCACCTTTCTTTGACTTGTTAGTCTACTTTCCCTTAATGCAATCCACACATGTCTCAAAATCAGTAAAATCTAGAGTACTACGTACCCCATCTTTCACTAATATTTTAATTCTTTCTATGTAGATATATCCTAATCTCTTATGCCATAACGTAGAAGAGTCCTCTTCAATAATACACCTTTTAGTGCTAGCTTGAACATGCATAGCATTATAAGTGGCATTATTTCATAAATTAATGCAGTAAAGACCATCACACAAAATACCATTCCCAACACAATCAAATTTATTAAATAAACTGAAAGATGTTTTCTAAAAAGTGAAAGGAATAACCAAAAGGTACAAGTCTTGAAATAGAAAGCAAGTTTCTAAAGAAACTTGGAACATAAAAGGTCTTTTCTAATTCTAAAATAAAACCACTACTTAAAATCAAATTGCATGTCCCTACAACCTCCACATGTGAGCCTATATTGTCACCGGATAAGATGTATTGCTCACTTCCCACTGGCTTCCTTAGATTTCGTATACCTTGTAAGGAGTGTGCAACATGGATTGTAGATCCAGAATCAATCCACCAGGTGTTAATATTAACATTAACCATATTAGATTCATAACAAACAAATGAGGTTGGATTGCCTTTATTCTCAAGCCATTTGTATAATCTCATACAATCCTTTTTCATATGTCCCTTCTTTTTACAAAAGAAACACTTGGGATTCTTTCTTAATATTAGCCTGATATAGAATGATCCCTTTTCCTTTATGCTTGTATTGAGATTTTCCTTTTTGGTACGTTGTAGCCAACATTACTCTTTGACCAAAATCCATAACAAGCCTCCCTTCCTCTTGAACACATATGGTCATTAGTTCATTGATTGACTATTTATACTTATATGTATTGTACGAGATTTTGAATGACCCGTACTGATGTGGGAGAGTGTTAAGGATATAGTACAGCAGGAAGGATTCTGACATCTCAACCTCGAGATGCTTAAGTTGAGTTGCAATGTCCCTTATTTGCATAATGTGCTCGCACACACCTTTCACACTAGTGAGTCTTAAAGAAGAGAACTTCATAATAAGGGTGCTTGCTAAATCCTTATCTGAAGTGACGAATTGATCATCAATGGCCTTTAGCAAGTCTTGAATATTGTTATGCTGATCAACGGAACCACGAATACCAGCATAGATTAGTCTTAATGAACATCATGCTAAGGAGATTAGATCGCTCCTATTGTTCATAAAGTATGATATTCTCTAGAGTGTTGGTTTGAGTAATTTTAGTTGGTTCATTTTTCCTAATAGCATAATCAATATCCATCCACTCTAGTTGAAGGAGAATTTTTTATTTCCATATTTTATAATTATCCCCTTTTAGATCGAGAATATCACAACGGATATAAGAGAAATTTATAGTTTAAGAAGCTGCAATTAAAGATTATATGCTTATTAAAATTTGAGACCTAAATTATAGTCATTTTTTACCAATGTAAATCATGAAAAATATGAATCTAGTGACATAAAACCTGTGGGCTAAAGTTTTAATTCAATTAGATTCATCCTAACTTTATGATAAAACTATCAAATTATGTTCCTTTTCCTAATCCTTGTGGGTAAATGACAAAATATAATTTGATATTATATCCTAATTAATCACACAAAAATATAATAAAAATTCTTGTGAGATAAGATTTGTTATATCACATATGATTAATTACAATTAATGTTTATTTTCCAAATGTGATCCTAAATAAACCTTATTATAGTTTTAATTAATTAAAGATATTGTGTCTACTCCCTAATTAATTAAATTATATAAATCACTTAAATATTAATTAAATCCTTAGGCTCAATTATTTCATAAAATCATAAGCAATATTAATTTAATTTCAAATGTATAAATATTATCTATCTTAAGATTGCATATATGGCAATAAATTATACAAGCAAAAATAAATAATATAAGCACTAATTAAATTCATAAGGAACCATTAACAATTAATTTCATTATGCATAAATTATTTAACTAAATTTTCATATGTATAATTAATTACAAAATGTACACATACAAATACCAAAATAAATAATTTAAGCATAATATATTTAAATAATTTTTTTTAATGTGCCCAAAAATTATTTAAATAATATCACATGTATAATAAATATTATACATATGATAAACATAAATTAAAATTATATTTGGAATTTTTTTTAATAAAATCAAATTTCGAATACCTATATAAAAATAAGTCACATACTTAATAGGACGCAAGAACTGTAGCAGCCCACTTGACGAGGCTGTTATTCCCCATATAGCGCGATTTCTGATCTTTTTTTTATTAAACTTCATCTTTAACCTCCAATTGGGTCAACTCGACCCTATTTTGACCCTAATGGATACCCAGTTGTATATTTCTATTTCGGTGACGAAATCCGGCGTTCTTTTAATCAAAATTATCATAATTTAATTTCTAAATGATTCATGGTTTCAGTTTGAATCAAAAACGTCATGTTAAATAAAAATTTAATTAATGATTCAAATAAATACCCACGTTAAATTAGATTTATTTTCTTCATTGTTTTTCAAGTTTAAATTCATAGAATCACTTTAAAATAAATAGTGAAACAATTTATAATTTTCATATGCATCAAAAACAAACAAAATAAAAAACCCAAAATCTCAGTTCCTCGTGAAATAGAGCAAAACAAAGATGTTTTCAAAAATGGCTCTGATATCAAATGTAAGATCACAATTCAATCCAGAAACATTTAGAAAACGATATGAACGTAAAATTTAAATACAGCGAAAATAAAATGGATTGAAAATATACCTCCTGTCATTGATCGAATTTCAGCACTTACACAAGAATTCCAATGAATTTTCGATTCGATGCTCTCACTAGTTTCTCACACTTATTCTCTGCATTTTGATGGTGTATCTGAATAAAAAACAATGAATAGTGAGAAGACCTGATGCTTTATAAAGGTTCTTCCATCAAGAACCTTGTTTTGTTTCGAAACCGACATACAATTCTGATGAAACCGAACCATCACCACGGTTCACCATTACATTGCACCACTCTGATGTTACAAGTGGGTCATACTTGAAGTCAATATATGTGGGAAAAAAGATGAAATTTATTAAAAAATTGATTGTTGGAAAATGTGCCTTGTCCCACATTGCTTTTTTACATTATTTTAAAGAGGTATAAATAGTGAAGAGTTGGCTATTGGGATTGGGCCCCAAGGGGCACCCACTTTTGTGGAGGTGAGGTGGTATTTTATTTTTTGGTAAAATATTCTTTTTAAGGAAAACTTTTCCACTTACAAAAATGGTTGTTATATATATATTTTTTTGTTCAGAAAAAATGACCGTTATTTTCTTTTATTAAGAATATGGCCGTTTGTTTTCTTTATTCAGAAAAAAGAGTCATTGCTCGTATTTACTCAAAAAAAATATCCGTTATCCATTACTCGTCTTTAATCTGAAAATGGCTGTTACTCTTCATTAATCAGAATGGTTGTTACGCTCTTAATTCCCAGACATTACCATTTTATTCATAATTACCACACGGTTTCTAAAACCTATAAAAGGAGGGCTTTAGCTCTCATTTGAAACACAACAATCTACAATCTCATCTCCCTACGACAAACAATTCTCTCTACAATTTCTAAGTTTTCTTTTAAGTTTTCCGAGCAACAAATTTTCAGGTGTAGCATTCCAGTCTTGATCAGTGCAATGAAGTTCTGAGATAGAGAATAAGATTCTGGGCTGTTTTATCCTGGGGACGACGAGGCTGTGTTTGCTTGCACAAATTGGGCAGAGCCGCGAAACGTCTTAAAGAGAACGACCTAGTCCGCGACTCAACCCAAGCAGTTACTTTCAAGTTATCAGAAATATTGTTCCTACCCTGTTTTTATAAACTTGCTTCAACAATTTTAAGACGAATTCAATCTGCCATGTCTACTGAAATGCTAACTGCTGATCTAAACAAACAATTCCGTTTTGAGGGACTACACTTTAAAAGATGGAGACAAAAAATGTTGTTTTTCTTAACCATGAAAAAAGTCATTTCTGCTCTTACTACTGAAAAACCAATATAGTCCAATCCTCCTACTGAAGCTGTAACTAAGGATTTAGATGCCTAGATTGAAAATGATTTTCTATGCAAAAACTATATTCTTAACGGTTTAGCTGATAACTTGTATGATTATTATAACTGTGATAAGTCTGCTAAGGAAATTTGGGAAGCACTTCAAAAGAAATACGATACTGAGGAAGCTAGTACTAAGAAGTATGCTGTCAGTAGATACATGAAGTTTCAAATGATTGATGACAAATCAGTGGAAGCTCAATCACACGAACTGTAGAAGATAGCACATGAAATAACTTCTGAAGGTATGACTTTAGATGAACAATTTCAAGTAGCTATTATAATAGATAAATTACCCCCTGCTTGGAAAGATTTTAAGAATACACTTAGGCATAAAACTAAGGAATTTTCTTTAGAAAGTCTTATAACCCGTTTAAGAATAGAAGAAGAAGCTCGAAAGCAAGACCAAAGAGATGAAGTACTCGTAGTCTTAAATAATAGTACCAATAAGAAACCCTCATCTACAATTCTAAAACCTAAAGGTAGAAATATGAAAAGTCATAATCGTACTAATAATCAAAACTGTAACCACCAAAATAGAAATAGAAACTATCCTCCCCAGAATGGACCTCAACCCCCCTTAAGGAATAACACATTCATGTGTTATAGTTGTAATAGACCTGGCCACTTGGCTAGGAACTTCCAGAACAGGAATCGTCCTGCCCCACAGGCGAACCTTACCGAAGATCAACTTATTGCTATGATATCTGAAGTCAATTTTGTTGGTGGATCCGAGGGGTGGTGGGTAGACACTGGTGCTTCTCGCCATGTTTGCTATGATCGAGACATGTTCAAATCATATTCTGATTCTGAGGATAAGAAAGTGCTGCTGGGTGACTCCCACTCCACTAAAGTTGCTGGTACTGGTGAGGTGGTTTTGAAGTTTACCTCTGGAAAGACTGTCATCTTGAAGGATGTCCTACATACTCTAGAGATGAGAAAGAACTTACTTTCAAACTATCTTCTTAACAAAGCTGGGTTTACTCAAACTATAGGGGTTGATTTATATACTATAACTAAAAATAATATATTTGTTGGGAAAGGGTACGCCACTGATGGCATGTTCAAATTAAATGTTGAAATCAATAAAACCTCTTCTTCTGCTTATATGTTGAGTTCTTTTAATATTTGGCATGCTAGACTTTGTCATGTTAATAAACGCATAATCAAGAACATGAGTAGCTTAGAACTAATTCCTAAACTATCTTTAAATGATTTTGAAAAATGTGATTTTTGTAGTCAAGCTAAAATAACCAAAACTTCACATAAATCAGTAGTTAGAGAATCTGAACCTTTAAAATTAATTCATTCTGATATATGTGAACTTGATGGAAATTTAACAAGAAATGGAAAACGCTATTTTATAACTTTTATAGATGACTGTTCAGATTACACTTATGTATATCTAATGAAAAATAAAAGTGAAGCATTTGATATGTTTAAAATATTTATGACTGAGATTGAAAATCAACTTAACAGAAAAATAAAAAGGTTTCGAAGTGATAGAGGCACCGAATATGATTCCAATATCTTCAATGATTTTTATAAAACTCATGTAATCATTCATGAAAAAACTGCACCTTATTCTCCTGAAATAAATGGCAAAGTTGAAAGAAAAAATAGAACCTTTACTGAATCAGTTGTTGCAATTTTATTAAACTCTGTTGCTGCTTCCCATTGGTGGGGAGAAATTTTATTAACTGTTTACTATGTGCTAAATAGAGTGCCTAAATCTACAAATAAAATTTCACCATATGAAATTTTGAAAAATAAGAAACCTAATTTAACTTATTTTAAAACTTGGGATTGTTTAGCTTATGTTAGAATCCCTGATCCTAAAAGAAATAAACTTGCTAGTAGAGCATATGAATGTGTATTCATAGGATATGCTGTGAATAGTAAAGCTTATAAATTCTATAACTTAAAAGATCAGGTAGTTTTAGAATCAAATGATGCTGACTTCTATGAACATAGGTTTCCCTTTAAATTTAAGAATAGTGGGGGCTCATCTTCTAGTAGTTTACCTATAACTAGAACTAGTGAACAAACTGAAGAATTAAACACTGAAATTAGAAGAAGTAAACGAGCTCGAACCCTTAAAGATTTTGGGTCTGATTTTTATGCTTATACCTTAGAGGAAGATCCCCAAACTATTAAAGAAGCATTATCTTCTTTAGATGCCAACTTATGGGAAGAAGCCATAAATGATGAAATGGACTCACTTGAGTATAATAAGACTTGGCATTTAGTTGACTTACCTCTTGGTTGCAAAACCATTGGATGTAAATGGATACTAAAAAGGAAATTAAAACCCGATGGTACTATTGAAAAATACAAAGCTCGTCTTGTAGTTAAAGGATATAGGCAAAGGGAAAATGTAGATTTCTTTGATACCTTTTCACCAGTTACACGAATAACTTCCATACGTGTACTTTTCTCTCTCGCTGCTATCCATGATTTAGTAGTACATCAAATGGATGTTAAAACTGCTTTCTTAAATGGTGATTTAGAAGAAGAAATTTATATGGATCAACCTGAAGGTTTTGTTATCCCAGGTCAAGAAAATAAAGTTTGTAAGTTAGATAAATCTCTGTATGGTCTAAAACAAGCACCTAAGCAATGACATGAAAAATTTGATAATCTAGTTATCTCACATGGATTCAAAATAAATGAAAGTGACAAATGCATTTATTATAAATTAAAAGATAATATTTGCACTATTATATGTTTATATGTGGATGACATGCTTATTTTTGGATCAAATATTTATGTTGTGAATAAAGTGAAAACATTGTTAAGAGCTAATTTTGATATGAAAGATCTCGGAGAAGCGAGTGTAATCCTTGGTATAAAAATAACTAGGTCTAAAAAGGGAATTTCTCTAGATCAATCTCACTACATTGAGAAGATCTTAAAGAAATATAATTACTTTAACTGTAAACCTGCATGTACTCCTTACGATCCTAGTGTAAAGTTGTTCAAGAACACTGGAGATGGTGTTAGACAAACTGAGTATGCGAGCATCATCGGTAGCTTACGTTACGCTACTGATTACACTAGACCAGACATAGCTTATGTTGTGGGACTACTATGTAGGTTTACCAGTAGACCTAGTATAGAGCATTGGAATGCTATTGAAAGGGTTATGAGATACCTTAAGAGAACTATGAACCTTGGATTACATTATAAAAAGTTTCCCGCTGTTTTAGAAGGATACAACGATGCAGATTGGAACACTTTATCAGAAGACTCCAAAGCAACTAGTGGCTATATATTTAACATAGCTGGTGGAGCTATTTCTTGGAAGTCTAAGAAACAGACAATATTGGCTCAATCTACAATGGAGTCTGAAATGATAGCACTAGCCACTGCTAGTGAAGAAGAAGGCTGGCTATGAAGTCTGTTAGCTGAGATCCCTTTATGGGAAAGACCGATACCAGCTGTCTTGATCCACAGTGATAGTACCGCGGCTATTGCAAAGATTCAGAACCGTTACTACAACGGCAAGAGATGACAAATACGTCGTAAACATAGCACTGTTAGAGAATTTCTCTCTATGGGAGCTGTAAGAGTGGATCATGTACGTTCTGATGAAAATTTGGCAGATCCTTTGACGAAAGGATTACCAAGAGAGAAGGTTTTCAAAACCTCAAAAGGAATGGGTTTAATACCCTTAAAATGAAGAGTCACTTATGATGGTAACCCAACTTATAGACTGGAGATCCCAAGAAATAAGTTCAAAGGGTAATAACAAGTCATGAAGTGATATGAGATGTATCATGCTATTTATCAAATCCCATTCTATATTGTTAGAAGCATGAAGTCCTGAAGCGATAGAAAAGGATGAGTTAATTTTTAAACTCTTAATGAGTTCTATACTCTATGTGGAGTAGAGTACATAGCTACAGGAGTACTCTTGATAGACTCACCTATGTGAATGTGGAAGTGTGGCCGTTTCCTATGAAAATTTTTTGGGCAAAATTTACTAGAGCGTTCACTATATTGGGATACACGTGCATGGCCATAAAGCACGGGCTTTTTCGAACTACGCCTTGGAAAGGTTATGTGTGTGATGATTGTTAGAGATAGAGTTCAAAACTATGAGTTACTCTAGTATATTCTAAAGCATCAACACTATGCAAAGGTTCAAGTCGATAGACACCTTTTCGCTTATGCACAATCTTATAATTTTAATTGATCGGTTGCTCGATGAAAAAATTATTTTTATATAAAATTCAAGTGGAGGATTGTTGGAAAAAAGATGAAATTTATTAAAAAATTGATTATTGGAAAATATGCCTTGTCCCACATTGCTTTTTTACATTATTTTAAAGAGGTATAAATAGTGAAGAGTTGGCTATTGGGATTGGGCCCCAAGGGGCACCTACTTTTATGGAAGGGGAGAGGACCTAGGCAAATGTGATACCACACACGCACGCGCGCGCCGCCGCCGCCGTCCGACCGACCGGACGGGCCGTGCCGAGCCGAGTCCGAGTCCGAGTCCGAGTCCGTGTCCGTGTCCGTGTCCGTGTGCGTGTGCGTGTGGTGGTATTTTATTTTTTGGTAAAATATTCTTTTTAAGGAAAACTTTTCCACTTACAAAAATGGTTGTTATATATATATTTTTTTGTTCAGAAAAAATGACCGTTATTTTCTTTTATTAAGAATATGGCCGTTAAATGGCCGTTTGTTTTCTTTATTCAGAAAAAAGAGTCGTTGCTCGTCTTTAATCTGAAAATGGTCGTTACTCTTCATTAATCAGAATGGTCGTTACGCTCTTAATTCCCAAACATTACCGTTTTATTCATAATTGTCACACGGTTTCTAAAACCTATAAAAGGAGGGCTTCAGTTCTCATTTGAAACACAACAATCTACAATCTCATCTCCCTACGACAAACAATTCTCTCTATAATTTCTAAGTTTTCTTTTAAGTTTTCCGAGCAACAAATTTTCAGGTGTAGCATTCCAGTATTCATCAGTACAGTGAAGTTCTGAGACAGAGATTAAGATTCTGTGCTGTTTTATCCTGGGGACGACGAGGTTGTGTTTGCTTGCACAAATTGGGCAGAGCCGCGAAACGTCTTAAAGAGAACGACCTAGTCCGCGACTCAACCCAAGCAGTTACTTTCAAGTTATCGGTAATATTGTTCCTACTCTATTTTTATAAACTTGCTTCAACAATATATTTCTTAAATGTTTTAAGTTTTTTCCCCCTAACAAAATTGTTTGTGAAGAGCTTAAAGTTTTTTCGGCTCATCTGTATTTGATGTGATAACCTATGCTTAATCCACATAATGGGATTGTTGAATGATTTTTTACTTACAATAAAATTTTTAACTTCTGATAAAATAAATTTTCATTTTAGAAACTCTAAGATAATCATAAAACGTAATGTCTAAAAGTTTTTCTTAAAAGTGACATAAATATTTTAACTGTGCGATGTGTTCATATGTTGTTGCAGGACACAATGCCACCAAATTAAGCAGCCACTCGTTACTAGGTCCAAGAGATAAAGATTGGAGTCGGAGTTGCAAACTGGAAATCCTCCACAAGCGTCAGTTCATGTCACAACACTTGATAACACTGCTAACATAATCACAAATGGAACCTATTTGTTAAATGTCTTTTGATGTTTAACATGAATAGAAGTGATTCTTGTTTGTAATAGTGTATTTTATTTGTAGCTATTAAATTTTTTTTATAACCCTACCTTTACTATTACATACATATGAAAGTTAGATTACAATTATTTTTTCATATTTCTTAATTCAGCATAGTTGTTTTGCGTTATTTATTAATATTCTTAAATTAGTTTCTAGTAAATAAGTTAGGTAGCGAACCAAAGGTCTTGGGTTAATTAGCCGAAAATCATAAGCCTGATGTCAAGATTAAAATACGGTGGGAAGGTAAAGAAATCAGAATGAAATAGATATGAAATAATTTTATTTGCTTTGACCACTGTAATCAAAGAAATAATCAATATTATAGTGTTTGGTTTACGACTAGAATAGAATTGAAAAACATTGCATATTATCCTAATACATTTATATTCAGTAAAGTTTAAATAATATAATTTAATTATTATTTTTTCATCAAATAAAATACATTATGAAATCATTATTTTTCTATATAATTATTACTTAAAAATAAAATATATTATTAAAATTATTTTTTTAAATAGGCTTTAGGGTTTTGAGGTTTGGGATTGGGATTTAGGGATTTAAGGTTTTGTGTTTTGGGATTTGGGATTTGGGATTTGGGATTTAGGGTTATATTTATGGGTTAAGGTTTAGGGTTAAAATTATTATTTTTCTAAATAGGGTTTTGGGTTTTGAAATTTAGGATTTAAGGTTATATTTGTGGGTTAAGGTTTAAGATTAAAATTATTGTTAGTCTAATTAGGCTTTAAGATTTTGGGATTTGAGATTTGAGGTTTAAGGTTTAGGGTTATATTGGAGGGTTAAGGTTTATGGTTAAAATTATTATTTTTCTAAATAGGGTTTAGGGTTAAAGGATTTAGGGTTTAGTGCTATATTTATGGGTTAATGTTTAGGGTTAAAATTATTATTCTTCTATATAGGATTTTACGATTTGAGGTCTAAAATTTAAGATTTATGGTTATATTTGTGGTTGGGATACAATTGGGAAAAAATTGAGATAATAATGTAATCGTGATTCTTTAAGAAGAGAAAAAATTCTGATTTTTTTTTAAGAAATCGATTACATTTCATTCTCATTTTTCAATCCAACCAAACATAACATTTGACAAATGTGTCGAAAATGTAAAAGTTTCACTTATGTTTGCAAATGAGGCAGGGCAACTAATTAGAGGACATTGTCATGTCACTTTTCTCAAATGGAAGCATGTGCTTATAGATAGAAAAAGAAATATGCAAACAACCGTTGGATTTGATATTGATATAGACGATCCATGAATATCTCTCAAGGTTAAAAGCTACTTGAAAAGCCGATTTAAGGGAAGAGATGTGTGATTACTTTGCCACTAACGAAGCATTTAAGGCAAGTAATTAATATATTTCATTGTTTATTATATTGTGTATTGATTAGTGAAACTAATGATATATTGTAACTCATTTTGTTTTAACTGTCAATTGTGGGGCCTCAAAGTTGTTTGCTCAGCATGCTTATGAATTTGTATGATTCATGATTAATTCTATAATTTCATAAAATTTATTAATTTTTAATTTTAATTTTAATTTTAATTTTATTTTATTTATTTTTTATTAATTTTATACTTCATTATTATTATTTAAGTTTTATTACATATTTAAAGATAATAAAAATCTAAAATTTTATAAATATATCATCTAAGTAATCCCAAATTTAAATTTAAATTTATTTAAATAAAATTTAAATTAATATATATATATATATATATATATATATATATATATATATATTAATTAGATTAAATATAGCAGAAACATGATATAAATATATATATAAAAGAAAGAAAAAAGGTAGAGATATGTATATATATAAAACAGATGAGAGAGGGTTTGTTAAATATATATTCATAAAATAGAGCCACGAGAGAACGAAGAGAAGAAACACACAAAAAAAAAAAAACCCGGAGAAAGCGAAAAGAAGAAAAAAATAAAAGTAACAGAGAGCTGCGCAGACAACTGAAAAAAAAAATAAACACATTCGGGCGAAACATACTAACGCAAAAACAAATTCGAGTCAATTTTCTTTTGATTCTTCTTATAAAATTATGATAATTTTGTTTATCTTAAATTTAATTTTTAGTATAAATTAATTTTTCTTTATTTTAAGAAAAAAATGTAATTTAATTCTAAATCATGCTTAATTTTTTATATTAATTTGAATTATTTTTTTTCATATTTGTCTAATTTATTCTGAGTTTAATGCTTTTAATTAATTAGTCATTAATATATAATTTATCTTGTGATTTATTATCGAAAGAGAGAATTATAAAATAAATATAGAATATTTCGACATGAATAAATATAAAGATAGAAAGACTTATATGAATATGTATAGTATTAAAATCATTGATCTTAATACTTTCTTGTTTTATTAAATTACACACTATTGTGTAAATTGATGAACAATAATATTTCTAATTGACTATCAAAAAAAGCTTTTGGATATTTTTTAGAGATTATTAACAAATAGAGAGAATTAAATTTAATTAGCTAGATGAGTAAAGCATAATGAGGGATTTTGTGAAATCAATTTCTTAGAAGTTTTTTTCCTATTAATTTGATCTTTGAACAATATTTTTATTTTTTTGTACATTTTTTTTAAGTTTATTTATTTTAAATTCAATTATAACAATCTTAGTGACTTCTTTAGATAAAATTGAAATTAATATAATTATAGTATTTGTCAAAAATAAGTTACTAATTCTCGAGAACAATACTCTTCTTATCACTTTATTATAAAACTACAATAATATACACTTATAGTTTTGCACCGATCAAGTTTTTGGCGTCGTTGTCATTGATTAATTTTTTTTCTTATTTTTCCTAATATCGATATAAAGTAATCTTGGTTTTAACTTAGAAATATATTTTATTTTTATTTTTATTTTTATTTTTCTCTAGGTGTGTTTTTGACATTGGATGCGACATGCTAGAACTCGAAACATTATTCTTTTTGATCCAAAGATTGAAAGAACCTTAAGATCATGAAGAAATAAGAAAGTACTAGCCATGGTTGAAGAAGAATAGAATGCACAGTCACGCACCTTGATGGATTATATGAGGCCAATTATGGGTGACAACTACTTAGATGTAAGACGCCAGACCATTAATGCCAATAATTTTGAGCTCAAACCTACGTTGATCAACATGGTACAACAAGCCCAATTTAGTGTATCGTCACTTGATGATCCCAATATTCATTTGACAATGTTCTTGGAGATTTGTGACACTTTAAAGATGAATGGTGTTACTGAAGACACCATTAAACTGAGATTGTTTCCTTTTTCATTGAGGGATAAGGCCAAAGGTTGGCTACAATCTCTACAAACGGGAAGCATCATTAGTTGTCAAGATATGGCAGAAAAGTTTCTTGCTAGATTTTTTTCACCTACAAAAAGAACCCAACTGATGACTATGAAAATAGAGTCATTAGCGCACTTCTTTACTTAATATTTATTTGTTTTATTTAATAAATAGTATTTTTATGAAAAACAAATATTAAAATATAAACTTTTTAGTGAAAATATAGTTTTTGAAATTTTTTAGGATTTTCAGGAATTTTTATTGACTTTTTATAAATTTTTAACTCAAGGCTAAATAGGAGCTGTCATGCGGCCTCCCACATAAGCAAAGGAGTTGACTGGGAAAGCCATGCAAACGCACGCAAGTAGGGATAGAAAATCATGTTACACCACGTGTTAGCATGGCTTTCAATCCGAGTTCAAATGTTGGTCAACCCGCCTACCATGTGTCGTCATGCCATTGCTCCCCACGTTCCACCTGTGTGCCTTACCATCCGTTCCCACCAATCATGTTGCACCACGTTGCGTTGACTCTAACTGGTCTCCCGTGCCATGCGTCGTGCTCTAATTGCCCATTGAATTCCATATGCCATGTGTCGCGCTATGATTGGATGATGCTGTCAGTTTTGCTTGTTTTGATCGTAGCCCTCAATCTGAACTTGATTTGATAGTCCAGATCACACTTGAGTTATATTTAAGCCCCTAATCACCCCATAAATCCTAAGGAGATGTCATTAGCATAATTTTGGTCAATTTTTGGAGCTAAAAAGAGAGAAAAATACAGAAAAATTCAAGAGAGGATACAATTTTGATGGAGATTCAAGAGAAGATTAACACTACAATTAAGAGATTTATTGTATTTCTTTTTCTATTCTTTTCTTTATCAATTTTTATGTCTTCCTTTATGAAAAATATGAGCTTTATGAACACAATTATGTATAGTTAATTTATTAATCTAGGGATCTTATGAACCTAGTTTTCACCATATGATGATCTAATATTTTACCCAATTATAATTATAATTTAATTATATTATTTAATTTGATTTTTATGTTATTAATTGTTTGGCCAAAAATTTATTTATATAGACAATTAAATAGATTTGAGAGAATTATTTAATTGTTTGTCTTGATTAAATAACATGCATAGTTTTTAGGCAAAAATGTATGATTCTTATGTATGTGATCCATAATTGATGAACTTAATGAGTAGTTTGCAATTTATTTGACATGAGAGTGCGATTAATTTAATTACTATATGATGTGTAGTTTACTTGAGAGAGGAATACATGTTAGGTTAGATTCAATTGATCATGTAATTAATTGATAATTATATTTGGGGTATTTTAGCGATTTGCATGTTTAGAAAATTGGGAGATTAAGTATTCCTAGATATTTTATCATATATTTTCTTAGTTACCAAATCTGTTTTAATTAATTATTGATATTTACTTTTAGTTATTAATATAAAAACACAAAAAAAAAATTATTTTTATTTTTATAGTTTTAAAAATTAGTTTCTAATAAAATAATTTCCTTAGGAACGATTTTTTCTTATCATTATATTACTTGTTATGATATGTATACTTGCGTATTTATTGTACACACTTCATGTGTGGAAATCACCAACTTAGGAGTGAGATTGGTTAATTGAGGCAAAATGATTTTGAGACACTATATGAAGCATGAGAAAAGTATAAAGATATGATTCGGTGTTGCCCTCAGCATGAATTTCTGGATTGGTTGCAAGTTCAAATGTTCTATAATGGATTAAATGGGCAGACTAGAACCATAGTTGATGTTGCTTATGGTGGAACTTTGATGTCAAAGACAGATGAAGGTGCTACTTCTCTTTTGGAAGAAATGGCCTCAAACAACTATCAATGGTCAATTGAAAGATCTGTGGCTAAGAAAGTTGCTAGGATTCATGATTTGGAGCCATTTGCTGCCCTATCAGCTCAAGTAGCTTATCTATCTCATCATATTTTAGCCTTGACAGCTCAAATAATATCACAAAGTGTTGAATATTTTGTAGATCCAAGTATGACAGTTTTGATGAATGAAGCAAGTTAAGAACAGGTTCAATACATCAACAATCAGAACTATAACTATCGTGGTAATCCTATGCAAAATTACTACCATTTAGCATCCAGGGCTTCGAAATCATGAAAAGTTTTCTTATGGAAACACAAAGAATGTGTTGCAACTTCCTCCAAGGTTTGATAGTTAACCAAGTGAGAAGAAGATGTCACTTGAGGATGCCATGATTTCCTTTGTTGAGGATACCAAATCAAGGTTTAAAAAGGGTGATTCACAGATAGATAACATTGAGACTCATTTTAGCAATATGGGAGCCACTATGAAAAATATTGAACTACAAATTGGGAAACTATCCACAACCATCAATGCTCAATAAAGAGGAACTTTTCCTAGCAATTCATAAGTGAATCCAAAGGAACAATGCAAGGCCATTACACTTAGGAGTGGAAGAGAAATTGAGAGGTCACCATCAAAGGAAATGAGTCCACCCCTACAACTCCAAACAATGGCCAAAGCAATAATAAAGTAGAAGAAGAGGAGATTGTTGATGATACACTAAGAGAGACTGAAATGCCTCCATCAATTTCATTTCCTGACAATCCTCTTATTCTCTCTACTCCACTTCCTTATCCTCATTGCTTTCACAAACAAAAATTAGATAAGTAATTTTCTAAGTTTTTGGATATTTTTAAGAAAATTCACATAAATATGCCTTTTGTAGATGCTTTGTAAAAGATGCCAAATTTCTGAAGGACATCATTTCCAAAAAGAGATGGCTGGAAGAGTTTGAAATAGTGAAGCTTTTTCTGAAAAATATAATTTCATTCTTCAAAAGAAATTACCTCAAAAATTAAAAGATCCAGGGAGTTTCACTTTACCTTGCACTATTGGAAATTCCTTTTTTGATAAAGTTGTATGTGATCTTGATGCGAGCATTAATCTTATGCCACAATCTATTTATAGGAAATTGGAACTTGTAGAGATGAAACAAACAACAATTTCTTTGTAACTAGTAGACCGATCCATTAAGTATTCACGAGGAATCATAGAAGATGTATTGGTAAAGGTGGATAAATTTATTTCTCTTACTGATTTTGTGGTGTTAGATATGGATGAAGACCAAGATGTCCCACTAATTCTTAGCCTATCATTCTTGGCTACAAAAAGGGCTATAATGGATGTTCAAAAGGATGAGTTAACATTGAGAGTGAACAAGGAAGAGGTTACTTTCAACATCTACTAACCTATGAGATTTTTAGAATATACAAGCACTTGTTTTCGGGTAGATATCATTGAACAATGTGAAGTATAAGCCTTTCAAGAAGATATGCCAGTCGATCACCTAGAATGATGTATCACCACTTCATCTCATGCTTATGATTTTAATAACTCTGCAGTTTATAAACCTAATTTACCTTTTATTAGTGAATAATTTCTCCACTATGTATTTTCCTTGGAAGCATTGCAACATGTTACATCATTTAGCAAAGAAGTGGAGAGGCTAGAGCCAATGGTAGCAAAGACAGATTCTATAATCTCTACAAAAAATGCAGCAAACTACAACTCCAGAGTTGAAGCAATTGCATGAGCATCTTTGCTATGCTTCTTGGGTGATAGTTACACCTTTCTAGTGATTATTGCAACATCACTTACACCTGAAGAAGAGGAAAAGTTACTGCGTGTGTTAAGGGAGCATAAAATAGCCTTGGGATGGACTATCTATGACATAAAAGGTATAAGTCCATCTATTTGCATGCACAAGATTCTAATGGAGGAACTTTACAAACCATTAATTGAGCCCCAAAGAAGATTAAATCCAATAATAAAGGAAGTTATGAGAGATGAAATTTTGAAGCTCTTCAATGCTAGAATTATTTATGCTATTTCAGACAAATCATGGGTAAGTCTAGTGCATGATGTACCAAAAAAATGGTGCAATGATAGTGGTGAAAAATGACAACAATGAGCTTATTCCTACAAGAATAGTCACAGGTTGGCATGTATGTATATATTATCACAAGTTGAACAAAGTAACAAGGAATGATCATTTTCCTTTCATTCATTGATCAAATATTAGATCGATTGGCTAGATATCCTTATTATTGCTTCTTAGATGGTTATTCAAGGTATAATCAGATTGTTATAGCCCTTGAAGATCGGGAAAAACTACATTTATATACCCCTATGGAACATTTTCTTTTAGAAGGATGTCATTTGGATTGTGCAATGCCCTAACAACATTTCAACGTTGCATGATGGCAATCTTTTCTGATATGGTGAAAGATATAATGGAAATTTTCATGTATGACTTTTTGGTTTTTGGTACATCCTTTGACCATTGTTTGCATAATTTTGTTCTTTTTTGTAGAGATACGAAGATAAAAATATTGTCCTAAACTAGGAGAAGTATAATTCCCTAGTTTAAGAAGGGATCGTGCTTGGCCATAGAGTGTCATCTAAAGGAATTGAGATTGATCAAACTAAAATTGCAACCATAGAAAAACTACCACCTCCAAAGAATGTGAAAGGAATCATAAGCTTTTTGGGACATGTAGGATTTTATAGAAGATTTATAAAGGATTTTTCTAAACTCTTTAAACCTTTATGTAATCTTCTTGGAAAAAAATTCTGCATTTTACTTTGATGATGTTTGCTTGCAGGCCTTTAATGCAATCAAGGATAAACTGATTTCAACACCAGTAATGATTGTACCTGATTAGAGCCAACCTTTTGAAGTCATGTGTGATGCAAGTGACTTTGCAATTGGAGAAGTGTTAGTACAAAAGTGAGACAAATTATTTAGGGCTATATACTATGCAAACTGGATATTGAATGAAGCCCAATTGAATTATACAACAACTGAGAAATAGATGCTTGTTGTGGTGTTTTCTTGTGACAAATTTTGGTCTTACCTCATTGGTACAAAAGTGATAGTGTTCACTGATCATGCATCACTTCATTATTTGTTTGGCAAGAAGGATGCTAAGCCTAGACTAATTTGTAGGATCCTTCTTCTTTAAGAATTTGATTTTGAAGTTTGAGATAAGAAAGGAAGTGAAAATTTAGTTGTTGACCATCTCTCTCGGTTGCAGCAAGAGGAAGTAGAACCAGATTTAGCGATCTAATAAGCATTCCCTGATGAGCAGCTGTTTGCATGTGAGATCAAACTTCCTTGGAATGCTGTTATTGTAAACTACCTAGTTTGTAGAGTATTGCCACTAGATCTTACTTACCATCAACGTAAGAAGTTTTTACACGATGTGAAATATTATCTTTAGGATAAGCCTTTGCTTTTCCAAATATGCCCTGATCAAATCATCCGAAGATGTGTGCCTGAAGAGGAGATGCAAGCCATTCTCCATCATTTCCATTCCTCATCATATGGAGGACATTTTGGGGTAACACGAATAGCAGCTAAGGTACTTCAAAATGGTTTCTTTTGTCCCTCTATTTTTCATGATAGTTATACTTTGGTGGAGACTTGTGATTAATGCCAACGTATAGGAAATATTTCAAGGCTTCAGGAGCTACCATCGAAAAATATCTTAGAAGTTGCGTTATTTGATGTTTGGGGAATCAATTTTATGGGTCCTTTTCCTCCATCTTTTGGTTTTGTTTATATCTTGTTAGTAGTTGATTATGTGTCAAAGTGGGTGGAGCCAATTGCCATAACAAGAAATGATGCAAAGGTAGTGCTTAAAATTTTGAATAAGAACATATTCATAAGATTTGGCACTTCACTAGCTATTATTAGTGATGAAGGGACCCATTTTTACAACAAGTTATTCGACAACCTTCTCTCTAAATATGGTGTAAAGCACAAGATAGGACTTCCCTACCATCCTTAAACTAATGGCCAAACTAAAATTTCAAATCGAGAAATCAAGAATATCCTTGAGAAGACGGTTAACACCAATAGAAAGGATTGGGCAAAAAATATTGATGATGCTTTGTGGGCATACTTTACAGATTTTAAAACACTTATCAGGATATCTCCTTATCGATTCGTGTTTAGAAAAGCATGTCATCTCCTTGTTGAATTAAAGCATAAAGCTTATTGGGTTATAAAGAAGTTTAATTTTGATTTGAAGACAGTAGGGAAAAAATGACTTCTTCAATTGAATAGGATGGATGAGTTCCGAAATGATGCTTATGAAAATGCAAAGATCTATATAGAATGAACAAAAAAGTGGCATAACAAACAGATTCTTAGGCGTGAATTTCTCTAGGAAAATAGGTTTTTCTTTTCAATTCATGACTAAAACTCTTCCTAGGCAAGTTAAGATCAATATGGATAAGTCCTTATACAATTGACAAAGTTTCCACTTTTGGAGCAATAGACTTGAAGGATAAGGTAGGGCATATATTCAGAGTTAACGGTCAGAGATTGAAGCACTATTATGGAGAATAAGTGGAGAGGAATTATGAATTTATTCCTCTTCGAATTCCTAATTGATGAAGATTGAGAAGTCTGACTATATACTATAAAACAAGCGCTTATGGAAGGCAACCCATAAAACTTTCTTTTATTATTATTTTTTATTTTTTATTACTATTTGAATAAGTCTGTCTCACTTTTGAATTACAATGAGAAAATTGTTTAGTTTGAGTTTGGAGGTGTCAACTCCTATAGTCTTGAGCTGTTGAATTCTATTATCAAGCATGTATTTGTGTATGATTGAATTCATCATGACTCTGAAATTTGTGATTAGGGATGGTTTTGAGAAATTGTTTTCAAAATTTTCTTTTATATTAGGCAAAGTTTTGTGGGTACATTGATTTAAATCTTTGTCCATGAAAATTATTGAGTACTCTCTACGCCATTTTTCCTATGAATAGAATGAGTTAAATTAATTGAGTTAGGGAAGTTCAATCTTGCTTTGCTCTAGAATCCATTGATGGATCCTTGAGGCAAAATCCTAATTGATACCAAATATTAGAGAAATGATCTAGGCAATTTTTTTTCACAACCAAAAAGCTTTCCCAACCATCCTAATTATCAAGCCATCATTGCATTGTGTATTCGCATAGTCAATCCCCTTGCGCCTTATTTTATATAAGCTTTATTTGTTCTTTTAACTACATAAACCATTCTCATTCTAAGCCTAAAAATCATTAACTTTAAATTTTGAGAAAATACTTTGGTAGAAATTTGCATTTAAAGAGAAAGTTAGTTCAAACTAAATAATTCACATTATGTTTATTCTATTTGATCAAAGAGAAAAAAAGGAGTGAAAAAAGAAAGAAAGTGAAAGGCAAGAATCGAAAAAGAGTTAAAGTGGTTGAAATTAGTAAAGACTATGAGTATCAAGGCAACCACACACAAAAAAAAAAAAATGAAAAAGAGCACTCCACTTATTGAGTATGGCAACAATATTGTTGTTCAATATGAGCATATTGTCGAGAAAGAGTTATAGTGTGAATCCTGTGGATATTCTTTTTGGGACATGTGTAAGGACTATGAGTGTTGGTTATTTTTGTGGAAAAAATATTTATCTGTAAATTTGTTTTTAGGACTACTATCAAGTCTATCTAGAAAAGCCAAACAAATGCTCGAGTTTCAGATAATTGTACTTCACGTATATCTTTGATAACTACGACACATAGGATTACATTTATGCATTTAAAGCACATGCTTATAAATCTGAAATTATTTTTAGTGCTAAAATATGGAATAAAATATACTCTAAATTATAGCTGGAATCTTTAGCATAAAAGATATCATAAAATCTATTTTAAAAGATATTAGATAAGATATACTCTAAATTATAGCTGAAATATTTAGCATAAAAGATAGCATAAAATCTATTTTAAAATAAATCTATTTTAAATAGGAGTCTTCTTAATTAGTGAGTATTACTAATCCTACTTGTAATAGAAAAAATATTTATCAATCATATAGGAGTTATCTTAATTAATGAGTATTAGTAATCATATTTATAATAGAAAAGATATTTATCAATTACATAGAATTAAGGGTTTCAATTTTTCCTATAAATAAAACTCATTACTCATTGTTTCAATTAACCACACAAGAGTATTATTCTAATCTTCTTAATTTCTCTATCTTGTTTTACAAATATAAGATCATAATTCTTTAGGCTTCTTTATTTAGTTAATCTATCAAATATTGGTGGTTATGTTTAATTGATTAATAAATCTAATTATTTTATGATATTTTGATAATATGTTCTTATGCCTTCTTCTTTATTTTTGTTCTTAAATTGTTAGATCAAATAATTGTTTTTGTCATATCATAGTTATTTGATTTAATTATTAATCTTTAAAGAAGCTATATTTATAAAAAAATTGCTTGATCTTTTTGCTTTAGGATTTACTAGTTGAATTGATTTAAGTGACATATGTTTTGAATCATCTAGTTAGGATTATTTATTATTAAATCCGTTCTATAACACACACGGGCACTTGTGTTTTTTGTGTTAACTATTTTGCAGTTAATTCGAGAACGTATCTGATTGGCGGAAAGCTTATTGGAACGTTGGTCTGGAAACCTTATTGGAACGTTGGTCTGGAAACCGCTCACGCTAATATTGAAAACTATGAAAACATAACAGAGGCTCGTAAGTAAAGTACATTGTGGTAGTATCCTAGGGAGGGTAGCATAAGACCGAGTTTATACTTGAACATTTATTTTTCATAGTGGAAAGTTAGACATTGTTATACATAACTTATTTTTGATGTCAGACATTGTTCTCACGAGAAGTTTTAAGCTATATTGATATTCTTGATCTCTAAATTTGAGCAGGCATATTTGGTCTATGAAGTTCCTTGAAGTAATTTGAAGCGGTATAATGAGAATGACTAGCTTTATTATCTGCCTCACTTTTAATTTTGTATGTATTAATATATTTATTTCGTATTTCAATGGTTTTATTTAAGGTATGAAGATCTCTTTGAAGTCTTAATATAAATTAATGACACTTAAATGTATGGATATATTATTTAATTTAGCATTATATAAAGGATCATGATTTTGTCTAACTAAATGTCACCATATATCTCATAATTTATATTGTTTAATACGATTTGTTAGCATATAGATCTATTAGGCCCAAGTGGGCTTATCACTACTACAACTCTCACCCACAATATTTACCAATGTTCACCTAGGAATGGATCACTGGATTTTGTTTATGATCTTATTGATCACAGATATATGCATTGGCATGGACTTGGTACTAAGGGAGTACTTTAATGGTAATGAAGTTAATATTATTCGATTTATTTGCCATAACAAATGGCAAACTCCTAAACTGGGCAATTTTTCCTAAATTGCTAAATTAAAGTTTTGTTAGTGTGATTTTACAATTTTATCCTCTTGTAATTCATTTATTTTTGTATTCCAAATTCTTCATAACATCCCTTCGAATGGTCTACAGTTTTGGCATAATTGAGTAGTTTTGGAGGTACCCAACACAACCTGCCTCAAAATTATTGTTCCTTTTTCTCTTGAATTCATATATTTGTTGTTGATTATTTTCTTGTGATTATAAGATATCTTCTTAGAAGTTGATGATTTATTTTTTATTTGGTCAATGGTGAAATCTTGCTGGAAATTGAGCAAGTTTATCAGAATTGCTGTGTTGGATCCAAAAAAATTATTTCTTAAGGATAATTTTTAATTTCATTTGCATATATTGTAATATTTTTATAGTGCAAGTGATAACTGTTCGATTTCGTAATAGTACGTTGGTTAAGGTTCTTGATAGGAGATCCTTTGTAAATGTATTGGGTCCTTTCATTACTCACTGATTAGCATTAATATGCACCATAAAACACAAAGAGTAAGCATGAGAAACCAATGAGAACATTAAATCAAAAATCTATTAGAATTTTCGTGTAAGTGCTAAAATTTGATCAATGGTAGGAGATATATTTTCAATTTATTTTTGCTTCCGTTGTGTTTAAATTTATATTCATATGATTTTTGGAACGTTTCTGGATCGAATTATGATCCAACATTTAGTATCAGAGCCGTTTTGAAAACACTCATGTTTTGCTCTATTTCACGAGGAATTGAGAATTTGGGTTTTTTATTTTGTTTATTTTGGATGCATATGGAAATTATAAATGATTTCATAATTGATTTTCCAATGATTTTGTGAATTGAAACATGAAAAACCATGAAGAAAATCTTTCTAATTTAGTGTTCGCATTCATTGGAATGTATTAATTAACTTTTTATTTAAAATGACTTTTGATTCAAAATGAGACTATGAATCACTTGAAAATTAAATTATGAGAATTTTGATAAAAAAAAGAATGTCGGTTTTTGTAACCAGAATAGTGAGATACGGTCAGGTATCTGTTTAGGTCATGACCGGGTTAGGTTGACCCGTTTAGAGGTTGAAGACCACCTCACGTTAAAAAAAAATAAAAAAAATGTGTTCCAACCGCAAGTCGAAACCAGATTTCATTGCTAGGAATTAATAGTGCTATCCATTAGACCAAGACGCACTTTAAGTTAGTTCATGTAACATACTTCTTCTTATATATATTTAGATTCAATTTTATAAAAGGAAAAACTGGTTTTATCGTAGTTCAAACCTGGGTATCGAGGTAGATTGCCCAATCTTTTCGCCACTGGACTATAACATAATTTATGCTATTTTATGTATAAGGCTTCATTTTATATGCATTCTGAATTCAATTTTTATTAAAAAATATTATGAATATAATTTTAATGTGATTAATTATTTAACTTAGTTTTGTCATTTGTAGAATATTTATTATACATGTGATATTTATTTAAATAATTTTTGGACACGTTAAAATTTATTTAAATACATTATGTTTAAATTATTTATTTTGGTATTTGTATGTATAAATTTTGTAATTAATTATATATATGAAAACTTGGTTAAATAATTTATGCATAATGGAATTAATTATTAATGGCTCTTTATGGAATTAATTAGTGCTTATATTATTTATTTTTACTTATATAATTTATTTTCATGCATGAAATCTTAAGATAGATAATATTTGCACATTTGAAATTAAATTAATATTGTTTATGATTTTACGTAATAATTGATCCTAAGGATTTAGCTAATATTTAAGTGATTCATATAGTTTAATTAATTAGGGAGTAGCCACAACATCTTTAATTAATTAAAACTATGATAAGGTTTATTTAGGATCAAATTTATAAAATAAATAATATTAATTGTAATTAATCATATGTGATATAATAAATCTTATCTCACATAAATTTTTATTATATTTTTGTATGATTAATTATGATAAAATATCAAATTATATTTTCTAATTCACCCACAGAGATTAGGAAAAAGAACATAATTTAATAGTTTTATCGTAAAGTTAAGATGAATCTAATTGAATTAAAATTTTAGTACACATACAAGTTTTATGTCACTATTCATACTTTTTCATGATTTACATTGGTAAAGAATAACTATAATTTAGGTCTCAAATTTTAATAAGTATAAAATCTTTAATTGTAGCTTTTCAACCTATAAATTTCTCTGATATCCGTTGTGACATTCCTGATCTAAAATGGGATAATTATAAAGTATGGAAGGAAAGAATTCTCCTTCATCTAGGATGGATGGATATTGACTATGATATTAGGAAAAACGAACCACCTAAAATGATTGAAACTAGCACTCCAAAGAATATCATGCTTTATGAACAATGGGAGCAACCTAATCGCCTTAGAGTGATGTTTATTAAGACTAAGATCTCTATTGGTGTTCGTGGTTCTATTGATCAGCATAACAATGTTTAGGACTTACTAAAGTTCATTGATGATCAATTCTTCACTTTAGATAAGGTTTTAGCAAGTACCCTTATTATGAAAATGAGGGACATTGCAGCTCAACTTAACAACCTCGAGGTTGAGATGCCAGAATCCTTCTTGGTGCACTATATCCTTAACACTCTCCCACATCAGTACGAGCCATTCAAAATCTCGTACAATACACATAAGGATAAATGATCAATCAATGAACTAATGATCATGTGTGTTCAAGAAAAAGAGAGGCTTGTTATGGAATTTGGTGAAAGTGCAACGTTGGCTACAATGTACTGGAAAGGCAAATCTCAATACAAGCATAAACGAAAAGGGATAATTCCACCTTAGGTTGATAATAAGAAAGAAGCCAAGTGTTTTTTTATGTAAAAAGAAGGAATATATTAGATTCTAGAAATGGCTTGAGAATAAACGTAATCCGACCTCATTTGTTTGTTATGAATCTAATATGGTTAATGTTAATATTAACACATGGTGGATTGATTATGGATCAACAATTCATATTGTAAACTCCTTACAAGGTATGCGAAATCTAAGGAAGCGAGTGGGAAGTGAGCAATACATCTTATCTGGTAATAAGATGGGCTCACATATGGAGGCTATAGGGACATGCATTTTGATTTTAAGTAGTGGTTTTATTTTAGAATTAAAAAAGACCTTTTATGTTCCAAGTTTCTCAAGAAACTTGATTTCGATTTCAAGACTTGTACCTTTTAGTTATTCCTTTCACTTTTTAGAAACATCTTTCAATTTATTTAATAAATCTGATTGTGTTAGGAATGATATTTTGTCTCATGGTCTTTACTACATTAATTTATGAAATAATGTCACTTATAACGCTATGCATGTTCAAGCTGGCAATAAAAAATGTATTATTGACGAGGAATCTTATACATTATGGCATAGGAGATTAGGACATATCTCTATAGAAAGAGTTAAAATATTAGAGAAAGATGAAGTACTTCATATTCTAGATTTTATTGATTTTGAGACATGTGTGGATTGTATTAAGGGAAAGCAGACTAACAAGTCAAAGAAAGGTGCCAATAAGAGTTCAAGCATATTAGAAATCATATATCTGGATATATGTTGTCCAGACATGAACATTCAAAGTCATAAATATTTTATCACATTTATTGATGATTTTTCTCGATATATGTATCTCTACATGCTTCATAATAATAGCGAAGCATTAATTGCCTTTAAGAGCTTTAAGTTTGAAGTAGAGAAACAATGTAGAAAGAAAATAAAGGCCGTGAGATCAGATAGAGGTGGTGAATATTATGGTAGATACACTGAGAATGGACATGTGCCTGGTCTATTTTGCTAAGTTTCTTCCAGAACATGGGATAGTTGCCCAATACACTATGCGTGGTTCACCAGACTAGAATGGTGTAGCAAAAAAGAGAAACCAAACATTATTGGACATGGTATAGAGTATGCTTAGAAAGTATAATCTTTCTAAATCCTTATAGATTGAAGCTTAAAAGATGGTTGTGTATATATTAAACCGAATTCCAACAAAGGTTGTCTCAAAGAACCATTTGAATTATGGAAAGGTTGGAAACCGAGTTTGTGACATATGCACATTTGAGGATGCCCATATGAAGTGAGTATTTATAATCCATAAGAGAAGAAGCTAGACCCAAGGACCATTAATGGGTATTTCATTGGATATGTCAAACGGTCTAAGGGTTACAAATTTTACTGTCCATCTCACAAGACTAGGTTTGTGGAATCAAGAAATGCCAAGTTTCTTAAATATGACCTAATTAGTGGGAGCAATCAAATCAAGAACATAGTTTTCTGATACTGATCACTTAGAGTCTTAACCTTTTACTTCAAGAGATAGATTGATTGTTGTTCACAACACCCCTCAAGTACAAGTTGGTGTTGAACAACCAATCATCATAATTCCCCAAGTTGTTGACAATATTCCAATAGATCATGATGTTTAGTAGATAACTGAAACTTTTGAACAACAAGTTGAACCTCATACTTTCTAGGAACATGGTGGTGCAACATTATGAAGATCTACTAGAACTAAAAGGTCGGTAATTCCTAGTGATTATGTTATGTATCTATAAGAATCTGATTGTAATATTGGAGCTGTGGATGATCCAGAATCATTTTTAGAGGCCATAAGTTCTAAGGTTTCAAACTTATGGTACAATGCCATAAAAGAAGAGATGAATTCTATGGCTTCTAACCGAGTCTGGGATCTCATTAAATTGCCTAATGGTGTGAAAGCCATTAGATGTAAATGGGTCTTCAAGACAAAGAAAGACTCATAAGGCAACATTGAGAGATATAAGGCAAGACTCATTGCCAAAGTATTCACTCAAAGGGAGGGAATCGATTACACGTAGACATTCTCTCATATATCTAAGAAAGATTCACTTCGTGTTATCATGGCATTGGTTGCCCATTTTGATTTGGATTTGCATCAAATGGATGTGAAAATGGCTTTCCTTAATGGTAACCTAGAGGAAGATATTTATATGAAACAACCTAAAGGATTCTTCTCTAATGATAGTGAGCATTTGGTTTGTAAGCTTAATAAATCCATATATGGATTAAAACAAGCTTCTCGTCAATGGTATTTGAAATTTCATAACGTCATCACTTCATTTGGTTTTAAAGAGAACGTCATGGATCAATCTATTTATGAGAAGGTTAATGGGAGTAAGATTTGTTTTTAGTGCTATATATGGATGATATTTTGCTTGCAGCCAATGCTAAGAGTTTGCTACATGAGGTAAAACAATTCTTCTCTAAAATTTTTGATATAAAGGATATGGGTGAGACATCTTAAGTCATTGGCATTAAGATCCATAGAGATAAATTTCTAAGAATTTTGGGTTTATCTCAGGAAACTTATATCAATAAAGTTTTAGAGATATTTCAGATGAAAGATTGTTCACCAAGTGTTGCTCTCATTGTGAAGGGTGATAAGTTCAATTTGGACCAATTCCCAAAGAATGATTTTGAAAGAGAACAGATGAAAACCATTCCATATGCTTCAGCCATTGGAAGCCTGATGTATGCTCAGGTTTGCACCAGACCTAACATTGTATTTTTTGTTGGGATGCTGGGGAGATATCAGAGTAACCCAAGTGTTGTCCACTGGAAAACTACAAAGAAAGTGATGAGGTATCTACAAGTAACTAAGGACTATATGCTTATGTATAGACGAACTGATGATCTGGAAGTAATTGGCTACTTTGATGCGGACTTTGTTGGCTATGTTGATTCACAAAAATCAACATCTTGTTACATTTTCACGCTTGTCGGTGGAGTCGTGTCTTGGAGGAGTGCGAAGTAGTCCTTGACTAGTACTTCCACTATGGAGGTTGAGTTCATGTCATATTTTGAGGCCATATCACATGGTGTATTGTTGAAGAGTTTCATTTTTGGGCTTAGAGTAGTTGACTCTATTTCTAGGCCATTAAGATTGTACTATGACAACTCAGCTACTATGTTTATGGCTAAGAACAACAAGAGTGGTAGTCATAGTGATGAGTGCTAAAAAAAACTAAAATTACCATGATTTTATGCATATTAATTGATTAAAAAAATATATATTTATATGATTGATGAGTGCTCAAAAAACACTAAAATTACCATGATTTTATGCACATTAATTGATTAAAAATGTATATATTTATATGTTTTATTATATATTTATATAAATTTGTCTTTTCGGAATCACAGGTATTTTTATTGTTTTTCAGGTATTTTTGCTTAAAAACGTAACTTAAAGACTTAAAGAGTAATACTGGAAGCAATACATCACAAATATATTAATAAATAAATGGGGAAAGGTCAACAAATATGGAAAAAATGGGTCAAAAAGGTCAAAAATGTCAAAAAGGAGAAAATTGCGCCGCCCGTGCTCTGGGCCCGATCGCCATGCGCCGAGCTCTGCGTGCAAAGACGCCCACGTCCGCGCGCATTTCAGCGCCTTGTCCCCATTCATGGCGTCTTCACCTGCTCTTGCACGTAGCACTTGCCTTCCGCGCGCACCCCTGCGCGCCCAGTTGCCCTCAGCAATTGCACTCCGCGTTTTCACAATTTTTTAACATTTTTTCACTCACTTTTTCTCTCCATCCTCATCTATAAATACCCCACTTCTCTTCACTTCTAAACACACCTCAAAACACATTCTCTTCTCTCTTTCTTTCTCTCTTTTCTTAGATTTTTTAGTTTTTTTTAGTTTTTCTTAGTTTTTAGCTTTTCTTAGTTAATTTCTCTTAGTTTTAGAGTTCTTCCCTTTTTGGGAAGAACTAGTTATGTTTTTGTAATTTATTAGCTTTTTGATTCAATAAATGAGAGTACAAATTCCATTTGGAGGTTTTCCAGCAACCGGAATAGCATCGAAGTACTGTAAGGATTTTAATTTTCTTTACAATTATTTTTTATGCTTTATTCTTGCATGTTATATTTAATTTGTCTGTGATTAAATTTAACTTTGCTGGCTGTTTGTAAACATGATATAATAATAACGTTGTTATGCTTGCGAAATATTAAATAGGTGAAAATCTCTAAAATGAATTGATTTTATTTTTATTCAAGATTATATATTAAGAATGTTAGAGAGAAATATATTATTTTTCATTACAAACTTAAATCAAAATTAGATTTTAAGGTTTAGTTATCGATCCCCGATTTAGAGTAGTGCTCTTTTATTTGTTGGTACAATCGCTTGGTAGTTAAGTTGAAGCTCTATTTCAAAAGTTTTTATAAGAATTATTATCTGAAAATGTATTGACAACATGTTTTCAAAGAGTGGTTTTAAAACTTGAAAAGTTAGTACTCGGATAACTAAATTCTTAGGTTTAATTTGGACACCTTGAATAAAGTTTAAATCGCTCTAACCCCTTACCAAAGGTGGCATTTAAATGGTTCATTTTCAATCTCTTAGAAAAATAAATTAATTTAATTAACAAAATTAGTTATCAACCCCACCCATAGGTGTTAATTGATTTGTTTAGTTAACAAAGAATATCTAACCCCACCAAAGGTGGTATTCATATAAAAAAGAGAGAATCAATAAATATCAATTCATATCTTTAATAACCTAAATAATATGAGCAAGCATAATTGACTTAGTTATTATATCCATAAATACTCCATTGTTATGATAAAATTTACATAAATGTTTATTGAATCTATGTTTATTTTTATGTCAATAGATTAAAAACACAAAACCCCAAAATATCGTGACATTAATTGATTAAAAATATATATATTTATATGATTTTATCATATATTTATATAAATTTGTCTTTTTGGAATCACGGGTATTTTTATTATTTTTTAGGTATTTTCGCTTAAAAACGTAACTTAAAGACTCAAAAAGGAATACTGGAGGCAATACATCACAAATATATTCATAAAATAAATTAGGAAAAGTCAATAAATATGGAAAAATTGGACAAAATGGGTCAAAAAGGTCAAAAATGTCAAAAAGGAGGAAATCGCGCCGCCCTGTCGCCCAATCGCACCGCCCACCGTGCGCAGCAGCTGCCCCAACCGCGCCCAGCAATGCGCGCGCCAAATCTCCCTTCTGTGTGTGCCCCTGCTCCCATCCATGCGCGCTTGCGCCCAGCTTGCTCCCATCTGCGTGCCTGCACCCATCTGCGTACGCTACCACGCCCACATCAACATGACATCATCCGTATGATGTCATCATTCACTACTCCATATTTTCCCAATTTTAATCATTTTTTCACCCACTTTTTCTTCCTCTCCTCACCTATAAATACCCACATTCTCTTCACTTCAAATCACACCTAAAAACACACTTCCTCTCTCTTTCTTTCTCTCATTTCTTAGTTTTTTTTAGTTTTTAGTTTTTCCTTAGTTCTTTCTTAGTTTTAGAGTTCTTCTCTTTTTGAGAAGAACTAATTATATTTTTGTAATTTATTTGCTTTTTGATTCAATAAATGGGAGTGCAAATTCCGTTTGGAGGTTTTCCAACAACAGAGTTAGCATCAAAGTACTCTAAGGATTCTATTTTCTTTGGAATTATATTTATGTTTTATTCTTACATGTTATATTTAATTTGTCTGTGATTAAATTTAACTTTGCTGGCTGTTTGTAAACATGATATAATAATAACGTTGTTATGCTTGCGAAATATTAAATAGGTAAAAATCTCTAAAATGAATTGATTTTATTTTTATTCGAGATTTTATATTAAGAATGTTAGAGAGAAATATATTATTTTGCATTACAAACTTAAATCTGAAAATTAGATTTTAAGGTTTAGTTATCCGGTCTGGTTTAGAGTAGTGCTCTTTTATTTGTTGGTACAATTGCCCGGTAGTTAGAGTGAAGCTCTATTTCAAAAGTTTTTATAAGAATTATTATGTGAAAATGTATTAACAACATGTTTTCAATAGTGGTTTTAAAACTTGAAAGTTAGTACTCGGATAACTAAATTCTTAGGTTTAATTTGGACACCTTGAATAAAGTTTAAACTGTCTAACCCCACCAAAGGTGGCATTTAAATGTTTCATTTTCAATCTCTTAGAAAAAGGAATTAATTTAATTAACCAAATTAGTTATTAACCTCACCCATAGGTGTTAATTGATTTGTTTAGTTAACAAAGAATATCTAATCCCACCAAAGGTGGTATTCATATAAAAAAGAGAGAATCAATAAATATCAATTTATATCTTTAATAACCTAAATAATATGAGTAAGCATAATTAACTTATGTTATTAGATTAAAAACACAAAACCCCAAAATATTGTGGCAGGATGTTTAGGATTTAATTTCGTTTTTAAAAGTTTGAATAATAAATTAAAAACTACATACATTCCTTCCTTAGATCGACCTTGGGAGTATACTTATCATTTTCTACGAAATGATTCGTGCACTTGCGAGAGTTTTATAAATATAAAACCAAATTATCGGTAGGATCGTCGATGTCAAATCTGCCCGGTCACATAGTAAGCACATCGACATTAAATACTTGGCCATAAGAGAATGTGTTAAGGAAAATAAAGTGGTCATTGAGTACGTTAGCACTGAGTTGATGATTGTTGATTCTTTGACTAGAGGCATGCCACCACTAAAATTTAAGTATCATGTAGAGAAAATGAGAATTGGTTCTACTTTGTAAATGTATATATGTACAATTTATTAATGAAACTTATATATACTTTTTCTCATATTCATGTACACCTTGATTTATTTGAGAAAATATCTATTTTATTGGACCAAGAATAAATATAGGATTTATTCACTAAGTTTCGATTACCACATAAAGTATAATACTTGAGAAACTAAATATATTGTAATACATGGAAGATAATACTCGCTCTTAGAGGACCTATTGCCATGATTTATGTATTTTGTTACTCAAGAGAATTTAGCTTAATGTTTGCACCAAGTAGTAGATTATAATATTTTTATGGTGCAAAGATGGTAATGGTTCGGTTTCGTAACCGTATATCGGTTACGAAACCATACGAGGTTCTTGATGGGAGAACATTTATAAAGGAAATGGATCCTCTCATTACTCACTGATTACCATCAATATATACCATCAAACATAGAAAGTAAATGTAAGAAACCAATGAGAGCATCGAATCAAAAATCCATTGGAATTTTCGTATAAGTATTAAAATTTGATCAATGGTAATAAAAAATATTAAAAAAAATGAATATTTTGTGAATTTTGATTTATATTGGTTATGACTTTATTATTGTTAAAGATTTATGTTTTAATCCATTTAATCACTTAATAAAAAATAATAATATTTAACAAAAAATTATTAAATAATATAATTTCTTCTTAATTGGCTCTTTTTACAAAACTAAGGGACTAAATGACATTATTTATAATCTAAGAGGCTAAATGACACAAATGACATAATGTAAAGTACTTTTCTATTGTTTTTCTCTATAATAAAATAGAACACCTAAAATAATTTTTTTTTCTCTAACAAGTTTCTTAATTTAAATAGAGAGAATCAATTTTAGGCTTGGTTTTATTTCTATTACAATTTGAGTGATTTGTTTGAAATGATATTTAGTTTATAGTTTCCTACTTGTTTTGGATGTAATTATTTTGTAAAGTCTCGAAAGAAGACTATAACACAAGCTATGGAGCAAGGCCTATAAGAAAAGCCATTTTTGAGACTTTTGGAGTATAATATGGCTGAAAAGATGCTAGCAAGAGATATTAAGGATGGTGATTCAGTCATTAGGGATGTGAATTTCTATGGAAATTGTTAGAAATGTGAATTTTAATAAAAACAAAATGGTGCTAATTTATGCCAAATTGTAGTCTCTTTTAAGTCTTGTCCCAAATTGCTATTTTACATCAAATAGGAGATATATAAATAGAAAATGATTGGCTATTGGGTTTAGACCCTAAGGGGTACCCAGTTTTGTGGAAGGGGAGAGGACCTAGGCAAATGTGATTCTACACACACACATGAGCTTTCGTCAGTCCGACCGAGCCAAGTCCATATGTGAGGTGAGGTGACATTTTATTTTTTGAAATTTGTTTTTGATTAAAATTACTTTTTCACTCAAAAAATGATCGTTTATTTTTTCACTCAAAAAAATGACTGTTACTTTTTTACTTAGAAAATGGTAGTTACGTTTCCATTCAGAATTGGCCGTTATTTTTCACTCAAAAATAGCCATTACTTTTTCACTTAGAAATGGTCATTACTCTTTCCACTCAAATATAACCGTTATTTATTATAATTGTCACACCTTTTCTCTAACTATAAATACAGGGCCTCAATTCCCAATTTAGACACACCAATTCTCTTACAAATAATAGAAGCAATAGCTCTTAGAAAGAAAAGAAGAAGTTACTAAATTGTTTTTAGAGTTTTTCGAGCAACATAAACTTTAAAGGTGTAGCATTCCATACTTCATCAGTGCAGTGAAGTTCCGAGATAGAAAACAAAGATTAGGGGCTGTTTTATTCCATACTTGTTCCAACAATTTTAAGATGAAATTTTATCTTCTGTGTCTACTGAGATGTTAATTACTGATCTCAACAAACCGTTTGTTTTGAGGGACTACACTTTAAAAGATGGAGATAAAAAATATTATTTTTCTTAACCATGAAAAAGGTCGCTTATGTTTTTACTACTGAAAAACCAACATTGCCTAATCCTCATACTGAAGCTACAACAAAGGATTTAGATACCTGGATGGAAAATGATTTTCTATGCAAAACTTTTATTCTTAATGGATTAGCTGATGACTTGTATAACTATTATAATTCTGATAAGTTTGCTAAGGAAATTTGGGATGCACTTCAAAAGAAGTATGACACTGAGGAAGCTAGAACAAAGAAGTATGTTGTTAGTATATACATGAAGTACCAAATGATTGATGGAAAATTTGTGGAAGCTTAATCACACGAATTGTAGAAGATAGCACATGAAATAACTTCTGAAGGTATGACTTTAGATGAACAATTTCAAGTAGCTGTTATTAAAGATAAATTACCCCCTTCATGAAAAGATTTTAAGAATGCACTTAGACATATAACTAAGGAATTTTCTTTAGAAAGTCTTATAACCCATCTAAGAATAGCAGAAGAAGAACAAAAACAAGATCAAAGAGATGAAGTACTCGTTGTCTCAGACAATAGTACCAATAAGAAATCCTCTTTTGCAATTCTGAAACCTAAAGGAAGAAACATGAAAACTCAGAATCACAATAATAACCAAAATCGTAACCACCACAATAGAAATAGAAATTATCCTCCTTAGAATGGACCTCAACCCCCTCAAAAAATAACACATTCATGTGTCATAGTTGTAATAGAACTGACCACTTGGCTAGGAAATGCCGAAACAGGAATCGTCCTGCCCCGTAAGTGAACCTTACCAAAGATCAAATTATTGTTATGATATCTAAAATCAATTTTTTTGGTGGATCTGAGGGATGATGGGTGGACACTGGTGCTTTTCGCCATTTTTGCTATGATTGAGACATGTTCAAGTCCTATTTTGAGTACGAGGATAAGAAAGTGCTACTAGGCGACTCTCACTCCACTAAAGTTACTAGTATTGGTAAGGTGGAATTGAAGTTTACCTCTGGAAAGACTGTCATCTTAAAGGATTTCCTCCATACTCCATAGATGAGAAAGAACTTAGTTTCAAGCTATCTTCTTAATAAAGCTGAGTTTACTTAAACTGTAAGGGTTGATTTATATATAATAACTACAAATATTTTTTTTGTTGGGAAAAGGGTACGCTACTGATGGCATGTTTAAATTGAACATTAAAATTAATAAAGCTTCTTCTTCTGCTTATATGTTGAGTTCTTTTAATATTTGGCATGCTAGACTTTGTCATGTTAATAAACGCATAATCAAGAACATGAGTAACTTAAAACTAATTCCCAAACTATCTTTGATTGATTTTGAGAAATGTGACTTTTGTAGTCAAGATAAAATAACAAATTTTTTACATAAGTCAGTAGTTAGAGAATCTGAACCTTTAGATTTAATATATTCTAACATATGTGAACTTGATGGAATAAATAACAAGAAATAGAAAACGCTATTATATAACTTTTATTGATAACTGTTCAAATTATACTTATGTATATCTAATGAAAAATAAAAGTGAAGCGTTTGACATGTTTAAAATATATATGATTGAAATTGAAAATCAACTTAACAGAAAAATAAAAAGGTTTCGAAGTGATAGAGACATTGAATATGATTCCAATATTTTTAATGATTTTTATAAAACTTATGAAATCATTCATGAAAAACTGCGTCTTATTCTCTTGAAATGAATGACAAAGCTAAAAAAAAAAATAGAACTTTTACTGAATCAGTTGTTGCAATTTTATTAAACTCTAGTGTTGTTTTCCATTGGTGGGGAGAAATTTTATTAATTGTTTACTATGTGTTAAATAGAGTGCTTAAATCTATTAATAAAATTTCACCGTATGAAATTTTAAAAAATAAGAAACCTAACTTAACTAATTTTAAAACTTGGGGTTGTTTAGCCTATGTTAGGATCCATGATCCTAAAAGAAATAAACTTACTAGTAGAGCATATGAATGTGTATTCATAGGATATGTTGTGAATAGTAAAGCTTATAAATCTATGACTTAATTGATCATATAGTTATAGAATCAAATGATGCTGACTTCTATGAACATAAATTTCCATTTAAATTAAAAAATAGTGGGGGCTCGTCTTCTAGTAGTTTACACATAACTAAAACTAGTGAAAAAAATGAGGAATTAAATGGATGGTGTGGCACACGGTTGGAACGCGTGGAATAATGGTGTAGCGACACGTGGCATGGCACGTTGACCAATTTTCAAACTCTTATTGAACGTTGTGCTGATACGTAGCATGTGTTTTGTCCCCTCACATGCAACGTAACGTGATTCGCTATCCATGCTTATATGACGTTTGCATGGCTTACTCAATCATCTCCTCTGCTTGCATGGCATGTCACATGGCACCTCTTGATTGCCCATGCACTAAAATTCATAAAAAATCCATAAAAATTCTAGAAAAATCCCAAAAAATTTAAAAAATTATATTTTCACCCATTTTCATTAAAAAGTTAATATTTTAATATTTTTGACCCAAAAATACTATTTATTGAATAAAACAAATAAATATTAAGTACAAAAATGCGCTAACGACTCTACTTTCATAGAGTCATCAATTCATCAAAGAAAATATGTCTAGACACATAAACATAACCAGACGAATTTAAACACTTTTACCCGACTATAACCCAAAATGGTGCAAGGTAAATATCTAAATTAAGGTTTGTTTACGTTAAAAGGACAAACGTATGGAAAGTATTAACGTAAAAACACTTTTAGTTGATTATAATTAGGTGATACCTTAAACAAAACCTTAAAAGGTTTTTGGATTTTAAGAAAAGGTGTAGATAATCTATTGGATGAAAATAGTAGAATAACATGCTTCATCTTAGAAGATAAAAGGCATATGTGCATGAGCTAAAAGAGCAAGTTCTTGATCGCATGTGTTTTCTTTCAACCAATTCATTATATTCTAGGGTATAGGGACAGGAAATTCTATGCAAAATACCAACAGAAGCAAGAGAGAAAGAGAGTTTCTCTAGTCAGATTGAAAAATCTTAATTGGAGAGTTTAGTTGAAGTTCAACCATGGACTAAAACTACAAGGAAGCTTCGAACATTAAATCTTTCATTTTAGCAAAATATATTCAGATGAACCTTGAAAATTGATAAGTAAGATCACATAGTATTTAAATCCATTGTAAGAAGGTATAGGTGACACCCACATATCATAGTGAATTATATCAAGAGGAGCTTGCATGATTGAATTAGAAAAAAAAATGGTAGTGTATGAGCTTTTCCCATTTGACTAGCAGATCAAACAAAGTGCATTTTATTATTTTCAAATGGTATCTTACAATGTTGTAAAGCCTTTCTTACAATAGGTATGGAGGCATGAGCCAACCTCTGATGGCACAATTTATAGAAGAAAGAGAAGAGACAAAGGCAGAGGACTTATTTAATAGAGGGACTTGTAAAGGAAAAGAAAAACTTTTAACCTTATGAAGTTTGAGATCAAAATCATAGAGTCCATCAGTGACAGAACCCCTAAGAAGCTCATTGTGTGCGATTATATCCTTGGTACAGCAAAAGAGTCATGAGAATCAAAGAAAATAGAATTATCTTGTCAAACTGTGCAACACTTAGCAAGGTTTTGGCAATGTCAGGAACATGCAAAATATTATTAAGATAGAAAGATTAACTATTATGTGAATTGACACAATAAAGAGAGGAACCAACATTAACAACAGAAATGTCTTTCCATTTCCTACCTTTAGCTGGTTGTTGCCTGAGTATTGAGAAATAACCAAATTAGTAGGATAAACAATCACATGAATTTTTGTTCCTGAATTTGGAAACCAAAGTAGATCCAAATATATATCAGGCATGCCAAAGATGTTTAAGTAAGTACCAAGTTGAGAGAAAGCAATTGGATCATGGGTAGAAAAAGGAACTTGGGGAACATAAGTTCCAAACTAAGGAGGCACTTGATTTTTAGACTTAGTAGATGAGAGTAAAAAGGCTGTGTAGCTAATTTTTTATACATAAGATCAAATTTTACAGTTCATAGCCAATTTTTTTTCTTTACATAAATCATCTAATTAACTCTTAATTATTATCTGTGAACATCAAATTAAACCAACTTATAAAAAAAAAATAAAAACATCTAATAAATCATCTGACAGCAACATAGCTTAACCTCTAATATCTGATTACGAGGAGCATTAACGGTATCAATATCAGATCGTGAATGATATATATTTAATTAAACAATTTTTCAAAGAAATATCATAAATTTAAGTGTTTATTTTTTTGAAAAAAATAATTTAAGTGTATTTTTTAAAAATGGGTTAAATAGTAAGGGTGAGAGCCTCTTTCAGAAAATTAACTAACATTCAAGTCAAAATTATACTTTTCTTTTTATAGATTTGTTGATTATGAAAATTATACAAAGAGACTTAATAGGTTAAATTATAGATTTCAAAAATAACAATATTGGTAAAACCGAAACGAAAATATTATTTTAATACACTGATTTTTTAAGTATTTTTTTATTTTATTTATATATTATAATTTCTATTATTATTAAATTATAATTATAATTTTATTAAAATTTTATCTAAATTGTATATAAAAATAATGTAACTAAAACATGACTTAAAGTATTATCTAAAGAATATCCAACTCTACCATTTTACGTAAATATTAACAAATTATTTAACAATATCCTTGACTTACCTGAAATATTATTTAAAGTGAATGATAGTATTTTTTATGTCAATGAACATATTTATTTACTTTGTTTTCCTTTTTTTTTCCTTAAAAAAATTATATGATATATTTTCTCTATTTTAATTAAAAAAGACACTATAGTTATTTTTGGAGAAGAAATCAAGATGAAGAGATCTCCAAGAAAAATACATCAAAATATATAACAAAAATATTTGAAAGATAACCAACTATTTATATCATAATGAAGAGTTTCTAAGGCCTTGTTCATTAAAATGTCACTATATAGGTCAAAAATAAACAAGATAATTTGCCTTCAAATTGAACTTATAGGTTGGTGTGAAAATTAAATTTTGAGATCATAAATTAGTTAAGGTTTTCAAAATTTTATAATAATTAGGATAAGTTGGTTCATAAAATGGCCTAATAATCAACCTAATTAACTTAAGTTCCCCTTATCAAATACATTATAAATAAATAAAAAAATTCGAAAGAAAAAATGTTTGGGGAGTTTTATGGCTGTTTGGCCACGTGACTAAAAGACAATTTTAAGTATTTTAAAACAAAAAAATTGTTCTTAAAAATAAACCTATTGTTTAGACATTATTTTTCAATTAAAAATTTGAAAAAACTGGGAGATTAAAAAATATGAAAACAAAGAAAACAAATATGTTTTTATTGTTATCAAAACAAAAACATACGAAAATACGTATAATTTACTCGCTAGATGTTAATAGAATCTCGAAATAAATAATAATTTATTATGAATTTATTTGTAATTTTGATTTCCTTTCAAAGGTAACAATAAATATATATTTTGTTTTTAATTTTTAAGAATAATTTTTAAAAATAATGATGAAATAATTTATTATTTTTTAATTATAATTTAAAAATAATTTTTAAAACCTATTTTTTAAAGTTAAACGGTCGTCCTAGTTTTTTTTCATAGGAAAAGTTTGCGGCCAACATATTTATAAAAAAAAACCAAAACCCCCGAGAAATTACATTCATCAGGCTGACATTCACACACCATTCGACGTTTCCTAAAACCCCTTGAGCCATGTCGTCCTTCGCCGCCGCCAGGTCCGTCCTCCGGTTCATTACTGCTAGAGCCACAACAGTTTTGAGGTTAGCCGGAGCCAAATCCAAGCCAGCTCCTTCTCCATTTCGCATTCCCAAGCAAAACCAAACCCCCTCTATCGTTTCACGTCTAGGTAACTGCATTTCCTATTTAATCAATACATTTATGTCGAATCCTAAACTCATTTCATTGTTTTTTTTTTCATTTCGAGCAATTTCTGATACTTTGTACATAATGTTTATTGATGCTGCAAAGGTCGCCTGTGGAGATGAGTTGCTGTGCTGAAACAATACTTCCGTACCACACTGCAACAGGCTCTGCACTGCTCACTTCGATGCTTTCTGTCTCCAACGTATGGTTGGATCCCTGAAGGTATTGTTAGAATATTATGGATCAAAACTCTCAAAATTCAAGAACACTTAAAAACCGTCAAAAACTCTCAAACTTTTGTTTATGATTTCTTTAACTTATTTATAGAAACGATTAATAAATCTAAATCATACAATATAAACTTATCAAAATATTCTAAATTATATACCTATTTTCTTATCTAACTTATTTATTTTTTTCTTCCCACCAATCATGAGCTGTATCCTTATCAATCCAGATCATTACTATAAAAGCTTCCATGAGTTGGACTTCAAATGAGTTAGAATATTTCAAAGATTTTTTTTATTTCTTTGGACTTGTAAGCAAGTTTATAAAACAACACTCTCCCTTAAACTTGTTTTATGATGCCGAGCAAATTTATTAATCTGACAAAGTCTTCTCGTTTGAACGGTTTAGTGAAAATGTCGACAATTTGATCTTGTGATTTTACATACTTGAGTTGTACATCCTTTCTTATGATGCACTCCCTGATGTAATGATATCGAGTATCTATGTGCTTGCTTCGATCATGGAAAATAGGATTTTTGGTTAAGGCAATAGTTGACTTGTTATCGACACAAATTTTGGTTGGCTCTTCTTGTGTCATACTTAGCTCTTTTAACAAGTTTCTCAGCCAAATTGCATGGCAAACACATGAGGTAGTTGCTACATATTCTGCTTTACAGTTAGACAAGGTGACAATCAGTTGCTTTTTCGACATCCATGTAAAAATAGTATCTCCCATGAAAAACACAAATCCAGAAGTGTTTTTTCGATCGTTTATATCTCCACCAAAATCGCTATCACTATATCCAACAAGTTTGTAATCATTAGAAGCCGAATAAAACAAGCTAAAATTAATTGTACCTTTTAGAAAGCGTAAGATTCTTTTTGTAACTTTGAAATGGGTGATTGTCAGTTTTTTCATATAGCAGCTAATCAATCCAACGACATACAAGATGTTAGGCTTTATGCACTTGATATATAACGCAGACTTCCAACTAAACTTTTGAAAAATGTTGGATCCATGCTTTCATCATCTTCATGCTTGGATAGTTTGATTCAACATTCCACTGGTGTGTTGATCGGCTTGCAATCGTTCATCTTAAACTTTTTTATTATCTCCCTTGCATAGCTTGCTTAAGAGATGAAGATGCCTTCTTCTTTTTGCTTCACTTCAATTCCAAGGTAGTATGCCATTAACCCGATATCTGTCATTTCGAACTCTCGGGTTATCACCTTCTTAAAATCTTCAAATAGCTTCGGATTATTTCCGGTGAAGATGAGATCATCTACATATAGACAAACGATTAGAATATCGCCATCTTCAATCTTGACGTAGAGTGAATGTTTATAGGGACACTTGGTGAAATTGTTCTCCAGAAAGTACTTATCGATGCGGTTATTCCATGCTCTTGGTGCTTGCTTTAACCCATAAAGAGTTTTCTTCAACTTCAACACCTTGTCTTTGTGACCTTTTGCTTCATAACCTAATGGTTGCTTAATGTAGACTTCTTCTTCAAGGATTCTGTTTAGAAAAATAGATTTTACATCCATTTGATGTATTTTCCATTTATTTTGAGCTGTTAAAGAAATTATTAGTCTTATAGTCTCTAATCGAGCAACAGGAGCAAATACCTCATCATAGTCAATTCCAACCTTTTGACTATATCCTTTTGCTACTAGCCTCACCTTGTGCCTTTCAATCTCTGCCTTAGCATTCCTCTTTGCCTTGTACACCCATTTGACACCTATTGTCTTATGCCCTTTGGGAAGTGAAACAGGTTCCCATGTGCCGTTCTTCTCAATTGCATTGATTTCTTCGTCCATCGCATCTCTCCATTTCTTCTCTTGTGCAGCTTCTTGAAAACTCACTGGTTCACAATCAACAAAGAGACAAAATAAGGTAATATTATCTTGTTGTTTTGTTATCTCATAAAGATCTTGGAAATTTCGTGTACGTGTCACGACTCTTTCACTTCCCCTCGAAGATGATGAAGGTTATAGGTCTTCATGAGTGGTTGGCATTTCTGAAGTAGGTGGAGTCCTTAGCTCTTGTTGAATTTCTATACATTGCTCCCTCATTGTCTGCTCATCTTTTTTAAACTGAGGAAAGAAATTGAAGTTATCTGCATGAGAGTTAAAATCCCATTCTCCTTCGTCGAATACCACATCTCGACTAATCATAATCTTCTTATTGTGTGGGTTGTACAACTTATAGTCCTTTGAATTAGCATCATAGTCGATGAAGATAAAACTCTTGTTTTTATCATCAAACTTCGTTCTTCTCTCATCCGGTATATGAACATGGGCTATACTTCCAAAGACTCTTAGGTGGGAAATACCAGGCTTTCTTCCACTCCATGCCTCTTGCGATGTCTTTCCCCATACACTTCTTGTTAGAGATCGATTTGACAAGTAAACTGCACATACTATTGCTTCTGCCCAAAAATCTTTAGGTAGTTTCTTGCTTTTGAGCATGTTTCGTGCCATGTTGAGGATTGTTCGGTTCCTTCTTTCAACTACACCATTCTATTGGGGGGATCTTGATACTGTTAAATATCTATGAATTCCATTTGCTTCATAGAACTCTTGAAACTCCTTGGATGTAAATTCTCTACCTCAGTTGGATCTCATGGCTTTAATCTTTCTACCGTTTTCTCTCACCATTGCAACTTTGAACCTTTTGAATACTTCAAAAACTTCTGATTTTTGTTTCAAGAAATATACCCAAGTTTTTCTTGAAAAATCATCAATGAAAATAAGAAAATAGTTACTGTTACCGAGAAATCTAGGCTTGATCGGTTCGCACACATCAATATGGATTAGCTCGAGTGGTTTCTTGGCTCTTGAGTTTAACTCATTTGGAAAGCTTTTTCTGAATTGCTTCCCGAGTAGACACCCTTTCACAAAGTTGATCAGGATGGTTAATGCAAGGCAGTCCCTTCACCATCTTCTTCTTAGACAGCAGCTTCAATCCTCCAAAATTGTGATGCCCGAATCGAAGATGCCATAGCCACGATGCATCTTTGTAGCAAGCTTTCAGACACTTTGCAATGTCATTTTGTATGTTGATCAAGAACATTTTATTCTTTGACATCAACACGTTAGCAATGAAGTTATTCTTATCATCTTTTATAGAAAGATTACAATCCTTCGTATGAATATCATAACCTTTCTCTAACAGTTGTCCTAAACTCAAGATATTATTTTTCATATTTGGGACATAGTAAACATTGGAAATAAATTGATGTCGCCCATCTTTCAAGCGAATAAGAATGTTACCTCTTCCTTTCACTGCTACGTTTGAATCATCTCCAAATGAGACATTTTCGCTTACTGACTCATCTAGTTCCACGAACATGTATTTCCTTCCACACATATGGTTTCTTGCACTGCTGTCAAGATACCAGACATTTGGTTGACTACCATCATGCTCCTTCTGTGCTAGAAAAAGAGTTTTTTTCTCATCGGTCTTCTCCTTTATGTAGTTGATTTTCTCATCTACCCTATTGTTGGGAGCTCTACATTATGAAGCATAATGTCTAAATTTCTAACAATTATAGCATTGAACTTGAGATTTGCCATACCTTGAGTGTTCATATTGCCTCTTCCACGACTTCGTGTTGAGCTTTCCGCTCTCTCGAAGTTGTTGGAATTGTTGTTGTAATTCCAACCTCGTCGACAACGTTGGTTTCTGTCATTGCCTTGGCTTTCATGCTTATCCTTGAATTGCATCTTGAAGAGTTGCTCAGTGATTCCTTGTTTCTTCATATGCTTGTAATGACCCATTGAGTTCATCAATGATCATTTCTTCCAAATCTTTTGTTTCCTCAATCATCACGACGATGTGTTCAAATTTGGAATCTAATGAACGAAGTATCTTTTCCATTATTCTGACATCTTCTAACATCTCACCGTTTCTTTTCAATTGATTAGAAATAACTGCGACTCTTGAGAAATAGTCAAAAATAGATTCAGAAGCTTTCATATGTAGAGATTCAAATTCACCTCTTAGTGTTTGGAGAGGAATCTTCTTCACTTTCTCGGCTCCTTTGAAAGAAATTTGAAACTTATTCCACACTGCTTTGAAAGATGTTGCATCTGAAATCTTCTCATACCCATTATCATTTAAGGCTTAATAGATAAGAAAAAAGGTTTTCTTGTCACTCTTTCTCAAATCCTTCAAAGATTCTTTTTGCACTTGCGTTAGAATAGTTTCATCGTCTGGCTCACTTAAGCCTTTCTCTACAACTTCTCATACATCATGTGCACTCAAAAGAGCCTTCATCTTGATACTCCAATTATCATAGTTATCGTTGTTGAGTGTCGGGACTTGAAACGATGCCATGCCTCCATTTGACATAACTTTCAATACAGTGAGAATTTGCAAATTCTGATTGCATAGATGGATTCAGAACGTCAAAAAACCTTGGGAGGAACTCTGGGGAAAAATATGATTTTTTTTAGTCAACGATCAAAGTCAACTTTTTTGGTTAACGGTCTCGACAACTAGGTCAAACAGCTCTGCAGCTCAGTCAGTGGCTCGGTCAACAGGCTTCACGGCTCGATCAACTCGGCTGACTCGATGAGTTAACTCACTTTCTGGTAGAACCTTCCGGAGGAACGTAGCGGCGTATCCGAACTCTGATCGGGATGATTCTTGCGATCTCGGATTTGTCTCGTCGAGAGGTTCGATTTGATATACAATAGTGTATATTTATATTTTCAACTACAGCTCTAATACTATTTTGTTAGAATATTATGGATCAAAACTCTTAAAACTTAAGAACATTCAAGAACAATTTTACAAAAACACTCAAAAACTCTCAAACTTTTGTTTCTGATTTCTTTAATTTGATTATTACATTATTAGTGAGAAGTATTTATAGAAACAACTAATAAATCTAAGCCATATAACATAAATCTACTAAAACAATCTAAATCATACAACATAAACCTACCAAAACAATCTAAACCATACACCTATTTCCTTACTTAATCTATTTATTTTTTTCTTCCCATTAATCATGAGTTGTATCCTTATCAATTCAGATCATCACTATAGAAGCTTCCATGAGTTGGACTTCAAATGGATTAATATTTCAAAGAGTTTTTTTGATTTCTTCGGTCTTGTAAACAAGTTTATAAAACAGCAGGTATTACAAATACCTGAAAACAATTTAATATAATATGGTTTTGATTACTTGAATTGAGTTATTATCAGAATTTGTTATTACACTACACTATTGTAACTTTGCTTATTAATGAAGTTGATTGGTTGTATTTTCAAGGTGTGCTATAATATTTGTATGTATGTCTTACTGAGGTTGGACGTTCTTTGCTTTCTTTAAGGCTGTAGATTAGAAAATATAGGATTATTTTTTGGTTTCCCTCGTGCTGTGTGGGTTTTCTGAAACTATGAGGGCAGATGCTTTGACTTTTGAAATGCTGCTGATCTAAGTTGAGTTCAGGAACACCTTGTTAAACTTAACTTATGGATCTTTATTCGAGATTTAGTATTTTTCCTTTGAAATTAGCGCCCTTACCTTCATTTCCAAAGGATATTTCATATGAGGATCCTAAGCATGGAAAACATGTAGCCACTTGCTACAGATATTGCACATTGGTTTCATGTATGAGATTCTAAGTCGAACATTTTTTTTTTTGGGGTTAAACTTTGAAAGTATGGTATACGTTCTTTTCAGTAAAACTAGATTAGAAAACTATTTTTCTATGGTTAATGAAGAGGTGGAAGATTAAACTTTAATTATAGTCAATACATGATAGATCCTTTGTACTATCTTGAAGATCTCTTTCTATGGTTCCAATTTTTCTTGCAACGTGGAAAATAGCCGAAGCTAATCAGCAATCATCACAGCCAAAAACCAAAAACCAAGAGTCAGTGCGTGGTGGGTTTTGGTGTTTTGGGTTGGGGGGTGGGGGATTGATTGAACAAGAAGGTGGTAACCATCCCAGTGGTGGCAAATCCATTTCCAAATTACTAATGAAGAAATTTGGAACCAAAAATGACATAAATCACAATGAGCATGGGTTGGCTAGTCATTCATTTTCTTAATAATGTAGAAGATATGGTTTATGCTGGACAATATCAGGTTACATCAAGAAGTTAGCTTCCTTGTGGCATTGATAACGCATATAAGTTCTCTCAGTTGATTTCCAAACACATTTCTTCTTATAACAGTCATTCTCATGTTCCCTATTCCAACAAATGGATATTTACTAAAGCAACAACATTTATTTTCCATTGTACCTTCAAGGAACTGTTTTCTTTTATTATTTGGTGGAAAGGACTTGTTTTTCATTGAAAATAAATATCTAGCACGAAACTTGTGAACATGCATATAAAAATAGAACATACTGTGCAAATTTGATGGAAGTCATTTATTCCCAACAGTCACAAGGTTCACCGAGAAACCTCAACAGGACTACAAAGTTTCACAGTTTCATTCTAAAAGAGAAACATTTTCCTAATAGGAAAAAAAAGGCAGCTAGGAAAGCCAAGCCTCCTCTAAAGTATAATTGGGTAGACTTTTAAGTGCTTAAAATAACCAACCAAAAATATGCATTCAATAGAGATTATCTCCATTTTAGCAACCTAACCAATAGATCATTCAATGTACAGATGGTGCAGAGCGACCTATAGAAAATGTTTTAAAATACATACACATACAAACTTGAAGAAGCCATTTGGTTAAAAAACAAGACAAGAAACTGTGCTCTACAAAGTCATGACATGTTCAATGACAAATGTACAATCTAGTAATACGAAATCCACTGTAAACCCATAATGATGTTTATCAATCGGATCCTACAGAAAGTTATAGCATCCATTCAGGAAACCTATATGCAATTATAGTTTCTTTCTATTTTTAGAATAATTAAATTTTTTTACCACCTTGTAATAAAGAGCAAGTACATAAAACTTTGCTAACCTTTTGTATTCATCCTACATCATCATTGCAATATGAGTGAATACAACGAAGGAAGTATCTTTTATAATTAATTTGACAAAAATATTTATGAAATAAAACTTCAAGTATAACTCAAAATAAACTTCATTTCAACTAAAGGTATATAAAACCATAGACACGATTAAACATAATTGATAAAAAAGGCTTGAATTACACTTTCATAAAACCATAGACAAAATTTTATTTTTATTTTTATCTCATGTTATTTTTTGTTTATTATTATCTAGTATTATTCCATGTTATTTTGTTGCTTAATATTATTTATGTTTTAGATTAAAAAAATAAATAAATTTGATTTGAGCCGTAGCATGGGACTTTTGGATCAAATTTCTTGATTTATAATAAAAGAAAATATGAAGAACTAAGCATTAGACACATTGTTTGGACATCCAGACTTCACTGGTGCCCGACCTATTCAAATCGCTCAAGCAAAGTCACCAATCTGAGATAGAAGGCGAAGTGCCCTAAATGTCCTACCTATAGACTAGCTCGAGTTCAATGATCAACTCGAGCTCAGTGATCAGTTCGAGCTCAATGATCAACTTGAGCTTAGTGATCAGTCCAAGTTCAATGATCAACCCAAGCTCAATGATCACCCTACTCCTTGAGAGAAACTTGGAAAACCAATTGTGTTCCATTCACGAAATACAAATACCATGGTAGGAACTCACATTGGAAGATGGTCGAGGTTGGCTAATCGTGAAGCAATGAAAACTCAAAATAATACCTTACCAACCCTTAATGAAACCAGGGTAGAAGATAATTTACACTACCAAGAATTGGCTTGCCAATTCCTCGAGCTGAGAAAAGAGTTTGGGGAAACCAAAAGAGAAAATAAGTCATTATTCTCCCAAACAGGGGGAAAGACCTCAGAAGACCAAAAAACTGATCCGACCATTGGAAATGTAGCTAGGCGTCGCCATTTTAAGCCCTAACAAGCTGAATATGAAGATAAGGGAATCTTTTCTCTAGCTAGGTGAGGCCTAGCGATGAGCAATGGATTCAAGAAAGAAAAGGCTAGGAGGCACGATTTCAGTTGTTAAAGGAGACCAATAAGAGGTAAGCTTAGTCCTTGAAGGCAACAAATGAGAAACATGAGAAGGGAAAAACCCGTTATGATGTGAACATAGATTGTGAGCAACTATGAGTCTCTCCCTTCTCTAGTGTAATAAAGAATGATAAACCACCAACTAAGTTCGATGCCCCTAAATGCCTTGGTTATTTTGGGACAAAAGACTTGGTAACACATCTTTAACACTTCAAAATAGCCATGGCTCTTATGAGTCTCACCCAGGAAAGATGGACGCCATGATGTGCAAGTTGTTCACTGCCATCTACTATGAAGGCGCACAGAAATGGTTCAATAACTTGGCCCCTAGATCCATAACCTCCTTCCCATAGATCGCTAAGTTATTCATCACCAATTACACTTGCAACAAACCTTTGAGAAAAGAGTCTCACCACCTTTTCTCAATTATTCAAGGGAGAGGGGAATCCACTAAGGAATACATGAAATAGTTTAGAGAAGAGAAATTGGAGATATTTAACTACCCCAGTTCTATTGCTATAGAGGCCTTCAGGCGAGACCTACTGAAGAACTCTGGCCTATTTGTGCAACTAACTAAGGCAATGCCACACACATTAGAAGAAGCTTATGGAGAGGTGAGAAATTTTTTCAACCTTAAGAGGGAGTTAGGTCTGGTCAAAAGACATCAAACTGATGTAGAAGTGGTGCCAGATAAAGAAAAGAGGAGGATGAGCCCAAACAAGGCATCTCAAAAAAACAAAAAAAATGTTTTGTACTAGCTCAAGTTGTAAGAAGAATAGAGGATGAGCCCAATGTCAGATGGCCACCAAAGATGAAATCCCCCCTTAGAGACACGTCCAAATTGTGCACCTTCCACAAGGATGTGGGTCACGAAACAAAATATTTCACACTTAAAAAATGAGATAGAAGAATTGATGGCTAGAGGATATATGAAGGACTTCGTCGTAGAAAATGGGGACAAATAGAGTCACCAAGGTGGACGAGGGATGCCAAAACTAATGAACTCATCAGGCGATAGCAAGGAGCCGAGTGATGAGCCCAACGTTAGGACTATACATACTATACATGGATGACCTGGGGTCAATGAGATCCCCAATAACTCGAAAAAATGAGCTATACCAAAATAGCAATCACCAAGGGGTCTCCCTCAAATGAGACCATAGAGCAAAGGCATGGCGAGGTCTATCTACCTAAATAAAGTGAAGGACCTCCCAATGGATGTCGAGGGAAAGAAACACCTCTTGAAAATGGGTAAGAATTTGACGACAAAGCCTAAGGAGCAACTATCACAGTTTCTTAGAGCTATTGTAGATGTCTTTGCGTGGTCTCCAATAGATATGCCAGAAATTGATCCAAAAGTCATAACACATCAGCTAAATGTCAACCCAGAAGCTAGGGTCATCATGGAGGTTAATTATTCTACATGGCTTTCGAATGTGGTATCGGTAAAGAAAACATGTGGGTCATCTCGTATGTGTATGGCCTTCATAGATCTAAAAGAGGCATGTCCTAAGGATTGCTTTCCCCTTCCAAGCATTGATCAGCTAGTAAACACCTCTTCCAGGTTTGGTTTGATGAGTTTTTTGGATGCATACACCAGATACCACCAAATCATAATGCACCCTGAAGATGAGGAGAAAACTTCTTTCATCACAGAGGAAGGAACATTTTGCTACACAAGGATGCCATTTGGATTGAAAAACGCGGGCGCTACATATCAACGACTCCTTAATAAAATGTTTGAAAAACCATGGAGGAAGAATCTGGAAGTATATGTAGATGATATGGTGGTGAAATCAATTGAACCCCTAAGCCATAAAAAGGATCTATAGGAAATATTCGAGATAATCCGAAGGTATGACATGAGACTTAACCCCAAAAAAATGTATCTTTGGTGTTGTTGTAGGAAAATTTCTAAGGTATCTTATGTCAACAAGAGGGATTGAGGCCAACCCAGTCAAGATACAAGCGCTGGTAAACATGAAGTCGCCTTCTATCCTCAAGGGAATATGACAACTGAATGGAAGAATAATGGCACTAAACAGGTTCATCTCTAAATGCACTGATAAGTATATGCCCTTCTTCAAAATGTTGAGAAAAAACACATCGGTCTTTTGGGATGAGGATTGCGACATAGCCTTTGAAGAATCAAAAAGTACCTTAGTAACCCCTTTTCTTGGTTATCCCCCTACTAGAGACATTATTTATCTATATTTGGCTGTGACACCCCAAACATGTAGTTCTGTGCTCTTAGTTGAAAGGGAAAAAATTCAGCACTCCATCTACTACGTTAGTCAAATTTTAAAGGAAGCCTAAAGTATATATTATACCATTGATAAATTGGTCTTTGTTCTTAAGATCACTACGCGAAAGCTCTGGCATTACTTCGAATCAAACACAGTCGTGGTATTCACCTCACACCCTTTTAAAAGTGTCTTGAAGAGACTAGATATTGCAAGGAGACTAGCCTAGATAGTCGTAGAATTGGAAGAGTATGATATTAAATACATGGATAAAATAGCCATTAAAGGGCAAACTGTGGCTGAATTCAGCGATAGGCTTGAGGTCGTCACCCAGACAGAGCAAGATGAGGTGTATGGGATAGACCATAGGGAAGCCCCAACCTGGTTGGTATTTGTGGATGGAGCATACAACTTCAATGGTGTAGGACTAGGGGTGGTCATAGTTGACCATAACCATAGTTGCTTTGAATATGTAGTCAGACTTGATTTCCAAGCAACTAATAATGTCACAAAATATAAGGCTTCTATATTTGGGGCCATGACTGCAAAAAAGCTAGGGGCCGATAGAGTCACCTTACATAGTGATTCTGGGCTAGTGGTCAATCAGATTTTGGGGACATTTGAAGCAAAGGATGGAAAAATGAAGGGGTACTTGGAAAGATTAAAGCAAGAATCCTTAAAATTCTCTATGTTCAAGATCAAGTAGATAGCTCAAAATGAGAATGGTCATGCCGATGCCCTGTCAAGTTTGGCATCAATAAGGGAGACTAAGCACAATAGAGTAGTGTCGGTAACAATTATGGTAGAAGCATCTTTGGAGGAGGTCGAAAGAAAGGTCGAGTATGTTGATGCTTCCTCTATCACATGGTTCACCCCAATCTATATTTTCTTGGAGAAGGTGGACCTACCAGAAGATCGCAAGGCCGTAAAATAAATCATGGCCATGGCAGGTTGATACATGATTGAAGTAGGGAAGCACATGAAGGAAGGATCTGAAAGTTTGACATTTGAAGCACACAAAGGAGACTACGGTTTGCATTCTGAAGGTAGGAGATTATCATAGTGGATTATGAGACAGGGTTATTATTGACTCACCATGCTAGCAAACTGCACCAAATATACTCATAAATGCGATAAATGCCAAAGGTTTTCCCCACTGTCGCGTACACCTTCAAATACCATGGTAGGGGTGGTGAGTCCTTGGCCCTTCTACAAGTGGGTACTTAACATAGTAGGACCCTTGCCCTTATGTACGGGCCAAAAGAAGTTTCTCCTTGTGGCCACTGATTATTTTTCAAAATGGATCGAAGTAGAATCTTTGGGAAGAATACGAGAGGAAGAAGTGATTCGATTCATATGGAAGTCCATAATTTATCGTGCCAACCTTCCTAGGGAGCTCATCATACATAATGGGAGACAATTCACTGGCTACAACATCAAAGTATTCGCCCTCAAATACAATATTAAGATGTGCCATTCAATGCCATACTATCGCTAAGCTAATGGTCAAGTAGAGTCTTCCAACAAGATAATTATCAACCTATTAAAAAAGAGGATAGAAAGCATAAAGGGAAGATGGGTGGAAGAGCTTCTAGGTACGTTATAGGCTATCAAGACAAGCCCTTAAGAGAGCACTAACGAGACCCCTTAGGTCTACGGAACTGAGGCGGTTATACCAACTAAGATCACAATTCTCATTTCCATATCAGTTCTAACAGAGGAACAAAATGAAGTGAGAAGAGAAACCGCATTGACCCTAGTAGAGGAGAAAAGAGATGAAACTCTAAGGAGGATGGTTGAGCAAAAAAGGAAGGTATCAGATTACTACAACAAAACTGTGCGCTTCAAAACATTTTCCAGAGGTGATAAAACAAGTGGTCTTAACCCCTTTTTAAAAAAGATGAAGGTTGATAAAACAAAGAAGAAAACAAAGGGGGAAATGACATAAGTTCCAAAAAAAAATGGTAGGTCAACGTCATACATACATAATAAAAGAGGCAAATTAAATTTCCATTAATAAATAATGTTGATTTTCTCATTTCACATTCTCACAAGTTTGAGCTCGCGACCACACAAATAAGAGTGGCGTCAAGCTTGAAAAAACACAATTGGATCGATCCCTTAAAACTTCAATGAGTCCTTACCCCTGTGACCTCATGACCATCCTCACCTTCAGAGGAGCCTGAGCCATCTCCTTCTTCCTCATCTACAAAAAGAGCATGCATACCTGGCGGAGTGATCGTGATGTCCAAAATGCGATAATAGTACTCATCCAGACCCTTCTTCTTGGCCTTCATCTTGAAGGTTTCCATGGCTAGCTTATATGCCCTCTCTACGCTCAACTTAAACTTATGAGCCATGGCATCCACATCAGCCTTCTCCTTACGATGGACCTCCTCGGCAGAAGCCTCGACTCTTCTTTGGGTTTCCCTTGCCCTATCCTCAGTTTACCTTTGAGCCTCCTCGAGCCTAGTAATGTGTTGGGTATACTCATTCAGCTTGGAGGTGGTCCTTTTTAACTTATCCTCCTTATCAATTCCCTCGCCTTCCCATTTAGTTACTCTTGCTAGCATCGCAATGTATCTTGGACAAGTACACACATGAATATGCTTCTCCTGCACTAGCTCGACTTTCAAACAACCCACGTTGCAAGCCATGTCAAAGTCATAGAGTAGCACCAACTAAAACAAAAAAAAGGATTACGAGGTCAAACAAATAAGTCTTGAGCTCACACTTCATATACACTTATTATCAATAAAAACAAAACACGAGATAACACACCTGACACATCTGGCGACTTATGACCTTGTCAAAATCTACACCTTCAAAAATAGCCTTGAGTTGCTTCTCATATGAGTCAACAGAAAGGAAGCTCACACAATGATCGAGGTGCTTTGGCACTAAGCCTCGATTTAAAACTATCCTATCTACATCAATAGTGAGGTCATTAAGAATGGCGATCCCCTTCCTCGAATCCCTTAAAGGACCACCAGATTCTTTAGAACCCGAGCAAGTAGTTGGAGTCATATGCTGCACTTGCATTGGTGATAGGCGTGGGTGAACATTCAGGAGCTCGAGGCAGAGGGCAGGCTCATCGACCATCACCTTCTTCTTCTTCTTTAAAGAAGTGGAAAGACCTTTATGAGAGGATTTTCCCCTTTTCTTATCTATAGAAGAGCCCTCTCAAGAGCAAGGGGTGTACCCATTGGAGAGCTCACCTCTGTAGATGCAACCTTGCCCTTCATACATGCAAAGAGTTGGGCAGCGGTGAAATCCATAGGATCTACAAAATAAGAACGAAATGATGTCTTATTAATCACGTCTCGTTCTCAAGAAGTGACACATTCATCCCACGATCCTACTTCACCGACATATATACCCTTCTTGGATATGTAGGGTTCTACTTTAGGACATAAGCCTCATTAAAATTGGTCATCTTTAAGTCCATTCCGAGTTCTTGATAGATCATCATTAGGAAGAACAACGTCCTAACCAAGAATCTCCTAATGAGAGGGTATAAGGGGAACCTTACCCCCAACCACAAGTCCTTTTCATTAAAGAGAATCCAACTGGATGAAGGTTGATCACTATCACACGCTCCGTCTAGAGAATCATTAACTGAACTAAGGAAGCGATGTAGGTTTTTTTAATCTTTCTTCATCTTGGGACACCAACCCACAAGTCTTAGCATAGCTGACCAACCCTTGGTACAACCTGTTGGTTCCTTAGATCCTATATTCCTCGTCTTCTTCTTCTTCCACATCCTAGCAACTGAGATTTGAGTCTAGGGTATGCTCAATCTAATAGTGGGAGTAGTTTGAGGTTGAACAATTTGTATCCTATGTTAGTAATTACTCTTCCACCTCAGATCAGAGCTCCAGTTGAAAGACTAGGGGGACTAGATGTTTGGACATTTGGATTGGTCTGGCATCCGACCCATTCAAACCACTCAAGCAAAGTCACCAACCCAAGATGGAAGGCGAAGCATCCCAAATGTCTTACCGTAGACTAGCATGAGCTCGGTGGTTAGTCTGAGTTCAGTGATCAGCCTGAGCTAGGGTCAACCTCAACCCATGATATATTGTACTTTATACCAATTATACCCCTTTAACATGCAAATATGTGTGTATATTATGTAACTGATACTTGTAACTGTAATATTCTATAAATAAATGGACCTCTTATGGGATCCACACATTCAACCAATTATCTTAACTTATCTCTATGTTCTCTCTCTGAAAATAGGTTGAATCTTAACACACATCATTTGTGCTTGGTTGTGCATTAATGAATAAGAGTTTAACTTAATTTTATTCATCAATTTCAAGCGTGAACCAAGAAGTTTTTGATTGATTGAGATTAAATTAGATGGTTTAGATTATCTTTAATTGTAAATTAATGATGAACTAAATCTTGATTTATAATTAAAGAATATATTTACCCTAGGTTTATTAACTAATTAATTTCAAACTTGATCCAGAAAGTTGTTAATTAATTGAGGATCATGGTATATATATTTTCCTTAGATTTTTCAATTAATTAATTTCAAGCCAAACTCAATAAGATATTGATTAATTGAAAATTGTGTGCACTTATCATGACCATCGAGGGTTCAATTATTTAAAAAGAAAAAAAATTAATAAATCTAACTTTTTTTAAATCATTTAATTTGTTTTTTTCATGAAGGGCTATGCTTAGTAATTTCTCATATTCGTTCATCATCTTTATTTCAAATATAACTTAGTTTACTTGTGATATTTTAGTTATTAAATTAATTTAGAATTTACAATCCTTTCTCTCAACTGCCACCTGATAGAGTGTTTAGGGTTGTTTTTCTTAATTAATTTAGAAAATAATTTAACTTTTTAAAATAACAGGTCAATTCTTTTAGAGACCTACATCGGGGATAAACTTATCATTAGTTTGCTAGTGCTTCGTGCACTTGTTAGCAATTAAAATTTGTGGATTAGTTGCTCGATAACATATGTGGTGTATGTACAATGACAGGATATGCCACAAAACATTTGACCTTCATTAACAAATCAGAATAGTTTTGAGCAAGTTAATGCATTAAAAGGATTTCAAGGGTAGCAAAGGCAAAAGTGTGATCCATACTCCAACACTTACAATAAAGGGTGGCATAATCATCCAAACCTTAAGTGGGAAAATCAAAGCAATATTGGATAACATTCTTCCCCTTACACCTTTAACCGTTCTCCTGGTTTCTTCCAAGCAAGGCCATAAGCACCATATTAGCCTCTTCAACAACAAGTGACCCCAAGTAAGCCTTTTGAGGATTTAATTGCTTCTTTAGTTCAGTCTACTCAATCTTATCAATAGAAAACAAATAAAAGCAATTGAGAATCTTAAGAACCAAGTGAATCAATTAGCAAGTTTGATGGGGCAATAACACCAAGTTGGAAAGTTATCTAGCGAAACTGTGGTTAATCTAATGATGGAGAATTGAATGTCATGACTTTAAGAAGTGGAAGCTAAATTCTTGAGTAGCCTAGGATGTAGAAGATTGCAAATGAGCAAGAAGAGCAACAAACTGAGGATAATGAGCAAGATAAGGCTAGCATAGAATTCAACAAGTCTACTAAATCAATAGAATTGAACAAAATAACCCCTAAACCTACAAGTTTTAATGAGCCTAAGGAGGTAAATAAGTTCAAAGTTTAGTTAACTTACCTTTCCCTTTTCCTCACAAGTTTATAAAGTCAAAGAAAGAGTAAACTAATAAGGATATCTTGGATACTTTTCTTAAAGTTCAAGAGACCATACCTCTTATAGAAACCATCAACCAAGTTCCTAGATATGCAAAGTTCCTTAAAGAGATTTGTACCAACAAGAATAGATTTACTGAGCATGAGACTGTGGCTTTAAGTGAACAGGTATCAACTATTCTACAACAAAAGCTACCACCTAAGTTGAAGGATGCCGATAGTTTTATCATTCTATGTACAATTGGAGGGAAAGAGTTTCGTAAAGCATTATGTGATTTGGGGGTGTTTATTAATTTGATGCCATATTCGATGTATGAAACATTACCTTGGAGTGTTGAAAGAAACAAAGGTTGTAATCCAATTGACACGTTGAACAAATAGGTATCCTAAAGGCCTATTGGAAGGTGTACTGGTGAAAGTGAATGAGCTCATTTTCCAGGCTAATTTCTTTATGCTTGAGATAGAGCATGACCTATGCCTATTGCACTCCTTCTCATATTGGGCAGGCCATTAGTTAAAACTACTTGTAATAAGATTGACATTCATGAAAGCACCTTAACTATGGAAATTGAAGGAGAGATAGTTAAGTTCATATTATTTGATGCCTTAAGGTACCTAATGATTTTGAATCTTTTTTCTATTAATGCATTTGATTATTTAGTACAAGACTATTTTAATGCAAGCATGAGAGATGATAACTTAGAGATAGCATTGGTGCAAAGCATTACATATAGAAATCTCAATTCTTTTGAGCACAAGTAAGAAGAATTAATCCAAATTGTGGCAGCCCTCAAGTGTTTTTCTCTGATTCATGGTAAGTCTTTTCATATTTCATTCATCTTCCAAATTCTAATGAAAAAATTCTTCCTTCTGTGAATCAAACACCTAAAGTGGAGCTTATATAGATTCCTAACCACTTGAGGTATTCATTTTAAGGAGACAATGAAATGTTGTCGATCATTATATCTTCACAACTTGTAATAACTAGAGAGGAGAAACTGATCTGGGTGCTTAATGACCACAAAACTACCATAGCTTGGAGCACTATAGATATCAAAGGCATAAATATGACAACATGTATGCATAAGATTTTCTTGGAGGAAGATGCAAAACAAACAATAGAAGCTCAACATTGTTTGAACCCACCCATGATGGAGGTCATCAAAAAATAAATTCTCAAAATCCTTGATGTTGGTATTATTTATCTCATCTCGAACAACAAGTGGGCGAGCCTCATTCAAGTATTTCCAAAGCAATTTGGAGTCACAGTTGTGAAGAATGTAGCTAACAAACCAGTGCCTACACGTGTACAAATTGGTTGGAGAATGTGCATAAGCTTTCAAAAGCTAAACGCCATCACACGTACAGATCACTTCCCTCTCCCATTTATTGACCATATGCATGATGAACATTATTTTTCCTTATTATTTGCGATGCTTTTAAGTATATATTTTATGTTTTATTTTAATTTTTTATCTTGTTTTGGAGGGTATTTATGTGTTTTGTAGGTTAAAGTGCTTTAAGAAAAATCTTGGACAAACACAAACAAAAAGGGTTAATACAAGGTAATTAATGGCAGTTCACATAAATTGGAAAAAACAAGATTGTCAAAATTTCATAAATTATATGCATGTTATAGGAAGACATTATTGTGCTACGACAAGTTTCTTTCAGGTTCAAATTGGGCATTTTGGATTTCTATGCGCGTTACGACGAGACATTATTCATGCCACCTCAAAAGACACTCATGTCTAACTTGTGTGTTCTGAAGTTCTGTGCACACCGTGGCCCAACTTATACCATGCTGTGAAATAGTCCTCTGGATTGCAATTGAAGAAACAAAAATCAATGCACGCCATAGTGCATAATAAATCATGCCTCGACCTGAGTACAAATATCTACCATAAATCCTAATATGCATTTCAAATGTGTTTAACCCTAATTTTAACATATAAGTACAACCCTAATCTCTCTTTAACATATATCAATCAAACCACAAATAAAGCTACTAGCTTCCATAGCCATTTCTCACCATCCATATACAAATACAGAGAGAAAATTTCTCAATTGTGAAGATGATCCAAGGATTTAAAAAAGATAGTGACAACCAATTCAGATATCTAAAATCATTTCTCAGGAAGGGGATATTTTTTTTATTATATTCTTTTTTTCTCTATAATTTGATATCTTTTGTAGTTGAGTTAACTTTTTTTTTTAATTTAACTATGATTGGCTAATTTTATAAAATGAGATTTTAAGATTGCTTCTAATGATTAGAAAAACAATTTTATGGTCTAAATAAATAAAAAAATTATTTATTGTATTTTCTCATCATGCAGCTTTGAAATATATTATTACAAACAAGGACGCAAAACTACTATAGCTTATTTGATGGTTGCTTCAAGAATTTTACTTGAAGATTAAGGATAAGAAAGGGAGTAAGAATGTTGTAGTAGACCATTTAAGTAAACTTGGGCATTATTGTAGCATAGATGAGAATCTCTCATTGGTGGCTGCTGATCCTTGGTATGTAGATATTATCAATTACAAAGTCACCAAGAAAATTCCAAATGGCTTCACAAGGTAAATGAGTTTAAAGATGCAAATGAGTTTTGTATTACATGTTATCATTGTCAACAAACAGGTAACTTGTGTCTAGTATATGATTACCCTCGAAGAACCAACTTACCTCATTACTCTTGGTAAAGTCAAACTAAAGATGTAAAATCAAGCGCTTACGAGAGACAACCCAAACAAGGATGTTTCATTGACCCCTTTCCTTTTTTATTATTTATTATTTATTTTTTATTGGTTATTTGTTTGTTTGTGTGTGTCGTACTTTACTTGTCTCTAAACTTAATTCTCATCATTGCATACCTATAATTTATCCAATATTGAGGGCAATGCTGATTTTAATTGTAGGGGGAGGAAGAAGAACAATAAGTCAATGGTTTAGAAGAAGAGCAAGCAATTTTTGAGTCTAGAATTTCATGAATATATGTGCTCACACTCAATTTTCACACCTAATAGCTTAAATAAATATGATGAATTGTAATTGGATGACATATGTTAAAACAAGGAGTACACACTTTTATGTTCCTTAGTGAGATTTTGAGCCTTAGTATTTTTCTTTCCTGAGTGATATATATATTCTAAATTTGTTCTTTCTTGTCAATGAACTTGCATGATCTCATTATCCTTTGTTTGATTGATTACTTAAATTCGATGCATATTTTGAACCTTATAATGCTAGAACTCACTTCTTTATGTCTCAAAACTATGTATGACAACTCTAATATTATTGAGGCACCTAGGAACACAACCAAAAGCCAAAAATCCCTGTGCCCTAATTCATTCATACATAGTTAATCAATTTGAGCCTAAACTAAGCCAATTTTCTATGTTAATCATATCATCCTTGCCCTTAGCCTAGCATAGATATATCCTACCCTACCTTATGTGTTCGTGGAGCTACTTTTGAGATTCAGTATATATTTTAAGATTCTTTTTTGTGTGATACAATGCAAGAAGTGTGGGAGAAAATTTATTTATTTATTTAAAAAAATCAAATTCAAGAAAATCTCACTTGAAAAACCACTAAAAAGAAAAAAAATGATGAAAAGTGGAACTCACTTGATTCTAATACATCATGTGTGGATTTTAAGATATGTTAGAATGAAGCATAAGCCTAGCATGATGATATTCAATCTCAATGAGACAATATATGCTTCAGAGTTTTGCTATTATAACCTTGAGGAGATATCAATAAGTCTATATGATCTCTTTTGTTCATTGATATGCTCTACTTCCTTTTGGGATTTTAAGTGATCCATATTCTTCTTTCTTTAACCCTTACTCCTTAGTCATATTATAAACATAATTAAGACATTTTGATTAGAGAATTTGTGTAGGATAATCTATGGAGGTTGTGCATAGTGGTGAGCCTATGGCTTTGATCCTTGCATTTTGAGTAATTATAATAATGATATTTTAATTATATTATTATGTTTATGTAATTTTGAAATAGATGAGGGTGGTTGGTGAGACCTTAGTGTGGTACCCTGTGAGCATGTGATTCGTGGATGTACATGGTGTGGTGCCCTAGTGGATCACAGGCATGACAACACATTCCTCCTCACATACCACGATTTACGATTCATTGTCTCATCTTACGTGTCATCTGCGTGACTCGCCCAGTCAACTTCTTTGCTTACGTGACATGCCATGTGGCAGTTTCTGATTGGTCCTAAGTTAAAAATTCATAAAAAAATCATAAAATTTCAAAAAAATCTAGAAATTATATTTTTACCCCATTTTCACTAAAAATTATATTTTAATATTTTTAGCCCAAAAAATACTATTTATTGAATAAAACAAGTAAAAATTAAGTAAAAAAGTGTACTAATGACACTACTTCATAGAGTCGTCACACTCCCAAACTTAACTCTTTGCCTATCCTTAAGTAAAATCAAGTATAACTAAATAAAATAGCATATTTCATGAAAAATTTCTTCTCAGAAGTCGTACAATCCTATGATAAAGAGGTTCACATATTCATTAATCAACATTCCATCAATACAAGGATATGCAAGGTTTTTGAAATATTGATTCGTGTGTGTGCACGCTGCACATGATATCATCCAATGCACTCATGAAATCAACATATATGAGAATGCTAATCAATTCAATCTTAGAATAAGTCTCATAAGTCTATTTTCACATCCCTCTCCACTAATATAAATATTCATTTAGCTAAAGATCAATAAGGACTTTACATGCTTGTAATGTAAGGCTTAAGTGGGGTCGATAAATGAAGACATTTAGGCTTTTTCTACACCTTAGCTTTTTTTTATTCATCATGCAATTTTTAACTACAATTGAGCTTTTACTTGATATTTTAGTGCATCATCTCTTATCTTTCTTTTCACATTCTATTATTCTACATCTGTTTTTTTTTGTAACTTCACAACACCCCCAAACTTATTTTCAATTCTATTTTCTTTTTCTTTAAAGGGATAATTATGTCGTGAGTTTTGCTTCTTTCTTTTATCCCTTTTTTATAGGGTGTATTACATTTCACCTTACTCTATAGTATAACACATGATTGTATTTTGTTTTCTTTTCATACAAGCTAAAGGTGCAAGGGTAAAGGTAATGCTTATTGGTTGGGCATAAAATATGGCTTAACGATATGAAAAGTTCTTTTTCAAGCTCAAATGGGTGACTAAAGATATTAAAATGGTTAGCTTGAAAGGTTCAATTAATTCAAATAAGGCCTAAATCATTTTTTTTTTGCTAAATATTATTCAAAATTTTGTCTCAAGGGATGATCAAATATATTCTAAAACCTGATAGATCTCTTAATTGGCATAACTCACTACAAATTTTCTCTTAATAAGAACACCAAAATCAATCATGAACATATGCATAAAATTTTGAATTAATCTAATCAAAACTAGCATGCATATCACATGATTGATGTAAGTAGCTTAACAAATATGTTACATTCTTTATCCTAGTCATGACAACCATTTTTTATCACTGAGTTCATATGTTTCATATGAAGCTTGCATGCATTTAGTTTTCATATATTTATCAATTTCTATCCAAACAAAAAAAATTCCCTAAAAATTGAAAATGCATACTAAATACTAAAGTAGATAATGAAGTTCCCTCCCTCAAACTTAAATTGTACATTCTCCCCAATGTGCATATATAATTATGAAAATATAAAAGGAAAGAAAACTCCCTTATTCATGGCACACCACATCTGTAGTTGAAAGACTCAATCTTGTTGTGCCATTGTTATCTACATTTATTCACTTACAAAAAAATGAAAATATAAGTGAAATAACGTTGGGTTTCCTCCCAACTAGCGTCACGTTTAACGTCCTTGACTGTACAGTCATATCAAGTCCTAAGGCACATACCTTTGTGTTCATTTACTTTTTAGTTTTCCTGAAAACATTTGAGTCTTGATTTGTTCAATAATACTTTATGATCTAGTTTGAAAATATGGTGCTCAATTCTATTCTCATTCTATATTTTTGTTTTCTTTTTGAACTTTATGGAATTCTTATAAGCATTCCACCATAACTCATCCAATTTATGTATTTCCAACATCTTTTTCACCTCTTTATTGGACTCTTTCGCTTGCCTACTTGATTGGGGATGGGATGGTAAAAGTGTGAAATCTAAAATTGGTGGCCCTTAGATTTATGGTTTGAGCTAACATCCTCTCTAAAAAATTTTCATAATTGCCTTTAATACACACATGAGAGGTACGTCCTCCAAAAAATTCACACAGTCCACAATATCAACCTTTAATTCCATACTTTCAAAGTTAAAACAGGTTGAGTTGTTTTCTAGTGAGTTTGTGTCCTTGTTCATAGATTCATGTGTTAAAGTTGTATGTGTGGTCGACTCAATAGATTCTTTTAAGTTATCCCCACATCCAGTAACATTTATCCTTAAGCATTCATTAACAACATCAATGTCAGAGGGTTGGGATGCTTTAAAAACTTTAAACATCACTTGTTCATCATACACTCTCATTATAAGTTCACCTTTTTTACATCAATAAGTACTCGTCTGGTTTCTAAGAATGGACGCCCAAGTATGATAGGAATGTCACGGTCCTCTTCCATGTCTAGCACAATGAAGTCTTCTAGAAGATGAATTTGTCTACTTTTACTAGCACATCTTCTACCCCATCTTGAGATCTCTTAATTAATTTATCTGTCATTTGTAATATTATTGAAGTGGGTTTGGATTTACCAACCCCAATCTCTTGAAGACTGATAATGGCATAAAGTTAATGCTAGAACCTAAGTCACATAGTGCTTTCTCAAAATGGATGTTCCCAATAGTGCAAGAGATGTCAAAACTACCTAGATCTTTCAACTTTTGGGGTAGTTTTCTATCAAGGATGGCTTTACAACCTTCAGTCAAGGTTATTATTTCATGATCTCCAAGCCTCATTTTCTTTGATAGTATATACTTTATGAATTTGGTATAAGATAACATTTATTCAAGTGCCTTTACAAATGATATGTTTATATGCAACTTCTTAAAGACGTCAAGAAATTTTGAAAACAATATATCTAACTTTTTCTTTTACAGTCTTTGAGAGAAAGGAATAGTGGGTTTGTAAAGGTTTTTTTCTATGGCTGAATTATTTCTTTTTCAATGCTTTCTTTACCCACTAGTTCTTCCTCATCCTTGTTAATTTCTTATTTCTCCTTATCCTTTTCTGTCTTATGTTCCTATTCTAAAGTTGTACCACTTCTCAAGGCTAATTCATTACACCGGTCCTTACCTTCTCTTCGTGGGTTTATAATAGTGTCATTGGGAAGGTTTTCTTGAGGCATTTGACTTATATCCTAAGAAAGTTGCCCCATTTGGTTCTCTAAATTTTGAATTGAAGCATCTTGAGTTGACACTTTTTCACTAAATGATTGGATGAAGTCTTTCATCATCCCCATTAAGGAATTTGTATAATCCTTAATAGGTGGCTTCTTCTCTTGAGCTTGTGATTGATGTGGTTGCTAAAAACCAGGTGGCAGAAATGATTGATGGTTTAATTAATTACCACCTTGACTATTGTTATTACTAAAGGAGAAATTTGGATGTTATCTCCATCCTGGGTTATATAGGTTTCAGTAGGGATTATTGTTTTGGTTCACATTATCCTCATAGAATACCGATTTAAGATTATTTGGACAATTATCAAACAAATGAGCTCCTCCATAAAACACACACAACACCCCTGAATCTTGGACCTAGTTTATATTCGTTGACAAGTTTTGATACTTCAAAAAATTAACCAAATATGACACTTGATCTGTATGTGATGTGATATCATTTACCTCATGCACTCAGACTACTCTTCTTATGGTTGTCACACCACTGAAATTGAATGAATCTACAACTTCAATAAACAATCAGAGATGAAGAGGACGATCCTCTATTGGTAATCCACTCAATAGTCCAACAGTTTGTAGCATTTGAAACACTACTACAAAAGGGGTATTTAAGTCGATATGTAAAGTCTGTTTTGGAAAAAACCAACTTATAATGAATTTAAAGTCGGTTAGGTGTAGAACTGATGCTATCCACGTAGAAAGTAGCATCGGTTGATGTGTTGAACCAATGCTACATCCTACATGTAGCGTCAGTTAACATGGTGAACTGATGCTACGTCCTACGTGTATTTTTTAAATTAAAAATACAGTTTACAATTGACATTTTTTTTAGGTACAATGTTTTTTTAGGTCAATTATTATTTTATTTGACTCTTTAAAATTTAAGTTGGATATTTATATATAGTATAATGTTTTTTGAGACAATTGGTTTTTAAAATTATATAATTTTGTGTATTAGTTTGGATATTTAAATTTATTTACGTACGTACAATATATCTTTATTTATTTTTGTGTATTTATTTGGATATTATTTTTAAATCATTATTTTTTCTTTTGTCATAGTACATATATATATATATATAAGAGTTCAAATAAAATAATAATTGACAAAAAAATTTGCAATTTTAAACTATGTGGATAGCGTCGGTTGACGGGGCAAACCGACGCTATCCATGTTTTTATTACCATTTCTTCTCTCTTCTTCACCAGTAGAATTCCAAAACACCCATGTCTCTTCCCCTTTTGCCCAAAATCGAGCTCACCCTCCACTCTTTCTCAATTTTCGGCCACCTCCAACCACCATTTCGAACGCCATTTTATGGGTTATATTTCTCTTCTCATCATCTTTCAAATCCCCTATTTTTTGAGCAAAATACTCAAAAAATTTATACCCATTTTATCACTTATTCTCACTTACAAAACACCAATTTCTTCTTCATTTAGTCACTTCATTTACTCTTGTAAGTATTTCTATTAATATTTTTACTTATTATTCAGTTTACTTTATTTTTTGTATAAATTTTGATCTATGCAATTTAAACACTTTTTTGTAGGGCATGTTACTCTTTCTTTCTTTTTTACGAAAGGATGTTACTTGTTTATATAGATTTGGATTCATTGTCCGTCGTATAATTTTGAGTTATGATGTATTGATATGTATGTTTGTCTTGAGGACGACTTTGCAAATTTTGTATTATGCTTGTTATTATATGTTTGGCTTATTTTCTGTAGAAATAATATCTGCATGTTGTGGGTTTGAGAGACTATAATATTTACCGTACGTGGATAAATTTATTTACATATAAATAATTATATTTTATTAAGTAAAAATAATACAATTGTAAAATGATTAAAATGATAAATGTTTTGTATTATGTATGTTTTGGTATATATTCTAATAATTAGGGAATTTATATATAATAATACTTGATATATATTTATTGGATACATAATTAATTAATATACCTAATTATTGTCATTAATAGAAAATGGACAAATCTTGGATGTCAAAGTGTAGAATTGAGCAGGACTACATTTCTGGAGTTGAAAGTTTCATAGAATTTGCTTATAGAAATAATAATACTGGAACTAGTATGATTTGATGCCCATGTATTCAATGTCCTCAATGTTTTCAATTATGTATATTTATGGGAAAGGAATAAAAGGACCAAATAGAATATTAACTAATAGTAAAATAAAAAAACAACAAGATTAAAATAAAGAAATAATATTAGCTACACAGTGGGTTGCCTCCCACCAAGCACTTAGTTTAATGTCTTATTAAGATGCTGCTGGTTTTGACACGATACCTATCGAATTTCAATTGGTTTCGAGTTTTTAGTCTACACTATCATGATTTCAACTTTTCTTTAAATATTTTAAAATAAGAATTAAATAAAAGAAATTTCATTCTAGGGTAAAGAGACTTACATATTAGGCCTTTGTCATGATAATGCGTAGTGCGTTCTTATAGATTTTTTCATTTTCATAAACTTCATTCCTAATCTCTTCAAATTCATCAAGTTGAAGCAAGAATTTCTCTCCTACTTGTTCAAGGTCTATTTTTAATTGCTTCATTTCCAAATATTACCTATGTTCAAATTCAAAGGAAAAATGTTAAGGCTTTCTATAAATCAACCAATAAGGACTCATACCAATGGGTGTCTTGTAAGCTGTGCAATATGCCCATAGTGCATCATTTAATTTGGTTTTCCAATCCATTCTTGCAGGCTACACTGTCCATTCCAACATGCCCTTAATTTGTCTATTACTCACCTCTACTTGATTGGAAGTTTATGGATGGTATGGGGTAGCCACGTTGTGTGTGAAATTACATATTTTTATTAGGCCATCGAAGAACTTGTTGTAAAAGTGGATCCCTTCATCACTGATTATGGCTTTAGGTGTCCCAAACCTACTAAATATTACATCTTTTAAAAATTTCTTAACATGGTTAGCATCATTAGTTTTGATGGGTATTGCTTCAACCCACATAGACACATAGTCAACTACAACTAAAACACATTCATATCCAAAAGAAAGGGGAAAAGGACCTATAAAGTCAATCCCCTAAATATCAAAAAGTTCAATAATCAAATTAGATGTCAAATGTATCTCATTATGTTTTCCAATGTTACTTGTCTTTTGACGTCTATCACATCGCAAGAAAAATTACGAGCATCTTTAAATGGAGTTGGCTAATAAAAAACATAATGAAATATAGTTAGAGCCATTTTCTTGCCACCAAAATGGCCCCCACAATAAAGTTCATGACAAAAAGATAGAATGCTCTCATGCTCTTCCTTAGACACACATCTTCTGATGATTCGTTCTTGACAAAGCTTAAAAAATAGGGGTCATCCTAAAAATAGTGCCTACAATCATGAAAAAATCATTTAAATTCCTATAAAGGAATGTTAGGCCCCAAAATACAACTTGAAAGGTAATTAACAATGTTAGCATACAATGAATTTGGGCCTATTGTAAATAGTTGTTCATTAGGAAAAGCTTCAACAATTTCCATTTCCTTATCACTCTTAGTAGCATCAAAATCAAAAATTAGCCAGACAGATGATTAAATACAACATTTTTAGTTCTTTTCTTATCTCTAATTTTCAAGTCAAATTCTTCTCAAAAGAAAACCCACCTAATCAAACTTGGATTAGCATTTTATTTACTCAATAAATATCTCAAAGAAGTATGATTAAAATGAATAATTACTTTAAACCCTACCAAATAAGATCTAAATTTATCCAATGAAAATACAACAATCAAAAATTCTTTTTCGATTGTATAATAATTAATTTTTGCATCATTGAGTGTTTTACTAGTGATAATTGTATGTTATACAGTGATTTACGTCTATTTTATCAATTATAATTGCTAGTTTTTTACATTTTTGGTTAATTTTTAATTAATTAAATTAATATTTAGTATTAGTTTTTAATAAATATATTTTCAAGTAAATTAATAAATTTTAATAAAAAAGAGACTTAATTGCAATTATAAAAAGCCTACAATTTAATTTGAAATTAAAAATGGGTGAAATTATAAATATCAAAAGATTAGAAATTAATTTGAATTACATTTGTGGGTCAAAATGAAATTAATAAAAGTTGAATTTCTGCGCAGGAGAAGAACCACTCGCGACATTTACAAACGCCAAACACACACTATTCGATCATCCAATCAACGGTCAAGATTGGGCGCCTGAAATCCAGACGCATCAAAAGTGATTGAGCCGAAATTTCTGAATCACGCCGATCGGCACACGAGGGGCCCACCTGCCGTACAGATTGGCGTGCAGGGTGGGACCCACGTGTCGGCTGCGTAGATTTTCTCCCGAGGTGATCTCTGACCGTTGGATCTGTTGGACGGTCCAGATTTAAAACGCGTGGAAGCAAGCTGTCGGGCACCGAGCAGCTCACCTACAATCCCGTGCGACGCGGTTCATCCAAGCGGTGTGCACCCTCGAGTTTCACAGAATAAGAAGCAGCCACGTGTCTCCTTTATGCAATATGACTCAAAGTCATTATATGAAGCTTGGGAGAGGTACAAGGAGCTACTTCGAAGATGTCCTCACCACGGTTTACCGAAGTGGCTTCAAGTTCAAACATTTTATAATAGTTTGATGGGTCAAACTAGAAACATGATTGACGCGGCAGCAGGTGGTGCTCTAATGGGAAAATCAATTGATGAAGCCTACAACTTATTAGAGGAAATGGCTTCCAATAGCTACGAGTGGTCATCAGAGAGGATGATGCCTAAGAGAGTGGCTAAAATTCACGAGATTGACGCTATGACCGCTTTAACTGCACAAGTATCTGCTTTGGTGAAGAAGATTGATACTTTGGGTGTCCATTCTATTCAGAGTCCTTTTGTTGCATGTGAAATTTGCAATGGAAATCATGCCAGTGAGAGATGTCCTCACAACTCTGAATCTGTCAATTTTGTTTCCAACTATAATAGGAATCAAAACAATCCTTATGCTAACACTTACAATCCAGGGCGGAAGAATCATCCTAATTTATCCTGGAGTAACAATGAGGGACCATCATCTTCTATAAAGCCCACATATCCTCAGGCCTTTCATAACCAAGCTCCACCACAAGAAAAGAAGCCATCATTGGAGGATATGTTTGCTCGATACATGGCCAATAATGAGACTATTCTTCAGAATCAAGCAGCTTCCATCAAAAATCTTGAAGTTCAATTGGGGCAACTTGCTACTGCTGTCAACAACCGCCCTCAGGGAGTTGTGTTGAGTGATACTGAAACTAATCCTAATAGGGGAGGAAAAGAGCATTGTAAGGCAATTACGCTCAGAAGTGGAAAAGAGTTAAAAGAAATACCTGAGCCCATTTCTTTGCCAACCTCTAATGTTGAAGCGTTTGGCCCAGAAAAACAAGATTATGGAGAAGAAATAGTTGAAGAAAATGAAGCATCAATAAAACCCATAATGAAACCAGTTTTAGAAAGTCTCAAGTCGTATAATCCACCAATTCCATTTCCTCAACGTTTCCATAAGCAAAAGCTTGATAAGCAATTCTCCAAATTTCTTGAAGTTTTCAAAAAGCTTCATATTAACATTCCTTTTGCTGATGCCTTGGAGCAAATGCCTAGCTATGTGAAATTTATGAAGGACATCTTGTCTAAAACAAGAAGGTTGGGTGATTTTGAGACCATCGCTCTCACAGAGGAGTGCAGTGCCATCCTTCAGAATAAGCTACCACCTAAGCTTAAAGATCCAGTAAGTTTCACCATTCCTTGAGATCTGTGCGATCTGGGTGCAAGTATTAATTTGATGCCACTTTCCATCTATCAGAGACTTGGATTAGGGGAAGTACAACCGACCACTGTAACTCTTCAACTTGCAGATAGGTCTTTGAAACACCCAAGAGGCATTATAGAGGATGTGCTTGTCAAGGTAGACAAGTTTATCTTTCCTGCATATTTCATAATTCTTGACATGGAGGAAGATAAAGAGATCCCTATTATTCTGGGTAGACCATTTTTAGCAACTGGTAGAACTTTGATTGGTGTTCAAAAAGGGGAACTCACTATGAGAGTTCAAGACCAAGAGGTAACTTTCAAAGTGTTTAAAGCGATGAAATTTCCAGGTGATTCTGATGCTTGTTATAGAGTAAATGAGTTAGTTGATAGCTGGTCTACAAATAACTCTACTACTGATTCTTCTATAATTTTCTCCTATGAATCTGAATAATGACTTAAGAGCCGGTTGCGAAAAGTGTTGTTTTCCAATCAATGTGATGGACCAGTTCCGTCTACAAACATATAAAAATTTTAAGCTCTATAAAGAAAAGACAAAGAGATGGCATGACAATAAGCTCTTGCATCGACATTCTGAACAAGTACACAAAGTTTTGCTCTTCAAGTCTCGGTTGAAATTATTCCTAGGGAAACTAAAATCAAGGTGGTTAGGACCTTTCACTATTTCCAAAATGCATCCATACAGTACTGTTAAGATTAAAGATGAAAAATCACAGAGGAATCTCCAAGTGAATGCACAAAAACTCAAACCTTGTTGGGAAGGTGATGTCGATCATCCAAAGCCAACCATTTTGTTATATGACCCAACCTGAAGCAAGGAAAAAGGAAGTCAAGCTGATGACTCTAAATCAAGCGCTTCTTGGGAGGCAACCCATGTGTTTTAGTTTTTATTTATTTATTTATTGTATTTTGTAACATGTATTAGTTGCATATTTCTTCATTCTGTTATTTTGTTTTGATAGGTGCAAATCGGAGGAGGTAAAACAATTTTGGATTTCAATCTCACAAGCCAACTCACCATTCAGGGAAGTTTCTTTTAACACATCTCCTTTGTTCTTTAATTTCCACACATTGGGAACAATGTGCATATTAAGTTTGGGGGTGTTGAGATTAAACCTATTTGAAATATTGCTTGATATTGTTGCTTGTCTAGCTTTGTTTGTTTGGTTGATCAAACATTAGAAGATATTTTGCGTTTAATGGTGATCTAATTTTTGTTATTTTATTTCTTCAGTTTAAATAATGCATAACTACTTAAAAAATTTGAATATTGTCTAAGCAATGAATAATTTTTACGTATGTTTCATTTTTACAAGAATAAATATTTATGAGCACTAGTCTTGATTTTTGAGTTGCTATGATAATTTAGAGAAGGTTTATGTGAGTAATGAATTAGATTGATATTTGTGGTGTCATAGTTCTTAGAATTTATTTGATTTTCTCTCGAGGTGAAATTATAGATAACATTTAACTAAGAAAATGATTTAGGCCATCTTTGGATCGTTTGAGCCTTTCTATCTACCTTCACATGCATTATCCATAGTATACCTCTTTTGAGCTTCAAAGTTTGTATATATATTTTTTTCATTTCAAAATACTACTTTAAAATATATATATATATATATATATATATATATATATATATATATATATATATATATATATATATATATGTGTGTGTGTGTGTGTGTGTGTGTGTAGATATATCTATGTTTCCTATCTCACTAACATATGACAATTGTTAGTAAATATTTAAAGATATATCAGAAAAAAAAGGATACTAAGAAAAAAAAAAGAAAAAAATGAATGAAAAAAAAAAAAAATGATGATTATTGTATGTGATAATAAATTCCAAATTGGGAATTATTTATTATGATTATAGAAGATATCTTTTTCAATCCTAAAATGTTATGTTTGGGAAAAAATTTGAGCTAAATATGATCTTTTGTCCTACCTTTACCTAAGCCATACATTACAAGCTTGATAAAGTCCTATTGATTTTTGGTTGTGTTTGTCTACATTAGTGGAGAGAGAAGAAGAAATAAACTTATGAGAATTATGATTTCATTAAAATCTGTTTGATTTTATATTTGCATAAACTGATCCGGATTTCATATGATGAAATATGAAAAGACTTCACACACACACTAAAATTCATTGTGAAAATGTAATATATTTTTAAATTGATTTTGATACTTAGATAAAATTCTTTTATTTCTTTGAGTTATGTAATTTGGAACGACTAAAAAGAAATGTTTTGAAAATCACTATTTTAAATACAGTTATCTGTGTTTTATTTCTTTCCTTTTGCTCGAGGACTAGCAAAAACTTAAGTTTGGAGGTGTGATAACTGTATTTTATATAGTGATTTGCGTCTATTTTATCAATTATAATTGCTAGTTTTTTACATTTTTGGTTAATTTTTAATTAATTAAATTAATATTTAGTATTAGTTTTTAATAAATATATTTTCAAGTAAATTAATAAATTTTAATAAAAAAGAGACTTAATTGTAATTATAAAAAGCTTACAATTTAATTTGAAATTAAAAATGGGTGAAATTGCAAATATCAAAAGATTAGAAATTAATTTGAATTACATTTATGGGTCAAAATGAAATTAATAAAAGTTGAATTTCTCCGCAAGAGAAGAACCACCCGCGACATTCACAAACGCCAAACACACACCGTTCGATCATCCAATCAACGGTCAAGATTGGGCACATGAAATCCAGACGTATCAAAAGCGATTGAGCCGGAATTCTTGAATCACGCCGATCGGCACATGAGGGGCCCACCTGCCGCGCAGACTGGCGTGTAGGGTGGGACCCACGTGTTGGCTGGGCATATTTTCTCCCAAGGCGATCTCTAACCGTTGGATCTATTGGACGGTCCAGATTTAAAACGCGTGGAAGCAAGCTGTCGAGCACCGAGCAGCTCGCCTACAATCCCGTGCGACGCGGTTCATCCAAGCGGTGTACACCCTCGAGTTTCATGGAATAAGAAGCAGCCACGTGTTTCCTTAATCTTCCAGCTAATCACATGACAACACGTGTCATGTATTTGGTAAAATAAAAATGCAGAAACGACGCCTACTTTCCAGCCGTTAATGCACTTCCAGCACGAGGAAATCTTGTGCGATGCGGTCCAGCTGTTCTCCATGTGTCCGATCTTCCCACCCAATGAAAAGCTGCCACGTGTCTCTCTATTTCTCGTAGCTAATCACATGGAGACACGTGGCATGCGTAAAAAGAAAAAAATCAGAAACGCGTAGAACGGTTTTCACACGTGTTGTTATTTTAATTCCCCCATGTATTGTTGTCCCCACTGATAAAAAAAAGAATAATTGGAAAGAGGGGATATATTTTGTACGCAAAAATTAATTGGGGAGTTTGTTTTCAGTTTAGTTGTTTTCGTTTTAGTTCCGAGTTTTACATTTTTTTCTCCTCACCATTTTCTTTGTTTTTTCTTTCTACGTGTTTTATACAACACGAAGAACGTTAATTAACAGTTTTTGTGTTGTAATTTTTTAGGAAAATAGAGAAAAAGAAGAGAACGAAGAAAGAAGGAAAGGGAAGAAATTAATTTTTCATCGAGGAATCGTGAAAGAGTTTCTCCTAATCTTTTTTCTTTTAAATTTTATTTCTCTGGAATGTTTAATTGTTGTTGTGTTATAATTTTAATTTCTGCTATGAACTAATTTATTTATTCTAGGGTTGCAGTGTAGCTTAAATTATGAAACTTGAATTAATTATTTTTGAATTAATTATTTTTGAATGATTTATGGAACGGTTTTAAGTTGTTTATTTTATCTGTGTTTAATGCATTTAATTATCAGAAGATTAATTAATTAATCTGTGACACTTAAATAAACTTAGAAAAGGAAATTTTGTATGTTGCTCGTGATAAAATAACGTATATATAAGGGATAGGAATATACTTTAATTGTATGTGTAACTATTTGAGAACTTAGAACTTAATAAATCTGGTTGAATTTAATTCTCATAGAAATATAATGAATTACTTTAACGAGATGTGTCTGTATGGAGCTCGGAAGAGATATATGGATAAATTAGGAGTTCTTGGTTAACAATTTAAAATACGATAACATAAATCAAGATGAAATATAATGATTCAAATGGATTAATTTGGTGAAACTGCAATCCTAGAATTTTCTTGCAATCTGTTATAAAAATTAGTTAGTCAAACTGCATCAAATTATTGACTGTTTGGATAAAATTAGATTGAAATAATTTTAATAATTAACGAATACTAGTAACAAATCTCCGTGGAAACGATATTTTACTTATCATATTATTACTTGTGACCGTGTATACTTGCACGATTTTGTGTTCTCCAAAAAGATAACAACTAGCATAATAAAAGACATGTAAAATTTTATCCACTCTCTGTCCCAAAATAGCCCTTATGGTGAAATCAAAAGCATTGCTCATAATTTCAAAGGGTAAAGGCCAATCAGGTGCTATGATAATAGGTGCATAAGTTAATTTTTCTTAAAAGGTGTTAAAAGCAATAAGGAAATCATCATCAAACACAAAGGAGATCCTTGGCTAATAGATTACATAAATCATGACTTATTTTAGAAAAATATTTAATAAATCTCCTATAAAAACCTATACGTCCTAAGAAACTCCTAGTTCCCTTCACAGTAGAGGTGACAATTTAGCAATTAAATCAATTTGTTTTAATCACTTATATACCTTTATTTGATATAATATGTTTTAAGACAATAACTTATTTAACCATAAAGTGACTTTTCTCCAAACTAAAAATTAAGTTGCACTCAATTTATCTTTCTAGAATTAAACTCAGTTTATATAAACAATCATCAAAAGAGTTTCAAAAGATAGAAAATTCATCCATGAATACCTCAATGAATTTCTCCACCATACTAAAATTATAGACATCATGTATCTTTGGAATGTGGCTAAAGCATAGCATAGACCGAAATGTGGTCTTTTCTTGATCTTTATGTGCAATTAGTACCTAGTAATATCTTGAAATACCATCAAGAAAATAATGAAAATCATGCCTATCTAATTTTTCTAACATTTGATCAAAAGTGATCTCTTATTGTACAAATTAAGTTCCCAAAAGTCAATGCATATCCTCTATCATGTGATGACTCTAGTAGGAACTAACTCATTCTTATCATTTCTTACTACTATAATGCAAGATTTATTAGGTTGCACATGTATTAGACTAACCCATTTTCTATCAACAATAGCATAAATAACTCCAACCTCTAAGAGTTTTCAAATTTTAGTTTTCACTACTTCTTGAATAACAAGGCTAAGTCTTCTATGGGATTTTCTATTAGGTTTGGTATTGTCCTCTAAATTAATTTTATGCATACATATAGTTGGACTAATACCTCTAATATCTTCAATACTTCATCCTATAGTTTTATTGAATTTTTTAGGCACCTTAACAAGTTCTTTCTCATAGGTTTTGGTTAAAATGGATGAAACAATAGTTGGATAGGTATCCGCTTAGTATTTTATAACCCAGATAGGGTCTTAGATAAATCTAAGGGTATACTAGGTTTCTCTATTGATTTAGCACTACCTAAAAATTCATGGTACCCTTTAGTCTCTTCATCTAAGTCTTCCTCTATCCTATTAACAATTAAAGCATACTGAAGTTTATTCTTCATCTTAGTCTATAAAAAGGTATTTTGAGCAAGTGTATCCACACAATCAATAAATGATCACTCATCATACATAGAAATAGAAGGAATAGGATAGGAATCAAAAAATTTGAATTTAAGAGTCTTTTCTAAGACTATCATAGTTAATTTCCCATTATGGATATCTATAATAGTTTTAGTTATGGGCATGAATGGCCTATTAAAAAGAATAATGTGGTCCTTGTCCATTGATTGGTTTTCAAGCATATCCATTATCACAAAGTCAATAGGTATTATTAGTTTATCTACTTGTACAAGCAAATCCTCAACCACATACTTAGGATATTTAATAGACCTATCAATTGATTGAAGAGACATGGTTATGGGCTTCAACTCTCCCAAACCTATTTGAAAATATATTAAGGCATGAGATTAATACTTTCCTCTAAATCTAGCATAGCCTTAACCACTTTTTTATCTCCTATTGTAATATCATCAATAAAATTACTAGATCCTTCAATTTTTGTGGAAGGTTTTGTTGAAATATTGCACTAGCATCTTTTCATAAAACTACTCTTTTATTAACATCATACTTTCTCCTCTTAGTGTTCTATCTTTAAAAACATTTGCATAGGAATTCACATTCCTAATGACATCTAAGAGGGATAAATTAATGTTAACCTTAGAAAGCATATTAAATAAGTCAAAAAAATACTTATCTTGTTTAATGTTCTTAAGATGGTGTGGGAATAGTATGGGTGGTTGATATGGTTTTATCACCATATGTAATATAGATGGGTCATATGACTTTACAATTGTTTCATTTCTATCCATACCTTTCTTGGGATCCCAATATCATTAGGAATTTCAAACTTTTCTCTCGATATGCTCGGATGCTAGTCGATTAGTTAACCTGTTGACTTATTATTTGGTCAGTAGGATGCTCTAATTGGATAGTCAATCTGACTCCCTTCGATGGCTCGATAGGTCTCTCATATCCCATCCTCCCTATGATGAACAGTCCTTAACTAGGTCCATATTTCCATGTCTGGAACCATCTACACTTTTTTCATTCACTCTCAATAATTTTAGAGTTTCATCATCATGCCTAGAGTCTTATGTGTGGTTTCTACTATCAAGCTTGGGGCTTTTAGGGCCAGATTTATCAAATCCACTATAGAAAAATATAGCACCTTTAGATCCTTAAAAAATGATGCTATTTTTCTTAATGTTCTTGGTGTTCATGAAAATATTCAAGTCTATCTAAAGAGAAAATTAAAAAAGAAGGATTTTGATCCACTTACCAAGGCTAAACTACTACACAATTTTTCTTTCAAGGTCCTCCATTCCAAAGCTTTGGCTTTCGACTATGAAGAATGAGATGAGTAAAGTTAAAAGTAACCAAGTCTATATATAAATTTCCAAGCTTAATCTCAAACTTTCATTCAGCCTCTAGTCCAATGGTCTAGATAAGAAGGAGATATAGTAGAATCAGACCAAGAAGATATCAGTTTTGTGAAGTCTAATTTGCAACCCTTGTTGACTTTTTCTCCCAAGGTTTGACTGGTCATAACTTCTTAATTGGAACTCCGATTGAGACATAAATAGATGTCGCAAAGTTTATGACCCCAAGATTAACATAGTAAAAATAAAATTGGGATGGTAGCTATAAAGAACAATCGGGACATCCCAAGACCAGATGCTACTACATCGCTCTACCCAAGTGATCAACTAGACCACCTACCTTGCCGAAGATGGCCTAAGATGTCTAGTAGGCTAATGTTTGATGAAAAACAATATGGTACGTGTGACCCAATTTTATTGATCCATATCATTATTGAAAAGTTATTTGGGTATAGCCAGCACACAGTCAACTTAGATTTGATTCAAAACAAGTCGTTTATGGTAAGTTATTTATTTCAAAATATAAATATTAATGACTCAAATCCATATTTATAGAAAGTTATTAATATATTAAATAATTTATATTAATTATTTAATATTCAAATTATTATATTAATTTTAATTAATAAGTATAAGTAATTTACAAACTTAACATTGACTCAAGTCTATAAATAAACCATCTCTACCTCAAAAAGGTACGCATAAATAAATACTCAAAATTCTCCAAATCTTTTATAATCTAAGCTCATTCGTATAGAAATTAACTTAAATATTAAAGTGGATACGACACTCTACGGTGTTGTTCCTTTTGACATGCTTGCTACTGACTTACAAGATCGACGTGTCTGCTAGTGACTTGTATGATCGACGTGTGAAGAATGTGATAAATACAAAAATTAAGTTAAACACAAAATACACATTGAACAACATTTTTAATAGTAGTTACAAGATATTATTTCCTTTTTCTATTAAAGAAAAGATCAATATTATGGTTCTCAATAATAGTAGTCTCCAATCCATCTATATATACGTATCATAAAGTATGGTTTCAATTTTTGCATTTGACCACTGGCTTGGGATAGCTGAGTTGGTACTGCAACTAGTGTTACATGTACTCAAGGGTAGAACATCATTGAGGTTATATGGAGCTATAGCCCCAGCCAAAAGAATTTACAAAAAATTAATTACATGTACGCATCTAGTATTAAATAAATATTATATTTATAATAATACATTTCTTCTAATTTTTTGTGTATATTTTGGTATATCTTGTATGTTTCAACAATTTTTAGCAGACATGTAGACACAAATGACATAAATATATTTTGAGTAAAATGGTCTAACAGGATATTGGGTTATATACTCAGTATAACTAACTGTTATATAAATATTGTTATACTGCTACTTGTCAGATATTTTTGTAGCACACGTTTATGGCCATGATTGCACTTAGGTCTCTATAAATAGATGATGGCATGGAATTGTAACTAACATTCTGTGAATACATTTTGGAAGTTTCAGTTTTCTCTCTTCAACACTTTCTTGTTTTCCTTGGTATTAGAGCCAACAATGGCTAACAAGGGGAGCTTTCGTGATGCTCTTAACAATTGTCTGCTGCCATCTGTAAATCCTATAACAAGGGATATTAATGGTGATTATAGTCAATTTGGAATCACAGCTCCAAGAGTGAGTTTAATTGATATACTTGTTCATGGTTTAGCAAGAGTGTTACTCTCTTGGTGAAGCTTGATGATCACCTTCCCTAAAGGGCTCAAATGTTGAGCTATGTAAAGGCCTATAATCTTGAAGGCTTTCTTGATGGTTCTACTGTGCAACCATAAAAACTTCTTGGTGATTCCCTTAATCCTACTTACATGAATTGGTGTAGGTTAGATTCAATTCTAAAGGGATTGTTCTTTGGATTTGTTTCCATTGGTAAAAGCAGTTTGATTTTGGATGTTGAAACTGCTAGAGATATGTGGCAGAATCTTGCTAAAGCTTTTTATGCATCCTCACAGTTGCAAATGCTACGTAAATATGGTCTCTCTGTGTCAGATTACATTATCAATGCAAAGAATTTGGCATATCAGTTAGCAGCAACTGGTAATCCTATTTCTGAAAATGATTTGTTGTTATATGTACTAAATGTTGGCATATCAGTTTCTACCCTTCATAGTCATCTTGAAGAATATGAAAGAATGTTACTTAGAAATTCATCTTTTGAGCAAGAACATATTAATGCCAACATTGCACATGTGAATAGATTTCAATATGGTAATGGTGGAAATTCTAAGAATTCCTCAACAACAAAAGTTCTTCTCAACCAAAAGGGAGTTTACAACAATTTCTTTACCAACAAAGTTCATGGCCAAAAACAATGTCGAGTAATTCTGAAAATAATCTGAACTTAGGGTTTTGTGGTTCAAACAATGGTATTAGAGGAGTGATAGATGTATAAAAGTAATGTTGACCTCTCCTAATATCTTAAGCTTTTTGAAGAGTTGATTTTTCAACAACTATTAACATAGTATCAGAGTTAGAGATCATGTGTTCCGGACTCAACAACCTTAATTGTTGAAGTATTTGTCTTATATGATATATAGAGCTAACACTTGTAGGAAGTTATAAATATATAAAAGTATATTTAACTATCTTTCCAATAGCTTAAGCTTTTGGGAGAATTGATTTTCTAACGACTTCTAACATTGGGGTATTTTTGTTCATATATTTGGCAAACATTATTTAATTACACATATAGAATTATAATAGTAAATGTTATATAAATATATTTCTTAAGTCAATGTGTTGTAATCTAAAAATATTTTATATATTTAAATTTTATTCAAGATAACAGAATTTCAGTATCAAACATTATAAGAATTAACATAAAAAAAGAAGCATGCTTAGAAACTTCAAACTAAAGCTTTTAAAGTTTTTTTTCATTTATATTTTCAAATTTTTGATATTTTATTTAACTTTAAATTTTAATTTTATTTGAACATTTTGTAATATGAAAATCTTAATATTTTTTCCATCGTTTTCATTCATTTTCATCCCTACTATAAACCCAGATCCTTTCATCATTTCAAGAAAATTAATGAAACAAGCACAAACAAAAAAATATATTTATATGTGTTGATCTTGTATTTTTAAATATACTTTTAAGATTAAAATCATAAATCATATTTTATTCTTTATATTTTAATATGTTTCTTTTAGTTTTAGTTTTAACACTTATACATGTATGATATTAATACTTATTAAATTATTATATTTTTATATTTTAATTTATATAAGATATTTTTTATAATAAATTATAAAGCACTAACTCTATTAATATTTCTCTCTTGTAACATAACATAGAAATTTTGTCTTTTATTAAGAACAATCCATCATAGATATTACCCTCTTACTAAATTTATATCATGATATATTTATTATTCTTAAATATTTAAATATAGTTCTCTATTTTGTATAAACAAATTATACTTCAGTCCCATCAAAATAAATTCCTAACTACACCCCTACATGCATTGGGTTACGAGTTCAAATTGTGAGACTAAAACCATTTGAATGAGCACCATTTGCTTAATGGTATTCTATATATGTCGATAATCGAAAGGTTAATAAAAGTGACCATTCCTTTGTCACGATAAGTTTTTTATGTTTTACAAAAAGAAAAAAGGGTTTTGCATTTAATGTTGGAGTCCTACTTTGCCCAGGGAAGCCAGCAATGTACTGGTTATAAGTCTAGGTGATCCCTTTCTTAATAAGTGCATTTTGAGGGAAACATTAGACTGCTCAGCTTTTAATTTGGTATCAGAGCAGGTCCCTGGGGGTCTCGATGTGCCTGCTCCCCTGAGTTTCCCGATGTCTGGTTGTTGTGCCGATCGGGTATCGGTCTTTCCGGTGTCCTCATTCGATGTGAAGGGGAGTGTTGGAGTCCCACATCGCCCAGGAAAGCCAGCAATGTGCTGGTTATAAGTCTGGGTGACCCATTTCCTAATAAGCACGTTTTGAGGAAAACATTGGACTGCACAACTTTCAATTTTTAACATATTACAATATCTTATAGAGCTTGCATGTACTTTGTGCTAACTAAAAAGGTGGGATAATATTGCAATAAAAATAATTTTACATACAAAATATTAATTAAACTATACATATGATCTCGATCCATTTCAACCTTAATTCTTTTCCGTTCTAATTAATCTCTATTATACATATATAGTAGTTTAGTAATTGTGCCATGTGGGAGAGAACCTAACCCTAATCAAAAGACAAATTTAACAAATACATCATCAAGATAAAAATAGCTCATCTGTATTGTCATACAAAAACATAAGCTTCTCGTTCAAAACTTCACATTCCACACTATATTCTTCTTCTACCTGTTAGAAAAAAAAACACTAATTAGCCTTATTTTTTACCAAACAATTAGATTCATGAGGTATAAAATTAAAAGAAGTTGAGAGAGAAAATTTGATGAGAAATTAAATAATTAATCACCTTAAGATGTAAATTATGGAAGACTCTGCCTCCAAAAGACTCAAAGGAAGAAGCATATAGTATTGAAAGCCCATGATCTTCCTCTAAAATATGAAGTATTTTAGACAATTGAATTTCGTTTCCCTTATAACTAGATACTTGAATTCCAACTTCTCTATCAATAAGTTGACTTGCTGATACAGAAGAAGATAATATTGAACTCTGACTTTTATTTTTCATCATCGTCTTCTTTTCAATAATATTGTTTTCATGATCATGAATATCAGGATTTGCTTTATTATTATCGATTAATCTTGAAGTCTTTGATAAAAGCTCTTCCAATTTCCCAGTTAATCCCTGAACTTTCTGTTGTAACTCCGGTATATAGTGTAACACTTTTGAAATAGTGGCTGGAATGCTCAATTTTTTCTATTAACAATAAATCAAAATTTTCCAATTAAGTTGTGAATACTGATTACATATTTAAAATAATAAACGAAGAGATTAATCCAATTAATAATATTATTGAGAGAAGAAAACAAGAACAAATTACTTTCTCAAATTTTATTCTCCACTATATATATCCATCTATCTCAAACATTATATATATATATATATAATCTTTTTAAAGAGCTATACTAATTACGCATCTATTAGATTTGAAACCCTACCTCACAACTCTTACAATTCTCTAATTGAAGAACACGTCACTGGATTATACATTCTTGGGTATCTCAAATAAAAATTAACGAAAGCAAATTATATAACAAAGGAAATAAAAAAAAAATATGTACCTTATGCTGGGATGGTGGAAGAAGAGAACGAAGAGAGGAATAAAGATGATTGATCTTCTTACGACGATCACGCTCACTAGCATTGTGGTTTTCCTTTTTCACCATGGAAAGGTCACCACTAATTCCCGTTGAGGGTGTAGAATGATCGAGTTCAACATGTTGCTCCAAAGATGGTGTGATGATATTATTGTTATTGTTGGTGTTCTTGTTGTTAGGATGAAAATAGGACTCAGAAGTATAAGTTTCTGAGTGATCTCTGAAGAAGTAGTTCTGGTCTTGGCTAATGGAATCCTGATCTAATGGCCATCCAGTAGTACCAGTACTAAACAAAGCAGGAGATAATGTTAACATGGTTTGATAGCTAGTACTGAGATTAATTGATTAGGTTTTGGATGTTTAAGATTTCTTTGCCAATAAAAGGAGATAACTACATGCGTATTTATATATACACACCAATAGAGCAATATACAAGATTTATTTTTGGTATATTTATTCATATGAAGAGAGAAACTTAGTGTTTGTATTATATAAATAAAATTGTTATCGTGACATTGATGGTGACATCCCAACCTCTCCTATATTATAAAAAAATCAATTCCTATTGGTTAATGATTTTAATTCTTTATGTTATAATTAATTCTAAAATTACCTTACGTATAATTTTACATTATATATAGCTTGAGCTTGTATTTTAAGTTTTATACATGTATAATATGGTCAAAAATGATTATTTAAATTAAGTAAACTCAAATTATATTATGAACTTTCATAAAATTAATTGTTATGTATATTATTATGACTTTGTTTTAATTAATTTTAATCATTTTTTTAATCTTTGTTACTTTGATAAGATTTGTGGCTAAAACATATTAATGGTTGAAGTTGAGATAGCATCAAAATTGAGAAAGTTTTACAAAGAAATTGTTCATAGATAATGTTTGTGTTCATTAACTTTAAAGAAAGTATTGTTAGAGGATTATTTATTAGATGAGACAGTATAAATTTAATTAATTTATTAAAATGATCATAGAATTCTATTTTGTAAAATAATAGACTTATAATATTTCACTTTTCAACTTCAAAACTAGAGCAACACAAGTCCACTTTATCGAAGATTAAAGTATAACTTCATTTAAAGTAGCGGACTTGTGCAACTCTTTTTCTTTCTTTGTATTTATACATATGAATACGTATAATTCAAACATAAATAATAGTAAAGAAGTTGCGTTATATTTTAATAGATGTGTTCGTTTTGATTTAATATATTTTAATTTTAGCTATATGAGTTTCCATGATGGAAGTATGGAGCGTCCATTCAATACAATGAACCATGTGATAAATAGAAATCCAATTATCATGTATTATTTTGTTGGTTTTTTAACCAAATTAAAAATCCATTATTGAAGCACTTAGAAAAACTAAGGTGGGTACATATAATGATTTTAATTCTTTATCTTATAATTAATTCAAAAATCTTTTAAGTTATATATATATATATATTACATTAAGTTTGTTGTATTTACACATGTGAAGGTCAAAAATGATAAATAATTTATCAAAAATGATCAATTTTGTCTAAAATTGTTTGTATGTTATTATGAATTTGTTGTAATTAATTTGTGAATAATACTTTTTTATCTTCGTTACTTTGATAAGATTTTTGACTAATAGGATATTGGAGGTTGACCCGATGAGTATATTAAAATGGGAAAAGTTTTGCAAAAGATGTGTTAGATAATATAAGAATGGTTTCATTCACAATTTGATTTATTTTTATGTATTAGCCCATTTTAATTGAATCACAAATAGTATTATCTCACATATATATATATATATATATATATCAATTTAACTTTTGAGTGGTTATACCTACATCAAGTTGTTAGATTTAACACGTGTTGATGCCCATTATTGTTAATATTAAGTATAATTTTTCTCAGTGGATCTATGAGATGAAATAAACCATTAAAACCTTGAACCACTGTATATAGGGTGGTGTTTGTTGTTCAATCTGATACTTAATTCAGTAACAAAATGATGAAGAATATTATTTATACCTCGCTTTGTGATTGAATGGAAAGAAAGTGTTTAATTGTGATTTTTTATTATGAAATCTGAGTTATGATAAGATCTTTGTGAATGTGTGCATATGTGAATATATATATATAAGAAGAAGAGTTAACCTAATACATATTCCTTATCACTATTGGATAACTTGTTGTAGCATCATGGATATCTATCCGTAATTATCTCTTTAAAATAAATACATGATAATTATTAGCCATTTTATCTCTTTATCAAGAGTATCCCGTGATCATGCTTATCTGATGACTCAATGCTTAGTAGGTTTAGATTATAAGGCTTTTTTCTCATTGGGATCACTATTCGCTTGTCACGTGAGATGTACTAAATTACATGCAACTTCAACTCCCCAAACTTATGGCTCTTGGGCAAGAAGGCCTAATTATAATTCTTGTTGGTACTTGAGTTCATGACCCTTTTAATCACATTAACGACATTAGTTCCACTTTCATGTACCCTTTTTACCTTTCCAAGTGGGAGATTTCATGCCATGTTCAACCATTCAAAATGTGTATGATGACTTCCAGTTACTACAGGTGCTTCCAGATTTCCAATTGAACTCCCGGTTATGTCGAAGTCAATGTTGGGGCTTATGAAGTCAACTCTTACCTCTTTTTGGAAGGAAAATTTGAAATTTAAATCCTTGGGTTGGAGCCCATAGGCTTGGTCAAATAGATGTATCCCTTGGATGTGATCCTTGAGGGAAGGATGAGATCACTTATCCTCCTCTATATATACAAGCTCTTCATTCTCTTGGAAAGCTTTTGAGATCCATCATCTTTTACCCAAGAAGTGGAGAGCTATAGTTGATCAAGAAAAGATCTTAGTGCTTAAGTCTACTAAGAGTAAGAGTAGCCAAGAAAAACATGCTTTAATGGTCAGAGATGAGAGTCCATCCTCGAAAAATAAGAGATGCTTTTATAGCTAAAAAGTTTTCTAAGTTCTTCTGAGGTAAAAAGAACTCTTTTAATGGTCCAAGAAAGAAGAGCTCGAGTAGGATAAACTTTGAGGCTTGTTAAAAAGAATGATGATTCTGATAAGGATAATTATAAATAGAAAAAAAGAGGGCATCTAAATGAAATGAATTTCTTTGAGTCGGGAAGTCCATCACATTATTGCATCTTATTTCAATAGATAGAAAAAAAATTGATAAAAGCCATAAAAGTTAAAGTTACTATCTTAAATAGTAGTAATATATGGAAGAGGATGAGAACAATTTTATTGCCTTTATGGTTTCAAAGCCTACCAAGGAACTGTCTTTTATTATCACCAAGACTATTAGATTTATTAGTAATGAAGATGATTATTATGATGAGCTACTGGAAACTTACAATAAGTTCTTTATAGAGCATATCAAGTCAAAAAATGCTCGAAAGAAGGCTTTAGAAAATGGATGAAAAAGATAAAGAATTGAGCATGTTAAGAGTCATTCTTAAGAAAAAGAAGTCTTCGATCAACCAGAACAATGATGATCTCTCCAAGAAAAATGAGATCATGCAAAAGAGATACAATGATATAGTTGTTTAATATGAATCCAACAATACCATAATGAAGTTTCTAGAAGACAATTTGAATAGCTTAGACTTGATTAAGAAAATCAGTGGGTTGCTAGCCCCAACTTACCAAAATAACAAGCACCGATATAGGAAAGAATGTGATAGTGTTGGAAAGTGAAAAAGATTATCTTGTTTTTACTCTTTCTTAAAAGGTTGTTAAGTTAAAGACTCTCCAAGATAAGATTAAGGATTTGTGTTGTTCTTTCATATTCATGGAGGCATTTATGAGAGAAAATGATGACCTAGAAAAGGCTTTGGTATCCAAGTATTATGAGATGGAAAAAAGTTGGAACAATCTAAAGTGGCTACAAAGAGCTTATATTGGGTACTCAAAAGTTGGACGAGATTCTGAGTAGCAATGAGACTCAAGGAAATAAAAGGACTCTTAGGTATGTTGATGAAAGTTACATTTCTTTGAGTGTTGTGCCTAAGTCAAGCATGTTTTTATTTATTCGAAGATGAAAACTGTTGTTGCCTCTTCTAAAGGTAAGAAAAAGGTTGTTTCCCATCCGAGTTGTTCTAGCAAGGTGAATGTTTCACCTCCTGTTGTCTTCTCTCGTCATACTAGTGATAGTCTATTGCCCTTGTCTATATGTTTTCTACCTTCTTGCTACCACTATGGTGAGTGTGGGCATATTAAAAGCTTTTACGATAGAAAAAATCTTTTACCTAATTTTTCAATAGAAAAAGATTTCATTCTCATTATTATGAAAAACTTATATATGATTTCTATAACTTATATAAAAAGGGGCAGTTTTGACGCCATCATCGTTCTTTTTTTCTTTCTAAAAACGAAAATATCAAGACTTTTAAATTTATATTACAAATTTAAAAATTAGATTTTTAAATATAATACGTATAATGACAATATCCAAATTTGATCTTATGCTTTTAAATTTGGTACTTTACCCTTATTACTTGACAATGAAATTATGACCAAATTTTTTCCTAGTTAATAAATTTAAAAAATTTAATTTTTAAAGCACTATTTATGTAAAAATTGAATTTATAATGCACATTATATATATAATAATAATATCAAGACTCTTAAATTGATATTATAAAATTTTAAATTTATATTTTTAAATGTAATACATATAATGACAATATCAGGACATTAACTTATATTTATGAATGTATCACTTTACACTTACTACTTACTACTTGTTATAAATTACACCTAAATAATTATTTTTATGTTAACTATTCAAATAAATTTTTTAAATTACACTTTGTATTTGTATCAATTCTATCATATTTTATTAAATAATTATCTATAAATATAAATTAATTTTATTAAATAATTATTTAAAAACAAATTATATAAATTAACTTATAAGTTCTTGATTCACAGTATTGTATTTTATTTATAAATATTAAATAATATTAGGATCTTCCCAACTATATAGGCCTAAAATATGTGTGTGTTGTTCATCTTCTTATTCTATTAAATATGAGTTTAATCTGACGAGACAGTGATCCTGATTATATTATATTAAAATGATTGAGAATCTTATCCATGAAAGTAAAAGCTATATATAATAAGTGTGAATTAATTTTATAATTGGATTAATTTGTCTTTTGCTTTACTATAAAACTAGAAGTGATAACATGTGAGAGTTACTTGACAAAGTGCAGAAAGCGTGTGGTGTGCATGAAGTACACGAGGCTATGTTAGGCTTTGCTTCTCGTATTCACGAGCTCCCACTCCCTCTTCGTGTGGTGTGCATGGAGTAGACTATCAACTATTCTCTCTTTTGTCTTTTTATTATTTTTTCATTTAGATTAATATTTTTAAAAATTTAAATATTATAATAGAATATTTAAATTTATATTTTATTTTTAAAAATTTTGTTTATATATATATATAATTTGTGTAACAATTTTTTGTGTATTAAGTTTTTGAATTCATTGTCCTGGATGGTACAAGCATTAAAAATTTTATAATTTAACATTATGATGATCACACATTATGTGTGCAATAAATACGTATGTATACGTATCGTAACAACTAATATAATGAGAAGAAAAAATTATTCTCATGAAAATTATTTTATTAAAAATTAATTTTTAAAACTAAAAAAAATAAAAATATTTTTTTGTGTTTTTATATTTTAAGAAAACAAAATTAAAATAAAAAATAAATAAATAAAAATAATTAATTAAATCACATTTGGTAACTAAAATGATATATGAGAGAATATCTAAGAATACTTAATCCCACAATTTTCTAAACATGTGAATCGCTAAAATTTCTCTAATATAATTATCAATTAATTACATGATTAATTGAATCTAACCTAGCATGTATTCTCCTCTCATGTAAACTACACACCGTATAGTAATTAATTTAATCACACTCTCATGCTAATTAAATTACATATTACTCATTAAGTTTATCAATTATGGATATACATAAGAATCATACATCTCTGCTTAGAAACTATGCATGTTATTTAATCAAGATAAATAATTAAATAATTCTCTTAAATTTATTTAATTGCCTCTATAGATAAATTCTGGGTCAAACAATTAATAGCATAAAAATCAGATTAAATAATATAAATAAATTATAATTATAATTAGGATAAAATATTATATCATTATATGGTGAAAATTGGGTTCATAAGATCCCTAGATTAATAAATTAACTACATATAATTGTGTCTATAAAACTTATATTTTTCATAAAGAAAGACATAAAAATTGATAAAAAAAATAGTAGAAGAAGAAATACAATCAATCTCTTAAATTGTAGTATTAATCTTCTCTTGAATCTCTACCGAAATTATGTCCTCTCTTGATTTTTTTTTGTATTTTTTTCTCTTTTTAGCTCCATAAATTGACCAAAATTATGCTAATGATGGCCCCTTTAGGGTTTATGCGGTGATTAGAGGCTTAAATATAACTCAGGTACGATCTGAACCTTCAGATCAAGGGCTACGATCAAAATAAACAAAACTTACAATGCCATCCAATAACAGAGCACGACACATAGTAGGGGAGACCGATCGAGGAAATAGATGGCATGGTGCACGTGTGGAATGTAGGGAGCAATTAGGTGGCAACACGTGGCAGTACAGTTTAACCAATCTCCAAACTTGGATTGAATGTCGTGCGGACATGTGGCGCACAATTCATCCTCTTCACACTTGATGTAACGTGATTTGCTATCCTTGCTTGCATGGTCTCCATGTGAGTTGCCCAATTAACTCCTCTACTTGCGTGACATAACAAGTGGTAGCTCCTGATTGGCCCTATATTAAAATTTCATAAAAATTCCAAAAACAAAATCCCAAAAAATTTCAAAAATTATATTTTCACCGTTTTCACTAAAAAAATTTATATTTTAATATTTTTATCCCCAAAAATACTATTTATTAAATAAAATAAGTAAATATTAAGTAAAAAAAGTGAGCTAATAAATCTACTTTCATAGAGTCATCAAATTATCATGTTTTTATGTCATTATTGGGGAGAAATAGTGTTTTAAATTTTTATTATCAAAAATCTAAAAAATATATTTTATTTTGCAAATATTCTTAATTTATTTTTATTTTCAATTTAAAAAATCCAAAATTTTTAAAAGTGAAAAATAAAGATATTTAGGTTATTAATTGTCTTTGGATATTTTAAATAAAAAATTTAAAATCTTAAAACATTTGAAAAATCTATAATTTTATTAAAAAATCTTAACTATTAATTAACTAAGATATTAAAAAAATCTAAAATATTTTTAATTTAGATATTTAATATATATTAAATTATTTTTGTTTTTAGAATTTGTTTTTAGTAATTTTGTATTTATTTTATATTTTAACTTTATTTTATTTATTTAATTATTAACGCTATTATTTTTTATTTTAGTTTATTTTTGAATTATTTTTGTTAATTATTTTGCTTAGAATTTATGTGAAGTGACATAATTCTTGTATAATATCTTTTATTAACTTATTGTGGCTATTTATTTAACTTATATCATGGTATAATAAATTGTTTGTATCATATATCGTATGTTGTAATTTTTTATTTCACTTGTATAGTTATATAGTGAATTGTTTATATCATATATTATATTTTTATTATTTATATTGTGTTTATTTCTTTTTTTATTTTGTTTTTATTTTATTATTTGCTTTATTTTTATTTTTATTTATCTTTGTTATTTACTTTATTTTATTTACTATTATTTTTGTTATTTATTTAGTATTAAAAAAACTTGATGTCACATAGTTTTTCTGCTAACCACGGGAGAAGGATCTTGGGATACAATTGGGTTGAAGGAAAACATATATGCACAAGGATCCCAATTTTCTCTTGCCTCGAATACTATTTGTTTTGAAAAAGAATCCAAGATATTGATAACTAAACTCTAACTTTTTTTCGACTTAATTTTGATGTACTTCCATTTTTATTTTTTATTTTTTTACATTTTCTGTTATTTTAGTTTTAATATATCATATTTTGTTTTATGTTATTTTTCATTTTATGCAATTCATTTTAGTTTATTTCATTTTATTTTTTTTGTGATCTCATGTTTATTTTATTTATAATTGTTATATTTATAACTCATTATTGAATTCACTACTAAAGACAGTGTTAACTTTAAGTGAATGATTCACAATGCTAGAGGAACTATGATGAACATGACAACTGACTTACCTTCAGGGCGGCCGTAACTAACTTCAACTCAAAACCTTCATCAATAGGCTTGAAAAATTTAGAAGCAATAGAAGTAGAAGTATAAACCTCTTTATTATATTCAATAACAAATTTATCATCAAACAACTTTGTGTTAGTGATAATTTCACTTTATTTCGGGGAGCCAAAAAGCATTTTATTAATAGTAGAGGAAATATTCTAGGTAATCTATTGAATTATTGAGAATCCCAACTTTCTCTTTAATATCTTCCACTTCATATTCTTTCTCAATGAGAGCATAAGTCAAATACACCTTGGCACTTTCAAGAAAAATTGTCTGCTTCTTAAATTATTCATTTTCATCCTTCTGGTCATTTAAAGAATCATGATTGACATACAAAGGAGTAGCTTTATTAATGGTAGAACACTTCAATTGTTCCTCAAGTATCTTCATCTTCTCGATATTTGCGTCAAACTTTTCTTGTAAATCTATACATCTATTTTGAATAACCTCATACCTGTTAGTGAGATCATGTTGTTGATCATTAGTTAAGGAATTTCTTTCCTCAAGATTTTTCTTCAAAACACTTATCTAGATCTCCTTTTCATCTCAACTTTCCAAAGCTTTTTTATGAGCTTTTTTTTATTTGATACGTTCTAACAAGAGTATATTGTATGAATCAAGCAATTCATTATGCTTGTTTTCAACATCAGTTTTAGTTATAGCCTCTTGAACATTTAAGGTGGTTATCGAAGGATCAATGACATTGCTTGAAGTACAAAAGGCAAGAAATTTAATGTTATCCTTATCTTCATTACTAGTGCCATCCGAAATAGTAATGTCAGCCTTCATCGTAAACTTATTTGTGCATTTTTGTTTCTGAAGACAATTAGCTATAATGTGACCAAGATTTCTATATTCAAAGTATTTGATCTTGTTCAAGTGCCCTTTTCTCGATTTCTTAGATTCATTATCTAACTCATCATCAATTTTTATAGATTTTGAGCCTTTAGAACTCGAACTACATTTTCCATACCTCAAGATAAGGGTTTTTTCTTTCTAAAGAATTTTATGAATTTTGGAGTAAGGAAATCCATTTCTTCCTTATCAAGATCAGAGTCATACTCAATTGAAGTGCTATTGTGTCAGTACTAGATCCATTTTCCTGAGCATTCTTGAGCGCTAAATTCTTTCCTACCTCAACAACATTTTGATTGGTGATGAAGTTTGAAGACTTGCAGGTCACTAACAAAATCATTAGCCATTAGGCTTATATATGGACTCAAGCATAGTAACTTAGGCATGAAACTCATAAGGTAGGCTAGCGATGTTTTTCTCAATATGCTTTTCCTCGCTAATACGTCTACCTAAGTTATTGGAACAACTAACAATGTTTGAAAGATATGTATTGAATTTGTCAAAGGTTTCATCCTCTTACATGATACAGAGTTTAAAATCTCTATTCAACTTTAGAATTTGGGATCTTTTTATAACTGTAGTACCTTCATAAGTAGTCTCTAAACGTCCTATGCCTGTTTTGAAGAAGTATGACTCTAAATTCTTCGATATCCATCTGGCGTAACAACCCTGATAATTGTATAAAATCCTTTACTATTCCATTTATATCCCTTACTTTCATCTTTAGTCGGCTCAATCATAGGTTTAGAAATCATAATGTTATCAGGTAGGGTTTTGGTTGGATACGTCCAGCCATTCTCAATAAGGAACCACACACGATCTCCTTATGACAACAAAAAGTTCCTAATTTGAGACTTTCAATAGGCATAGTTCAACCTATTGAAAAGTTGAGGTCTACCTATATTACCTCGTCTTTCTCCTAAATCCATTAGAGATAAAGTGTGTGTGTGGTGAAGTAAGTCAATAGAATTAACACAATAGTGGTTAAGCCCATAAGGGTGCACCGACTCTGATACCAATTGAAAGAATTCATGGCTTGGTACACTATCAAGGTAAGGAGATACATACTCTTTAAGAGCTCATCACTAGCTCACTCAAATAGGAAAATAAATACTTATGCATTTCACACATCAGAAGTAAAAATAATATAATATCAGATAAGCAAATAACTTATGACAATCGATATTATATATCACATAAAAAGCATGTAAACAATAAATGCTTTCTAATCAAATTTTATGCTTTAATATATTGAGATATACATATGTCAAACTCATATTATCAACAACTAATCATGCATAATAATTGATATAATGAGGTAAACCCATATAGAAAATGTATCTATGTAGTAATATACTTAGTTGCTTAAGGCAACCATACAACAACAAATAATTTACTAAACAATAAAACAATTACAACTTTTATACACAATAAACCACTATTACCTTTATCATCTAGGATCTCCATCCAAACTACCTACTGCTAATATGTACTTCTTATTTTTGCAACTTTTTTTTCTACACGCAAACGTGACTATCTTTCATAGCTAGCACCACCTAATGTGGTGTGATTGGAAACCATTAATTAGTAACTAGAAGTGTAACTACTCTCAACCTTATAGGACACATGGTCCACTATAAATATCAAATCGGATACAAGAGACACACAATCAAACCATATACTTACTCAGATAACAATTTTATAAATAACCACAAAATGAACCACTCAAATTTAAGCTTTCCTAAATAATTTTGAAAATAGATATAAATCTCAATGTGAATTTTGGTAGAGTTTTGGCTCTTAAAAAATAGGAGAGAAATAAGAGAAATGAGAGTGTATTTATAGAACTCAGATTACCATCTCTTTAGCCATCGCGCCAACTACCTCGCTAAAGGTTATGGTAAGGGTGGTGGTGAGCTTGTTGGCAAAGTGCTACAAAGTCACATTTTTTCGTTCCAAAAATTATTGAGTACTCTCCATAAATTCCCACACCAAAAATGAACTAAAAACTATAACCACCTACAATACACACTATGAAAATAAACCCCATGGTGAGTGTAAGCATGCTTGCATACAAAATGTCTCTAACTATGTGCATGCATAAATTATTGATCTATAGTAACTAATCTTACACAGAGGAAGAAAAATACGTAATTAAAATAGCATACACCATGCTTTGTACATAGAAAGCCAACACAATGACACAATTTACAACAAGACTTATAATGAGTATGAGCATTATTTAAATAATGTTGATTATACTATAGTAAATGGAACATTAACTATTCAATATGCTAGATGCATATATGCTGTTGATAAGAATAAGGAAATTGAAGCAAAGTATTGGGATAAAATTGCTTGAATTTGGCAATACTTTGTGCATTCAAGACTGATGCCCACTAGACATTACAGTACTATTGATAGAGAAAGGGTTCTTTTATTGTATATAATCGCATCTAAGATGCTTATGGATGTAGGGAATATAATTTTCAATAGGATAAAGTTATCTTCAAACAATCACCATTTGTGTTTCTTTTTTCCCCAATTAATCACTCCTTTAAGCAAGAAAGTGGGGACCTCGCTCAAAAGGTCAAGTTACTTTACAACCTGGTGAATTATTGAAGTTGACATATTTTGATGAACTCACTTCTAGTAGGAGTATTGTCCCAAGAGAAAGAAGAGTCATTCCTCCACCAAGACTATCTACAAAAGAACAACTTCTTAATCTTAAGGAAAGAATGAGTTATAGGGAAGAGTACTAGGATGCCTATTTTTCCTAAAAATTTGCATTCTTGAATTAATAGCATCATGATTAAGTGGGCCATAATAGGTTAATGTACGAAATGGACTAATTACAATTGAGTCATTTGGGGTGGATACAAGCCATTTAGAAACACCCGACTATCGACATTATGATTTCACTTTTGTACCTCCACAAAGATCACAAACTTAACCTGAAAAACAAGGTTTGGATGACATGGAGAAGGAGCTCTAAATTCTGATCTAGAATTTTATGTTTTTATTTTATTTTACGTTAATAACTTTAGTTTTTATTATTTTTGGATAATGTATTTTTTTTGTTTTATATTTATTATTTTGTTTTCTTTCATGTGAACATTATTTAGAATTGTTAAAGTATATAACCATTTGTTGACATTTGTGAGAAGTACACATTTATCTATCTAGGTAATATTTATATTAATGGATGCACCTGCAATTCCATAACAATTCTTGAACAAGATCCATAAATGGATAACGTTTCTATCCATTACTCTTAATCTTTAATTTACAATTGTTTCATTGAGGGCAATGTAAATTATACTCTGAAGGTGGGGAAGTCACATTATAAAATTATGATTAAATGAAATTTTTATATGCTCACATGTACACTTTTTATTATTTTAGGAAACTTTTGGATGATTTTAAAATTATATTTTACAAAATTATCATGTCTTTTAGTTAATTAAAAAATGATTAGCTTTTTACATTGTTAGATTAATTTCAAAAACATTTCATGGAGTAATGTGATAATTAGTTAATTTTTGTCATAATTAGTATTTCATGATTAAATGTTCAAATTTCAATGAGTCAAAATCGATGTTTAGGAATCAAATTATAGATACTACTATGTGACAATATTTTAAGCCATTATCTTCTCATTCTAAGTGATGATATTTTTTTCAACTCTTTTAAACACTCTTCTTATAAATTCTAAATTACTAGATTATCTTTATAGGTCTTTGTATTGAATGTTAGGATTTTTACATCTAATAAAGTATCATATATTTATTTTTATTTTTTAAATTGAATTATTTAAGTAGAAATTGAAAGTATATACTCTTCTATTCATTCATGCATGACTTCTAAAAAGAGAGACATAGATGGGGTTACATAAACCAATGAAAGATAAAAAGACACAAAATAACCATTCACTTTATCATACAAAACACATTAGGTACCCTGCAAAAAAGAAAAATGAAAAATAAGAAAAAGAGAGAAAATGAATAGTATAAACTAAATACTATGACCCAACATCCTTCAAAGTTGTGAGAATTGGCTAAATACAAAAAGGAAAATATAGGCAATAATTCCCAAGAAGTCATTTGCATTTTCTTCATCTTCTAAAGACATATTACTTGATATTTTTATTTGATGAATTTAATTGTTGTATAAAAACAATATGTGATTTCTTTATATAATCCTTTCATTTCATTCCTTTAATGATATCAATATTATACACTTCTTTGATCCTTTTATTCTTTAAACATATGTGAAACTATTAATTCATTTATATACACAAACTCTGTTCGTATATACCTTTGAGTAAGCGCTTGAATCAATAGGATCAACATTATTAAGAGTAAATTTTGTGAGGTTAGTCAAAGCAAATTTAGATTCCTTACACTGAGGTTGGGTAAATTTAATATTGATATATTTTTATTTGAATACGAAAGTGATTTTCACCTAATTATTATAATAAGCCATAAAGGTTTAAAATATTAAAATAACTTATGCTATGGATATTAATTGTAATCTTAGAAAATATTAAAAAGCATGAGAATTTTTATTTTTATTTTGTTTTAAATTTTATTTGTTTATGTGTTGTTTATCTATTTTTGTCATTTGTTTTTAATTTTAATATTTATGAATATCATATCTGAAAAAACCCACAAGACATAAACTCGTCCCCTAGGGCAACCTAGAGGTTTAAAGGCTTGTTACATACGCTAAATGCAATTGTATCAATCTATAAAAATGATTTAGGATAGTTTAATTTTAGTTTTTATTTTTAATGTTTTGTCATTCTTACTAAGAGACTAGCTAGAAGCTAGTTGGGGGTTATCATAAGTGTTCAAAAGCACTCAATATATCGTGATTTTATGCATGTTTAATGATTAAATAGATTTGTATTTTTTTAGTTTTACTATCATTTTAAAAAATCTATATTTTCAAAATCATTGGTATTTTTTTATTTTTTAGGAATTGTAGCTTCAAAGAAAACCTAAAATTGATCAACACTTGAAGAATTATACTTAAAGCACTCCATTACAACTTTAAAACTGAAAAGATAACATATGTAAAGTATTACATACGTTCCCAAAAAAAAAAAGATATAAGAAAATATGGATTTAAAATTGATTAGAACATTGCATGCTGCGGTATGGATGTTTTAAGTGCCACGTAACAAGGCTAACAGATTAAATATAATTTGTCTCAGATTCTATGCAGAGTATGGCGTGAAAATGTTGTGTGACATGGCACAAGTTAATTGGATTGTGTCCAAACCATGTAATAGCCTGTGTATGCCACGTCATGAAGAATTGTGTGCCGCAATGCCAAACTTCTAATCTTTATTTTTCTCCTTTTATGCACCTTTAAATAGGACCTAATTTGAATTATATCTATCATCCCTCATGCTTTCTAATCCTTCTTAGTTCTCTCTAAGATTTTTATCTTTTCTTTTAGTAGTTTTTAAGTTCTTCTCTCAATTGAGAGTTGAATAAATTTTAGTTTATGTAATAGGCTTAGATTCAATTCAATAAACAATACAGTGATTCTATTTGAAGGTTTTCCAAAATAGAAATAATAATGAATTTTTGTTAAGGTATATTTAAATGTATTTGAAGATTCCTTGTAGAAAAATTACACAAAGGTCAATTTTTCTTAGGACTCAAATAGGTAATTGGGACCTAGATGAGGGGTGAAGCTACCAACCTATGAAATATTTTTGTGAGCTTTATATCAATTCAGCCTCACAAACGTGAATTAAGCTATTTACATAGTGGAAGTATAAAAAATCCTACTCACAATTAAAAAAACTCAACAGATACATAAACAACAATCTGCAATAAACACACTAATGACGGTATGACTCACAGGCTCTTATTCAGACTAGCAAAAAAAATATGCATGGAAAACAATTAATAGCATGTGAGACAAGAATGCATACTAAATAATAAAGGATTTTCAATCACTTCAAGACTTCATATGTTAGAACATGTTCAGTCTGACAGATGGGACATAGTAGGGTAAGGATATACAAACTCTTTAAAAACTCACATCAAGCTCGTATACATATAATAGACATAGATAAATTAATCAGAGAATGGGCAGATTAATTTACAACATAAACAATGATTGTAAAGCTATAGGTATGCTACATAGAAAGGAAAGAAAGCATGCAAAAAAATATAAAAAATGAGATTTCAAATTAGAGTATAGTACTTCTAGTATGTTAGAACATATATGATAGAAACTTATGTTATACTAACATACATATTGATCAAGCATAACAACATTAAAAGAGTCCAAGACTCAATACACAATCAGGATAAAGAGATACTGATTCCTTAAGGACTCAGCTCAAACATGAAAATCATAGAAAGGAAAACATAAGATAGATAAACACAATTGTAGAAAATATAATCAAAGATTAGCAGTATAATAAGACACTAGATACAGAATTCCATAAATGGAAAGTTGGTGATAAATATCAAAAGCTTTATAATCAAAGTTAAAACTCGAGTTGATCACCACACACGAAGTGTGTCCAATGAATATGTAAGTATATGTATCCCAAAAAGTAATATAATGATAAAAAAATATCGTTCCTACGAAGATTATTTTATTAGAAACTAATTTTTGAAACTAAAAAATTAAAAATCAATTTTTTTTGTGTTTTTATATTTTAAGGAAGCAAAATTAAAATAACTAAAAGTAAATAATAATACTTAATTAAATCATATTTGGTAACTAAAAATATATATGAGAAAATATCTAGGAATACTTAATCACCTAATTTTCTAAACATGTGAATAGCTAAAATCCCCCCAATATAATTATCAATTAATTACATGATCAATTGAATATAATCTAGCATGTATTCCTCTCTCAAGTAAACTACACATAATAGATTAATTAATTTAAACACACTATCATGCCAATTAAATTACATACTACTCATTAAGTTCATCAATTATGGATCACATACATAAGAATCATACATCTCTGCCTAGAAACTATGCATGTTATTTAATCAAGACAAACAATTAAATAATTCTCTCAAATCTATTTAATTACCTCTATATATAAATTATTGGCCAAACAATTAATAGCATAAAAATTAGATTAATTAATATAATCAAATTTAATTTATAATTGGGGTAAAATATTATATCATTACATGATGAAAATTGAGTTCATAAGATCCTTAGGTTAATAAATTAGCTACACATAATTGTATTCATAAAGATCATATTTTTCATAAAAATTGATAAAGAAAATAGTAGAAGAAGAAATGCAATCAATCTCTTGAATTGTAGTGTTAATTTCCTCTTGAATTTTTCTATATTTTTAGCGCCAAAAATTGACCAAAATTATGCTAATGATGGCCCTTTAGGGTTTATGGGGTGATTAGGGGCTTATATATAGCTCAGGTGCGATCTAGACTGTCAGATCAACTTCAGATCAACGGTTGAGATGAAAACAAGAAAAATTGATAGCTCTAGCAAATCACTTCATGACACGTGGCACATAGAATTCAATGAGCGAATCAGAGAGCAACGTATGGTAGGGGAAAATGGTCAGAGTCAACGACCGCTGAGTCATCACCACATGGCGAAACATGTTTCACAAAAATGGATGGCATAGTGGATGGGTGGAATGTGGGGAGCAATGGCATGGCAACACATGGTAATACAGGTTGACCGATCTCCGAACTCGGATTGGACACTATACTAACACATTGTGCACGATTCGTCCTCCTCACACGTAACTTAACATGATTCAATATCCCTACTTTGGTGGCATCTATGTGGCTTTCCCAATCAGCTCATATGCTTGCATGGAATGCCGCGTGGTATGTACTAGTTGGCCCTACATTAAAAATTCATAAAAAATCCAAAATATTATATTTTCACCCCTTTTCACTAAAAAAGTTATATTTTAATATTGTTTACTCCAAAAATACTATTTATTGAATAAAATAAGTAAATATTAAGTAAAAAAGTACGCTAATGACTCTACTTTCATAGAGTCATCACACTTCCAAACTTAACTCTTTGCTTGTCCTCAAGTAAAGCCCAATATAACTAAATAAAATAGCATGGGTAGTATATTCATAAATATACTTCTATTAGTGCATGCATATTTCACGAAAACTATCTCTCTTAAAAGCTATACAATCCTATGATAAAGAGGTTCACATATTCATCAATCAATATTCCATCAATACAAGGATATGCAAGGTTTTTGACAAATTGATTTGTGTGTATATGTTGTACATGATATTATCCAATGCACTCATGAAATCAACATATATAAGTATACTAATCAATTCAATCTTAGAACAAGTATTATAAGTCTATTTTCACATCCCTCTCCACTAATATAAATACACACTTAGCTAATGATCAATAAGGACTTTACATAGTTGTAATGTAAGGCTTAGATGGGGGTCGATAAATGAAGACACTTAGGCTCTTTCTGCACCTTGGCTTTCTTTTTTTAATCATGCGCTTTTTAACTAAAATTGAGCTTTTACTTAATGTTTTGTTGCACCCTATTTTGACATTATTTTCATATATTTTTTTTCACATCTCTTTTCTCTCTATTTTTTTGTAACTTCATAACACCCTAAACTTATTTTCAATTATATTTTCTTTATCGTTAGAGGGATAATTTTGTGAGTTTTGCTTCTTCTTTTTTTATAGGGTGCATTACATTTCACCTTACTCTATAGCATAACACATGATTGCATTTTTCTTTTCTTTTCATACAAGCTAAAGGTGTAAGGTTAAAGGTAATGCTTATTAATTAGGCATAAAATGTGGCTTAAAGATATGAATGGTTCTTTGTTAGGCTCAAATAGGTGACTAAAGATATTAAAAATGGATAGTTTGAAAGACTCAATTGATCCAAATAAGGCCTAAATCATTTCTCTTGCTAAATACTATTTAGGATTTTGCCTCAAGGGATGATAAAATAGATTCTAAAACTTGGTAGATCTCATCAACTCACTACAAATTTACTCTCAATAAGCACACCAAAATCAATCCTAAACATATGCATAAAAATTTGAATCAATCCAATAAAACTAGCAAGCATATCACATGATTAATGTAAATATCTTAACAAATATGTTACATTCCTTATCCTAGTCATGACAACCAATTTTTATCATTGATTTCATCGATTTATATCAAGCATGCATGAATTTAATTTCCATATATTTATCAATTTTTACCCAAATCATGATTAAAAAAATCCTGAGAATTACAAAACATTTCCTAAAAATTTAAAATGCATAGTAAATACTAATGTAGAGAATGAAGTTCCCTCCCCTAAACTTAAATTACACATTGTCTCCAATGTGCAAATATAAATATGAAAAGGTAAAAAAAAACTCCCTTATATATGGCACACCACATTTGTTATCGAAATGCTCATTCTTGTTGTGTCATTACTCTCTACATTTATTCACCTACAAAATGAAAACAATAAAAATATAAGTAAAATAACATTGGGTTTCCTCCCAACCAGCATCACATATAACGTCCTTGACTAGACAGTCATATCAAGTCCTAAGGCACATCCCTTTGTATCCATTTACTTTTGAGTTTTCCTGGAAACAACTTGAGTCTTGATTTTTTCAATAATACTTTATGTTTTGACTTGAAAACATGGTGCTCTATTCTCTTCTCATGCTATATATTTCTTTCTTTTTGAACTTTTTGGCATTCTTATAAGCACTCCACCATAACTCATCCAATTTATGTATTTCTAATAGTTTCTTCACCTCTCCATTGAAATCTCTCACTTTTATAATTGACTAGGGATATAAGGGTAAAAGTGTGGGCTTTAATCTTAGTGGCTCTTCAATTGATAGTTTAATCTTAGATCCTATCCCAAAAAATTTCATAATTGCCTTTGATATATACATGAAAGGCATGTCCTCTAAAAAGTTCACACAATCTATAATATCAACCTTCGATGCCATACTTTCAAAGTTAAAACAAGTTGAGTTGTTTTCTGGTGATTTTATATCCTTGTTTATAACATCAAGTATAATAGTCTTAAGTGTGGGCGACTCAACATATTGTTTTAAGTTGTCTCCACATTCAGTAACATTTATCCTCAAGCATTCATTAGCATTATCAATATTAGGGGGTTCACATTCTTCAAAAACTTTAAACATTATTTGTTCATCTTGCAATCTCATTGTAAGTTCACATTTTTGTACAATAATGAGTGCTCTTTCGATTGCTAAGAATGGATGTAAAAGTATGATAGGAATGACACAATCCTCCCCCATGTTTAGCATAATGAAGTATGTTGGAAAGATGAATTTTTCTATTTTTACTAGCACATCTTGTACCACACCTCAAGGTTTCTTAATCAATCTATCTGCTATTTGTAATGTTACTGAAGTGGCTTTGGCTTTTCCAGCCCCTAATCTCTTAAAGACTAATAACGACATAAGGTTAATGCTAGAACCCAAGTCACATAATGCTTTCTCAAAATGGATGTTCCTAATTGTACAAGGAATTTCAAAACTACATGGATCTTTCAACTTTTGGGGTAGTTTTCTAGCAAGGATGATACTACAGCCTTTAGTTAAGGTTATTATTTCATTATCTCCAAGCCTTTTTTTCTTAAATAAGATGTCCTTCAGAAATTTGGCATAAGAAGGCATCTATTCAAGTGCATCTGCAAATGATATGTTTATATGCAACTTCTTGAAGACTTCTAAAAATTTTGAAAACTGCATAACTGACTTTTTCTTTTGCAGTCTTTGAAGGAAAGGAATAGTGGGTTTGTAGACGTTGTTCTTTTTTAGTTGAATTATTTCCTTGTCATTACTTTCTTTATCCTTTAATTCCTCCTCATCATTTTTAGTTTCTAGTTCCTCCTTATGATTTGGGTCTCATGTTCCTTCTCTAAAGTTTTATCACTCCTCAAGTCTATGGCGTTGCAATGGTCCTTACATTCTCTTCTTGGGTTTACAATTGTGTCACTTGGAATTTTACCTTGAGGCCATTGACTTATAGCTTGAGTAAGTTGCCCCATTTGGTTCCCCAAATCTCAAATTGAAGTATTTCATCATCCCTATTAAGTCATTTGTATTGTCCTCAGTAGATGGCTTCTTTTCTTGGGCTTGTACTTGTTGTGATGGTTGGAAACTAGGTGGTGAAAATTATTGATGGTTGAATTGATTATCACCCTGATTGTTGTTATTACAAGGGCAATTCGGATGATGACTCCATCCTAGGTTATATATATTTGGGTATAGATTATTGTTTTGATTCACATTACGTATATAGAATACTGATTTAGGATTATTTGGAAAATTATCAAATAAATAGGCTCCATCACAAAACACACATGATACCCTTGAATCTTGGATCTGGTTTATACTCATTGGAAAGTTTTTTACCTTCAAAATATTTACCAAATATGACACTTGAGTTGTAAGTGCCATGATATCATTTACCTCGTGCATTACACCCACTATTCTTGTGGCTATCATTCTATCCATTGAATATTGATAATTATTGTCAGCCATTTTCTACTATATGTTTCTAATAACACTAAATGATTAGTCTAATTAAAAATAAATAAAAATTAAATAAATAAACAACTAAATAAATTAAATAAATAAATAAATTAACTAAAAGAAATAAATAAATAAGTCAATAAAATAAAATAAGTAAATTAAAATTAAAGTAAAGAAAAATAAATTAAGAAGAATAATTAAAATAAAAAATAATAATAAAAATTATTAATTTCTAATATTCATAATCTCCGACAATGATACCAAAAATTTGATCGCCACACACAAAGTATGTGCAATGAATATACAAATATATATACCGCAATAAGTAATATAATGACAAGAAAAATCTTTCTCAAAGAGATTATTTTATTATAAACTGATTTTTAAAACTAAAAAAAATAAAAATCAATTTTTTTATGTTTTTATATTTTAAGGAAGCAAAATTAAAATAACTAAAAGTAAATATCAATAATTAATTAAATCAGATTTGGTAACTAAAAATATATATGAGAAAATATCTAGGAATACTTTATCTACTAATTTTCTAAACATACGAATCGCTAAAATTCTGCCAATATAATTATCAATTAATTACATGATCAATTGAATCTAACTTAGCATGTATTCCTCTTTCAAGTAAACTACACACCATATAGTAATTAATTTAATCACACTCTCATGTCAATTAAATATCAATTATGGATCACATACATAAGAATCATACATCTCTGCCTAAAAACTATGCATGTTATTTAATCAAGACAAACAATTAAATAATTATCTAAAATCTATTTAATTTTCTCTATAAATAAATTGTTTGTCAAACAATTAATAGCATAAAAATTATATTAAATAATATAATTAAATTAAATTTATAATTGGGGTAAAATATTAGATCATGACATACTGAAAATTGAGTTCATAAGATCCCCAGATTAGTAAATTAACTACACATAATTATGTTCATAGAGCTCATATTTTTCATAAAGAAAGACATAAAAATTGATAAAGAAAAGAGTATAAAAAGAAATACAACAAGTTTCTTGAATTGTAGTGTTAATCTCATCTTAAATCTTCACCAAAATTGTGTCCCCTCTTGAATTTTTCTATCTTTTTAGCTCCAAAAATTAATCAGAATTATGCTAATGATGGCCCTTTAGGGTTTATGGGGGTGATTAGGGGTTTATATATAGCTCAGGTGCAATTTGGACCCTTGAATCAGCTTTAGATCAAGGGTTGGGATCAAAACAAGCAAAATTGACAACTCCAGCCTATCACAATGTGACACATGGCACACAGAATTCACTGACCGAATCAAAAAGTGACTCATGGTAGAGGAGATCGATCAGAGTCAACAACCACTGAGTTAGTGCCACATGGAAAAACATGATTGGTGAGGAGCAATGACGTGGCCACATATGGTAGTGCAATTTGATCGATTTCCACACTTAGATTGAACATCGTTCTGACACTTGGCATGCGATTCGTCCTCCTTACATGCGACCTAACATGATTAGGTATCCCTACTTACATGGTGTCTACATGGATTTCCTAGTCAGCTCCTCTACTTACGAGACATGCCACGTGGTAACTCTTGATTAGCCTTGTGTTAAAAATTCATAAAGAATCACAAAAAATTCCAAAAACTTTATTTTCACCCCTTTTCACTAAAAAAATTGTATTTTAATATTTTTGCCCCAAAAATACTATTTATTGAATAAAACAAGTAAATATTAAGTAAAAAAGTGCGCTAATGACTCTACTTTCATAGAGTCATCACTAGTATGTAGAAACATACACCATTTGAACTCTAATTGTACTAGCCATATATTTGAACATGCATAACACTAGATATAATGAGGTAAACCCATATAGAAACCCTATCTAGGTGGTAACATCCATAGGTTGCTTAAGGCAACCACTTGGTAGCAAATAATTCACTAATCAATATAATAGTTACAATTTTGAAAGAAATAAATCAATATTACCTCTATAAACTGGGACCTCTATCATAACTACCTATTGATGTTTGTGCTTCCTACCTCTACAATAACCTAGTTCAACACATGAACCTAGGTCTCCTCCAAAGCCTACACCTCCCAATGCGGTGTGATTAGTAACTATATATTAGTAACCAAAAGTATGACAACTCCCAATCTGAGGACCACCCTCAAACTTAAATAACTTATCTCTTATTACACACAACAAAATATATAAGATCTCAATGAATTTAACTCATCTCACTCTCATAATAAGGTTCTCACAAATAATTAGTTGCATCTAATTAACTCCCAATTGACAAAAAATTCATATATAACCCACTTACAAACATCATTTCAAGCACTCACCACTCACAAACACAATTTTACTCACACAGTCACAAATCAATAATACCAAACAACACTCAAGGTATTAGTGATCCAAAAATATAAAAATGAGATTTAAATTTGATAAAGCTTCATTACATTCTTCTCTATGCAAAATAATAGAAAATGGATGGGTATTTATAGAGTCTCGGATGGTCACTTTTCCAACCACCTCATTGAAGGTGGTGGGGAGCTTGGTGACAAGGTACTAAAAGAGATAAAAATTTTCATTTCCAAAAATGTTTCATAAATTCCACAACAACTCGCACCCAAAATAAAACAAAAAAATGAACAACAATGTCGGTGAGCGAGCATGCAAGCGAGCCAAAAACTAATTCTCCACCTAGCATGCATGCTATAAAACCAACCTCATGATATATGTAAACATGATAGTATACAAAATATTCTTAACTATATTCATGTGTATATTATTTATCTGAAATAACCAACTTTACACAAAGAAGGATAAATACACTAAGTAAGAATAAAATAGACACTGTGTTTTACACATAGGAAGCCAATACAAGGATATAAGTACATTGAGACTTACAATATTCTTTTCAGATTATGCTTATGTGTTGTTTTATATACTATGTTTAATTTCGTGATCATTCATTAAAATATGCATATTTGGCTATATATAAAATGGGATATTAATAATGTTAATACACTTATGAAATATTAAAGTAGAATAAATATTTTTATAAAATAAATTAAGTTCTATTTCTTCAACAAGATTAAAACAAACTTTGTTAAATAAAAATATATGATGAAGTATTTTTCATAATAAATAAGAGAGTCAAATTTAATATTTATTTATCTGAATCTGATTTAGAGTCAACTCTTAGATGTTAGATGAAATATTTTGGATCTGACTTAGAGAACTTAATTTCAAAGATGTTTATAAGAATTATTATTGAAAGGTATATTGAAGACATATCTTTCATAATAGTTTTTAAATCTGAAAGTTAGTTTTTAGATACTTAAATCACAAATCTAACTTTTACACCTTAATGAAGTTTAAATTGTCAAGCCTTATGTAAGTATACAAAATAAATGGTTTGTTAATTTCTTATAAATGAAATAGAACTTAATAATTAATCAATTGGTAGGCTCATCTAAGGATTAATTGGTTTATTATTAACAATAAAAATAATTCCTCTATCAAATTATTTTCATACAAAAAATGGAGAATTAATAGTCTTAATTCATACTTTTAATAACCTTTTCAATATTGAGCAAACATAATTAACTAGGTAATATATCCTATAAATTCTTCACATCATGATAAATATTTAATTTCCTAATTTTTTATTGAATCTATCTTTATTTTTATGTTATTAGTTTAGATTTCAAACCCAAACAATCAAGACAAAAAGTTTTTTTTTTAAGAATTTGTTAAATAATTTAAAAACCATATGATTTCTTTTTAGACCTACCTTAGAAGTATATTTATCATTTTCTATAAGTGATTTGTAAGCTTGCAAGCTATTTTATAAATCATACAAAATTTGTATGCCTAATTTTGACACATCAAGTCTTTGGTGTAATTGTAAGGTAAAACCATCAATAGCACTGAAAGCTAAGATAATCTTTGCAAGCATCAGGCACTATCTTTATCTTATCTTGTATATGTGTGTGTATGTGTTAATTCTACATTATTATTTTTTGTTTCAATAATTTTTTTAATCAATAAATTCAATTTTTCTAAGAATTATTTCAATCATAATTGTTTATCATTATATATCTATAATAAGTGGTGTATAAATTTTCATGTATAAAATGGACTCTTACATCCATTTAAATTTAATAAAATTATGGTCCATCGAGTAAGTCCACAAGGATGGAAGAACACACTTGTAGAGGATGGGAAGAGGGTGAGTGCTTATGGAGAAAGGATGCATGGAAGATGGAGCATGGTTGATCGACTCATAGTTTTGGCTTGGTTAGCCACATGCCATCTGACTAGTACCTATATTGGCCAACCACCTTCTAACTAGTGAAACTTTTGTCTAGTTACTTGTTGTCATGGTCGGCCACTTTCTTTTCGACTAGGAAGCAGTTTGGCTTATGGCTCTCACTTTCATTTGGGGGGACGACTTGTGGGTTGGTTGATGGATAATCTTGATTTATGTGTTTGTGCTCCCATGCGATTCCTTTATTTCTTTGAGAACTTTTCAAATTCTTATGACTTGTTTTTATTTTTTCCAAGTTGGAATGATTTGTTTTACTTAGTGTTGCTTGTGAATCCCCCCGATCTATCAGTCCTTACCTACTATGCTTGATCTATCACATCATTCAAGCATTTTCTCTTCTTTGTTTGTAACTTGAATGAATTTATTTATATTTGTAAATGGATTTTTCCATCCAGTTCATAGCATTGATATGCTCCATTGTTATCAATTTGTAAGTCCTCTTGAGACTGTGGAACACTTGTTTATATTCTTCAATGGAAATATGGCCATTTTCACGAAAATTATATGATAGGGAAGCTTATGGTTTGATAGATTTACTAAGTGTGTTTTGCACCAAAAGATTCACTAAGGAGTTCATTATTGACAACAATGGCCTGAACAACAAGGTTGGACAACAATACTCTTGGTGATCAAGACTCAACCGATGTGATATGTTAGGTGGGACTATATGGCCTTCTTGGTGGTACATTATCCTATCTAGCATGACCTAGCAGGTGACATCCTAGACTACACACCATTGAAGAATGTGACCCATACTATGTGACCTAGAAAGTGCTCAAGACTTTGTAGTCTGAACTATGATATCATGTTACAAAGGAATGATGAAACCTAGATGATGCATCCTGGACTATTTTGATTGAAATTTTAGAGTAAAGATTATGCGAGCTATGGGCGACAACCATATAGACATAATGAATTGTAAGGAAATAATCTAGAATAGAAGGCATCAGTGTGAACTACATGGATTTTTAGATTATGGTTTGGACAATACAACTTCTAAGGTAGTATGTTTGGCTATAAGGGGATGCTATGACATTCTGGACATCGAACGATGGCGTAGAAAGTCCTTGTTAACAAAAAATGGTTCCAGTTCTTTTAGCACAGGAAGACACTCCAGAATGATCTATAGTGTGATCTTCATTATATTAATATGGACATATGGTTCCATCACTTGAAGTTGTCCATGTGCTCCAAGGGTTTGTTATACTATCATAGATGCCCATGATGGGCATCTTAAACTTGTGAGAGAGTGGAGTAACAATGATTTTTTGTGTAAATAGAGACTTTATCAAACTTGGTCCAACCTTTATTGCACTTATTGCATTTGTGTAATAAGTCGGTCAATAGTTGGATAAAGGACCATTGGTACATTCTCTCAAAGATTATCCCTTGGATAGCTGATGAGTGCTGAAAAAGCACTAAAATTATCATAATTTTATTCACTTTAATTGATTAAAAATATATATATATTTATATGATTTTATCATATTTTTTATATAAATCTATCTTTTCAGAATCATAGATATTTTTATTGTTTTTTAGGTATTTTAGCTTAAAAAAGTAACTTAAAGACTTAGAAAAATATGAGAGGTAATACATCACAAATATATTCATAAAATAAATGAGGAAAAGTCAAAAAAAAGATGGAAAATTGGACAAAATCGGTCAAAAGGGTCAAAAAGGATGAAATCGTGCACGCAGCCGCCTAACAGCATCGGAAAACGCATGTGCATTGCCCAAACCATGCCGAACCCGCATGCCCATCTACTTCCACTCTACGCACACACCTGTGCCCATCTTCTTCTAGTCCGCGCACGCACCTGTGCCCATCTCCTTCCAGTCCACGTGCACCTGCGCCCATATGTGCCTAGTCTGCGCACGCTTATACACATCCATGCCCAGTTCGTGCGCACCTCTACCCCAATCTATGCGTGCCGCCACTCCCCACTGATAAGTGCTCAAAAATCACTAAAATTACCATGATTTTATGCACATTAATTGATTAAAAATATATATATTTATATGTTTTATCATATATTTATATAAATTTGTCTTTTTCGGAATCACGGGTATTTTTATTGTTTTTCAAGTATTTTCGCTTCAAAATGTAACTTAAAGACTCAAAGAGGAATACTGGAAGCAATACATCACAAATATATTAATAAATAAATGAGAAAAGGTCAACAAATATCAAAAAATTGGACAAAATGGGTCAAAAAGGTCAAAAATGTCGAAAAGGAGGAAATCGCGCCGCCCAGCTGCCCAGCCGCGCGCCCAGTCCCGTGCGTGCCCATGCCCACTCCCACGCCCATGCCTGTGCGCGCTGCTGCCATTTCGCGCGCAGCCGCCCCTCCACTTCATAATGACATCATCAATGATGTCAGCAATCACCACTCTGCGTTTTCATCATTTTTTAACATTTTTTCACCCACTTTTTCTCTCCATCCTCACCTATAAATACCCCCCTTCTCTTCACTTCAAACACACCTCAAAACACATTCTCTTCTCTCTTTCTTTCTCTCTTTTCTTAGATTTTTTAGTTTTTCTTAGTTTTTCTTAGTTTTTAAGCTTTTCTTAGTTTCTTTCTTAGTTTTTAGTTTTTCTTAGTTAAATTCTCTTAGTTTTAGAGTTCTTCTCTTTTTGAGAAGAACTAGCTATGTTTTTGTAATTTATTAGCTTTTCGATTCAATAAATGGGAGTGCAAATTCCGCTTGGAGGTTTTCCAGCAACGAGAATAACATCGAAGTTCTGTAAGGATTTTATTTTCTTTGTAGTTATTTTTTATGCTTTATTCTTACATGTTATATTTAATTTTTCTGTGATTAAATTTAACTGTGCTGGCTATTTATAAACATGGTATAATAATAACGTTGTTATGCTTGCGAAATATTAAATAGGTAAAAATCTCTAAAATGAATTGATTTTATTTTTATTCAAGATTTTATATTAAGAATGTTAGAGAGAAATATATTATTTTTCATTACAAGCTTAAATCTAAAAATTAGATTTTAAGGTTTAGTTATCCGGTCTAATTTAGAGTAGTGCTCTTTTATTTGTTGGTACAATCGCCCGGTAGTTAGAGTGAAGCTCTATTTCAAAAGTTTTTATAAGAATTATTATCTGAAAATGTATTGACAACATGTTTTCAGTAATGGTTTTAAAACTTGAAAGTTAGTACTCGGATAACTAAATTCTTAGGTTTAATTTGGACACCTTGAATAAAGTTTAAACTGTCTAACCCCACCAAAGGTGACATTTAAATGGTTCATTTTCAATCCCTTAGAAAAAAGAATTAATTTATTTAACCAAATTAGTTATCAACCCCACATATAGGTGTTAATTGATTTGTTTAGTTAACAAAGAATATCTAACCCCACCAAAGGTGATATTCATGTAAAAAAGAGAGGATCAATAAATATCAATTCATATCTTTAATAACCTAAATAATATGAGCAAACATAATTAACTTAGTTATTATATCCATAAATACTCCACTATTTTAAATGATAAAATTTGCATAAATATTTATTGAATCTATGTTTATTTTTATGTTATTAGATTAAAAACACAAATCCCCAAAATATCATGACAGGATGTTTAAGATTTAATTTCTTTTTTAAAATTTTGAATAATAAATTAAAAACCACATACATTCCTTCCTTAGATCGACCTTGGGAGTATATTTATCATTTTCTATGAAATGATTCGTGCACTTACGAGAGTTTAATAAATAAATAAAACCAAATGAACGGGCAGGATCGGCGATGTCAGCTCTGCCCCGATCACCCACACTACCATGGCATCAACAATGACGTCATCATTCACTACTATGCGTTTCCTCCATTTTTAATCATTTTTCCACCCACTTTTTCTTCCTCTCCTCCCCTATAAATACCCTTATTCTCTTAATATCAAAACACACATCAAAAACATCTTCTTCTCTCTTACTTTCTCTCCATTTCTTAGTTTTTAGTTTTTCTTAGTTTTAGAGTTCTTCTCTTTTTGAGAAGAACTAATTATGTTTTTTTAATTTATTTGCTTTTTGATTCAATAAATGGAAATGCAAATTCCGTTTGGAGGTTTTTCAGTAACAGGAATAACATCAATGTACTGTAAAGATTCTATTTTCTTTACAGTTATTTTTTATCCTTTATTCTTATATGTTATATTTAATTTGTCTGTGATTAAATTTAACTTTACTAGCTGTTTATAAACATGATATAATAATAACGTTGTTATGCTTACGAAATATTAAATAGGTAAGAATCTCTAAAATTAATTGATTTTGTTTTTATTCAAGATTTTATATTAAGAATGTTAGAGAGAAATATATTATTTTTCATTACAAACTTAAATCTGAAAATTAGATTTTAAGGTTTAGTTATCCAGTCTGATTTAGAGTAGTACTATTTTATTTGTTGGTACAATCGTCTGGTAGTTAGAGTGAAGCTCTATTTCAAAAGTTTTTATAAGAATTATTATCTGAAAATGTATTGACAACATGTTTTCAGTAGTAGTTTTAAAACTTGAAAGTTAGTACTCGAATAATTAAATTCTTAAGTTTAATTTGGACACCTTGAATAAAGTTTAAACTGTCTAACCCCACCAAATGTGTCATTTAAATGGTTCATTTTCAATCTCTTAGGAAAAGAAATTAATTTAATTAACCAAATTAGTTATCAACCCCACCCATAGATGTTAATTGATTTGTTTAGTTAACAAAGAATATCTAACCCCACCAAAGGTGGTATTCATATAAAAAAGAGAGAATCAATAAATATCAATTTATATCTTTCATAACCTAAATAATATGAGCAAGCATAATTAACTTAGTTATTATATCCATAAATATCCACTATTATAAATGATAAAATTTGCATAAATATGTATTGAATCTATGTTTATTTTTATGTTATTAGATTAAAAACACAAATCCCCCAAATACCGTGACAGGATGTTTAGGATTTAATTTCGTTTTTAAAAGTTTGAATAATAAATTAAAAACCACATATATTCCTTCCTTAGATCGACCTTGGTAGTATACTTATAATTTTCTATGAAATGATTCGTGCACTTGTGAGAGTTTTATAAATATAAAACCAAAGTATTGGTAGGATCACTGTTGCCGGTTTTGTTCATCAATAGCCATAGGCCATTACGATTGCATGGTCAATAGAATTTGTTTGCACAAAGTGACCTTATCTATAGTTTTTGAAATGATTATGTAGATCATGATGGACATAAGTTGCTCGAGGTGTTTGGTGTTTATGGCTAGACAACTTTGGATAGTCCTCGTGGACTCTACCTACTTGGCCCTAGGGCTCGGGTCTCGTTTTAATCGGTCACCTAGTTAGTTGAATCTCACTTGGCTCCAAATCTTTCCTTGTGCAATCTGGGCAATGAAGGATGTCATAAGGACGTCTTCTAAGATAGGGAGTAGTCTAGAAACTGGTGGCTTTGGTAGGCATTCCACTATGGCCTCGAGTGTATTTTTCACCATGTCTAGACGAGCTTCAATTGTCTCCTTTTCGGGCCAACCAATCCCGTTATTAGTTGGAAAATGTAGGTGTAGGATTTTTAGCTTTCGTAAGTCATAAGGGAGACTAAAGGACAAGTGAATGTAAGACATTTTACTTGATTTGTACTCTATATGGCCAATCTTGGGGCTTGCTACCCATCATGTCCTAACAACAGCACCAAAACTTGATGCACAAAATTTAACTAGTTTTTGATACTACTACCAATTCCCTGAAAATGATGCCCAAAACTTGATGCACAAAATGTAACAAGTTTATGAAGTTATTACCAATTCCCCAACAACGACGCCAAAAATTGATGCACAAAATTGTTGTGTAAATGTTTTGTATGATTTATGAAATAGCTCCCAAGTTCACAAATTACTTATAGAAAATTATAAGTGTACTTTCAAGGTTGGTCTAAAGAGGAATCATATGATTTTTAAATTATTCTACAAATTCATAAAAATGAAATTAATAACCCAAATATCTTATCATGATTATTTTGGTTGAGTATCTAACATATTGACATAAAATTAAAGATAGATTCAATAAAAATTAAAAAATTAAATATTATCTATAGTAGAGAATTTATGAGATATATTAGTTATTTTATCATGTTTTTTTAGTATTAAGTAGGTTATTAAAAATATGAATTAATATTATTGATTATTCCTTTTTAATAAGAAAATATCCTAAGCCATGGATCAAAATTTTGTTGTTAATAACAAAATGATTAACATCCTAATGTCTAGATAACTATTTGATTATTTATTAAATTCTAATTTATTTCTAAAGAATTAAAAAATCATCTAATTACTACCTAAGATCGGGTGCCTAAGTTAGACTTTCATTCAAGGTCTCAAAGTTGATTTTATGATTTAAACATCTAAAACTGACCTTCATATTTTAAAGCTATTATAAAGTATATGTTGTCAATATATGTTCAATAAAAATTCTTATAAAAATATTTGAAATAGAGAATGCCTCAAAATAGATTTAGACCACAATCGACTAATATTCGTGAGTATTACTCTAAATAAGAGTTAGATAATTTAAATCCTAAATCTAACTTTTTTGTTTATTATGAAAACTACTTTGTCAACATATTTTTCTTTTACAAACTTCATTTTAATCTTGATAAAGAATAACAAATTAATTCATTTTATAAAAATATTTAATCTACTTTAATATTTCACAAGAGTAATAACATTATTAATATCTCATATTATTTCTTAGCCAGACATGCATAGTGTAATAAATGATAAATAAGTTAAACATATAGCATGTAAAACAACATTTAGAAATAATCTAAAATGAATACATTTAAATATACCTCAACAAAATTCTATAGAATTACTTCTATTATGGAAAATCTTCAAATATAATTGCCAAGAGCATTTATTGAATTGAAACTAAAACTACTACATAAATTAAAATTTGTTCAACTCTCAAATAGGAGAAGAACTTTAAACTAAGAAAAGAAAAACTAAAAAGATTAAAGTGACTAAAGAAATGAGAGGAATGAGAAGGACGAGGGATGATTGATACAATTGAATAGGAGCCCTATTTATAAGTTCAGAAAATTTGCTTAGATAGGTTAGCATTGCGGCACACAATAGTCCACACTACAGCGTGAACATAAATGACACACGCATTATACATGATCCAAGTGTCTCTTGTCATGGCATGGATGTTTTTCATGCTGCAACCTACAAAGGATTAGGGACAGTTGTATTGAGTCCAAAAGCATCGCTTTGCAACACATAATAATTCCACGCCATGGCACACACTATTTTACATGAATTTTTTCCCTAATTTTCTTGTATCATTTTTTATTGGTTTGGAGATTGTAATGGAGTGCCTTAGACATATTTCTTTAAGTACTAATCAATCTGATCTTTTTAAGCTAAACTACTTAAAAAATAACAAAATATACTCGTACTCTAAAAAGATAGATTTGTATAAAATAATAATAAAATTAAGTAAATAAAAATCCTTTCAATAATAAATCATGCATAAATCATAATATATTGAGTGCTTTTGAGCACTCATCACAACCTTTAACCAGCTTCTTATTAGTCTCTTAGCAAGAATGATAAAAAATTAAAAACATAAATTAAAAATAAAATTAAAATATCCCAAATAATTTACGTAGGTTGACACAATTGCATTTAGCGTATGCAACAAGCTTTTAAACTCCTAAGTTGCCCTAGTGGACGAGTTGAAGGTCTATAAGGCTTTTCAAATATGATACCCACAAACATCAATTAAAATGCAAAAATTAAAAATAATAACAAAAATAAATAAACAATATATAAACAAATAAAATTTAAAACAAAGTAAAAAATAAAAAAACTTCTCATGTTTTTTAATCTCCTTTAAGATTGCAATTAAAATTTATAGCATAAATTATTTTAATATTCTAAATATTCATGATTTATTATAATAACTAATTAAAAATCACTTGCATATTTTAATCAAAAATGTATTAGTATTAAATTTACTTAATCTCAGTGTAAGGTATCCAAATTCACTTCAACTCTAATCTCATAAGACATACTCTCAAATACACTGATCCTATTAGTTTCGATACTCATTCAAAGGTATAAGCGAATAGATTTTATGTATAGAAATGAAGTAATAGTTTTGCATATGTTTAAGGAAACAAATTCTAAAAAATAGTGCATAATATTGATCTCGTGAAAGGAATCAAATGAAAATATTTTATAAAGAAATCAAATATCATTTTCATATATCAATTAAGTTCATCAAATAAAAATCTCAAGTAATATGCCTTTTAAGAGATTAATAAAATACAAATAACTGTTTAGGGGATTATTTCATATATTTTTCTTTTGTAGTTAACAAATTCTCACTACTTTGAAACATGTTGAGTTAGAGTATGTAATTTATACTATTCATTTTTCTTGCTTATTTTTTTCTTTATCTATTTTTTATTATTATTTTTTATTTTAAATATTTACATTTTTTTAAAGAAATGATCCATGTATAGATTGTACACATACTGAATGATAAGGTGATGGCTTTTTTCTTTTGTATTCATTAAGATAACCCTATGTATGTCTATTTCTTTTAAAAGTAATGCATAAATGAAGAGAAAGGTTTATACCTTCAATTTTTTCTTTCTCTTTTAATTTTTCTTTTGTATGCATTAAGATAACCCCATGTATGTCTACTTCTTTTAAAAGTAATGCATCAATGAAGAGAAAGGTTTATACCTTCAATTTCTTTCTTTATCTATTTCAAATTTTCTTTTGTATGCATTAAGATAACCCATGTATGTCTATTTCTTTTAGAAGTTATTTAAATAAATATATGACAATCTATTAGATGTAAAAAAACCTACATTTAGTCCAAATACCTATTGAGATCATCTAACAATTAAAATTTTATAAGAAGAGTTTTTAAAAGTGTAAAGAAAATACCATCACTAAGAATGGGAAGCTAATGGTTGAAAATATATTCTCACAAGATAGTCTCCACTATTTGATTCCTAAGTACCGATTTTGAGTTCATCATAATTTCAACATTTTCTCATGAAACGCTTATTATGATAAAAAAAACTAGTTATCACATTACTCTATGAAATAGTTTTAAAATTAATCTAACAATGCAAAGACTTAATCATTTTCTTAAATTTTACTAAATGACATGATAATTTTGTAAAAAAAATTAAAGTTATCCTAAAAGTTCCTAATATAAGGCAAACAATTAAAAGCACACAAAAAGAAAAGTAAAAATATAATGTAAATGTGAATTTGAGCTTATAGACATTTAAGCATAAATTTTATAATATAACCTTTTCCTATCCCAACCTAGAATTTACATTATCTTGAATGTAATAATTATAAATTAAAGAATAAGAAAGTAGAAAGTTACCCAATTGTTGATCATGTGTAAGTGTTAGTATGCAAGTGCATCAATTAATCCAATCATTTAAAAACAGATAAAAAATATTTACTTTTAACACACTTCCATAATTGGTTATGACATTGATAATTCTAAATAACGTTCACAAAAAAATTGAAAATAAAATTACACAAAACATTAAAAAATTAATTACTATAATATCCAAAAACATTAAAAATTAAATACTGTAATATCCAAAAACACTAAAAAGTAAAATTCTCAACATAAAATAAAACAAAGCAAAGCAAAAATAAAACATAAAACATAAAACTCTGGATCATAAATCAAAGTTCGTCCTCCATCTCATCCAAACCTTGTTCTTTAGGTTGGTTTTGTGACTGTTGTAGAGATACGAAACTAAAATCATAATGTTGATACTTGGGTGTTGGTAAATGGCTCATACGCATCCCGAGATGACTCAATTATAAGCGGTTCATTTCATACATTAATATGTTGTGTTATGCCTGATCAAAATCTTGTAGTATAAGAATGCAGCTTGTTAGGTGAAGTAAGCATAAGCATCCTAGTACTCTTTTATATAGCTTATTCTTTCCTCAAGATTATGTAGTTAATATTTTAAAGAAAGTCTCAAAGGAGGGACGATTCTTCTTTCTCTTTGGATGATGTTCATACTAGAGGTAGGTTTATCACAATATGATAAGTTCAAAATTAACCAGACTATATAATTACTTCACCCTTTGAGTGAGGTACCCCTGCACTTTTACATAAATCTGTTATTAGTTGGGAGAAGAAGTAACTCAAATGGTGGTTATTAGCATATTATTTTACCCTATTGTAAATTATGGTCCTTACAGGCATCTTAGATGTGATTACATACAATAATATTACACTATCTATATCAACCATACCGTAGTGTCTGGTAGGCATCAATCTTGAGCATACAAAGTATTTCTGAATTCTAGCAATTTTTTCCAAATACTTTGCCTTAAAACCTTTAGGTTTGTCACTAGCATAAATCCACTCTACATTATAAATAGTCAAAGCCTCAATTACTATATTATAATCAACATTATTAAGAAACTTTTCATAAACTCCCTCTCCAATGTTCACTGACAAATAGTAAGCATTAATGTTATTTGGCCCAAATGGAACAAATGCATTCAGAAAGTCTCGTTGTACTAGTGTTTGTGTGTTGGCTTTCCATGTACAAAACATTGTGTCTGTTTTATTTTACTTAGTGATTTTGCCTTCCTTTGTGTAAGGTTGCTTACTATAGATCAGTAAATAACACACGCACATAGTTAGGTATACTTTGTATGCAATCATGTTTGCACATGTCACGACGTTGGTTTTTAGAGTGTGCATACTAGGCAAAGTGTTGATTTTTAGCGAGCAAGTGTGCAAGCGGGCCAATATTTTTACTTGTGCTTTTTGGCATGTCTCAATTATGGGTATTATTGGATTGTATTTGAAATTTTTAGAAATATAAAAATGTAACGTTTTGGCACCTCGTCACCACCCTTGATGAAGTGGTTGTCAAAGTGTCTAACAAAGAGGCTAGCCGTTGGATATAAATACCCCTCCCTTTAATTGTTTCTTAATTTGAAAAAACCTGTTGAAACTTTGTAAAACTTTTCATTGAATTGAATTCTGTATTCACTAATTATATATATAATTGTGATACATTCGTGTGAACATAGAATAGTGTAAGTTGCTATTTTACATGGTGCGTGAATACTTTTATTTTCTAAATAGTATTCAAAGGTTGTGTTAGTTTATTCTACACATTACTATTATGTTGTATCTGATCACATCACATCAAGTGGTGATAGCTATGGAGGATAGACAAGTTCATATGTCGAACTAAGTCATTGTAGAAGTAGCAAGCATAAGCATCAATGGATAGTTAGAACAAAGATCCTAACTGATAGGGGTAATATTGGTTTTATTTCTTTTAGGGTTGTAACTGTTATATTGATTAGTGAATTGTTTGCTACTGAGTGGTTGCCTTAAGTAACCCGAGAATTTTATCACATAAATACAATCCTTATGTGGGTTTAACTCGTTATATCTTTTTTTATACATGCTTAGTTGTAAAGCTAGTATAATCCAAGTTTAAATTCTATATGTTAAAGCATATGATTATTTAAAGTCTTATTTGAACATTTTTTATCTCTTTATTTGACTTTTAATTTAATTATAATTTCTTACTCTAAAAGTTATCTTCTATTTTGACATTATACTAGTACTGCCTTGTTGAGTGTATTGATTTCATTCTGTTAATTTGTTTGTTTATTGTAGAGATGAGTCCATTAGGAGTTTGTATCTCCTTACCTTGGTAGTATAGTGAGTTGTGGACTTTTTCACATTCCTTACTTTAACCATATTGTTAACAGCATTGAAAACTATTTTACTCCATTTTTTTAATATTGAAATAAATAAGAAAAAATAAACGCACATAGCACAAAATAAAATAACGACACAAAATAAAAGATATAAAATAAAATAAAAAATTTAAAGTACTAAAATAAAATAATGGGTTACTCTAATCCAAGATTAATTTTATCGTATTTAGCGAGACATTGCTTGGGGATTTCATCTTCAGCTAAACCCAAAATTCCCTTGTTATTGAGTTTAGTTACTTTTCTTATGATTTTTTGCAACTATTCTTTGCCTACCTTCTACAAATGCTTAGTCAGCTACTCTACCTAAACTTCCATCATTTTAATGAAAAATTTCACAGAGTCCAACCTTTGATTTTTTCATGCTTGGTTGTCTTTACTTATTTGAATAAAAAAAATTCAAATTTAATTTCCTCCATATTAGGCATGTTGGGAGGATTTATAGGTATTTTTTGTGAAATTGTTGGTCCAATGGGTTTAAGCTTTGGGTAAAAAAAAAGGGTTTTTTTTGCCTGCATAAGAAATTAGGATGATTATTTCACCCAAAATTGTAAGTATTGGCATTGGGGTCATACCTGGGTCTAGGTTGGTATCTGTCAAATGCATTGACCTACTCAAATCTAGCATTATGATCTCCTTCATAGGGACAAGTTTCAACACCATGTCCTAGATTGCTGTAAACACCACATTCTTCTTTGTTTGATGTGGCATATGTTGTAAGGAGTGCAACTTGCTTGGTCAGTTGGGCAAGATACATTTGAATTTTAGTACCGAAGTCTACTTTATAGATTTTAGCTCTTCTCACTCTAGAGCTCTTCTATTAAGAGTGCACACCCAACGTTTTGAAGCCATTATAAGCCTTTAAGGTTGTCTTCTATCCCATATCTTCTTCTAATGCATTCTCAATTGTTAACTAACACTATTATGTCAATCCATCATAGAAAAATTGGTTCTAAAGGTACAAAGAATAACTATGATAAGGGCATTAAGTGAGAAAAAGTTTGAACCTAACCCACGCTTCATGGAAATTTTCTCCCTCTATTTGAGAAAAAGTTGTTATCTTAGCTCTCACTTATGATATTTTTTTTATGAAAATAGAAGTTTTCCATAAACTTGATATAAACATCCTCCCAAGTCTTCAAGGAACCTTAAGAAAGTGACATTAGCCAAGTTTTGGCCCTATTTTTTAAGGTGTAGTAGAAACACCTCATTCTCAACTGAACATCGGTGAGTACACAAAGAGGAAAAGTTTGGACTGTGGAATAGAAATCCCTAATTAAAGACAATGACTCTTCATTAGGTAGTCCATGAAAGGTAGGTAACATGGACAAATGAATACTTTGTAATTCATAGTTCCTAGCAGTCTCACCTGGTTGGATTGAAGTAGTTGTAGTGCCAATTACTAGCTTTGCAAACTCTTTCATAGTAGTTTCCCTAGGTGGTGTATTTTCCCCCATAATTAATAATTTAGGTAAATGGTCAAGGTTTGTTCACTAATTTGCTCTACAAAAGGTTATGGGACCTCAAAGTCTAGCCTTATTGACAATCTATTGGTTCTATTAATGTTAACATTATACAATGTTATAGGGGTATCCTAAGAACCACCTGCTTTGCATAAACTTAAGAAAGCAGAATTTAAAATCACCTATCAAGTGAAATAATAAAACGATAAAATAAATACACAAAAATATGTTACGTATTTATACATAAAAATACTAAATATATAGAAAATAAATGGTACATATGTTAATAAAAGAAAATTAACTATACTAAAAATAAGTTAGTATACAGTAATTTACTAAACACAAAAATAATAAGAATTAAGGATACAAGTAAAATTAAAGAAATTATATAAAATAAAAGAAATTAAATTTAAAAGAAAACAATTGCCCAAATAATTAAATGAAGAAAGAAAAGTTCTAATTTTTTTTAAAAGAATTTAAAATGATTTAAAATATTTGTTAACAAATATAAAAGAAGATTTAAAATTTTAAAATATCTAAGATTAGTTGATAACCTAGATATTTTAAGATTTTAAATAAAAATCACAATATTTACAACATGAAAAGTTTTTAAGATATTGATAATAAAATTTTAAAAACGCTATATCTCCCCAACAATCGTGCCAAAAACTTGGTGATATAAAATTTATCTAGTTTTTGATGCTATTACTAGCTCCCTAATAATGGCGCCAAAAACATGATGCATAAATTGTAGCTATTTTTTATGTTATTACCTATTCCCTAACAACGACATCAAAAATTTGATGTACAAAATTGTTGCGGATAAATTTTATATAGTTTATAAAATAGCTCGTAAATGTACAAATTACTTATAAGAAATGATAAGTATATTTCCAAGGTTGATCTAAAGAAAAATCATGTGATTTTTAAATTATTTAACAAATTCTTAAAAACAAAATTAAAGACCTAAACATCTTGTCACTATTATTTTGGTTGAGTATCTAAACTAATGACATAAAAATAATGATAGATTAAATAAAAATTTATCATACAGTAGAGAATTTATAGGATATATTATTTAATTAATCATGCTTATTTAATATTAAGTAGGTTATTAAAAATATGAATTAAAATTATTAATTCTACCTTTTTAATAAAAAAATATCCTATGGTACTGATCAAATTTTTTTTATTAATGACAAACCAATTAATATTATAAGGTTGGGATAACCAATTAATTAATTATTAAATTATGATTTATTTCTAAAGAATTAATAAACCATCTAATTATTGCCAAAGACTAGACATGTAAGTTAGACTTTCATTCAAAATGTCAAAGTTGGTTTTATGATTTAAGTATATGAATCATATTTTAAAACTATTATGAAGGATATGTCATCATTATATTTTCAATAATAAGTCTTATAAAAATCCTTGAAATAGAGCATGTCTGAAAATAGATTTAAACAACAATTAACTAATATCTGTGAGAATTACTTTAAATCAGAGTCAGATAATTTAAATATTAAATATAACTCTTTTGTTTATTATGAAAAATATTTTGCTAATATATTTTTTTTACAAACTTCATTTTAATCTTGATAAAAAAATAAAACTTAATTCATTTTATAAAAATGTTTAATCTATTTGAATATTTCACAAGCGTGACAACATTATTAATATCCCATATTATTTATAGCTAGACATGCATAGTTTAATAAATGATCAATAAATTAAATATATAGTGTGTAAAATAACACTTAGAGATAATCCAAAAAATAATACATTTAAATATATCTCAACAAAATTCTTTAAATTTGCTTCTATTCTAGAAAACCTCCAAACAGAATTACCAAAAGTGTTTATTGAATTGAAACTAAAATTATTACATAAACTAAAATTTATTCAACTCTCAAATGAGAGAATAATTTTAAACTATGAAAATAAAAGCTAAAAAGCTTAAAGAGACTAAATAAATGAAAGGAATAAGAAGGATGAGGGATGATTGATACAATGGATTAGGGGTCCTATTTATAAGTTAAAAAAATATGCTAGATAGGTTGGCACTGTAGCACACATTAGTCCATAGCATGACATGCATATAAATGACACACACATTAGCAAGCATGTTTTTTGTGCCGTCGCTCGTAATGGATCAGGGACAGTTGTACAGGGTCCAAAAGCACCACGCTTTTGCACCCAATAATTCCACACTAAGGCATACACTATTCTGCGTGACTTTATTCCCTAATTTTCTTGTATCATTTTTTATTGGTTTGTAGCATTGCAATGGAGTGACTTAAATATATTTCTTCAAGTATTGATCAATTTGATCTTTTTAAACTAAAATACCTGAAAAATAACAAAATATACCCATGTTTTCAAAAATACAAATATGTATAAAATAATAAAAGAATTAAGTAAATACAAATCCTTTTAATCATAAATCATGCATAAAATCATGATATATTGAATTCTTTTGAGCATTCATCATTAGGTTTTTTCCAATCAGACTCCATATATATGTGGGTTAGATCTTGTACATCATACACATTGGAAGATGCCATAGGGATGTTCTCTGGGATGAGAAGTAGCTTGGGAGCCTATGGCTCTTAGAGACATTCCAATATTGCTTAAATACTATCTTCATTATGTTAAGTTGAGTATCGGTATCCACTCAAGCTCCTCAACTACAAGCTTGTCAGACCCATCATGGGTGAGTTGGTATAAGCATAGACTCTACCTCTTGGGTTGGTCATGGAAGCATCAAAGGGACTAATGTTCTATTGTGCCTTATGATTCTCATTAGAGTGTAGAGCTCATCCCTTATTTATTTTTTGCTAGAAAAACATAAGGTCTCTTTTAAAAGAAACTGTAAATGATGGTGAGCAAAGGAGTGGATAATCATTTTCCAAAGATTAGTGTAGATGCATTGGATGATATTATTTCCTTAAATTACATATGAATTGGACGAAGGAATGATCTTTCCATGAATGTGTTTTCGTACGTGCATAAAAAATTATCAAAACTATTGTCATTTAAATCATCTTCTCACAAGGATTATGGAATTAATTTTATTTTTTTTAGAATCAATCTAGAAGTGGGTGAAATAGGCTTGTCTTACTTTATCTGATGAATATGGATATTTTTCCTTTTTCTTGGGCAGTGTATGTCTAGTTGACAATTACTCGTTTAGTAGTGCATGTGGTACATGTGGCATCATCTAGTGTTCGTTGGTCTCCAAATTTTGGCAAGTGAAAAATCAACACATGCTCTTTTTGGTGTGTTTTTAGATTTTTCGCATGATGCATGTTATGTTTAGATCCAATGAAGGGGTCATCATTCATGTAGAAAATGTTACATGGTGTTGGCTTTAGGTTGCACTGCCATGGTTGACTTACTTGACTTTCTTTTGAAGATCAAGGAAGCCTTACTTGTTATAGGTCCAAAAATGAAGCCTTTGTTTAGCAATAGTAATCATGGTGCATGTACATTCAGCTCATTAATTAAGGTATTACACATTATGCTTTTTTGGACTCTAGTGCAACCAAAATCTCAAAACATGTATATTGATTTGCTCCTTTCTTATTGGAAGCACAAGGGGCTAGTCTTATAGACACCATATAAAACTCCAATTTGGATGCTGGTCTATTTTCAAAGACCGTAAAACATTACAGATAAATGTTGGTTCAGTTGTGGTGAGTGTTCTCGTATTATGGGTCGAATTCTTATTCTAGAACAACGACCTTAGGACTTCTTAGTCGATCTTAGGACTTAGGTCCTACTATGGTCGATCAACTCTCCAGTTGGACCTTAGTTGGCTACAAATATGAACCTGTGCACTATAGGCATTGGAAGATACCATAGGGACATTTTCTAGGTAGGGATCAATTCTAGAGTTAGAAATACTAGTAGCCACTACAAGAAGGTTAGAGATTTTTTTGACTCGTGTAGAGCTTATTGTGGGTGTGTAGATGCAATTGTAGGATCTGTATCTCTTGTAGGTATGGTGGATCCAAAAGGACTGATGGATGAATGTTATGTTGGATTGTAGGCTATACCTTATTATTGTTGGTTGAGGCTTAAGCAGTGAAACTAGTTAACTAGTCTATGGTTCCTCTTGGAAACACATAGGGTTGGGTCGATAGTCTTAGTGGATCAAATGGATGTGAGGCTTTCTCTTGGAAAACCTTGTAGTTCCCCCATCTTTTCCAAATACCTTTGTATATTTTGTGTAGATAAAGAATGGGAGAACACTTATGAATGTCTTACTTTCAGATTTAATTTTTAAGCATGAAAAACTAGACTTATTTCCCATAAATAGTGCCAATTATTGATATTAATTATTATTAATACCAAGCAAGATTTTTCTCCATGGATATACGAGATAGAACAACTCATTAGGACCTTGGACGACCTTGGAAGGGTGGCCTTTGGTCCTTTTATTCTTAAGTCTATAATGGGATTGATAAAGATAAAATATATCTAGGTCTTACTATATGATGAACGAGAAAGAAAGTGTTTATTTTTAGTTGCGATATGAGATATCAGTTATGTATGAATGTGTACAATTATCAGTATATATAGGGAGTAAACTTAACCTGATGCATATCACTTACCCATGTAGACAGACTTGTTGTACTATCATGGTTATCTCTTCATAATTCTATCTTTAGAATAATTAGGGATAATTATGAATAATAAATTAAGAGAAAAAAACAAGCTCGTTGATACTTAAAGTATGCCAAAAAAAGTATATGAAATCTTGTTGGGTATAGATAAGTGGTTAAAAAGAACTCATATTTCATGAATTTACTGTACTTAGATGTACTAATAAACATATTTGATTATATCATGTTTATATCATTATTTATACAAATCTATCTATTCATAATCACGAGTGTGTTTTGCTATGTTTTAAGTTTTTTAACTTTAAAATAAATAAATTTGTCAACACACGAAGAACAACACTTGAAACACTTATTTTGTACCCTAGGAACTTAAAATATTACGGCATATAAGCCTTACATCAAGAACTAACCATTTTGTAAGGTATATAGGACATAATTCAAGAAAAGTATAGTGTATTGTGGTGCACATCGTTTGGGATGAACTATTGGGCATGCTGAGTTTTTTGTATTATAGTATGTAATGTAGTATACCACAACAAGGCCCTCTTGATGAATTTGTGAAAAATGAATGAACCTTGTGCCATGGCAGGGAAAAACATGTGCCACGGCTTGCAAATGAATTTTTGCCCCAAAGCCTTCTGTACACGATATTTTCTTATAAATAAACCATTAAACTTTTAGATTTATGAAAGCATATATTTTTCTATAGTAGCCATCTATATTTTATTAGTTCTTAGCTTTTATAATTTATTTCATACATAATTTAGATTAGACAAGAACAAATAAGATGGAATATTAGAGAGTTTTTTGAGATCAAGAAAGAAGAGAAGATTGCTGAAAATTGAAAATCACTTTGAAGATCAAGATCACAACTTTGAAGTACGACACATCATCCATCCACTATTGGTATTGAGATCTACTTTGTATTATTTTATTTTTTCATTAATCTTTTTGTATTTCATGAATGAATGCTAAATTTAATCCACTAATTATGTAATTTATTTTAAACATGTCTAGTTGATTATTATAATGAAAATTTAGTTTTGTTGTCATCTTTGTATAAATTCTTTATGAAAACATTTTTAATATTAAATAAATTGAGATTGTTTCTTTATTTAAAATTTGTTACAAAATTTATATATGATTAATTTATTGACAATTTATTATTCACAATAAATTTAAAATATGAGAATTAAGTTTCAAACACATAATCTAAATCTAATATGGACAACTTGAATAATGATCTCTACCAAAGATATTAATTGGTTTAATTATAAAAGAAGAAGAATCCTGATCAAAAGTATTTTTCATATTTAAAAGAAAAACCAATAATCTAAATTTATACTTAAGTAACCTAAATATTTCTAAATAATCATGGTTAACTAGCTAAATAGTTTCATTAATTCTCCATTGATTATAAACTCTATATTTTCCTTGAATTTGTTTGAGTCAAATATTTATATTTAGTTATTTTTAATTATTTTATTATAATTTTATAATTTTCAAAACCCAATCATTGTAATAGAATGTTTAGTTTTTATTTTCATATTTGTTTAAATTTTTAAAAAATTTGATGAATTACTTAAAATCACATCATTCATCTTGAGACCAACATTTAGAGTATAAATATCACTTATTGTAAGTGATTTGTGTACTGACAAGCTATTTATAAATATAAAATTTATATATCAATTTTTTGGCACCATTGTCGGAGAAGAAAAGCATTTTAGATTTTTATAATCAAAATTCTTAAAAATGTTTTAAAAATATTCATGATTTTTTTTGTGATTTTTTTGTGAACAATTATAGTTTCTTTAGGTTTTTTATTTTTATATCTTTTCTTTTACTAATTTATTTTTATTTTGTTTTTTATTTGCTTGTATCTGTTTATAGTATTTTTATTTTTTAGGTGTTTGGATTTATTTGTTGTTTTCATTAGTTTATCCGAGGTAAGAGATCCCTTTGGAATCCACTTACACATTTTATAGATAACGTAAACATATCTAAAAAGCATTTAAAAAGATTGTGTACTTAAACCCATGAGCCTTTTCTTGAGCCCATAATAGAACCATTACTAGACCCTATTTTAGAACTAGTAGTTATGGGAGAAAATGTATCTAGGAAAGTTACAATTAAGGAGTATGAAAGGCCAATCATTGGCACTACTTTTACTTCTATACAAACAGATGAGGCAACAAGGAATTATGAATTGGAATCAAATTCAATATTTAATGTTACTCTTTCTATAGACTCCCTAATGAAGACTCTTTGTCTTTCATTAAAGATTCCTACTTTACTATTTAAATTTTCCAATTAAATAGGCTTAATGAGAACCAATTAAAAATGAGGTATTTTATATACACTCTCAAGGATAGAACCAAGGATTGGCTAATACATTTCCTACCAGGTTCCTTGATAATTTGAGAGGGATTTTACAATAAATGTATGAGAAAATTTTACTCCCATCAGAAGACTTTTGATTTGAGAGCAAAGTTTCTACTTTCTCTCAAATGGAAGGAGAACGATTCCACTAGACTTGGGATAGGTTCAATTTTTTTTCTCACTCAGTGCCAACACCATAGCTATCTACTACAGTTGTAGAACCAATTTTCCTATGATGGATTGATACAATTGTGTCAATTCATCCTTGATATTGTTGAAGTTGGTGCTATAAGGGAGAATATTACCTTAGGGATATATGATCTCTTTGAAATTTTATGTGCTAATTCCTAACAAAAGAGTGCAAGAGTAAGAAAAATCAAAGTTCATGAAATAGACTTTGGTACTAAAATGTCTATGCAACTTGCATAATTGACCAAGAAAGTTACACTTCTCGCTACTCAAAACACTCCAAATATAGAAGCATGTAGAATGTGTAGTAATTTGGGGCATGGTGCTAATACATGTATTGCATAACTTGAAAAAGTGAATATAATGGAGGGTTATCAACCTATACCAAGGTATAACCCCCATGAAAACACTAACAATCAGGATTGGAAACATCATCCTAATTTCTCTTAGAGGGTAAACAATCCTACCTATGTCGAGATCTCAAATCAACAAGGCCAATAATACCACCTATAATAAGTGCCATATAATCCTTCAAACCAATCAACTGTAGAAGACAACTTGAATGCTTTTCGTTCAAGTGAGCAAAAACAACCAAGCTAAAAATAATCAAAGGTTGGATTTTCTAGTGGAACCCATAAAAAAGGGTGAAAGTATAAGTGGAGCAACTGGTTGAGCACTTGCAAAAACAAGCAAGAGAGTAGTTACCACGTCAAAATGTAAAATGAGGTCAATGACAAGGAGACATTGAGTATATTAAATTCTTGAAATGAAAGTCCACAAATCAATATCTTGCTAAGATGTTAAACTAACCTCTAAATGGAAGGAAACTCATTTAACTTTATCTTTTGTTTTTATTTATTTATTATTTTTTGTTAGCTAAAGTTATTTTTATTTTTTATCTTATCATAATTGTTAATTCTTAGTTTTAATTTAGTACTAAGTAATTATGTTAGTTTTATTATAAAAACATTTGAAAGTGTGATGCGACATGGCTTTTATTGAACCATGATATGGGGTTCTCAGGGTAAAAATGGAGGTGGAGAAAATAATATTTTGTTGTGGCATGAATATTTTATGCACTATGGCACACTAGTTATGGGATATGTACTACGAAAAATTTTATGTGCGTTTTATGGCATGAAACAATGTGAGACGTGGCCTATGATCAATTTTGACACAAAAAAACTCAAAAGAAACATGTCCGGACCAAATCAAAATTCATATTTTATTTTCTTCTTCTTCTCCAAACCCTATTTTTCCTTTCCTTAAACACAAAAATTCCCCAAAAAAATACATCTTTTTTCTCCAAATCATTCCAATTTTTTCTCATACCTTTTATCCTAAAGTGTTTTCAAACCATTTTTGCAATATTTTTTCAAATCTTCATCAAGTTCTTCAAGTTTTTAGCTTTTTAAAGGGGTATTCCAAAAATCTTCATCTTCTTCAAAAATAAGTGCATAAATCACAAGTAAGTGAAAAAAATTTCAAGAATAATTACTTGGATTATTTTTCCAAATTTTTGTGAAATTATTTATGAAACTTTGAATTTGAGAGAACTAAAACCCTAAATTGATCTAGAGAGAGTGAAGAGAAATTTTGTGCTATAATTTCTAGAATTTTTGTGGATACTTTACTTTTAAGAACTTGATTTTAATGGCTCTTAAAAGAAAGAGAGTGCTGAGACAAGAAAGGAAAAGGAGATTCCTATAGAGTATAATAAAGCTAAATTTGTTAGTCCAATGGCCAAACTACGGTTTGAAAAAGTCATTGAGAATAATAGGAATTTTATTGTGGAATGAGGAATAGAGTTTGAGGTACAATAACATCCATTTGAGGGGATTTTTGGCAAAATAGTGACATTTGGATAGAAATGGTTCGTTAAGAACCCAAATTTCGTTGTTGAATCTATAGTTAGGAACTTTATGCCAAAGTTCTTCATGCTATAAATAATAGGATAATGATTAGGTATGTATGCAAGTCCCATTTGGCTCATCTAATATTAATGCTTTTTATTGATTAAGAGATATCGGCCAAGAGGAGTATGAAAATTATTGGGATAATGTGGATTATGAAAAGGTAATAGAAACTCTATTGTGGAGGGACTGAATGTAAATTTTTCAATGAGAGACACAAATCTTTTGAACCTAAGGATAAGGTATTCCATATTTGACAATACTTCGTCTATTCTAAACTTATGCCTATCACAAACTACAGTATTGTGGATAAAGAGAGGGCTATATTACTTTTCACCATAAAATCCACCAAGAGCATAGATGTTAGGGTAATAATTAACCAAATGTTAAGACTTTCTACAAAAAATCATCATTTGAGTTATTTCTTCCCTCAACTCGTTACAACTCTTTTTGCTAAAGCAGGGGTGAAATTTTCAAAAGGTGAAGTTTTGCTACAATTGGGTGAATTATTAACTCCCACTTACACCAACAAACTCACTTATAGTACAAAAGGTACCCAAAGGGGTAAAATGACCTCCTATTATTTAGAACCTTTAATGAAAGATGAAGTTTAACAGTTAAGAGAATAGGTCAACTATATCAAAATTATGTTAAAGAATACCATACTCAACATACAGAATATATAAGTGGGCAAATGCATTTTCAGAGGGAATTCATGCAATCTATCTAAGAGATGAAAATGTTAGATCTCTCTCATGTAAGAATAAATTTTAGTTAAGTTTGAGTACCCGAGAATCCTAGATATGATTTTGTTTTCAAACCACCTAAACCCCCATATGGTTTTTATTTTTATTATGTTTTCTGTTATTTTAGAATTGATGTACTTTGTTTTGCTTCATTTTTATTTTCTTTTGGTGTGAACACTGTTTATTTTATTTAGAAATATTAATTTTATAATTGTTTGATAATAAATTATTCTTGAGAAGTACACAATGTTTTTACCTGTGTGGTATAACTGAGTTAGATGGTGGATGTAACATGAGTAACGTCATTACTTGCTTAGTCATATTGAGCTAATACAAATGGGCAACTTTTTTTATTTTTCTTCTTTATCTTTGACTTACATTTAAAACATTAAGGACAATATCAATTCTAAATTGGATGCAAAAGAAAAGTTACTTATGAAATTATGCATTTTAAATTTTTTATTAAACATGTGTTTACTATTGTTTATTTTAGTTAGGGATTAGAGAAATGCATATAGGTTCATATTCAATTTTTTTACAAAATTATCATGCTTTTAATTAATTTAAAGTGAATAATTAAGGCTTTACTTCTTTGTTTACCGTCTTACACATGTTCATGGATTATTGTAAGAATTAGTTATATTCATAGTTTGTGTTTCATACTTAAATGTTGAGATTGATATAAACCCAAAATTAATGTTTATGAATCAAATAAAAGAGATTATCTTGTGGGATTATCAAACCAAAAGTGTGTTTATTATAAATGATAATTTTTATTCTACTTCTTTAAATATTTTTCTTATTATTTTAAATTATTAGATTATCTCTAAAGGCTTTACATTGAATGTTAGGATTTTAAATATCAAATGAAGTATCATGTACTAATTTTTATTGTTTAAATTAAATTATTATAATAAAAATTAAAAGTTTGTGTTTATCTTCATTGTTACTTGACTTTTGAAAAAGATATATACAGGGTTACAAAGAAGCCAAAATAACCACTCATCATTACACATATATGTATATGGGTCCATTTCCTAAAAAATAAAGTAAGAAAAAATAATAAAAAAAGAGAGAAAATAGTATAACTAAATACTATGACCCTAAATTCTTGAAAGTAGTGAGATTGTTATTACCAAAATAGTAGTAATAATCCCTTAAGTCAATGCATTTTCATTCATCTTGAGGCACATACTTAAAAAGAAATTTCTTAATGATTTTTATTAAAGCATGAGATTAGTAATGTGATATATTCATAAATCCTAACATTTGATTCTTTTAATGAGATCAATGTTATACAGTATTGAGTCTTTCTTGTTTATCATATGCAAACCTTTTTGTTTTATTCTTTACGTAACTTCTATTCATATAGACCTTGTTAAGTGCTTGAACCCATATGTTCAGTATGAAATTGAGAACTATTATGTATTGGGAGGAATAAAGTCGAAGCGAATTTGAATCTCTTACATTGAAATTGGGTGAGTCAAAACTGATATGTTTTTGTAATGGGACATGAACCTATGATGTGCAACTAGTTCAATCAATAAATTGTGATTTTTATTAAAAAAAATAACGATAATTTATGATCCTTTAAGATATTTAATTAACTTGTGTTTGAGATTTTAATTATAAACTGAAAAGAAACTAAAGCATAACAAGTATTGTTATTTTTAGTTTTAGTTTTTTTATTTTTACTTGTGATTTATTTTTAGTTTTTATTTTTGCATGTTAGGATGTTTGTGGGTATTATCATTGAAAGCCCTCATAAGACTTTAATTGATCCATCATTCATGCATGACTTCTATTAAGAAAGAGATATATCTAGGGTTACCTATACAAATACAAATAAAAGGCCAAATATTAACCACTCACCTTACCATAGAAAAAATATATAATCTGTACATGGGTCCAATCTCTAAAAAAATGGATTCTCTTCTTAAAAAAGAATATAAGAAAAAGAAAAAAAATAGAAAGAAAGAGAAGAAAATAAATAGTATAATATATATACTATGATCCAAAAAAAGCCTAAATAGTTGTGTAAAATGGTTTAATGCAAAAGAAATATATAGGAAGTAACTTCTTAAAAGCCATTGCATTTTCCTAGATTTTCTAAAAGACATATTACTTAATATTTTTATTTGATAAATTTGATTGATGCATGAAAGTAATGTTTAATATTTTATAAATCCTTTCATGAGATCAACGTTAAAATAACACTTTGAGAGTTTCTTCTTTATACATATGCGAATATATTAGTTCATTTCTATACATTGATTTTTTCGCATATAAATTAGTATAAGTGTCTGAACCCATAGGATTCAATGTTTTTGAGAGTATTGACTTGTGAGGAATAGAGTTGAACCGAATTCAGATTCCTAACACTAAGTTTGGGTGAAATTAAACTAATACATTTTTTATATGAAATATGAAAATAATTTTTAACTAATTATTATAATATATCATGAATGTTAAGGAAGTGGAAACAATCTATGCTTAAGATTTTAATTATGAAATTTAAAAGATATTATAAGTATGAGATATTTTTGTATTTCATTTCTTTATTTTATTTTAGTCTTTTTACTTTGTTTTAAATTTTAGTTAACTTCTTATTATATTTGTTTTATTTTGTTTTCATTTTTTTGTTAATGTTTGTGGGTATCATTACTTAAAACCCTCAGGAGACTTAAACTCATCCGCTAGGGTAACATCGAGTTTAGTGGTTTATTTTATATGCTAAATGCACGCAACTGTGTCAATCCACGAAAGTGATTTAGAATAGTTTAATTTTTAGTTTTTATTGCTTCTTTTGCTAAGGGACTAGCAAGAAGTTGGTTAGGGGTTGTAATATTTGTACTTTAATTGATTAAATAAATATATATTTGTATGATTTTATCATATTTTTATATAAATTTATCTTTACGAAATTACGAATATTTTTATTATTTTGTAGGTATTTTCTTTCAAAAAGAACTTAAAGACTAAAAGAAAAATACTGAAGGAAATACATTGCAAATATGTTGAGAAAAAGTAAAAAAATAGAAAAATTAGACAAAATGGATTAAAATGGTAAAAATGTCAAAAATACTGAGTCCCTCGTGCGCATATGCCTAACACATGCCTACACCAAGTCGCGTAAATACCAGGACATGCTTGCATCGAGTCCCATGCACTTCAGCACACGCCCGTCTATTGTAAATATCTCCCTCCCATATGCATGCCAACTTGTCGAAATACATCCAAAATCAATTTTTGAGATATTTTCTCATCTTTTTTGGCCTTTTCTTCATCTATAAAAAGACCCTCTCTCCTATTGTAAAAATAATCCTTTAAAACCATTTAAAATCTCTTATCTCTCTATCTTTCTCTATCTAGTTCTTGGTTTTTTTAGTTTTAAAGTTCTTCTCTTTTTGAGAAGAACTAGTTATGCTTTTATAGATTTCTAGTTTTTGATTCAATAAATGAAAATGAAAATCCGTTTGAAGGTTTTCCAATAACATAATTAGCATCAAAGTTCTATAATGAGTCTTTTGAGGTATAATTTTGAAATGAATTTTTTACAGTTATTTTTTATGTTTTATTCTTATATATTATGTTTAATTTGTGTGTGATTAAATTTAACATGATTAGCTATTTATAAATATGATATAATAATAACGTTGTTATGCTTGCGAAATATTAAATAGGTAAAACATCTCTATAAAATAAATTGATTTTGTTTTTATTCAAGATTTTATATTAAGGATGTTAGAGAGAAATATATTATTTTTCATTACAAACTTAAATTTAAAAATTAGATTTTAAGGTTTAATTATCCGGTCTGATTTAAAGTAGTGTTTTTTTATTTATTGATACAATTGCCCGGTAGTTAGAGTGAGACTCTATTTCAAAAGTTTTTTATAAGAACTATTATTCAAAAATGTATTGACAACATAAATTTGATAATGATTTTAAAACTTGAAAGTTACTACTTAGATAATTAAATGTCTAACCCCACAAAATGTGACATTTAAATCATTTACTTTCAATCACTTAAAAGAAAATAATTAATTTAATTAACTAAATTAGTTATCGACATTACCCATCGGTGTTAATTGATTTTTTTAATAAATAAAAAATATTTAACTCCACCAAAAGTGGTATTAATATAAAAAAGAAAGAATCAATAAATATCAATTTATATTTTTAATAATCTAAATAATACGAGGAAGCATAATTTACTTAATTATTATATCCATAAATACTCTACTATTATGAATGATAAAAATTTTCATAATTGTTTATTGAATTATATCTATATTTATTTTTTTGTTATTAGATTAGGAAACACAAAATTCAAAAATTCAAAATATCATGATAGAATGTTTAGAATTTAATTTCTTTTTTAAAAGTTTGAATAATAAATTAAAAATCACATATATTTTTTTCTTAGATCGATCTTGGGAGTATATTTATTATTTTCTATAAAATGATTAGTAGACTTGTAAGAGTTTTACAAATATAAAATAAAACTATTTGCAAGATCAGTATTATTAACCCGATGCCGATCTTGTGTTGTTGTCATCAGTGAGGTGGGATGGTAATGAAATGATATTATAATAAGATATATATTTTGTTTCAAATGAGCCTAAATGATGAATAAAATTACAAAAAAACAATGAAAAAAATAAATGTTTATAATAACCATGTTTATTTATAATAACCATGAGTAAATTACAGATAACTTTAAATATATGAGATTTAAATATGATGAAATAACTTTAACACATAAATTTATTAAAGATGTTAAATGAAACATGTAATAAGATGAGATAATTTGTTTTACATCTCTAATCAAAATAGATACATTAAGCACACGTGTAAACACATTGCATACAATTAGTCATGTTTTTGATATTTTCTAATTACATGTTATTAACTCCTTATTTACTTATTTAATAATAATTGAAAAGGTACATAATACAATAAAATTATTTAAATTTTATAATAAATATTTAATAAAAATTATTAATAATATTTTATTTATTAATAAAAATATATATCGTTAATATTTTAATTAATTTACTTTTAATATAATATTACAAAAGAAATATAATAATAAAAGTATAAAACGTAAAAAAATATGTTTTTAAATATATGTATTTTAAAATATATAAATATAATACGTTATATATATATATATATATATATATTTATATGGCGGTACAAAGGGTATTAAACTCTAAAAAAAATCTTTTTATTAAAAAAATAGACAATAAAAAGAAAAGACATGTCTATTTAGTCAAAAGAAAAGCAATCACAAAACAGAGAGAAGTTTGGATAACTTATTGGCTTTCTCTGCCGGCATGTCCTCTTCACCATCCATTTCTACCCTCACAAAATATCAAATTAGTACATTAAAAAATTTAGAATTTAGAATTAAAATATAAAGATATAACATTTCCCAAGCACATCATAAATCCAATTTATTTTAAAAAAAATCATAAATCCAATTTATTTACCAAAAACAATCATAAATCCAATTTGTTTTTTCTTTTTTTTTTCTTTTTCTCTCTCTTCCTCTCCATTCGTGTCTGAACCTACCTCTCTTGCATAAGAAAGTACCGAAGGGGATTGAAAAGAACCAAATAATTTTATTTAATTACCATTCTTTTTAAATTTCTACTGAAGATCATCGATCAATAGACTTTGTGCAAAATATTATTTGTATCAAATTGATAAAATTCGCTAATCTTATCCTCGATCACAAAGCGTCAAATTCAATGGACTCCGATTTCTGGACCTCTCGTCTTGCCGCTGCCAAACGCCAATATGCTATGCAGCATTACCATCAGAGCTTTCATTTAGGTACATAATTGTCCTTTTTTTTAAAGGTTTTGTTATACTTAATCCATTTTTTTCACATGCCAAAAATCTCATTTCTAGTTGTTAAATATGTTATTTTTGATATTTTTTAACAAATCTGAAACTTGTGGTTTTTCAAAAGAAAATACAGATCGGTTGAACATAGACGATTTGGATGTGGAAGACGAATTTCGACCTGAGTTTCCATGCCCGTATTGCTACGAAGACTTTGATGTGGCTTCATTGTGTTCGCATCTCGAAGATGATCACTCTTGCGAATCTAAAGTCACAGTACGTCCGTTTTCTCATTCTATTTGTTTGTTTCCCCATTTGGTGAACAAGCCCAAGTTAGTGCTTTGGATATATATTTCTTGATTTGGTTATTGTTTATTTTAGATTTTTGTTTAATTTATAAATTTAATATTATTCCCTTGGAGGAATTATTGATTATTTCCGACCACGCTTACATGTTGGTCGTATCCAATACATAAAGGGGAGTTAAGACCAAGGAGAGAAAGAAAGAAAAATTTAAAAAAAATATCAATTTTCTCATCTTATCTTATCAGCTATCTCTATTCTATATTTTTATTGGGTGGTGTTATTCATTCTTCTTGGAGTCACTCCCCATCATTTAGATTGTTTTCTCTTTCCACCTCCTATTAGGTGTTTGTTTTAAAAAAAAAAAAATTTGAACTAATCTTGAATTTCATTAATTTGGAGTATCATGTCATTACATAGCAATAATTTTTTTTTATTAGTCTGGACTAACATGTCAACTTAATCCCTACTAATTTTTCTATTAGATTGAATTAACGGCATCCTCCTTTCCCTTTTCTCTGTTTTATTTTTATTTTTCATTTTGTTCTTTTCTTTATTTGGATTCAGGAGAGGCCAATAAGGCTATACGCTTGTTAAAGTTCTTATCCTTTTACCATTTGAATAAAAAGGGAGCAATTTATGTGTTAATTTAAGCGGACTTTTCCGTGATCGTGTAGTGGGATGGAGCACTTCATTTCTTTGTGTGATTTCTTTGGTTTGGTTTATTAAGACAACTTTGTCTTCTGGCTCTTTACATTAGCCAGAAATCAAGAAAATTACTGGACTTGTTTTCGAAGAAGCATTTAGATAAATAAATAACGCTTCTTAAGATTCCAAGCAGCAACATTATTGTGATGGTTTCTTCAGAATTTGTAAATGCAACTTGTTGACTGAGAAGTTGGACAGAACTGCCTTAATTGATCAATTAGGTAGAATTATATGGGAGCTTTATGCTCAATAAGGAGCTTTAGAATTAGAAGGTTGATGAACCATGTATTGACAATACTGATATTCTTCAGGAATAAGATAGCCAAGTTGTTATATCTCATATTACTTCTTCAACTCTAATAGTTTATATCTTGTTTATTGTTTTGTCTCTGAGTTATGTGCTGCATAACTGTCCAAATCTAGTCCCTCTTATTGAAATGATAAACTTGATCACTGCAAACAATCAAGAAGAAGAATTAAAGAGAGCGATTGAGACAGAATTGTGTAGAGATTGAAAGATACTTCTTGAATTGTATATTAATGTAAGACTTACAAGAGTTTATTTACAACAATATGCTAGCACATGATTGGTCCATTAGTCACATTGTCTAACTAACTAACTATACCTCAATTACATTACTCAATTACATTTAGTTCATCATCCTCCCTCAAACTCAAGGTGGTGGCAACACCATGAGTTTGGTCTCGTGAGAATGAAAGGGAACATTTGGCATTGGCTTTGTGAAAGTATCTGCTAGTTGTACCTGCGAAGAGATGTGTTTAACATCCAACTTTCTTTCAACAAATCTCTTATAAAATACCAATCAATCTCTTTAAGCTTCATGCGTGCATGAAGTATGGGTTTGGCTGCAAGATGGGTAGTACTAACATTATTGCAATGTAAAACTAGAATGCAACTTAAAGGGGATTTTAAGTTCACGCAATATAGATTGTAGCCAGATCAATTCAGAGGAAGCAAGTGCCAAAGCCCTATATTCTTATTCTGCACTAGATCGAGAGATCACCTTCTATTCTTAGGACATTCATGAAACCAAAGAAGATACCATATTCTCCTGTGCTGCTTCTATCATCAAGAGAGTTGGCCTAGTCAGAAGCATAAAAGCCAATGAGAGCAAAATATGTGCATTATGCTTATAGAACTTGCTAGGATCAGCCTTAGAGTTCACAAAACCAAATTGAATAAGAGTAGGACTAAGCTTGTGATACCACGACTTAGGAGCTTACTTAGGGCCATATAAAGCCTTCTTGAGTTTGCAGACAAGAGAAGCACCGGAGGTAACATCAAAACTTGGAGGTTGCAAAATGAAAACAGTCATTTAAATCACCATTCAAAAAAGCATTTTGCATATTAAGTTGTTTCACTAGCCAACATTTAGATAGTGCCAATGCTATCACCATTTGAATGGTTTAGGGCTTGACAATTGGGGAGAAAGTTTATGTATAATAAATCTAACCCTCTGATTGAAGCCTTTAGGCACTAATCTAGCTTTACATTTGTATAATTCACCAGTGCTCTTTAATTTAACTCAGAACACCCACTTGTAGCCTATAGGCTTGCTTCCACTAGGACATTCAACCAATTCCCAAGTGCCATTGCAAAGAAGAGCTTCAATTTCAAGCTTCATAACATCATACTACTTAGGAATAGACAAAGCCTCAGAGACATTTGAAGGTTCAACAAGAGGAGTGAATTTAAAATCACTAGTAGAAGAATGAGCTATTTTAGCAAGAAAAGCAACATTCTTAGGCTTGAAAATACCAACCATTGATCGTGTGGTCATAGGGTAAACATTGGTAGTATGAGAAAGCACATCAGAAGGTAGTTCAACCAAAGGAGTGGGAATAGACGACTATAAGCTAGAACCAAGCAACGCAACACTAGAAGGTGAAGGTTGACTAGTAAATGACTAGACACTAGAAAAAGAGTCAAATTATGCAGAAGACTCGGAAGGCAGAGGAATACTAGACTGGGGTATCACAAGTCCAGGTTGAAAACTAGCTATAATAGCAAGTGGTGGAATAAGATCAAACTGTTGAAGACAGATTGTAGGGTTAAGAGTAGACGAAATAATGGAAATAGGAAAAGTGCTCTTATGGAAAGTAACATGTCTACTAGTGTGAAGTTTGTGTTTAAATCATAGCAAAAATAACCGTACTGCTAAGGGACATACCCAAAGAAAACACAACGTGAGGAGCAAGATTCCAATTAATAATTAGTATATGGTCTTAGACATGGAAAACAAAGGTATCAAAAAACTTTCATGAAAGTGTAATCAGGATTTTTGTTATATAAGAGTTGAAAAGGACTTGTGAGAAAGAGATACATAAGGTAATCTATTAATGGCAAAGACAGTTGACCTGAAGGCATACACCCAATATTTCATAGGAATAGAAGACTCAAGTAGCATAGCAAGACCTTTTACAACAACCTTTTTATGCCTACACTCCATAGCACCATTATGTCGAGAAGTGTGAGGCAAGTTTATCGATTTTAAACTTCACCAATGGAAGACAAAACAGTACTGACGAAGGAGAACTCACCTCCTCAATCAGTTTGCACACACTTGATTTTTGTAGAGAAATGTCTTTTCACCATTTGCATAAAAGACTTAAAAACAGAATGAACTTCACTCTTAGCATTAAGAAAATATATTCATTGATGGTGATTGAAATCATCAACAATCAAAACGAAATATCTGGCTCTTGTGTTAATAACCATAGGAGATGTCCAGAGATCCATGTGAAGCAATTCAAATGGTAAAGAAGCATATGTATGAGAAGAATTGAAAGGTAGTTTATGAGCTTTAGTTAAACAACAAATCTCACAACTTCATATATTTACATTAGCAATGTTAGAAGAAATCTTTAGATCCTTAGCAATAAATTGAAGCACTTAAAGAGATGGATGAACAAGTCTTAAGTGCCAAAGTTTTTCCTCAAATAACATGGTGGAGTGGTAGAATTTGAACTCAGTAAGATCTAATCGAAGACCAACATTGGACTGCATTGGTCCACTCAAAGGATAGAGGCCGTTACTAGCCTTGACTCGAACCACAGTCTTCAATGTTTGAGCATCCTTGATAAAAAATTCATTCGCATGAAATTCTATAATTTTATGATTATCAAAGCATAACTTTTGGATAGACAACGGATTATGACACTTTGGAGTTTGCCAGACATAAGGCAATTTTAAGGAGCAATAATCAAGTGTAATAGGATTTGCCAAAGTGTGTAACAAGAAGGGAACTATTACCTACTGTATCATTATCATGGCAAGGATAGGAGGTGACATCTTGAAGATTAGCTCTATCATTTGTAAGATTGTGTGAAGCACCAGAATCAAGTGACCAGGAAGGAGTAGAAAGGATTACTGTCTCTGGAAGACCCATAAGATGTCTCAACAACTATGGCTCTAGCACTTGAATTATTTCTAGTTCTTTCTAACAACAGATCCCTGAATTTGAAGCATTGATTGGTAGAATGATTAGGCATATTGCACACCTGGCACTACACTTTGTTGTAACCACCAGATGAATTAGGCTATTTTACTTTTAGATTGTGATTTGGAACCTTCGGGGTTTGTGTTAGCCAAGAAATCATTAAGATTCTAGTTGCATTATTGCGTGCATTTTGACCATAATTCGAACCAGAATTATAAGGCTTCAAGTTTAGGCTCCCAAATCGAGCAACGTTTTCCTGAATTCCAGTAGTAACTTGATGTTGATGATCTAAGAATCTTTCATAAGCATACTATAAAGAGCATCAAAGGAGATAGGTTCAACTCGAAGAATGATGCTTGAAATGAAAGAATTCCAATTAGAATCCAAACATCAAATAACTCAACCTCTAAGATATTTTTCAATGGTAGCTCCTGACATCTTGAAATATTTCCTATACATTGGCACCGATCACAAGTCTTCACCAAAGTATAACTATCGCGAAAAATAGAAGGCCAAAAGAAACCACTTTGAAGTACCTTAGCTTCTGTTCGTGTTACTCCAAAATGTCCTCCATATGATGAGGAATTGCAATGATGGAGAATGATTTGGATCTCCTCTTCAGGTATTCATCTTCGGATGATTTGATCAAGGCATCTTTTGAAAAGAAAAGGCTCATCCCAAAAATAATATTTCACATCATGCAAAAAATTTTTAAAGTTGGTGGTAAGTAAGATATGGTGGCAATATCTTACAAGTTAGGTAGTATACAATATCAGCATATCAAGGAAGCTTGATCTCATATGCAAACTCTCTTGCTCCAATTGAGAGAGATGATCAGCAACTAAATTTTCACTTCCTTTCTTATCTCAAACTTTCAAATCAAATTCTTGAAGAGGAAGAATCCAACGAATCAGTCTAGACTTAACATCCTTTTTGCTAAACAAATAACGAAGTGCTGCATGATCAGTGAACATTATCACCTTTGTATCAACGAGGTAAGACCGAAATTTGCACAAGCAAACACCACAACAAACATCTCCTTCTTAGTTGTATGATTCAATTGGGCTTCATTCAATGTCTGACTTGCATAGTATGTGGCCCTAATCAGTTTGTCTCGCTTTTGTCCTAATATTGTTCCAATTGCAAAGTCACTTGCATCATACATGACTTCAAAAGGTTAACTCCAATCAAGTACAATCATTACTGGTGCTAAAATCAGTTTCTCCTTTATTGCATTAAAGGCTTGCAAACAAACATCATTAAAGTCAAATGCAGAATTTTTTTGAAGAAGATTACATAAAGGTTTAGAGAGTTTAGAAAAATCCTTTATAGATATTCTATAAAATGCCGCATGTCCTAAAAAGCTTCTATTTTCCCTCACATTCTTTGGAGGTGGTAGTTTTTCTATGGTTGCAATTTTAACTCGATCAACCTCAATTCCTTTAGATGACACTCTATGGCCAAGCACGATCCCTTCTTGAACCATGAAATTACACTTCTCCTAGTTCAGGACAAGATTTTTATTTTCACATCTCTACAAAACAAGAGCTAAATTATGCAAACAATGATCAAAAGATATACCAAAAACTGAAAAGTCATCTATGAAAATTTCCATTATATCTTCCACCATAACTGAAAAGATAGCCATCATTCAACGTTGAAATGCTGTTGGGGTATTGTACAATCCAAAGGGCATCCTTCTAAAAGAAAATGTTCCATAGGGTCATGTGAATGTAGTTTTCTCTTGATCTTCGGGGGCTATGGCAATCTGGTTATACTCCAAATAACCATCTAAGACACAATAATGAGGATATATGGCCAATCGATCTAACATTTGATCAATGAATAGAGGTGGAAAATGATACTTCATTGTTGCTTTGTTCAACTTGCGGTAATCCATACATACATACCAATCCGTGATTGTTCTTGTAGGAATAAACTCATTGTTCTCATTTTTCACTACCGTTATTTCACCATTTTTTGGTATAACCTGCATTGGACTTACCCATAAGTTGTCTGAAATAGCATAAATAATTCCAACATTGAAGAGCTTCAAAATTTCAATTCTTATAACTTCCTTCATTGCTGGATTTAATCTTCTTTGGGGCTTAATTGATGGTTTGTAAAGCTCCTCCATTAGAATCTTGTACCTTTTATGTTAGAAATAGTCCATCTCAAAGCTGTTTTATGCTTCCTTAACACACGTAGTAACTTTTTCTCTTCTTCGGGTGTAAGTGATGCCACAACTTGCATTGGACTTACCCATGAGTTGTCTAAAATAGCATAAATAATTCCAACATTGAAGAGCTTCAAAATTTCAGCTTTTATAATCTTCTTTGGGGCTTAATTGATGGTTTGTAAAGTTCTTCCATTAGAATCTTGTGCATGCAAATGGAAGGACTTGTATCTTTTATGTTAGAAATTGTCCATCTCAAAGCTGTTCTATGTTTCCTTAACACACGTAGTAACTTTTTCTCTTCTTCGGGTGTAAGTGATGCCACAACAATCACTATAAAGGTCTAACTATCACCCAAGAACTCATAGCGAAGATGCTTAGGCAATTGCTTCAATTCTAGAGTTGTAATTTGCTGCACTTTTTCTTTAGAGATTACAGAATCTATCTTTGCTATCATTGGCTCTAGGCTCTCCACTTCTTTGCTAAATGATGTAACCTGTTGCAATGCTTCCAAAGCAAATACATAATGGATAAATTATTTACTAACAAAAGGTAAATTAGATTCACAAACAACATAGTTATTGAAATCATAAGCATGAGATGAAATAGTGATACATTGTTTTAGGTGATCGGCCAGCATATCCTCTTCAAAGGCTTTTACTACACATTACTCAATGAGATCTACCCGAAAACAAGTGATTGGATCTTCTAAAAGTCTCATGGCATCGTAGATGTTGAATGTAACTTTTTCCTTATTCACTCTCAATGTTAACTCACCTTTTTGAACATCCATTAAAGCCCTTTCCGTAGCCAAGAATGGTCGGTCAAGAATTAGTAGGATATCTTGGTCTTCATCCATATCTAACACCACAAAATCAACAGGAAAAATAAATTTATCCACCTTTACCAATACATCTTCTATTGTTCGACATGAATACTTGATGGATCAGTCTATTAGTTGCAAATAAATGTTTGTTTGTTTCATCTTTCCAAGTCCCATTGTTCTATAAATAGACAGTGGCATAAGATTAATGCTAACACCAAGATCATATAAACTTTTTTCGAAAAATGAATCTCCAATAGTGCAAGGAAAAGTGAAACTCCATGGATCTTTTAATTTTTGAGGTAATTTCTTTTAAAAAATGGCACCATATTCTTCAAAAAGCTTCATTGTTTTGAACTCTTTCAACCTTATTTTCTTGGAAATGATGTCCTTTAAGAATTTGGCATAATTTGACATTTGTTCCAAGGCATCTGCAAAATGAATATTTATGTGAATTTTCTTAAAATATCCAAAAACTAAGAAAATTGCTTATCTAATTTTTGTTTTTGAAAGCGTTGAGGATAAGGAAGTGTAGTGGATAGAATAGAAGGATTGTCAGGAAATAAAATTAATGGAGGAATGTTAGTCTCTTTTGGTGTATCATCAACAATATTCTCTTCTACTTAGTATTGCTTTGGCCATTGTTTGGAGTGTAAGGGTGGTATCAGTTTCCTTTGATGTTGACCTCTCAAGTTCTCTTCCACTCCTAAGTGTAATGGTCTTGCATTGTTCTTTTGGATTCACTTCTGTATTGCTAGGAAATGTTCCTCTTCCACAAAATTAGTAGGAAAAATAAGTTTATCCACCTTTACCAATACATCATCTATTGTTCCATATGGATACTTGATGGATCAGTCTACTAGTTGCAAAGAAATGTTTGTTTGTTTCATCTCTCCAAGTCTCATTGTCCTATAAATAGACAGTGGCATAAGATTAATGTTAGCACCAAGATCACATAAAAAATTTTCAAAAAATGAATCTCCAATAGGGCAAGGCAAAATGAAACTCTTCGGATCTTTTAATTTTTGAGGTAATTTCTTTTAAAGAATGGCACTACATTCTTCAAAAAGCTTCATTGTTTTGAGCTCTTTCAACCTTCTATTCTTGGAAATGATGTCCTTCAGGAATTTGGCATAATTTGGCATTTGTTCCAAGGCATCTGTAAAAGGAATATTTACGTGAATTTTCTTAAAAATATCCAAAAATTTAGAAAATTGTTTATATAATTTTTGTTTTTGAAAGCGTTGAGGATAAGGAAGTGGAGTAGAAAGAATAGGAGGATTGTCAGGAAATGAAATTAATGGAGGTATGTCAGTCTCTCTTTGTGTATCATCAACAATATTCTCTTCTACTTTAGTATTGCTTTGGCCATTGTTTGGAATGTAAGGGTGGTCTCGATTTCCTTAGATGGTAACCTTTCAAGTTCTCTTCCACTCCTAAGTGTAATGGCCTTACATTGTTCTTTTAGATTCACTTCTGTATTGCTAGGAAATGTTCCGCTTTGTTAGGCATTGATGGTTGTTAAGGCTAGTTGCCCAATTTGTACTTCAAGATTTTCATAGTGGCTCCCATATTGCCACAATGAGTCTCAATGTTATCCAACTGTGAATCACTCCTTTTAAACCTTACTTTGGTCTCCACAAAGGAAACATGACATCTTCAAGTGACATCTTCTTCTTGCTTGGTTGACTATCAAATCTTGGAAGAGATTGCAACACCCTCTTTGTGTTTCCATAAGAAAATTTATCATGAATTTGAAGCCCTGGATGTTAGTAATTTGGCATAGGATTACCACGATAGTTGTAGTTCCGATTGTTAATGTATTGAACATGTTCTTGACTTGCTTCATTCATCGAAACTATTATACTTGAATTTGCAACATATTCTGCACTTTGTGGTATTCTTTGGGTTGTCAAGGCTGAAATATGATGAGATAGAGAAGCAACTTGAGCTGAAAGGGTAGCAAACCCAATTCATGAATCCCAACAATTTTTTTAGCCATAGATCTTTCAGTTGGTCATTGATAGTTGTTTGAGGCCATTTCTTCCCAAAGAAAAGTAGCACCCTCAACTGTCTTTGACTTCAAAGTTCCACCAGAAGCAACATCAATTATGGTTCTAGTTTTTGCTCATTTGACCCATTATAGAACATCTGAACTTGCAATCAATTCGACAATCCATGTTGAGGGCAACACCGAATCATATCTTCATATCTATAACATACTTTATAGAGTGTCTCAAAACCATTTTGTCTGAATTGATCAATCTCACTCCTTAGTTGGACTGTTTTTGCAAGTTGAAAGAATTTAGCAAGAAACTTTTCTGCCATGTTCTACCAATTAGTGATGCTTCCTGGTTGTAGAAGTTGTAGCTAACCTCTGGCCTTGTCCCTCAATGAAAAAGGAAACAATCTCGGTCTAATGGTGTCTTCAGTAACACCATTCATCTTTACAATGTCACAAATCTCCAAGAATATCGCCAAATGAATATTGGGATCATCAAGTGAAGATTTGCTAAATTGGGCTTGTTGCACCATGCTAATCAACGTTTGTTTGAGCTCAAAATTATTGGACTTAATGGTTTGGTGTTTTACACCTGAGTAATTATCATTCACAATTGGCCTTACATAATCCTTCAAGGTGCGTGAATGTGCAATCTGTTCTTCTTCAGTCATGGCTAATACTTTCTTCTTATTTCGTGATCTAAAGGTTCTTTCAATCTTCGGATAAAAAGAAATAATGTTTCGACTTCTAGCACAATGCATCCAACATCAAAAACACACCTAGAGAAAAATATAAAAATAAAAATAAAAATGAAATAAAATATATTTTTTAATTAAAATTAAGATTACTTTGTATCGATATTGGTAAAAATAAGAAAATTAATCCACGACAACGGCGCCAAAAACTTGATTGGTGTAAAATTATAAGTGTATAATATCGTACTTTTATAATAAAGTGATAAGAAGTATATCATCTTCAGGGATTGATAACTTACTTTTGACAAATATTAAAATTATGTTAATTCCAATTTTATCTACAGAAGTTACTAAAATTGTTATAATTGGAATTTAAAATAAAATCAATTTAAAGAAAATGCAAAAGTCAAGAAAGACGTTCAAAGATCCAATTAATTGGAAGAAAACTTTTAAGAAATCGATTTCACCTAATTCTTTACTATGTTTTACTCATCTAGTTAATTGAATTTAATTCTCTCAGTTTGTTAGCAATCTCTAAAAAAACATCCAAAAACTTCTTTTGATAGTCAATTGGAAATATTTTTGTTCATTAATTTACACTGTTCATCAATTTACACAAGAATATGCAATTTAACAAAGTAAGAAAGCATTAAAACCGATGATTTTAATACTACATAGGTTCATACAAGTCTTAATATTTATATTTACTTATGATGAAATATTTTAAATTTATCCTATAATTCTCTCTTTCGATAGTAAATCATAAGATTCATCTAATTAATGACCAATTAATTAGAAGCATTAAACTCAGAATAAATCAGATAAACATTATAAAAAATTCATATTAACATAGAAAATCAAACATAATTTGAGAATTAAATTACATCTTTTTCCTAGAATAAAGAAAAATTAGTTCATGTTAAAATTTAGATTTAACATAAACGAATTCATTATAATTTTTCTGAGAGGAATTGAAAGAAAAGTGAATCGTAAAAGGAATCTGCTTTCGTGTTAATCCATTGTGCTCCAATCGGCTTTCGCTTTTCTTTATCTTTTTTTTTTTCACGTTCCAACACCTCAGCGCTGCGTATAATTTTTTTTCTTGATTTCTTTCTGTTCCTCCTTTTCTGTTTTGTGCTTTTTTTTTTCTCTGTTTTTGTTTCCAACCCGTATGTTTCCTATTTTTTCTTTTTTTTTCCTAGATGGCTTTTGATTTATATATATATATATATATATATACCCTTGTTTCATATGTTAATCTAATATATATATATAAATTTGAGACTAGAGTTTTTAGATGATATGCTTCTAAAATTTTGGATTTTCATTTTCTTCCATCTTCAATAAAATTTAAATAATAATAATGAAGTTTAAAATCAATAAAAATTAAATAAAAGTTTAAAATTAAGAAGTGATAAATTATGCAAGTCATCGATATGCTAGCACATGATCCATTAATCACATCATCTAACTAACTATAGCTCAATTACATATTAGTTCATCAATCACAGCCTCAGATGTTTATATGCTAGTAATTCTAGCAAATTGAACCATTCCTTTAATTTTTTTAGCATTGCTTCTGATACAATGTTACCTCCTCCCCTCCTCTTCATATCTATCGTTACCTGTAATCTATCATTGTTGACATCACAGGGATAAGACTATCAACTATTTAGCTTGTTCCAGATTTCACTCAATACCTTCTTGAAAATACATTCCTATGATATATTTACCTTTTCCCTGCAGGTTTGTCCGATTTGCTCTATTACAGTTTCACGGGATATGTCAAGTCATATCACACTGCAACATGGGCACTTGTTTAAGATATCCTTTAAATTTTAGTTGATATCATGCGTTTCTTTTTGTTGATCGTGAACTATTTTTCTCAATAAATACCTGAAGGATTTTCCATATACAGATTTGAATAGTTTTTGTTTCCATTAACTGAAGATAACTTGCAGAGACGTCGCAGATTAAGAAGAGTTGCAATTCCTAACATTCATGCGTTATCTATCCTTGGTCGGGATCTTCGCGAAGCTCATTTGCAGGCACTTGGAGGTGTTGGTTATCAATCAAATAACACAAGTGCTTCTAGTGCACCTACAGATCCATTCTTGTCATCACTTATTTTGAATTGCCCTACGTCAGAAGCAGTAGAAATTTCAAAGTCTGTTGTACCCTTCTCTGATGACACTTCAACGAAGAATACAACACCTAACCATATATGGAAATCGAGGTAGTCCCTTCATATATTTTTAGAATAATGCTAAGGAACACTATTTTTTATTTATGTTTTGCTCCACTGCTCCATCTATCATACCCATTAAATTACGAGAGAAAATAAAAATTTTAAAATAGATAATGAAATCAAAGGCCTGCTGTGCCAAAAAAATATATTATGGTATAGATCTTTACGGTAATTGACTCTTTGCATTAGTTGACCTTTTCTTGCCCTTGGTGTTTGCCCTTGTTTTTCTAAGCTGCAACAGGAAAATTTTCTTGCCTCTATTAAAATGTAATGCATTTTATAATCTCTTCTTTTTGAGCTTTTCCTTTTTATTTTTGCAAAAATGCATCAAATTGAGCTAGATATCACTATGTCTGGCCATAGGGTGTGCAATAATGAAGTAGCCACGTGCAAACCTTAGGCTAGGAGTTCAGAGCATTTCAAGGTATATTAATTGTCGGAAGCAGGCCTTGTTTTGAGGTGTGGAGCATGTTTTACATTTGGGTTGGGGCTAGTTTTGTAACTAATTTTGTTTTTGCTTGTGTTTTTCTATATATGTTAAAAAAGTACCTATTTTATATTTCTTTTGTTAAAGAAAACAGCCACTTGGTTTTTAACTTAGCTTTATTTTCTGTTTTCTAACAATAAAAACAGACACAGAAAACTTGTTTGGTAACTATTTGTAAGGTTTTTTCTACCATCTCAAAATTTAGTTTTCAGTCATTTTTACTTGTAAGGGTTTACCATCAAAACGTACTGGAACCTGATATAATGTTTTTAAAATAATTATTAAATAAAAGTGATAAAAAGTTGGGGAGTCGGAGGAGAGTTTCTTTTGAAAACTTTCTTCTTTTATCTTCTAAAAACTAGCAAGGTTTTGAATCCAGATTTTGAAATTATTGAAAAAAGACAACAGAAGATGTTAAGAGATGCATCTGATTCTGGAAATTGTAATCCAAAACGGAAAAAAACTGAAACTGAACATGTTACAAAATGGGAGCTTAATGATTCAGAATCAATATTCTATAATTTGGGTTGAAATGTACACACAAAAGGAGTACCTTGGAAGTTACTTTGTTTATCTCTTGGATACTTTAGTTACATGGCTTGGCTTTTGTAAGGGATACATAAATCACTCAATTTTTAAAATTGTGACATGATTTATGTGACTAAATTTAATCACATATGATTAAAGTATCTATTTTTTACCATGAAAAAGAGTTTCAATTTTAAAAACTGAATGATTTATATGTCGTTGCATAAATTATGTGACCAAATTGTCCATTTAAAGAACTCACCCTAATTTTTTCTCCTCCTATAAGCACCTGCATGTTTGGACATCTTATCAACGGACTACAGTTTTGTGCTCTTCTTGGTCGTGCGGATGATAGATTACTTGGTTAATCCACTTTAACTTCTTAAGAGGCATTAACCCTTGTACGTATCACATGTAACAGTAATTTTCGGGTAAAAAAGGGTGAAAAAGTGAAAGAAAGAAAAGGCTGCTTTTTATATAACATTTGACTCTTTTCTTCCCCCTCTTTTTATTATTATTATTATTTTTTGGTGTACTATGGTTGTTTGTGTCTTGTTATGTTACAGTTTTGATCCTTCGTTGAGCTATGAGGAGCGAGAGAAAAGGATGAAACAAGCTGTCGGAAAAGCTGGTTTTATGCAGGACCTACTTCTCACAACCCTGGTAGGAGACTAAATGGAAGCAGGTAGTAAGTTCTTCCTTAATAATGGAAATGGGTTGTTTTACATTCTGATTGAAGGAAAATATGGGGTTTGGATGTAATGGCTTTAATTCAGTAACTCAATACTTGGCATAGGATTCATTCAACAGCAATTTGTTGAAATTATCCCAACCTTTTTACTTTCCTCTGACCAGGATGTACCACATTATAAAGAAACAACAATTTTCAGTTATGGAACCCATTACGTTATCGACTTTTTTTTTTTTGCTATTACATTACCTATTAGACTTTAAAGTAGCATTTATTAGCAGTTTCTTTTTCGTACTCATTGATGCTGGACTGCTTTTGTACATCAAGCGAAATTTCAAGATGTAAATATAAAAAAATAGTTGGTTTTAAGACGAATTCAAGAAATGTTTATGTATTTACTTGATACTTTTTTTAAAAATAAATAAATAATTAATTAATAAATAAAAAATACACCCAACATTGGCTCTGGATAACTTGTTTGCAAAATTTTGAATGTTTATTTTTCTTATGTTTTGAGCCAAATAATTGAAAGAATGAAACCCAATACTGAAGCTAGGGTTAGCAATTTGAGTTATAACCCAGGATGTTTACACGGAAACAAAAACGCAAAACATGACGCATTGACCTCCCTAAATGAAGCCTAGGAAAAAAAGTAGAAGACTGATGTTTTTTTTTATTAAATGATTTAGTTTGATATTTGTTTTGCTATATTAATGTATGGGCTCCCTCTTTAAGCAAACCCTATGTACAACTCCATAATTCAGCCTGAAATGGTCAATATTAATTATTTAATGAAAAATTTATCGAATATATTATTTAGTTAATCATGTTTACTCAATATTAATTAAGTTATTAAAGATATAAATTAATTCTAGTTAAGTTATTATAGATTCAACATAATTCTTTGTTAATAAAAATCAATTAATATTCTTTGGTTAGATTTACCAATTGGTTTATATTAAATTATGATTTGTTTTTAAGGAAATAACAAACCATTTAAATCCCTATGTTAGGCGGAAGGCGGAGCACATAATTTAAAATCTCATTCAAGGTATCATATTTGGATTTAAGATCGATGTATTTAGGAACAAACTTTTAAATTTTAAATCTATTACGAAAAATATGTTTTCATTATATTTTTCAATAATCAATCTTATAAATTTTTTGAAATATAATTATAGATTATAAATTAGATCTAGATAATCTACTTTCATATTTTGAATATATTACAAAAAATATAAAAAATATGTTGTTAATATATTTTTCTGTAAGAATTTTTGTTGCAATCATGAATGAAGAAATAAAAATTAATTTATTTTATAAAAATATTTACCTAAGTTAATATTTTACAAGTATAACAACATAAATAATATCTCATAATATTTTTTAGCCAAACATGCTTATATTTAACAAAAGATCATTAAATTAAATATAACATAAAAATAGTATATAAAATTAATCATGAAAATAAAAAAAATTAAAATTGATACATCAAAAGTATCCTTCAAAGTAAAATTTTCAATCCAGATTTGTATCTAAAAAACCTCTAAACAAATCTTCCTATACTGATTATTGAATCGAAAAATACCACATAAAACCAAGAAATTTAAACCTAAAAACTATAACAAAATTCTCAGAGAGATTTTGTTATAAAACCTAGAATTGTTCTTGAGATGGTGTCTAAAATATTAGGAAGGATTTTTATGATTGGAAAAACGCTAAGAATATGAGAGAAAAGTGGATCGCTAGGCCGTGTGACGTGGTACACTTCTATCATTGCTACAACATACATTGATTTTGGATACGTTCAATTATGATTCGATAGTCTCGCACCACGACACACACTAATCACTGCCATGGCCTACGTTAAACTACATTTCTTCAATTTCTTTTTGTTTTACCCTCTTACCAGCTTGGTTGGTATATAAAGGTATACATATATTATCTTTTAATTCTTTTTAGTTGCAATTAAGTGCTTTTTGGTACAACTCTTCAAATGTTGTATCACTAAATCATTTTGAAGTAAAAAATACTTGAAAAATAACAAAACATATTTATAATTTTGAAAACATAGATTTGTTAAAATAAAGATAAAGTTATACAAAAATAAATTTATTTTGACACTAAATTGAAAATAAGTAATGCAATATTTAGTGTTTTGGAAGCATTCTTCAGTGAGTAATGACAATACACACAAGTTGGAATGAACAAAATTGTCAAAATTCTAGAATTTATGTACACATTATGACGAGATACTCTCAAGTTCAAATTGATATTTTTGGGATTTTGACGCACGTTACAATGAGTCACTATCCATGCTGCGACACAAGGCTTTCAGGTTTGCTTGTATTTTTGTTTTTTGAAGATTTATGCATGCCATGACCCAACCTTTTCCACATCGCGCATGGTCTTCTTATTTGCATTCAAACAAAAAAAAATCAACATGCATTGTAGCACATGAAAACTCATGGCGTAGCCTACCTAAGTACAAATATTACCAGAAGCCTTTTATCCCCTATTTTTACATATAAATACAACTCTAACTCATCTAAAACACATAGCATTTAGCTACACATTAGCCACCAACTCCCATGGATAGTACACACCATCCATATACAGATATGAATAGAAAAACTCTCAATTATAAAGAAGGTTCAAGGATTTGAAGATTGTAGTGATAGCCCATTTAGAGATCTGGAATCATCTTTATTAAGAAGAATAATTTTATTATTATATATTTTATTTCTCTTTGTAATATGATGTCTTTTGTAGTTGAATTAACTTTTATTAATTTAACTATGATTGACTAATTTTGAAATATGTGATTTTAGTTTACGCTTCCAATGATTGGAAGAACAATTTTATGATTTGAATAAATAAGAGTGAAGATTTCCATACGTAGGAACAATTACATGAAGGCCAATTGTTCTTCCAACTCAAATAGATAACTGGAACCTAGATAAGGGATGGAAAAGCCAAACTATAGAATCTTTTCGCAAGCTTTATATCAATTCGATCAAGTAGGTCTAATAACGTGAATTAAACAATAAAAAAAATAGCAGATGCAACAATAATAATTTGCTAAATACATACTAGTGACAATGTGTCTTATAGGCTCTTGTCCAAATTAGCAACATGTATATATGGCAAACAATACTCAGCTTGTGATATAGGCATACATACCAAAAAGTTGAAAAGATTTGCAATCACTTTAGTACCTCATATATGAAAACATTTCGGTAAATGGTGATTGTAGTTTCACAGTAAGCAATCAAACATACATAGCAAACCCTAATAAAGAAACCGAGACCTAGAACACATCCAGGGTAAGAAGATACATACTCCTTCGAAACTCACACCAATCATGTATATAGATAATAGGCATATTATACTAACACATGATATAAATATGCATGTCTACTAAGAAGGAGTTGAAGACACAATACATAATCAATTTAAGGAGATAATGACTCCTTAAGGACTCAACCTAACCTCACAATCATCGGAGATAAAAATACCTGATAGATAATCAAAACTGCAATATAAATTAATACAGAAAGACAGTATAATAAAGCAGCATATATATAACTCAGCAAATAACAAGCAGGTGATAAATATTAAGAGCTTATTAATTAGTGTTTAAACTTTAGTACGTAGAGATATACACCATTTTAACTTTGATTGTACTAGCTACACATTCAAGCATGCATAACTGTAGATATAAAGAGGTAAACCCACATAGGAACCCTATATATGTGATAACATCCTCGGATATTTAAGGCAATCACTTGTCAGCAAATAATCCACTAAACAATAAATCAGTTACAACTATGAAAGAAATGAAACAACTATTACCTTTTTTAATTAAGACCACCATCCTAATGGCCTATTGTTGTTCTTGTTTGCTGCCTTTACAAAAACCTATTTTGAATCACAAACTTAGCATATATCTAGAGCCAACACCACCCAATATGGTGTGATTAGAAACCACTAATCAATAATAACTAACATGCACAAACAATAGAACCACCCTTGAATATGAACATCCAATAAAAAACCAAGGACACACAATCCACCAAGAGACACACAGTCCAAGATGTGAAAGCTCAAAAGAATTTAACTTTGTCCACTCTCACAAAGAGGTTCTCACATATTAAAAGTTGCACAAAGGCAACTACCAGTTAAAATACGACTCATTTTATAAAAACCACTTGCACACACCACCTCAAGTGCTCACCACTCACAAGCACAGTTTCGCTCACACAATCACGAATCATTAATATCGAATAACACACAAGGTATTAGTGATCCAAAAAAAGAAAGAACCATATGTCGATTTAATAGAGCTCTGCTACATTTTTTCAGATACCAAATAAGAATAAATGAGGGGATATTTATAGAAATCGAATTTCCACCTTACCAAGGGTAGTGGCAAGCTTGGTGGTGAGATGTTAAAAAGTAACATTTTTTGTTCCAAAAATTGTTGAGTACTTTTCATAAATACTCGCACCGAATATGAACCAAAAACATAAGTGACAACGTTGGCTTGCTTGCATGCTTACTTGTCAAAATCTAATACTCTACTTAGCATGCACACTATAAAAATCACCTCTATGATGTGTGTAAACATGCTTGAGTGTACCTAAATATATGCATGTGTATATTATTAATCTATAGTAACTTATCTTACACAGAGGAGGAAAAATACACTAAGTAAGAATAAAACAAGCATCATGTTTTGCACATAAAAAACTAACACACAGACACGAGTACAATTGGACTTACAAAGAGTTTTATTTATTTCTTATTCATGTTCTTAAAATATTTAATTATAAATTATTGATGGACCAAGTTTTCATTTATAATGTTAAATTAGATGGATAAAAATATCTTTAATTATAAATTAATGATGGACTAAATTTTGATTTATAATTAAAGAATATATTTATTTTAAGTTTATCAATTAATTAATTTCAAGTCCAATTAAAGAGTTATTAATTAATTGAAGATCTTTGTTTATATATGTTCCTTAGGTTGCCAATTAATCAATTTTAAGTCTAATCTAAATAGTCATTGATTAATTGAGAATTGTCTGGATTCACCATGACAGTGAGAGTTTGTTTATTTAATGAAAAAAAACCAATAAATATAAATTATTATTTGAATATTTAATCTATTCTTTCCATGAAGGGTTATGTTTGCTAAAATCTTTTATTCATTCATCATCGCTATAATTTAATTTATTTGCTATTATTTAGTTTACATGCAATCTTAATTATGAAATTAATTTACAATTTAAGTTATTTTCTATAATCCAACAAGTGATAGAAAGTTTAGGAATTGTTTTTCTTAATTAATTTGGGAAATAATTTGACTTTTTTAAAAAATTATTCAATTCTTTTAGAGACCGACCTCGGGATAACTTATTATTAGTCCACTAGTGATTTGTGCACTAGCGAGCAATTAAAATTTATGCATCTATTTTGTGATACTGTTGTTAGGTAATTGAAATTTTAAATTATTTATTTATTTTATTTTTAGTTATTTTTCATTTTTTTGTGATTATCTTTTTATTTCTATGATTTTGTTAATATTTATGTTTTATTATTTTTTTATTTCAATTAATTTTGTTTCTTGTTAATTTTTGTTTCTTTTGTTATTTATTTTTATTCTTTTATTCTATTTTCTTTTTTCTGTTATTTTTTTTATTTTCTATTTATTTTAATTGTTACTTTCTGGTGCTTGCATTTCATTATTGCTTTACATTCATACATGTGAGGTGGATGATCCATTGGAAATTAGCTTATACTTTTTATAGATAACGTTAACAAATCTAAAGGGCACTCTAGAAGGCTTGATACTGAAACCTTTTTAAGCCAATAATTAAGCTATCATTAGTGTTTATTTTAGAACCTTTAAACATGGGAAATTTTTAACCAAATAGAATTTCTATGAAGAAGTATGCGAAACCAATCATTAGCACTGCTACTATGTATATACAATTGGGAGAGGCCATCAAAAATTATGAATTGAAACAAATTCATTATCCAAAGTTGCCTTCCTTCTATAGAATTTCTACGAAGGTTCTTAGTTTTTCATTAGAGATTTCTACCAAATTGTACAAACATTCTTATTAAATGAATTAAATAAAGACCAACTAAAAATGAGGTGTTTCGCATACATGCTCAAAGATAGAGCTAAGGTGTGCCTAATGAATTTTTTACCAAGTTTTTGGATAACTTGAGAGGAAGTTTATAATAAATTTATGAAAAAATTTACATTCTCTTCAAAAAACTTCCAACTTGAGAACAAAAATTACAACATTCTCTATCAAATACAAGGAGAACCATTCCATGAAGCTTGGGATAGGCTCAAATTACTTTTCACTCAGTACCCATATCACCACTTCTCATGGCATCTACAAAATAAATTCTTCTATGATGGTTTGACACAACAGTGGAAATTCACAGTCGACAATGCTACATATGATGCTATAGGAAAAAAGACTACTTTAGACACTTATGATCTCTATGAAATGTTGCCAATTCCTAATAAAAGAGTGCTAGAGTGAAAAGAGTAGGAGTTCATGAGATAGGCTCTCACATGAAAATGTTTATGCAACTTGAAGAATTGACTAGAAAGTTGTACTTCTAACCACTAAGGAAACTCTAAACAGAGAAGTATATGGAGTGTCTAGTAATTGTAGGCATGGTGCTAACATGTGTTTGTATTGAAGAGAACCAATTATATGTCTTAAACAAGTGAATGCACTTGAGGGTTATCAAACTAGACTAAGGAATGATACTTATGAAAACACTTATAATTAGGGATGGAGAAATCATCCCAATTTATTTTTGATGGTAAAAAACCCTACCTATGCCATGTACCAAAATCATATGCAGGGCCAGAAATTCAACCAAAACATACCATATAATCCTCTAAATAAACCAACCTTAGAAGGCAACTTGAATGCTTTAATTCAAGCTAGCAAAGACAACCAAATGAAAACCAATCAAAGGTTGGATTTTTTGGAGGCATTAATGAAAAAAGAAGAAGTGCAAGTGGGGAAACTAGCTGAACATATGCAAAAGTAAGCAAGAGAAAAGTTTCCTGGTCAAAAGGAACATATGAAGGCTATTGCAACCCTTCACAATGGTAAGCTACTAGATATTGAGTTTCCTGATTTTTCTAATTATTTACTTAATGATGTAGGGAAACATAATTCATTTTCAAGCTACCTCTAAGGATCCTGGAAGCTTTAATGTCAATATCATCATTGATGATAAAAGAAGGTAAAACCTATGTTTGATCTAGGGGCAAGTATAAATTTAATGCCTTATTCATTACACTTGCAATTAGGTGTGGAGAAGTTGAAACTTACAACCATGTCCATACAATTAGTTGACAATTCTATAATATATCCAAAGGTAGATGACTCAATGGTACAAATAGAAAATCTTATCAATTTTATAGATTTAGTGATTTCAGATATGTAGAAAACCCCACAAATGCACAATGAGAACAACATACTTCTTGGTAGGCCATTCATGGCCTCTACCTAAACAATTTTTGATGTCTATAATAGGATTCTAACAATTAAAATCTTGGGAGAGACTTCACATTTTCAAGCACATTCAAACACAAACTCAATGAAAATTGGGACATTAAGTAAATCAAAGTCTATAAATCATAACCTCTAGTAGCATCTAGCTAAGACATTAAACTAGTGCTTGATGGGTGGCAATCCATTATTTTAGGTAATAATATTTTATTTTATTTATTAGTAGTTAATTTACTATTTTCTCATTTTGAATGCTTTTTTGAATAAATACATAGTTAGAAAACATTGAGGACAATGTTTAGTTTAGGTTTAGGGATGCAAATAAGAACAAAAAAAAAATTGATCCAAAATTATCATATTTTTGTTAATTTAAGGTGATTGTTTAAGTCTATGCATATTTTGTTTGATGTCTTAAACATGTTCAATTATTATTATAAAAGTTAGTTCTATTCATAGTTTATGTTTCATGTTTGGATGTTGAAATTGAGATGAACACAAATTTAGTGCATAAGAATCAAATAAAGGATATTGCCTTGTGAGATTATTCCAATATTATTTTATTTTGAGTGATAATCTTTCTTCGACCCTTTTATAGGTTCTATATTGAATATTAGGATTTTAAGCATCTAATGAATTATTATTTACTTATTTTCATTACTTTAATTAAATGATTTGAGTATAAATTTAAAGTCTGTGACAATCTTCTTTTCATGCTTGACTTTGGTAGAAAAGATAGTGTGGGATTCCCTTAGAAAAGAAAACAAAGAATCAAAATAGTCATTCATCGTTATATATATGATGCATAAAATTTGTTTTTAAAAATAGCTCACAAGTGCACAAATCATTTTGTAAAAAGAAATAAATATACTTCCAAAGTAGATCTAAGGAAGAACTACATGTTTTTAAATAATTCAATAAAACTCTTAAAAATGAAAAATAAATCTAAATATTCTGTCATAATTGTGTGGGTTTAAAAATTTTAAACTATTAACACAAAATAATAAAATAATAGAAGATAAATAAGCTCACACAAGTTATAGGGAGACATGTAATTAATAAATGAATGGATAATTAATAATATATTTAGCTACTTGGTTATGTTTAGTAGAATTAATTAGGTTAATGAAATCTAAACCCAAATTATTGATTCTTTTTTATATGTATAAATAACGCCTTCAGTCGGGTCACTATTCATTATTAATTAAATCACTTAATATCTTTGTTTGGGTCATTAGTTAATTTAATTAAATTATGATTATTTTCTAAGAACTTATCAAACCATTTAACTTGCTATATTTGGTGAGACTAGCAATTTAAACTCTTGTACAAGTTGTCTAAATTAGATTTTAGATTCATGTACCTGAAACCTAACTTTTATATTTTAAATCTATTATGAAAAATATTTTGTCAATATACTTTTCAATAATAAATCTTGCAAAAATTCTTTGAAATAAAAAATAATTCTAAAGTAGATCTAGATTGATATATTTAAAATCTAATTTTCATATTTTAAAACTATTATGAAAAATATATGGTCAATAGATTTTTCATAATAAACTTTGTAAAAATCTTGAATAGAAAATAATGTCTTTTATTAAAAATATTAACCTAAATAATCTACACAAACATATCAACATAACTAAAATCTCATTATCACAATCAACCTGCTAAAAATAAAATAAAAATGATCAATAAATTATTTATAACAAATTCAAGAAATACAATATTATTTATTAAAAAGAAATAATAATACATAAAATATTTATACCAAACAAATAGATGGACGAAGGTTTCTTGCCCTCACAAAATATGTATTAAACTTCATAATATTCGTAGATTTCTGTAATGATTTCATATTGCCTCATCTATAATAACTCACAATTATTGCCTCTTTATTTGTGATAATCTAATCTAAACTTTTTATAAACTAAACATAAGAATAAAATATGTAACTCTCAAAACTTGAGAGAAACTTGAAAGAAAACAAGAAAAACTAAAACTAAAAAGAACTGATGATGATCAGCTGCTGTTGGGATATTTGTAGAAGAGGTGAGGATCCTCTATATAGCTAAAGAAATGCTGAGAAAAAGGGAGAAAATAATGAATTGTGAGAGAATTATTAGCACACATTGTGGCCCATTTTTATCCATGTCATGGCCTATGCCTACTTTGATACGGGTGAAATCACCATTTAAGAAGGTAGCGTCATGGTATATATTTTCTACTATCGTGGCCCGCTTTGATTGGCACACATTTTCTACCATCATGGCCCGCATTGATCTGCATTTCTCCATTTCTTTTGTGTTTCATCCCTTACAAACTTAGTTGGATTTACATATAAGGTTTACATGTATTTGTTTATTTTATTTTTCTAGGTTGTAAATAAGTACTTTTAGGTGCCTGAAAAATACTTTTAGGTTGTTTATCATTTTAATCAATTTGAATTAAAAAAATATCCAAAAAATTACAAAACATACCCGTGATTCCAAAAAAAATGATTTGTTAAAATAATGATAAAAGTATGCACATTCAAATCTATTTTTAACATTAAAATGTAAATAAATCACATAATATTAGTGTTTTTCAAACACTCATAAGATAAAGAAAAGAAAAATTATGCATTTGTTTTATGTGAATAAGTAATGATGTAGAATGTCAAGTGTATCCATCATATCAACATTTTAACCACATAGATAGATTGTTGTGTACATCTCATATATAACATCTCAACGACAAACAGTATAAATTTAACAATTCTAAATGAAATAAACATAGTTTCACAAAAAAAAAACAAATTAAATTATACTAAATATAAAATAACATAAAACAAAATAAAAACTAGAAATAATAACAAACTAGTATAAAATGAAAGAGAATAATACTATTTACAACGAGGGTTGCCTCCCATCTAACTCTAATTTAACATCTTAACAAGGTGCTTCTTAGAGGGATTATAATTTGTAGAATTTAATTCACCCAATGTCCTTCTCGTCATTGAGTTTATGTCAATATCTGCTTAAAAATGTACAGTCTTTGTGCCAAGACAATCATTGATACATTCATAATATGGACATTAATAATTGTTTTGGTAGAAACCAAGAATAACCTACCAAGAAGTACATTCTGCTCAGCCCATTATCATGGTTTCTTGCAATGTCTACCTATACAATTAAATCATTTATCATGCCTTCTCAATATATTATAAATTTATCTCCTAATTATAAGGACATGGTAGTGGGTTTTAGTGCACTCACTTCTAGGTGCAAGTATAATAAATAAAGCATTCAATTAATACCTACACCTAGGTATATAATATTATTTACTTTATTTTTATTACTAATGGTGATATTGAATTAAAAATTTCATTGTCTTCAGAGGTAACTTTAGAATTTTTTTAAATTAAATAAAAAAAACTAAATAAAAATAAATAACAAAAATAAATAATAAATAATAAATAATAAAAGAAATTAAAAGAAGTAATAAAAATAAAATAAACGAAATAAACACAATATAAATACAATTTCTCATACAAATAATTCATTATACAATTTTACAAGTTAAGTAAAAAATTACAGCATATAATATATAATACGAATAATTCATTATACAATAATATAAGTTAAATAAATAATTACAATAAGTTAATAAAATATAATGTACAATAATTATGTTAGTTCATAGTTAAAAAAAGAAATAAAAGAAAAGAAAATTAATTAAGTTAAAATAAAAATTATAATTAGTATAAAAAATACTAAAAACAATTAATTGAATAATTAAATAAATTAAATTCTAACTCAACTTAACAAAAAAAAAATTAAAATTAAAGAAAATAACTTAAGATTTTTTTAAAAAAATCTAAAGTTAATTAATAACCTAGATTTTTTTATTTAAAATATCTAAAGTTAATTAATAATTTAGAGATTTTTAGATCTTTGATTTTCAAAAAATTTAAATTTTTTATTTTAAATATCTGAAGTTAATTAATACCCTAGATGTATTTTTAAGATTTTTTATTTTTAAATTTTTTTGAATTAAAAATAAAAACAAATCATGAATATTTACAAAATAAAAGTTTTTAAGATCTTTGATAATAAAAATTTAAAATGATATTCCTGACAATAGTGCCAAAAACTTGATTAATAAATTTTGTATATAAAAATAGCTCTCAAGTGCATGAATTTACTTTATAAGAAGTAATAAATATACTTCTAATATCGATATAAAGAAAAACTACTTAGTTTTAAATAATTTAACAAAACTCTTAAAAATAAAAAATAAACGTAAATATTCTATCAAAATTATCTAGGTTTGAAAAGTTTAAACTATTAACATAAGATAATAATATAATAAAAGATAGATTAGCTCACACAAATTATAGACAGATATATAATTAATATATCAATGTAAATTAATGGAATATTTAGCTATTTGATTATGTTTGGTAGAATTAATTAGATTAATGAAATATAAATCCAAATTATTGATTTTTTCTTATGTGTAAATGACACCTTCGATAAGGTCACTATTCATTATTAATTAAATTACTTAACACCTTCAATGAGATCATTAGTTAATTGAATTAAATTATGCTATTTTTCAAGAAATTAAGAAACTATTTAACTTTCCACCTTTAGCTAGGTAAACAATTTAAACTCCTATTCAAGCTATTTAAATTAGATTTTAAATTCATGTATTTGAAATCTAACTTTCATATTTTAAATCTATTATGAAAAATATATCATCAATATATTGTCGATAATAAATCTTGTAAAAATATTTAAAATAGAATATAATTATAAATTAGATCTAGATTTATGTATTTGAAATATAATTTTCATATTTTAAATCTATTACGAAAAATAGGTCGTCTAAAAGACTCCATGACTCGATACACAACCAGGGAAAAGAGATGCAGGCTCCTTAAGGACTCAGTATTAACTCACACAAACAAGAAAGTAAACACTTATACAAATCACGCAACAGAAGTACAAATAATATAATATCAAACAATGCATATAACTTGTATTGATAGATATTATGTACAAGCAAAAAGCAAGTAAACAATAAATGTTTTCTAATTAGAGTTTATATATCAATATGTTGAAACTTAACAACTGATTATACATAACAGAAAATATAACTAGATAAACCCACATAGAGACAATATCTATTGTGTTAACATCCTTGGGTTGCTTAAGGCAACCACTCAGTATCAAATAAAATAGTTACAACTCTGAAGGACAATAAAACCATTATTCCCTCTATTAGTCAGGACCTTCGTCCAAACTTCCTATTGTTGCTCTTTGTTTGCTTCTTTTGCACTTGTTTCACTCAAGACACGAACATGGTTATCCTCCATAGCCAACACAACCCCATGTGGTGTGATTGGAAATCACTAATCAATAACTAGAAGTGTAACTACTCTTAACAACATAGGACACACAATACACTACAAATATAAAAATCACGTACGGGAGACACATAGTGAAATCATTTATTCACATAGATAATGATTTGACAACTAACCACAAAATGATTAACTCTCAAATGTAAGCTCTCCAAAATAATTTCAAAAATAGATATAAATCTCAGTATAAATTTTGGTAGAGTTTAAACTCTTATACAATTGGTGAGAAATAACATAAATGAGGGGGTATTTATAGAATTCGGATTGCTACCTTACTAGCCATCTGGCCAAAGGTGGTGGCGAGGGTGGTTGTGAGATCTATGACGAGTTTGTTGGTGAGGTGCTAAAAAGTTACATTTTTTGTTCCAAAAATTGCCCAATACAAACCATAAATATTTGCACCAGAAAAAAAACTAAAAATGTAAGTAACAACATTTTTTGTTCCAAATATTTCCCAATACAAACCATAAATATTTGCATAGAAAATCACAACCCTTAACTTAGCATGCATACTATGAAAACCAACCTCATGATGTGTGTAAATATGATTGCATACAAAGTGTACCTAACTATGTGCATGTGTGAATTACTAAACCATAGTAGCCTACCTTACATAGAATAAGACAAATAACAAGTACCATGTTTTTTACATGGGAAGCCAACATAAAGATAGAGTATGATAAGACTTACAACGTGAATATATTTTTCAATAATAAACTCTTTAAAATTTTTGAATAGAAAATAATATGTGTTTAATATTTATTAAAAATATTTACCTAAATAATCTATACAAACATATCAACATAAATAAAATTTCATTATCATAATCAATCAAACATGTTAAAAATAATAAATGATCATTAAATTATTTATAACTGAAAGTTTTTAGTTACGTATCTAATTAACCAAAAGAGGGTAAATAGGTAATTAATAAATATATGCCAAATTATAATTTCGCACACAACCAAATATAAAATGATGTGTAAATAAAATAATGTAAAAATAGAAATTGACACATGAGATTTTTAGGTGAAAACTTCCTAGGTCAAACTAATGACCTTAGAGGAAAATAATCGGTCCACCGAACCATCTAACTATCCACTATGAAAATAAGATTCAATTACAAGGCTAGGACTTCACTACCGTCCAAGATAATGCCCCCAAGTAATCTACTTACAAGCCACTACTTCTTTCACAGTCTCCACAAGAATGGTGTTCAGATCCAAATCAATATTTCAATAATCGATCGAGTCAAATAAGTTATCAAACCCATTTAGTTGGCACCTGAATAGTTAGCATAAAAACACAAGTGCAAGGTGTATTCTATAATAGATTAAAGAATGAAAAATCCTAGCTAGATGATTTAATGGAATAATATATGAAATCAAAATCACTAGCAAACCCTAGAACAAATAAATAAGCACATGATCACAAATAATTTAGGCTTTTTAATCAATCAAATATTATCACAAAAGTTTGATACATTAACTAAAGAAAAAAGCCTAATAAAATATGATTTTGCAAAATAGATTTAGAGAGAGCTTAAGTTGTAAAATTTGATGCAATTATGGTTAAAGAAAATAAGAGGCATTAGGTTCTTAAATAATAGATATTAAAGCCTAATTTTAGGTTAAAGTCCAATTACAAATCTGTCCATTTAACATTTCATAGAGTAGTAAATAACAAGGATAATATTGTAATTGATAAGTTTGGCTCGAGTAAATGATTAGGTTATAAGTTGAAGCCTTCAACGCTCGATCAATATAGACCAAGCTCGATCGATTGAAACCTTTTTTGATTAATCTAGGCAACCAAGTAGATCAAATTTGATCGTACCTCGATCAATCAAACCCAAAAAATTGATCGATCTACCTCATAATAAAATTAATTTCAAGAAGACTTAGATCATAGTAGATTGATGCTTGATCGATCCAAAAATTATTCAACCATTTAAGTAACCTATATACTAAATGTTCTTATGTCTCATATGAAATCTATAAATTCCATTATTCTTGTGTCTATATTTTGGCTTTTCATGTACAAAACACAATGTTTATTTTATTTTATTAGTACTCTATCATCCTTTATATAAGGTTGGTTACTGTAGATTAGTAATACACACACACATATAGTTAGAAACACTTTGTATGCAAGCATGTTTACACATACCACGAGGTCGGTTTTCATAGTGTTCATGCTAAGTGTAGTGTTGACATTGTCACTAATATTTTTGGTTCATATCGAGTGTGGGTATTAATGTAAAGTACTTGGCAATTGTTGGGATGAGAAAATGTGGCCTTTTAGTACCTCGCCACCACCCTCCCTATCATCTTTGGCGAGGTGGCTGGCGAGGCGACTAGTGAGGTAGAAATTTTGAGTTCTATAAATACCTTCTCACTTCTTCTTATTTGGTATCCAAAAAATGTAACAGAATACTGTTAAATTGACATATCATTTTTTTGTTTCCAGATCACTAAACCTTGAGTGTGGTTATGTTTTTGTGAATGGGTTTTATGTGTGAGCTAGATTTTGGCTATTAGTTGCCCTCGTGCAACTATTTCTTATGTGAGGAGCTTGTATGGTTATAAGCTATGTGTCGGCTAGTGATTGCATTTATGCAACATTTTGTTATTCAATTTACACATTATTGGTCTTTTGTTTTTAATCACACTTATTTAGGAGGTGTGGACTTTGGAAGAAAGTCAAATTCGTGTGTCAAACCGAATTATTACAGAAGCAACAAGATAGAGTAGCAATAGGTAGATAGGATAAAAGTCTCAACTCATAGAGGTAAAAATAGTGGTTTTATTTCTTTCAGAGTTATAACTTATTTATTATTTAGTAGATTGTTTTATACTAAGTGGTTGCCTTAAGCAACCTAAGGATATTATCAAACATATAGGATTTTTATATGGGTTTATCTCGTTATTTTGTTTTTATGCATGATCTTTTATTGTGTTAATATAGTCTAAGTTTCTATTGTGTATATTTCGTCATATTAGATTTAGATTTTAAATAAAAGGTTTCTTTTATTTGTTATAAAAAAATCTCTAAATTGGGTGTTAATATTGAGATAATTGAGAGTTTGTGTTACTTTGTAAACACTATTTGAAATGGTAAATTATTCCCCTGTCATTGCTCGTGAATTAAGTGCCTTAAGTTTAACCACGTAAAAAGTATATCTTCACCTTGTAATTTATTTTTCACTAACATTTTGTTATCACAGTTAATTTGTTATTCAATTAAATATTTATTATTTAAAAAAGTTTTGTCCAGAGTAAATAAAATTAAAGTAATACGGTTGTGTCCCTCCAACCTTTCATGAAAGGTTTATTTAATAGCTATATTCAAGTGGATCCCTCATATTAATATGTACTAGAGGATCTTGTTATTTATTTAATTCATAACGTAAAATAAGGGGGCAAGCTTTTAAGACAGCTTCCCTCCTTCTGGCTTAGCATCTTTAGGCGAAGACGAATTGCCGAGGCAAGTCACTATTTACAGAAGTAATGGTGCTAACATTACTTTCTCTCCCTTCAATATGATTAGCGACATAGCGTTTTAAAAGAAAAAAAAAACAAAGAAAATCCACCATTATTGGTAATAGAGGCGTGGATGTGTATACACTTGTAGAATGCGCCCGTAATTTGACCGAGGTTAAGGAAGTGCTTGGTTTGCTTTCATTGAAAAAGAAGGGAAGAGAGAACAAAAGAATGTTTGGTTTGCTGCTGCTGCTAGAATGATCCCAGCATGTGGACGCCTGTCAACACGTTTTGCGAAACTTGTGTAGCCAACGTGTTTCATGCTATAAGTACTCTAAAGGAGTCATTGGTTTATACGATTATAAGTAATAAATAATTATGAATTAAAATAATATAATTTATTTTTTAATTTATAATTAATTATTATATAGTTATAATAATAATAATCTATAATACATAACCTAATTAGTTAATAATTTTTCCTCTAACTACCATCTTTTCCTTGCCGCGGACCCACATGCAAACCCACTCATAAATATTATTTAAACCCCTTAAGAAAATTTGATATTTTTTTTTTATATTTCATATATTTTAATTGAGGTTAGGATTTTTATAGATATTTAATTACTTATCAAAATAGAGTTATCATTCTAATTTTTTAATTGATATATATTCGTTTTATTCAATAAGTAGTATTTATAGATTAAAAATAATAAAATATAAACTTTCTAATTAAAATGAGTAAAAATATATTTTTCATAATTTTTTTGAAATATTTTGAAATTTTTATGGATTTTTTTATGAATTTTTAGTGTAATACCAATAAGAAGATACCACATGAACGCCACATAAGCAGAGGAGTTGACCAAACATCACCACATGGATGCGGTGCAAGTAAAGAGGATCAATCGAAGCACACCACATGTTAACATGGTGTTTTTTCGAGTTTTGTCGTGCAGTCAATGAGTATGCCACACGTCATCACATGATTTGTCATTTCTTTCCAACATAGCACCACGCAATCCATATTCGTGAATCACAACGTGTCACTTGGCACTAACCCAACATGCGTTGATCACGTCTAGTCCAACCCGCCACGCATAAGGCGTTGATTCGTCAAATGATTTCCCCATGTCATTTGTCGCATTCCTATTGGTCAATGCTATTAATTTTCTATTTTTTTCATCTCATCCTTGGATATAAAGTTGATCTGACGATCCATATTCCATTTGAGCCTAATTTAACCCCCTAATCGTCACAAAAATCCTAAGGAGTTGGAATTAACATATTTTTATTAGTTTTTGGAGCAAAAAGAGAAAAAAATGTAAAAAAAATCAAAAAAATATACAATTTTGGTGGAAATTTAAGAGATTAATTTATTTATTCTTTTTCTCCTTTCTTTATCAATTTTTATATTCTTTTTTACAAAAAATATGAGATTTATGATCAAAATGATGTCTAGCTAATTTATTAATCTAAGGGTCTTGTGAATTCAATTTTTTACATGTGATGATATAATATTTTACCCAAATTATGATGTCAATTTAATAATATTATTTAATTTAATTTTTATGCTATTAATTATTTGGCCAACAATTGATCTATAAAGAGAATTATTTAATTATGTCTTAATTAAATAACATGCATAGTTTCTAGGCAAAGATGTATGATTCATATGTATGCATAGTTTCTAGACAAAGATGTATGATTCATATATATATGATCCATAACTGATAAACTTAATGAGTGTTATGCAATTTAATTGATATGAGAATATAATTAAGTTAATTACTATATGGTGTATAGTTTACTTGATAGGGAAATATATGCTAGGTTAGATTCAATTGATCATGTAATTGATTAGTAATTATATTTGAGAAATTTTTAGTGATTTACATGTTTAGAAAATTAAGAGATTAAGTATTCTTAAATATATTCAAGTATAACTTCTTAGTTACCAATTCTCAGTTAATTAGTTACTGTTATTTATTTATAATTCTTTAAATTTTGCTTTCTTAAAACATAAAAACAAAAAAAGTGATTTTTACAGTTTAGTTTTAAAATTAGTTCTTAATAACATAATCTAGTGAGAATATATTTTTTTTATTATTATATTACTTGTTACGATATGTGTACTTGCATATTCATTACATGCAATTCGTATTGATGAAGTTTTTGGCTCTATTGTAAGGACTGTAAACATTAGAAATTAAATTTTATTTTATTTTAGTTATTTTTAGTTATTTATTTTTTGTAATTTTATTTTATTTTATTTATTTAGTTATTTATTTTTAATTTTGATATCTCTTGTAGTATATTAAAATTATATTTGGCTCTATTGCATGAGCAAAGTCCATAAGGGAGACATTTTTCCTTTAGATCCTGAAAACGAACGTACTTTGAGATTAATAAGAGAATAACAAGTTATCACCCAAGTGAAAGAAATTGCTAAACCATTAGAAATAAACAATAATCAACTAAATTTGAACAATAAGATATCATTAATGGATAATAGAGACGGAGCTATGAATGAATATGCATTACTTATGTTGGAACGATTGATTCTAAGTATTACAAGGCCAAACATTCAAGCTAATTAGTTTGAATTAAAGCTAATGATATTTCAAATGTTACAAATAATTGGACAACTTAGTATATTATCAACAAAAGATCCTCATTTACATTTCAAATTATTTATTAAAGTTGGAGATTCATTCAAATTCAGTAGTGTGATTGAGGAGACATTTAGGCTTAGATTGTTCCCTTACCCTTTGTGAGACCTTGTTTGAGCTTAACTAAACTCTTTGCCACCTTATTCCATTACAACTTGGAATGATTTAGCGAAAAAATTCTTGATGATATATTTCCCACCCATAAAGAATGCCAAACTTAGGAATGACACTACCTCCTACCAATAATATAAAGAGGAATCTTTATATGAAGCATGAAAAAAATTCAAAGAATTGCTAAGAAAGTGTCCTTACCATAGTATCCCTCATTGGATCCGAATGGAGACTTTCTACCATGGTCTCAATGTTGAAATAATAACCATTGTTGATGCATCCACTAGTGTTGCCCTACTAGCTAAATCTTACAATCAAGCTTATGATTTACTTGAGAAAATACCTAACAATAAATATCAATGGCCAATGGATAGAATGATAGCCATAAGAAGAGTAGCCGGAGTGCATGTGGTAAATACTATCAAGGCACTTACATCTCAAGTGTCACTTTGATGAATCTTTTGAAGGCTCAAAACTCACCAACAAGTATAAACCAAGTCCAAGATTCAGGGATGTCCTGTGTCTTTTGTGGTGGAGCCTATTTGTTTTATAATTGTCCAAATAATCCTAAACCAACATTCTATGTAGTTAATGAGAATCGAAACAATGATTCATACTCGAACGCATATAGCTAAGGATGGAGCCAACATCCAAATTTCTCTTTGAATAATAACAACAATCAAGGTGGTAATCAATTGAATTGTCAACCATTTCTACCATATAGTTTTCAAAAGCTATAACAATCAAAATCCCAAGAGAAGAAGCCACCTACTGAGGACAATATAAATGCTTTAATGGGGATGATGAAATATTTCATCGAGTTAGTAAATACAAAAGTTTCTACTTAACAAGCATCAATTTGAAATTTAGAGACCCAAATGAGGCAACTTTTCCAGACCATAATTCAAAGGGCTTAAGATAACATTTCAAGTCATACAATTACAAACTCAAGAAGAGAAGGTAAAGAGCATTGTCATTAACTTTGAGGAGTGCTAAACCTTTAGAGAAGAAACATAAGACTCAAAAGGATGAGAAAAAATAGGAAATTAACAAAGATGAGAAGGAACTAATGGATAGAAAGAGCATTGAAAATGAAGTAATTCAACCAAAGAAAATAACCTCTACAAACCCACTTTTCCTTTCCCTCAAAGAATGCAAAAGAAAACGTTAGATATGCAATTTTCAAAATTTCTGTCTTTAAGAAACTACACATAAATATACTATTTATAGATGCACTTGAACCAATGTCTTCTTATACCAAATTTCTGAAGGATATATTGTCTAAGAAAAGGAGGCTAGGAGATAATGAAACAATAACCTTAATTGAAGGTTGTAGTGCCATCCTTGCTAGAAAACTACCCCAAAAATTGAAAGATTTGGATAGCTTTCACATTCCTTGCACAATTGGAAACATGAACTTTGAGAAAGCTCTATGAGACTTGAGTTCAAACATTAATCTTATATCATTATCCGTCTTCAAGAGATTGGAGGTTGGTAAAACCAAGCTCATTTTAGTAACATTACAAGTGTCAGATAGATCAATTATGCCACCCTATGGTATGGTAGAAGTTGTGCTAGTAAAAGTAGACAAGCTCATCTTTCGTGTAGATTTCATTATACTAGACATAGAAGAGGAATGCAATAATCCTATCATACTTGGTCATTCATTCTTAGAAACCGAAAGAGTACTCATTGATATAAAAAAATGTGAGATTAAAATGAGAATGCAAGATGAACAAGTAACACTTAAAGTTTTTTAAAACATCTGAACCCCCTGTTAATGATAATATTAATGAATGATTTAGGATAGATGTTATTGATCATGATTATAACTTCAAAAAAATATATTGAGTAGCCCACACTTAAGGCTATTAACACATGATTCTATGAACAATAACATAAATTCACCATAAAACATTTCAACATGTTTTAATGTTGAAACTATGAAATATATGATTGATATTGTTGATTGTGTGAACTATTTGGAGGCTACATCTCCTATGTGCATACCTAATGTGGTTGTTGAGAACTTTGAGATAAGATCTAAGCTCAAAGCATTTATTGGAGGACCACCAAGGTTAGACCTTACACCTTTACCCTTCCATCCCCAATCAAGTGGGAAAAAGTACAAAAAGAAAACATAAATATAACATGATAAGAGAGTAAAAGTACAAAAGGAAAACATAAATATAGCATGATAAGAGAGTTAAGTACCATGTTTTTAAATAGGAACATAAAGTATTATTGGACAATTCAAGACTCAAACTATTTTTGGGAAAATGCAATAATAAATAGACAAAGAGAGATGTACCGTAGGAGTTGATATGATCGTTTAGTTAATGACGTTAAACGTGACGCTGGTTAGGAGGTAACCAAATGTTATTTTACTTATATCTTAATTTTTTTAGCTTTATAGGTGAATAAATGTGAAGATTAATAACGCAACAAGAATAAGCATTTCAATGATAAATGTGGTGTGCCAAGACTAAGGGAGTTTTCTTTCTTTTTAGTTTTTCATATTTATATGTGCACATTGGGGTCAATATGCAATTTAAGGTTGGGGGAGGGAACTGAGGAACAAAATCTACATCGGGTTAGTAATGCCAGTTTGGGAAATACTTTAGTTTTATATTTTTAAAACTCTCGCAAGTGCACAAATCATTTTATAAATAATGACAAGTATACTCCCAAGGTCATTCTAAGGAGGGAATATATATTATTTTTAATTTATTATTCAAACTCTTAAAAATGAAATTAAATCCTAAATATCCTATCACGATATTTTGATTTTTTTTTTGTGTTTTCTAATCTAATAACATAAAAAAAATAAACATAGATATGGATTCAATAAATAATTGTGCAATTTTTTATCATTCATAGCAGTAGAGAATTTATGGATATAATAATTACGTTAATTATGTTTTCCCATATTATTTAGGTTATTAAATATATAAATTGATATTTATTGATTCTTTCTTTTTATATAAATACCAACTTTGGTGGGGTTACATATTATTCGTTAATTAAACAAATCAATTAACACCTATGGGCGGAGTTAGACATTTTAAACTTTATTCAAGGTGTTCAAATTAAAAGTAATAATTTAATTATCCAAGTACTAACTTTCAAGTTTTAAAACCATTACTGAAAATATGTTGTTAATACATTTTCGAATAATAATTTTTATATAAACTTTTGAAATAGTGTTTCATTCTAACTACTAAGAAATTTTACCAACAAATAAAAAGGCACTACTCTAAATCAAACCGAAAAATTAAAACTTAAAATCTAATTTTCAAATTTAAGTTTATAATGAAAAATACTGTATTTCTCTCTAAATCATTAATATAAAATCTTGATTAAAAACAAAATCAATTTATTTTATAGAAATGTTTTACCTATTTAATATTTTGCAAGCATAATAATGTTATTATTATATTTACAATCAACTAGTCATGTTAAATTTAATCATAGATAAATTAAATATAACATATAATAATAAAACATAAAAATAACTGTGAATAATTCATTTTAAAATTATACTTCAAAAGAATCCTTATAGAAATTTGATGCCAATTTCATTTTGGAAACCTCCAAATGGATTTTCATTTTTGTTTATTGAATCAAAAACTAGAAATTTACAAAAACATAACTAGTTCTTCCCAAAAAGAGAAGAACTTTAAAACTATAAAAACTATAAAAAAAACTAAGAAATCTTTCTAAAGAGAGAAAGAGAAAGAAAAGAGCTGAGAAATGTGAGATTTGAGGGATTTGAGGGATTTGTAGGGATCATTTTTACAATGGGAGAAAAAAGTTCTTTTATAGGTGAGAAAAATGCTAGAAAAGTGAAAAAATATCTTGAAAATGGGTCTTGGATGCGTTTCGGACAGGTTGGCACGCATATGGGAAGAGGTACGTGTAGTTGGGAGCAAATAGGGGCATGGATCTCGATATGACATGCATGTGGGATAGGTTGGGAATGCGCATGACTAGGCAATTTTGTCCTTTTTTCCATTTTTTCATTAGACTTTTCCTCATTTTTTTCTTCCATATTTGTATAATAAGTGTATAATACACTTTAAATATTTTGATGTATTGCTTCAAGTATTTTTCTTTAAGTCTTTAAATTATTTTTAAGCGAAAATACCTAAAAACAATATAAATACCCATGATTTTGAAAATACAAATTTATATAAAATATGATAAAATCATACAAGTTTAAATCTATTTAATTAATTAAAGTACATTAAATCATAGTAATTTTAGAGTTTTTTAAGCACTCATCACAACCCCTAACTACCTTCTTGCTAGTCCCTTAGCAAGAGAAGTGGTAAAAACTAAATATTAAACTATGTTAAATCACTTTCATGGGTTGACACAGTTGCATTTAGTGTATACAACAAGTCTTTAAACCCCTAGGTTTCTCTAATTGAAGAGTTTAAGTTTCGTGAGGGTTTTCAGTAATGATACCCATAAACATTAAAATAAATATAAAAACATGTAGAACAAGTAAAATAACAAAATAAAATAAAACACAAAAAGTTTTATGCTTCAAATTTCATTTATGTTTTATAAATAAAACCTTTAAGCGTAGATTATTCTAATTTCTTAAACATTCATGATTTACTACAATAATTAGTCAAAAAACACTTTCATATATATTATGATAAAATATTTCATTTTCACTTCATCCAATTTTAATATTAGGAATCCAAATGCGCTTTAACTCTACTCCTCACAAGTCAATACTCTCAATTCACTGAATCCTATGAGTTCAAGCACGCATACTAAGGTGTATGCAAATAGAATTTATGTTTAGAAATGAACTAATAAGTCTGCATACTTATAAAAGAAGAAACACTCAAAATAGTGCATAACTTTGATCTCATTAAAGGAATCGAATGTATAAATTATAAAGATACTATATATATTATTTTCATGCATCAATCAAACTCATTAAGAAAAAATTTCTAGATATCTGCCTTTTAGAAGTGTAGGAAAAATAAATGCAATGACTTCTAGGAGAATTATTTTCTATATATGTTTTGTACTAACCAACTCTCACAACTATTTAAGGCTAAAAAGGTCGTAGTATATAGATTATACTATATATTCTTTGACTCTCTTTCTTTAAGAGATTTTTCAACATATGTTTTTTAGAGAGTTGACCCATGTAAAGATTATACATTTTTGTAGGATTTTGGTAATTTTGTGGCTTTTATCTTTGATTTTGGTTTAGGTAACTCCAGCTGTCTCTTTTTGGTAGAAGTCATGCATGAATGAGATAAAGGTATATACTATTAATTTCTACTTAAATTATTTAATCTAAACAAATGAAAAATAAATAAATATACGATACTCTATTAAGATGAGAAAATTAATACATTCAATGCTAATACCTATAGAGATCATGTAAAATTTTGAAGAAATATAATAAGTGTTTTGAGTAGAAATAAAATATTTCACTCAAAATAAAGAAAATTAAGGCTCAAATAATATCTTTCAAGAGTAGTCTCCACTATTTGATTCCTAATCACTAGTTTTGGGTTCATTTCATTTCAACATTTTATCATAAAATATTAGTTATGACACTAACTTACTAATTATCATGGAGTGAAATTAATTATAATACACCCTATGAAAAAAACTCACACCCTAAACAAAAAAATAAATAAAATTGAAAATAAGTTTAAAAGTGTTGTGAAGTTATAAAAAAAGATGTAGAGTAAAAGAATATGAAAAGAATTATAATAGTTACACTAAAATATCAAGTAAAAATTTAATTGTAGCAAAAAAGTGTATGATGAATAAAAAGAAAACTACGGTGTGGAAAAAGCTTAAATGTCGTCTTCATTTATCGACCCCTATCTAAGCTTTACATTAGAAGCATGAAAAACCCGTATTAATCATATTTATATTAATGGAGAGGGATGTGAAAAAGACTTATGCGACTTGTCTAAGATTTAATTTGAAAGTTTATAAATTATGGGCCTAATTAACCTAGAGGGAGGGTGAATTATAGACCTAATTAACCTAGAGGGAGGTGAATAGGTTATTTTTTTTTACCAATTTATAATTTAATAACGTAAACAAAGTGGTCAGACATGCAATCGTGTGTAAAAATAAAGTGTGAAAATAAGATAATAATACACGATATTTTTAGGTGGAAATAACTTAGGTCACAACCATGATATAAGAGAAAAACCATCAGTCTATCGAACCACCTAACTTTTTACTATGAAAAAAAAATGTTTAAGTACAAACTTGGTCTTATGCTACCCTCCCTAAGATACTGCCGCATTAATGTACTTTACTTACGAAACTTTACTCTATTTTCACAGTTTCTAATGTTAGCGTGAGCGGTTTCTAGATCAATGTTCTAATTAGCTCCCCGCCAATCAGATTGTTCATAAATCAACTGTAAAGAGGTTAGAACAAAACACAAGTGTGAATGTGTGATCTAGAACGGATTTAATAATGAATAATTCTAAATAGATGATTCAAAATATATGTATCTTAAATCAAATCAACTAGCAAATTATAGAGTAAAAATATTAAGCATAATTTCAGAAAAAATAACTTCTTTAAAATTTAATAATTAAATTAAATAATCATGATCGTTTATAAAATTATTTAATCTAAATATTTAAAAATTTAATAAAAAATAACTAAATTAATTAAGAAAATCAAAATATATATATATATACCTATATAAGGTGACCTTTGCTATGCCAAATATATATCCTTTACCCTTTAATTATTATAAATTACTTAATAAGTACTTATTACCTCTGTCTTGCACTACCGATCACATTATTGACTTCAAGCTAGACAGTTTTTTTTGTCTTCTGACGAAACTTCGGATGAAATCAATATAAATATATATTCACCTCTACTCTGCAATTTTTGCAGCATACTCTCTTTCAACTCTTTAAATCTACTCGGCAGTTTCGGCGGCTATTTTTTTTCTTTTTCAGCAAACACTAATTCAACGGGAATTTAGACATATATATAAAAATAATAATAATAACTTAATAATATTAAGATTAAATATATTTTTGAGTTAATGTTTGAAATTACGTAAAAAAATCTTAATATTATAAAAGATTGTTTTTTAAAATACATCTTAAACATATCTATCTAAGAGATAACTAATTAATAATTTTATAAATTAATTTAAGTTTAAATAAATATTTTAGCACAAAAAATAATTTTAGATTTATAAGCATATGTTATTAAATGTATAAATTCAATCTTATGTGTCGTAGCTATCAAAGATATACCTGAAGTATAATTATCTAAAACTCGAGCATTTGTTCGGCTTTTTTTGATAGACTTGATAACAGGCCTAAAAATAAATTTACAGATAAATATTTTGTCCACGAAAATAGCAACACTCATAGTTCTTACAAACTCTCTTTTTGACATTTTCGTGTGGAAAAACCTCTCACTCACTACATGACACTTATAAAAATAAGATAAAAATATAATGATATCTCAGACTCCATAGTGAAACTATCTTATGATCTGATGAATCCATCTTTGCTGTAATTCGATAAGCTTGTAAGTAACTGAAATGACATAGACAAAGCAAACAACAACTTGGCTTGAAAGCCTCATTGTACATTAGTTCATAAAAAATAAGCAAAATGTAAAGAATAATAATGTAGTGGCATTCATACCAGTCAAGATTAATTAAATATGTTCTCTCCCTATATGCATAACAAAATAAAAACATGGAAATAAAACACATTTTTCTCTCCTCCTTTTTAACATACGAAAAAGGACAAAGAGTTAGACAAAGTAACTAAGCTAAACACCTCCTAAAGATATAATAATGTAAAATCAGAGTAATGCAAAAGTACAATGTGCTGTAAACTCCCCCTAAGTTCTATGTTTTTTTAACTTAGAAACCAATTAAAAGATAATAAAGAAAAAATCTGATTTTGTTTTTAAATTTGCAAAAATAACCATATAAGATATTAAAGTCATTTAATTACAAATCAGCACATAACCAATTGAGAACTTATCATTTTTAAAGTAAATTTTGATTATTTATCATATAAATAAATAAGTAGAGTACAAGAGGTACACAAGCACACTTCGCACATGTAATGACATATTGACATTTACTTAAAAGCAATGTATATGTTTAAACTCCACAAATATATCAATTAATTCATTTATGATCAATCAAGAAAGACTCAAAAGAAAAAAATATCACATATCATGTAAAATTATAATCAAGTCTTCAATCTCACAAAATAAAATATATCTACTAAAAAAGGACTTAAATTCTTTTATTGTTTTTTTTATAAATGAGGAAATGATATTTTTTTAACCTTTATTGGCTCTTTCTTTTTGTGTATTGTAAGTACAAGTTTTATTAGCAATTGATTTTTGCACAATCTTTCCTTCTTCTTTTTTTGCATGAGCCATAAACCTAGCATGATGACTTTCACACTAGTTGTGAGGTAACCCTCTCTGCTCACTACGGTAGCTTCACACATCACAGTAAGTAGCCCTCTCAATACTAGGTTCCTCCATAAGGTAAGTCTTAGAAAGTATAAATATAACTCAACACAATTTTATTGTCAAGATTACTGGAAGTCCTAGAGTCTTTCAAGAAAATTCATAAACTCCAAGCATAACATATATATGTGTTCGTGAGTATGTGAATAAGTTTATGTCAACATCAATCATCACATGTACAAGAATATATGTGTGCATAAGCCAAAATTGTAGAATAATCTATACAATAAATATCAAAATTAGTTAAGTCATTAAAAATAAGGTTATATGTATGTAAGTGTTGAATAAGTTCAATATCATGTTAACCAAATAAGGATTCTGTTTTTTTTTTAAGTTTAACTAATAAATAAAATAAAGACAATAAAGATTTCTCACCTAGGTTCATTTAAGCATTTTAACAAAAATACCTATATGAAGGAATAAAAGATGGTCAGGTGACAAAAAAACCTTTCCTAACCCATATTTTCTTGCATTTTGGTTTCTCTATATCGTTGGGTTGGGACTCAACAAACTTAGGTTTCATAGGCATGTTCTTGGACTTAGTTGTACTTTTCTCATTCATTCAAAATGAAGATGTAATATGCATAGTAGGATGATGATAATGAGTCATAGCATTAAAAGTACTAAATTTTACTTACCTTTTTAAACCTGAGACTTTATGCTTCCTAGTAGAATTTTTGAACACATTATTACAATTTCCATTCATCTTTGAATATGATGTATCATGCATAAATGGATGATGCTTATGGGTCCTACTATGTGAAACACGGAAATAATGATTAAGTTCAAGAGCATTCCTCAAAAATCTACCTTTTGGTCTTATATGACCTTTCCTATCACAATGATGGCAGACATGCACAAACTTAACAACTTTTTCTATCATAGGTGTAATAGTTCTTTGTGCATAAGTAGTAAAGTAGAAGTAGAGTTTAAGAACCTTAAAAATGTGGTCTTTGATGTTGAAGATGTGGAACTCTCATCCTTATAACAAAAGCCATGTGTATCACCATGTGACTTACCAATGTTCAATATTGTAACTAAGTGTTGAGCTCCACTGCTTCACACAATTCTTTAACTCTTGCACTTGTTTTTTATTATTTTCAACAAGCTTATTATTTTCTTCTTTCAAATCTATAAGACTCAAATTCAAAGCATTATTTTGTTCTTACAAAATATTATTCGCTTCTTTTAATTTATTAGAAAAAAATTCACGTGCCTTAAGTTGTTCATTTAATTTTTCTATTTTTGTATTTAAACAATTATTCTCTGTTATGGCTCTAATATATTTATATAATAATTCTTTAGAACTTTTAACATTATATTTAGAAAGAAAAGAAGATTCAAGTTCCTCATCATCTCAGCTATAATCCTCAATAGAATGATCCATAATAAAAATCCATAGGACTAACACTAAGTATATCTAGTGTTGGCTCTAATACCAATTGAAATTTTATAAATTATGGACCTAATTAACCTAGAGGGAGGGTGAATAAGTTATTTTTAATTTTTACAAATTTATAATTTAATAACCTAAACAAAGCGGTCAGACATGCAATAGTGTATGAAAATAAAGTGCAGAAATAAGAGAACAACACATGATATTTTTAGGTGAAAACAACTAAGGCCACAACCATGACCTAAGAGGAAAACCATCGGTCCACCAAACTACCTAACTTTCCACTATGAAAAACAATGTTCAAGTACAAACTCGGTCTTATGCTACCCTTCCTAGGATACTTCCCCAATGTACTTTACTTACGAGTCTCTGCTCTATTTTTACAATTTCTAATGTTAGCATGAGCGGTTTCCAAATCAGTGTTCCAATAAGCTTCACGCTAATCAAATCGTTCATAAATCAACTGTAGAGAGGTTTAGCACAAAAACACAAGTATTGATGTGTGTTTTAGAATGGATTTAATAATGAATAATCCTAACTAAATGATTCAAAACGTATGTACCTTAAATAAAATCAACTAGCAAATTCTAGAGCAAAAATATTAAGCATAAGTTCAGTAAAAATAAGTTCAGTAAAAATAACTTCTTTTAAATTTAATAATTAAATCAAATAATCATGATTGTTCTTAAAATTATTTAATCTAAATATCTAAAAATCTAATCAAGAAAAATTAAGTTAAATAATCATGATCGCACTTCTTTACTTAATATTTATTCTTTTTATTTAATAAATAGTATTTTTAGGTTAAAATATTAAAATATGACATTTCTAGTGACAATGGGTGAAAATATATTTTTTCAAAAAATTTCTAAATATTTTTGGAATTTTTATGGATTTTATATGAACTTTTAAAGTATGACCAATTAGAAGATGACAAGCGGACCAATCGAAGCACGATTCATGCATCAGGTGATGTAGGCCATGTCATGTTTCAGCACGATGTTTGTTACAAGTTTCATCGTGTAGTCAACGAGTATGTCATACGTCGTCACGTGATTCATCCATTCCTTCCACTAGGATGCCACACAGTCTATATTCGTAAGTCACAATGCATCACGTGACGTTGACTAAGTATGCATTGACCATGATCAGTCCATCTTGCCATGAGTCGTGGGCTGATTCGTTTAATGATTTTTCGGTGCCACAAGTCACATTCTTATTTATTAGCGCTTTATTTTTTCATTTTTCATCTTAGCCTTTGATCTAAAGCTGATATGATACTTCATATTCTATTTGATTCTAATTTAACGCCCCAAATAACCACAAAAACCTTAATGAGCCAAAATTAACTTATTTTTTATCAATTTTTAGAGCCAAAAAGAGAGAAAAATACAAAAATAAATACAATTTTAGTGGATATGCAATAGGAGATTGATGTTAGAATTCAAAAAATTGATTTTACTTCTTCTTGTTGTCCTTTTTTTATCAATTTTTACGTCTTTCTTTATGAAAAATATAAGATTTATGAATAAAATCATGTCTAGTTAATTAATTAATCTAAGATCTTATTAACCCAATTTTCTACATGTAATCATCTAATATTTTACCCTAATTATGATTTAATTTAATTATATTATTTAATCTAATTTTTATGATATTAATTATTTGGCCAATAATTGATATATGGAGGCATTTAAATAGATTTAAAATAATTATTTAATTGTTTGTCTTGATTAAATAACATGTATAGTTTCTAGGCAAAGATGTATGATTATAATGTATGTGATCTATAATTGATGAACTTAATGAGTAATATGCAATTTAATTGACATGAGAGTGTGATTAGGTTAATTATTATATATTGTGTTGTTTACTTGAGATAGTAATATATGCTAAGTTATATTCAATTGATCATATAATTGATTAATAATTATATTGGGTAAATTTTTAGTGATTTACATGTTTAGAAAATTGAGGGATTAAGTATTCCTAAATATTTTCTTAATTAACTTTTTAGCTACCAATTCTGAATTAATTAATTACTATTATTTATTTTTAGTTCTTTTAATTTGACTTTCTTAAACATAAAAACAAAAAAAAATTGATTTTTACCTTTTAGTTTTAAAATTAGTTTCTAATAATTTAATATTTATGAAAATGATTTTTTCTTATCATTATATTACATATTATGACACATATATTTACATATTTATTACAATCCATTCGTGTTGATAAATATTTTTTAAAAGATAAATTTAATTTATTTAAAATAAAAATATATTAATAATAAATAAATAATTTTTTTTAAATACATCAAATCAATAACTATAGCAAGACATAGCACGAGCACAACTTCTTTTTGAATATTTTTCTTAGTATTATTTCTGTATCCATTTTAATTTGAATATTTTAATTAATAGTATGATAAATATTTAATATAATTTTATTTTTGATAATTTAAGTTTTTAATTTTTTGAACAGTAACAAAATATCATAATTGTACTTAGATTAGGAAAAATTTGTCAAAACATAATAAACATATATAACGTCATCCTAAATATAATTTTGGTAAAGAAATTATAAAACAAGATATAAATTTATATTAACTAAAATAAATCACAAAATAATTACCGTAATATTATTTAAAATGAAAAAAATAAATAAATATTTATCTAGTAAAAATAACTTCCTATTATGTGGAAAAGTAAAGCATGATAATAGTTTTTTAGGAGAGAGAATTTCTTTATTTTTCGGAGGATTTTTATAAGATTGGATATTAAAAACTGAAAATGCATTTTATATCAATTGATTTATAATAATATATTTGTTTTTATAGTAATTAATTTTATAATTAATATATTTTATATTTTATATTTTAAATTTAATATCTAATTCACCTGACATATAAAACAACTTAATATGATATTAAGTTATAAAATAATACATATATATATTATATATAATTAAATTAACTTTAAATAATATATATATATATATATATTATAAAATATAAAAAATATATATACATTATATATAATTGATATTATATTTTAGCATCATATATAATATATTTAAAAACTAATATAAATAGTATTTTTAAAATTTATAATCACAAAAATAGATGTTTAACATATATATTTTTACTATTAAAAAGAAATTCTGATACTTAATTTCACATTGATCGTTGTTTAGTTGAATGTCATTCAAATTAAGATACGATTATTTGTATACATTTAATGTTCCATGTCATTCAATTAAATACCATTTAATATAATTATGATGTTATTTTTATTGTTATAAACTTTAATGTGTTATTTTTTATAGGATAAATTTTACGATCTATCAACAAATTTTATTTATTTATACAAACTTACTTCCAAAATTTTAAAATCTCAAAATCTATTATTGAATTTATATAAGTTACAATAATCTATCATTTTCATTAACAAATTGATGGAAGTGAATATGAAATAGGTCATATGCAATCCATTTCTATAAATTTACCACTAAATTTATACAAGTTGTAACAATCTACCTCAAACTCTGTTGGTTGAATCGATGGTGAGGTATAAACGGGTAAAATTTGGTGATAAATTGTTACAATTTATATAAATTTGGTGATATATTTATATAAATGAATTACATTTGACCTATTTCACGTTAAGTTATGTCATTTTTTTAACGAAACGGTAGATAATTACAAGTAATATAAGTTCGATGCTAGATTTTGATACTTTAAAATTTTGATGATATATTTATATGAATGGATAAAATTCTATGATAGATTATGAAGTTTATCATTTTTTATAATTTCTCTAATATATTTAATATATATATAATTACTCATTTTAATTAAAATTAGGTACAAGTTAATTAATTAAAAATAACATTTATTATGTTAAATTAATAAATTCTTATTATTAAAAATAAAATTTATGACATAAATTAATATTGAACGTTATTCAATTAGATGTGAAATTTTTCCCGTTTCTTCTTCCCCTACATCCTAAATCCTAAATCCTAAATCTTAAACTTAAAAAAAAAAAACACTCATGCAGCTAAGTATTCTCATTTTTCTTCTCACCCACGGAACAAACAAATAAAAACTCTCATTAATCATTTTCTTTTTCTCTTCTTAAATATGTACTTCTTTATATTTTCTGAAGCGTAAGATTTGGTGTTAATCGGCTGCCAAGCTTAGGTGTAGGTTAATATCTGATTATTGTTCTAGATCTAGTAAATAAAAAAGCATCTGAGTGGACCGTTACAAATTCTTTGAATATCACAATTTATTTAAATCTCAACCTTGCATCATAGGTTGATTTCAAAACACCCTCACATTATAGGTTCAAAATTAATATTTATTAGAGTGGACTGTGGATGTAGATTGGGCTTTGCGTGTGAACGTGCTTCTTCTAGACTCTTAATTTTACTTTTTTTAATAAGTTAATACTGTTTATTTTTATTATTTTTATTTTAAGATAATTCTTATATATATATATATATATATACGAGGCATGCTAGCTTATTTTAAAAAATTAGGTGTAATACATATAAATTATATACATATTATACAGTGACAGATTTAAGATTTGTTTATTTATTTTTTGCTACTTAACGGATTTAGTATTTTAATTAAAAAGGGATACTATAAAAATAAAAATAAAAATAAATAATACTACTTATTTCTTGTTAAATAAATATGTTATATAAAAATGTATTGAAATTATTGAATCAGTCTAATAATAAAAACTTATTTAAAATAAAATAAAATTTATTTTATACATGAATTTATTTATAATCTATAAATATTACACTTAAGTTTCTTTAAGGAAAAGTGAGAGGAGGCGTGTGTCTCTTCTCATTCCTCTAGATATATGTTCCCCATCCATGTACAAAAATAAACTATGTCCGTCTTGAATTTTAGTTTTAATATTTTTAAGGATAAATCTGCATATATATTATCGAAATATTATGTTTATATTATTTGTACTATTAAAATAAATTTCATCTAATTTCTATCGTTAAATTATAAATTTCATTCATATCATTTCATTAATTATTCGTTCATTAAGTCGTTAAAAATTAATAAAAAAAATATAGAGAAGTAAGTCCATATGACCCCTACCACTATTTTTATTCAAGAATAGACTCTCAACTTGTAATTTTATTACTATTTTTATTATACCCTTAACGAACAAAGAAAAATTAAGGACCTTATTTTTGAGACATACATTTAATTTTATATAACAAAGTTCGAAAATTGTCCAACCAAATATATGTAATCAATTATTCAAACACACATTAACCAATGATTGATGTTATATTTCGATTAAAATTCAATCAGTTGGTAGTGTGAGTATATATGACCACCAACCAATCAAAATTCGACTAGTTAGAGAATTGTCTAATTTAATTGAATATGTATCCAACCATGTTTCAACGACTAAGGTTACCGACTGACTAAACTCTAACCTGTTGGATAACTCTCAATTTAGTTGAACATGTGTCATATTCAATTTTGTCAAGTGGGGTCACCGTCTGATCAAAATCCGACCAATTGAACATGTGTTTAACTCGGTTCTGACAAGTAGGGCCACCGGTCGACTAAACTCTCACCAATTGGACATATGTCAAACTTGGCTCCGCGAGTGAAGTCACCAGACCAAACTTCTACTAGTTAGATAACTGTCCAAATTTGACTAGTCAAATTCAAAAAAAATGTTTAATCAAAATTGGTTAATGGAAATTAAGATAATTTTATCACTTTGTGTAAAAAGTGAACTAAGAAGAAATCATATATGATTTTTGATTAATATGAAGTTATCACAACATATAATCCAAATATTTGTAACTCAATTCATCGTCTTCCTCACTAATTCTTCAACAAATAATCATTCTATGGCAACTTTTAAGCTACATTTTCTCCTCTCTTTTTTTCTCCCAAAATGAGAATGAAAATAAAATAAAAGGCAACATATCTAAACTAAACTATTTGAATATCAAGAAGATATAGATGACAAATTTGATCAATGACCTTTTTGTTTTGCAAATTATTCATAGAATAATAGGAAAAAGAAATCAAGGGTGAGAGGCTTAATTCACGCAAAATTTTTAGTTTGTGTGTTTGTCTCATGGTAAAGAAAATGGCTGGGAGCTTACTCAGTTGACTAAGGCTTCGGTACAGTAATAACGTTAGTCACGCCTTATCGCGTGAGTTTTTTTTAAACCTTTTTTTGCACAGGGTTTATTCTCTAGGTTTCTTCTTTAGTGAAAAAACAATTCCCTAGTTTTCTTCATTATCACGAGCAAACTAATGCTACATGTACCTCAGATTCATAATATGATGAAAAGATCCTCATATCTGTTGAGGATATAAGTCCCACATCGACCAGGAGGAAGGCAGTATGGCTGCTTATAAGACTAAGACACCCCTTAACTTACAAGCTGAATTTTGGGTTAAGAAAATGGCCCGATTGAATAAGATTGGTATCAAAGCAGGAACCCTTGTGGTGGAGGAGCCACCCGGCCCTACCACCTGTGGCAACAAAGTAAGACCACCAACATCCGTCAACACAATCGATGTAAGGAGAGTGTTGAGGAAATAAATCCCACATCGACTAGGAGAAAGGCAGTAATGCTGCTTATAAGACTAAGGCACCCCTTAACCTACAAGTTGGATTTTGGGTTAAGAAAAGGGCCCAGTTGAATAAGATTGGTATCAGAGTAGGAACCCTAGCGATGGAGGAGTCACCCAGCACTACCACCCATGGCAACAAAGTAAGACCACCAATGTTTTTCGACATAGTTGAAGTGGTGGGGAGTGTTGAGGAAATAAGTCCCACATCGACCAAGAGAAAGACAACAATGTTGCTTATAAGACTGAGGCACCCCTTAACCTACAAGCTGGCTTTTGGGTTAAGAGAAGGGTGATACTTATTTCCTCAACAATATCAAGGAAAAACTTTGAGTCACAAAGTTGAGGAATATGATATATTAGCTTAAATGAAAGTGGTTGTTTCTATGGCTCTAGTGGAAGCTATTAAGGCCAATGAAAATGATGCATTGAAAAGGTTAGAGAAAACTCAAAAGGAAATTGAGGATATAAAGGTTGAAATATAGGAGGTTTTGAGAAATTTCTTTCGTGTGGGGTAATTCAAATGAGAGTGAGGATGAGTTCGAATGAGATTAGTAATGAGTTCAATCAAGATACATATGAAATGGTTTCTAGGCAAAAAATTAATAGGGATAAGTCCGTTCTAGTTTTCAATCCAAATGTACCTTTAGATACTTAGAATGAAATTTCTACTAGACTTGAATTATTGTTAGAATGAAATTTCTACTAGACTTGAATTTTCGTTAAAGTCTTGCCATGAAAAATATTTGGGTTTACCAACCTTTATAAGAGGATAAAACTAGAGCTTTCAATAAACTTAAAGAAAAATGGGGAGTACCACTCGTGAGTGAAAGAAAAAAAATTGTTATTTGGGGCAAGTAAAGAAATATTAATTAAAGCTTTTGTTCAATCCTTACTCCTTTATGCAATGAGCAATTTAAAACTCCCCAAAACCTTCTACGAGGAGCTAGATCGAATTGTAAGAAGTTTTTGGTAAGGAAACAAAACCAAAACAGGCATTAATTGGCTATCATGGATGGAAACATTGTGTCCACTTTAAGGTACTAGGATTTAATTTCACAATACTTGCCAAAAAAGGCAAGAGGATATTTGTAAGTCATGTTAGTTCTTTCAGTCTTTGTTGGCGTTCCCAAGAGCAAAACATGGAATTTATTTATTTTACTTATTATATTTGTCTTCTTCTGTGTATGTTTGATTATTACACAACACATGGTTTGTTATTTTAGTGTGCATGCTAGGTTGAGTGTTGTAGTTTGTTTCGTTGTGTTTGCTGGATTTTGTGAAAAATTATTCAAAAAAATTTGAAAATGAAAAATCATATTTTTGGTGGCTCGATGTCCCTTTGATGACCCCCATTGGTGAGCCCTCGATGAGGGGTCAGCAAGGGGGTTGACAAAGGGTCATCAAGGCACCCTAGTGGTTGAAAATTTTACATACACTACTACAAAAAGGGGCATTAAAGTCGGTTCACTGAACCAACTTTAAATGAAATGACTTAAAATTTAAAGTCAGTTCAACGTGTGAACCGACTTTACATTTAAATTCAGTTTACGCGGTGAACCGACTTTAATTTTTTTTTAAAATTTACTCATTTTCTATTATACTCAAATAAAAACCTGTATTCGAGCAGAAAAAAACCAAAATCAATTTAGCAAATAGTTTAAATAATACAAATAATTGAAAAATCAAATATTAATTAATAGTAGAAAAAATACCATGGTGTATTCTTCTCCTGATGTTTATAATAAAAATCTACATATATAATACAAAACTTTATACACATAAATAACAACACATAATAATAGAAAAAATATGAATAATAAAAATACTTACAAGAGTAAAATGAAGTAACAAAATGAAGAAAATGAAGAAAAAATGGTGTTTTGTAAGTGAGAAATGGGTGTAAAAAATTTGAGTATTTCGCTTAAAAAAATAGGGGACCTAAAAGATTAGTTAGAGAGGAAGAAAACCCACTAACCGGTGCTGGAAATGGTGGTCGTAGGTGGCCAAAAAATGAGAAAGAGTGGAGGATAAGTGGAGGAGGTTTTGGGTTTTTGAGAGTTATGGAATGCTTGGAATAGTTTCTGTCTGGAGAAGAAAGAAAAGAAAAGAATTTATCCACGTGTGTAGCGTCGGTTCTATATGTCAATCGACGCTATCCATGTGTGTAGAGTCGGTTCCAAGTGTCAACCGACGCTATGCTACGTGGATAGCATCGGTTGACGTGGTGAACTGACGCTACGTCCTACGTGGATAGCTTCGGTTCTACACCGAACCGACTTTAAATTCATTATAAGTCAGTTTTTTCCAAAAACTGACTTTACATATCGACTTATATACCTCTTTTTATAGTAGTGATAATTAGAAAATTGTAGCAAAACTCTGTCAAATTGACATCTAGTTTTTTTATTTCAAATCACTATTACCTTGAGTGTTTGTTTGGTATTAGTGATTCGTAATTGTGTGAGTAAAATCATGTTTTTGAGTGACGAGTACTCGATGCGGTGTTTACTAGTGGGTTTTGGTTGAAGTGGATATCTGATTCCATTTCATAAATCATCTTGAGTGTATATCAATGTTTGTGTTACATACTTGTGAGAGTAAAATAACGTTCTTAAGTTATGAGTAATAATTCTATGAAAACAGAGTTATTTGGCCACTTATGAACCACTTACATTTGTTTTGTTTGTGCTTAAATACCAATAACAAGCTTAATTTGTATTTAATATGACAATATAGGTGAAAATATATCAAATGGAATAAAAATAGGAAAAATGAGGACAAATATAGAATTATAAGATTGTTCGATCGATTAGAAACTAGATAGATTGAATGGAACAATAAAAAAAGAAATGGATCGATCAAAAAAGAAATGGATCAATCAAGGGGTTATTACTTGATTAATCAAACATAGGCTCGATCGATCGAGCAGTGAGGATTAAAATGCATCAACACTAAATTAAATTCCAACTTTCAATCTCATCCCTTTATTCAAAGTAATATGAATCCTAATCTAATGATAATTAATTTTAGCCTATTTAAAGCAACATAGGGAGGTAATAAACATACAATTAAGACATAAATAGAAAACACACAATTAAGATTACAAATCCAAAAAGCTTCCAAGAAGAGAACATAAGAGAAAAAGTACAAGAGGAGATTAAAGAATACACAATTTTATGAAGAATTCAAGAGAAGATTAGTACTACAAATCAAGAGATTGAGTTTATCTCTTATTCTTTTCCTTTCTTTATCAATTGTATTGTATTTCTTATGAAAAATATGAGCTTTAAGAACATAATTATGTCTAGTTAATTTATTAATTCAAGTGTCTTATGAACCAATTTTCTGCATGTGATGATCTAATATTTTATCCCAATTATTATTACAATTCAATAATATTATTTAATCTAATTTTTATGTTATTAATTGTTTGGTCAATAATTGATATATAGAGGTAATTAAATAGATCTAAAATAATTATTTAATTATTTGTCTTGATTAAATAACATGTATAGTTTCTAGGTATGGGTCTAGGATTTTTATATATGTGATATATAATTGATTAACTTAATAAGTAGTATCACTACTACAAATGTGACATTTAAGTCGATATGTAAAGTCAATTTTTGGAAAAAATCGACTTATAATGAATTTAAAGTCAGTTCGGTGTAGAACCGACGCTACGAACTACGTAGATAACGTCGATTGACACGTAAAACGGATGCTACACACGTGGATATTTCCTTTTCTCTTCTTTCTTCCCCAGACAAAACTATTCCAAGTGTTGTATAACTCTCAAAAACCCAAAACCTCATTTACTTCTCCTCCACTCTTTCTCATTTTTTGGCCACCTATAACCACCAATTCCAACGCCAATTAGTGGGTTTTCTTCCTCTCTAACTTATCTTTTAGATCCCCTATTTTTTTAGCAAAATACTCAAAAATAATTATACCCTTACTTACAAAACACCATTTTTTCTTCATTTCCTTCATTTTGTCACTTCATTTACTCTTGTAAGTATTTCTATTAATCCTATGCACTTATTATTCATATTTTTTCTGCTATTATGTGTATACATTTTTGTATTATATATGTAGGTTTTGTATTATAACATTAGGAGAAGAATGCGATGATCTTGAATAATATAGGACAACACCATGATAATTTTTCTGCTATTAATTAATATTTAATTTTTTAATTATTTGTATTATTTAAACTATAATCGAGTCTTCAATCTCACAAAATAAAATATATCTATGAAAGGAGGACTTTTTTTATATATGTGAGGTAAATGATTTTTTTTATAACCTCTATTGGCTCTTTCTTTTTGTGCATTCAATGTACAAGATTTATAAGTAGTCATTCATTTTTCTTTGCATAATCTTTCCATTTTTTTTCGCACGAGCCATAAACCTAACATGATGAATTTCACACTAGTTGTAAGGTAGCCCTCTCCACTCATTGCGATAGCTTCACACATCACAGTAGATAGCCCTCTCAATACTAGGTGCCTCCATACGGTAAAGTTCTAGCAAGTAAGAAATATAACTCAACACAATTTTACAGTCAAGATTTCTTGAAGTCCTAGTGTGTTTCAAGAAAATTCATAAACTTTAAGCATAACATAAATGTGTGTTCGTGAGTGTGTGAAGAAGTTTATGTCAACACCGATCATCACATGTATAAGAATATGTGTGTGTGCATAAGCCAAAATTGTAGAATAATTTATACAATAAATATCAAAATGAGTTGAGTCACTAAAAATGAGATTATGTGTATGGAAGTATTAAATAAGTCGAATACCGTGTTGGCCAAACAAGGATGCTATTTTTTTTTTTTTGAAATTCAATTTGAGGGAGAAATTCCCAAGACACTTCTGAGATACTCAAATCTTTGAGTGTATATGGCTTTAGTGAATATATCAGCTAATTGTCTCTCAGTAGGTACAAACTCAAGTGTCACTATTTTCTCTTCAACTAATTGTCAAATAAAGTGATGTCTAATGTCAATGTGCTTAGTTCTATAATGTTGAAGTGGGTTCTTAGAAATACATATAGCACTAGAGTTATCACAATATAAGGGCATCATACCTTGTGGTTGACTGTAGTCCTTGAGCATGTTTTTCATCCAAAGCATTTGTGTGCAAGAGCTTCTTGCAGCAATGTATTCTGCTTCAGTTGTAGAGAGTGAGATAGAGTTCTACTTTTTACTGTGCTAGGATACTAAGTTGTTTCCAACGTAGAAACAACCACCTAATGTGCTCTTCCTATCATCCTGGTTGCCTGCCCAGTCGGCATCTGTAAAACCACTTACTTCACAAGTAGTGTCAGTAGTAAAATATAAATCATAATTACTTGTTCCTGAGATATACCTGATGATTCTCTTTACATTCTCTAAGTGTGATTCCTTAGGGTCAGTTTGATAACGGGCACACACACCAAAACTAAAACATATGTCAGGCCTACTTGTAGTGATATAAAGTAAACTACCTATCATACTCCTATAAAGGGTTTGATCAACACTTTTACCTTGAGTGTCCTTTGTAATTTTTGTGCTGGTACCTAAAGAAGTCCGTAATGGCTTGCTAGTTTCAAGACCAAACCTTTTAACAAGGTTACAGGCATACTTGGTTTGAGAAATAAATATATTATCACGAGATTGTTTGATTTGCAAACCAAGGAAGAAAGTCATTTCACCTACCATGGACATTTCAAATTCATTTGTCATAACATGCACAAAATCATCCACTAGTGTGCTAGATGTGGATCCAAAAACTATGTCATCCACGTAAATTTGAGCAATACAGATCTTGTCACTACTCCTTTTAATGAATAGTCTTATCAACTCTCTCTCGAATAAATCCATTGTTCAAAAGATAGTTGGTAAGTCTCTCATACCATGCTCGTGGAGCTTATTTCAAACCATAAAGAGCCTTTTTTAGTTTGTAAACATGATTTGGAAATTTTGGATCAACAAATCCTTTTGGTTGTTCCACGTATACCTCATCATTCAGAAATCCATTCAAAAAGGCAGACTTAACATCCATTTGATATGATTTGAACTTCATGTGATAGGAAATGGCAAGTAAAATCCTAATTGATTCTATTCTAGCTACAGGTGCAAATGTTTCATCAAAGTCAACTCCTTCTACTTGTGTGTAGCCTTGAGCTACCAACCTAGCCTTATTCCTAATAACAATGTCATGCTCATCAGATTTATTTTTGAACACCCATTTTGTTCCAATAACATTTTTTGTTTTTAGGCTTACCCATACATGATTTCTTTCAAATTGAGCTAACTCATCATGCATGGCATTTATCCAAAATTCATCCCTAAGGGCTTCATTCACATTTTTTGGTTCAAATTGAGAAATATAGCATAAATGAGTTACCTCACTTATTTTTCGTCTCTTGTTACCATGTTTGCATTAGGATCTCCAATTATATTCTTAATAGGATGATTTTTTGAAGTTCAAGTTGGATTTATCATTGATGAGGTTGATGCTTCTTCCTTCTTTTGTTCACTTTCCTTCAACTCCTCTTCTTTTATTCCAATTGTGTCACTGGTCATTGTTAATTGAGGTGTTGTGAAATTTTCTTCATTTCCAACTTCTTCACTTGTAATCTTCTTACCTTCATCATCTATAACGACATTTATGGATTCCATAACTACATTAGTTCTACAGTTGAAGACTTTATAAGCTCTACTATTTAGGGAGTAACCAAGAAATATATCTTCATCACTTCTTGAATCAAACTTACCCAACTGTTCTCAATCTCTAAGTATGTAGCATTTACTTCCAAAAACATGCATAAATTTTAGATTGGGTTTTTTACCTCTCCATATCTCATAGGGAGTTTGGTTTGTACCTGGGCGAAGATATACACGATTTATAATGTGACATGTAGTGTTTATAGCTTCAGCCCAAAACCTTTTGGAGACTCCCTTGGCATGCATCATTACTCTTTCCATCTCTTGAAGTATCCTATTTTTCCTTTCAACTACTCCATTTTGTTGAGGTATGATAGGAGCAAAGAATTCATGAAAGATACTATGTTCTTTGCAGAAGTCAGCATACTTGGTATTTTCAAACTCTTTTCCATGGTCTGTTCTCAGTCTCTTGATGGTTACTATTTTTTCACCTGCTTCAACCTGCACTCTTGTACAATATGAGATGAAGAACTCAAAATCATATGACTTGTCTCTAAGAAAGTCTACGCACGTGTAGCGAGAAAAGTCATCTATTACAACTATGATATATTTCTTACCTCCAATACTTTCTGTTCTCAAAGGACCTATAAGGTCAATATGTATCAATTCCAATACTATATTTGTATTTATACTCTTGATCTTCTTATGAGCAATCCTAGTTTGTTTACCCAATTGATATGGTCCACATATAAGTATTTCAATTTTTGAGAGAATAGGTAAACCACGCACATTCTCAGTTTTACTTAATCTAACCAGATCTTTACAATTCATATGACCTAGCTTTTTGTACCACAAGGTAGTTGAGTCATTGCTAGCTAGGTTACATGTTACTTGATCGCCACACAAATTGTGTGTGCAATAAATATGCAAATATACGTGTCATAACAAGTAATATAATGATAAGTAAAGATCGTTCTCAAGGAGATTTTTTTTTAGAAACTAATTTTTAAAAGTAAAAATAATAAAAATCAATTTTTTTGGTGTTTTTATATCTTAAGAAAGAAAAATGAAAATAACTAAAAGTAAATAGCAATAATTAATTAAATCAGATTTTGTGACTAAAAAGATATATGAGAAATTATCTAGGAATACTTAATCCCCAAATTTTCTAAACATGCGAATCACTAAAATCCCCCCAATATAATATCAATTAATTACATGATTAATTGAATCTAACTTAACATGTATTCCTCTCTCAAGTAAACTACACACCATATAGTAATTAATTTAATTACACTCTCATGTCAATTAAATTGCATACTACTCATTAAGTTCATCAATTATGGATCACATACATAAGAATCATACATCTTTGCCTAGAAACTATGCATGTTATTTAATCAAGACAAACAATTAAATAATTTTCCTACATCTATTTAATTGCCTCTATAGATAAATTATTGGTCAAATAATTAATAGCATAAAAATCAGATTAAATAATATAATTAAATTAATATTATAATTGAGAAAAAATATTAGATCATCACATGTTGAAAATTGGGTTCATAAGATCCCTAGATTAATAAATTAATTACACATAATTGTGTTCAAAAAAGCTCATATTTTTCATAAAAGAAGACATAAAATTAATAAAAAAAGAGTAGAAAAAGAAATACAATCAATCTCTTGAATTGTATAATTAATTTTTTCTTAAATCTCCACCAAAATTGTGCCGTTTCTTAATTTTTTCTGTATTTTTCTCTCTTTTTAGCTCTAAAAACTGACCAAAATTATGCTAATAGAGGCAAATTAGGGTTTATGGAGTGATTAGGGGCTTAAATAAAGCTCAGGTGCAATTTGGACCGTCTGATCAACTTCAAATCAAGGGTTACGATCAAAACAAGCAAAACTGATAGTTTCAACCAATCACAGTGTGACACGTGGCATCAAAAGTTCATTGGGTGAATCAAAGAGCGACGCGTGTCAGGGGACACCGGTCAGAGCAATAGCGTGATGACATGTTTCATAGCGCGTTGATTGATTTCTGAACTCGAATTGAACGCCATGCTAACACGTGGCACGTGTTTCTCCTCCTCACATGCGGCGCAACGTGATTCGCTCTCTATGCTTGCGTGGCATGCCACGTGGCAGCTTCTGATTGGTCCTGCGTTAAAAATTCATAAAAATTCCAGAAAAATCCCAAAAATTATATTTTCACCCCTTTTTGCTAAAAAGTTTATATTTTAATTTTTTTAACCACAAAAAACTATTTATTAAATAAAATAAATAAATATTAAGTGAAAAAGTGCGCTAATGGCTTTATTTTCATAGAGTCATCATTACTGTGGGTGATGTATCAATACAATAGCAATTGTCATATGATCTAATTCCCTTAATCATACATTTACCCTTTTGATCTGTTACAATATAGTGATTGTTTGTAAATTGCACATTAAAATCACTATCACATATTTGACTTATGTTAATCATGTTTGCCTTAAGTCCTTCCACATATAAAACTTCATCAAGTTTAGGGATACCCTCTATTTGAATAGAGCCTTTTCCAATAATTTTAGATGTTTTACCATCACCAAAGGTAACTGTCCCTTCATTGTATTCCTTAAAGGTTTTAAACAAGAACAATTCCTCGTCATGTGTCTAGAGCATCCACTATCAAAATACCAAACGTTATTTGATTTAGCTTTAAACGCTATATGGGCCACAAAGCAATGCAACTCAGATTTCTTAACCCATCTTTTTTTAATTTTGGACATTTGAGTTACCGACTTCTTATGTTCCTCTTTTTGTGTAGTTCTTGTAGTAAAAACTTTACATTTTGAAAATTTTTGAGGTGCTTTAGAATCATTTGTATTCGTGATATACTCATAAGCATAAATAAATCTACACTTAGGTCTAATATTTCCTTTCCTACCACAATGATGACAGATGGGAACAAACTGAATTTTCTTAGAATGATAAGGTACAGAAACTACCTTCCCTGCCTAAGCAATAGTGGGTTTTACAAATTGAGTTTTGGATGATGAAGGTGTTGATTGTTCATCTATGTATCCAAGACCTCTCTTATCTCCATGTGGCTTTCCATAGTCTAAGACTTGGGTTAATTTTTCAGCACCAATGGTCAAATTCTTCATCGTTTCTTTAGCAATACTAAGTTCTTGCCTAAGATTTTTTGTTTTCCTCAATGGTTTCTGCAAGTCTCATATTCAAAGCATTAATATGATCAGACAATTCCTTTTTATCTTTCTCTAGGTTAGAGGAATTTGTTTTGTGAACATTGATGATATCATTAAGTTTAGTTACTTCCACAAGCAATTTATCTCTCTCTTCTGTGGCACCTAGACAATCCATGAATAATTTCTCATAATTCGATACATTAAACTTAGACAGTAAGAGAGAAGAGTTTACTTCCTCATTTTCCTCATCCGAGCTAAGGTCGGAGTCATTGTGATGTGCTTTGGTAGTTGTGGTGAAGGCATAATAATTAGTGTCATCATCCTCTGAGTTACTAGCATTGTCCTGCTCACTTTCTATGTCACTGAGTGTAGCATTAAAGGCTTTTCCAAATTTCTTTTTATTGTTAGCACAATCTGTATAAATATGACCAAATCCCCCACAAGTAAAGCATTGAGGACTAGTGGGCTTACTTTTCTTACCATCAAGGCTAGGAGACTTGATTTCCCTTGACTTTCGGTCATTCGAATGACTGGATTGTCCCTTGTTGGAATGATTATTATGTTGACCCTTCTTCTTCATGAACTTCTTAAATTTTCATGCTAACAAGACTAGTGACTCATCATTTATATCATCATCACTATCAGAGATGTCCTTTTTAGAGCTTTTGAATGCCACATTCTTATTTTTCTTGGGTGGATCAAGAGAAAGCTCATAGGTTTGGATTGACCCGACAAGTTCATCAATTTTTAGTGTGTCTACATTCTTGTTTTCCTCTATCACTGTAACTTTCATCTTATAGTCTATTGTTAAAGAGCTTAGGAGTTTGCATACTTGTAGAGGTTATGGAATTTTCTCACCAAGGTTATAACAAGCATTAGTGATATCACAGAAATGAGCATAGAATTGACCAAAAGTTTCGTTGTTGCTCATTTTAATGGAATCAAACTCAGATGTTAGCAATCTCAAATTTGTTTGTTTTACTTGGGAAGTTCCTTCATGAGCAAGAGCAAGTGCATTCCATGCATATTTAGCAGTCTCACAGTCGAAGATGCGATGGAACTCATCCATCGACACTGCAGCAAATATTGAGCTTAGATTTTTTTGGTTTGCCCCACTAAGGGTGCGTTTTTCAGTGGTCCAGTCTCTTCTTGGCTTTATGATTGTTACACCATCTTTCGTTACCGAAGGTGGTTCCCAACCATCAAGAATAGCATCCCAGACTTTTTCATCTTGTCTAAGAAAGGCTTGCATGCCAGCCTTCCAGTAAGGGTAATTAAACCCATCAAAGAGTGGGGGTCTAACAGATGACACATCTTCTTTCATTTGATCCATAAGTAAGTGTGTGTGTCCCTAAGGATCAATCTCACTAAGTGTGTCTAATGTCTGCTCTGATACCAATTGAAAGTTTATAAAATACGGACCTGATTAACCTAGAGGGGGGTGAATAGGTTATTTTTAATTTTTACCAATTTATAATTTATTAACCTAAACAAAGCGGCCAAGCATGCAATCGTGTGTGAAAATAAGTGCAGAAATAAAAGAATAACACACGATATTTTTAGGTGGAAATAACCTAGGCCACAACCATAACCTAAGAGGAAAACCACCGTTCTACCGGACCACCTAACTTTCCACTATAAAAATCAAATGTTCAAGTACAAACACGATCTTATGCTACCCTCTCTAAGATACTGCCTCAATGTACTTTACTTACGAGCTTTTGCTCTATTTTCACAGTTTCTAAAATTAACGTGAGGGGTTTCCAAACCAACGTTCCAATAAGCTCCCCGCCAATCAGATCGTTCACAAATCAACTGCAAAAAAGGTTAGAATAAAAAGACAAGTGTCCGTGTGTGTTCTAGAACAGATTTAACAATGAATAATCCTAACTAGATGATTCAAAGCAAATGTCATTTAAACCAAATCAACTAGGATATTCTAGAACAAAAAAATTACGCATAATTTCAATAATAATAATCTCTTTAAAATTTAATAATTAAATCAAATAATCATGATCACTCATACAATAATTGAATTTAAATATACAAGATACTAATCACAGAATAAACTATATGAATATGAGAAGTAAAAAATAATAATAATCAATTTATAATTATATCAATTAATATCTCTTTTCGTATATATCTTCACTCAAATACCATACACATATATTATCTAAAAGCTGCCGCTAACCTGAATTATATTATATATATATATATATATATTACCTATATAACATTACACAGCAAGCCTAAGTCCACGGCTGTTAATCTTTGTCAATCTTAATTATATATATATATATATATATATAACATTCAGCGTTCCACCTACATCACCCACTAATACTATGTATAAATATATATATATAGATAATGATAACCGTTAAAATATTTTGAACTAAATTATTCAAGATCTATTCAAAGCTTTAATAAAAAATATTATTTTTAAAATCACATCTTAAAATTTTTAAGACACATAAAAAATATTTAAGTATCAAAAATTATTTTAGATTTATAAACATGTACTATTAAATGTATAAATGTAATCTTATGTGTCGTAATTATAAAAGATATATCTAAAGTACGATTATCTAAAACTTGAATATTTGTATGATTTTTCTTGATGGACTTGATAACAAACCTAAAAACAAATTTATAAATAAATATTTTGTCCACGAAAATAACCAACACTCATAGTCTTTACAATTAAGATGAGATTATGTTAAAGTAATTGTGTAATTATATTATGACATATGTGCACTTATAAATGCATCAAGTAATTGGGATATAATGTTGTTTTTATAAAACAAATCGATAAAATTTGGTTTTTTTTATTAACAAAAATTACATAAGCGTATGGTTAACAATTGGCCAAATAAGATCTTTATAACATTGTTAATTTAATTGTAATATATAGAACAATAGTTCATTTCCTTACTGCGTGGAATAATAATTAGAAATTTCGGGCTTCAAAGGCTTGTCTACGAACGATGATGAATAGAACATGTGGGTGTTTATGAAATCTCTAAGTGGATTAAACACTTTTCTAGTTCCCCAAAATATGTATTTAAATAGTCTCAAAAACCTGGCACGGTTGATTAGGAACATGACTTGCAATCCTAATGAAATCACACAATCAAAATATGTGTTAATGAAATCAAATCTCACACTCTTCTTGCTATACAACATGCCATATGGGAAACTTCCAATTTAATACAATTATCAAATCCATTTTTAATAATTACTATAATATACTTAACTCATACGTTTTAAAAAGATACTAAACATTTAAATTTTATATTTTAATTAATTTATATAATTATTTAATCCAAATAAATAATATATAATTAATTTTTATAGATAAAATAATTTGATCAAAATTACTATTTTACCCTTACATATATATTGTCTTGTAAAAGGTCCTAATAAATAAATATAATTTGACCACACACAAAATTAATTCTAAGTTAATTATTTATTTCTTACCGATGAAATTATGATTTTAAATTTAAATAAAGTATTAATACATTAATTATTGGTTTTTGATAAAATTACTTTTTAGTATCAATTTTTTATTAAAAAATATTGTGCAAAAGCTACTAGTATGCGCAACAAAAAATTTGCCTAACAAGGATTCTTATGATGATAGTAATATAAATACAATAAGTATAAGAAAAATTCATACCATTGATAAGTTGAACAATAATTGAAACCTTTGAGCTTTCAAGGCTTGTATCCCAAGCAAAATGCGTGAGCGTTCTTCTAATCTCCAAGTATATCAAAAAAATTGTTCCCCATCTAGAATCCTTTATGCCTAAAGCTCAAAAGTTCTCCAAAAACACTACCAAAACAATTCGACAACAATTTCTTTCTCACAAAAAATGTTTAGGTTAATTTGCATCTCATAAATTTATCTCAATTGAGTAGATGGAAAATACTCCAATTTTCTTTGTGTTATGGGAAAGTATGATGCCTTAAATAGTGTGCAAATGTTGCACAATTGATTAGGAATATGACTCCTAATCCTAGTGAATTTGAAGAGTTCTTCACACAATCAAATAGTGTACTAATAGGAATCAAAACCCCATACTTTTCTAACCATATAACACGCTTCCCAATTTAATCTAATTAAATTTTGTTTGAATCCAATTATCAAATATAATTTGAGAATTACTAAAACAATTTGTTTGTCCAAGAAGCTTCAAATACCAACCAAACATTGAAATTTTTTATTTTAATTTTTTTATCAATTAATATAATTATTCAATCCAAGTAAATAATTAATTAATTTTCATGGATTACATAACTAGAACAAAATTATTATTTTACTCTTACTTATTTATTTAACATTTAAGACCCTTATAAAAAGTTTTAATAAACAAATATACATTTTGATCACATAAATAATTAATTTTGAATTAATAATTTATATTTAACTTTGAAGCAACATGTTTAGCCTATAAAACCATGATTTCAACCTTAAAAAAAGATTGGATACATTCATTAATACTTTAATTAATTATCCATATTTATTACTTTTAAAGTTATTTCATTATAAACACGAGGTTTAACTCGAATATCATAACTAATATTTACTCAATCTAATGTATTTCATTAATCTATTAATATTACCATTAGTTATATTTCAATCTTTTATAACTAGTTCTTAATATGATTGAGCATATGTAAATAAATAAAATGTTCATTTTATTTATTCTAATTTTAAAATAAATAAATACATACATTTTCACTTAGATTTCATATCATAACATTAATTAACCCTTTAGTTAATAATCAATTTTTGTTAGTCTCAAAGTTACTCCATATTAAACTTTCAAATATCATCATTGATATTTTCCCAATCCAGTGTATTTGATTAATTTCTTGATATGATCAATAGGTGCAACTCAATACTTTATAATTGGTTTATAATACAAAAAAGTCATTAAGTTCATTTTATCTCCTCTATTACATATATCTCTCTAGTACTTGATATGTGTATAGAAAAATATTTTTAATCATATTATAAATTGCTCACAATTATACAACCTATGGACGGTTAAATAATGAAACTGTTATCTAACATCCACAAACAGATAAAATGGTTCCATATTTTGTGAAATAATATCTCAATCCATCATAAATACCTAGATATTAAGATACAAGGCATATTACCCACCAATATAAGCATAGTCTAGTATATCAAACACCAAGGTGTTATAGTTAGAGGCTAGCTAAGTCACACAAAATTAACATCACCTCATATATGATCATCAAGTGAGATAAAGAATATGTGTGTGTATTAACAATTTTTTAATATATTTGATCCAGTCTTATATAATTAACTATTATACAAAATACTCTTAACTAGATTTCTCTACATTAGTCATCCTAGATAAGGTTTACTCCATTCCTTAATGGATTTGTTCCTTACTAGTGATATAATTAAAGTTCTCTTTATAAACTTTAATTAATGGTCATATACTACATTAATTATTTGACTTAAACTTAATCATCTTTTATATATATATATATATATCCTAATACACTGAGTTTTAAGCAAATATGAATAATAAAAAATTTCTAAATGGTTCATTTGAAAAATATAATAGTATATGTCAATAAATGAAATGCTCATTTTATTTATTCTAACTTTAGTAAAAAAATATACAAACTCATTTTACTTATGGATCTTATCCTATCCTAACATAAAATATTTCCTTTATTTAAGAAGTTGTTTTCCTATTGCTTGTGATTTCTTTTTGGTTCTAGGCTTTTATTAACCAAAAAATCTACGTATTTTTACTAAAATTTTATCTCTAATGCATCCCCATTAAAAAGGTAAACTATATGTTTCATGTATACTTATGAATCCAACCTGATTTAATATCGAGACTCGTATTTAAAAATTAATAGAAATTGATTTATAGGTGGGGTTCGAGGCTCATTGGATAGAAATAGAATTACTCTACCAATGTTACTTATGAATCCAACCTGATTTAATATCGAAAATTGTATTTAAAAACTAATAGAAATTGACATGAAGTTGGGGTTCGAGTCTCCTTAGATAAAAATAGAATTAATCTTTACCAATGCTTTCATTCTCCCGTTGAACCACTCACTTGGAGGTGCAACCTATGAACCAATTACATATGTGCACGTGTCCTTAAGTATTCTCGTAACCTATTGTATCCATTCCAGTTTTCTTCCAACCTTTTGATTTGTTTAAAAAATGTGCCTAACATAATAATTGTGTTATATTTATGATACGTCTTGTTCAATTTCACGTGATAAAATTCATTTTTTGTTATCATTGTTAGCAAAATGAAGAAAAGTTAGATGTAAATCCTTAAATACAACACATACCATTAGTGATGTAGAAAAAATAAAGAAATAGACAAAAGGGGTGAGAATATAGGCAAAAAGGGAGAGAATTTCAAACGAATTAGATTTAGAAATTGAACGAAGATAAAAAACAATAACGAAAAAACTGATATATTAATTCATAATTTAAGTTTGTAAAACAAGTACAATACTAGATCATTTTTATAGGATTAAAATAATTAATGATAATCTTAAATAATAATCTAAATAAGTAAAAAATAAATCTTAATTCAAATATTACATAACTAATATTTATTAAATTCTCACTCATATATTGTTGAATTTGCATTAATTTTTCTGGTCGAGAAAATCTCTACTCTTGATGATTTAGAACTATAGAACATTAATCTAAATTTAAGAAATGATTGCATTCTCTTCTTTGAATTTTCTATTAATAGATGATCAATAATGAAGTAAAAAAATGAATGTTAGAATAACTGAACAAGAGTTAAGATGTTTGAGAGCCATCGGTAATGCAAGAGAAAAACACTTTCAATAGTAGATAATTATATAACATCAAGGCAATCATCATATGTAAAAATGTGTACTAAAACAAGTCCTTTACATCTTTGGTTCTGTAACTTGAAAATTTGTTCATCGTGGTCTTTATTAAGTAGATGTCTTCTTTTTTTTGTATGTTTGGACACAACTTGTTCCTTTGCTTGCTTCATTTTGACTAATGTTTTATAAAAAATATGTGATCAATTTTTACCTTAATTTTCACAAACTTTTTCACATACTGTTTCATAAGTTGTTGTGCTTTAATAAAAAATTTATGCATCTCAATATTATATAGTTAGGAATCTACAAATAAAAATTGTCCATTATTATAAGTTTGCTACAAAGTACAAAAATATAATAAAGATTTGTATAATTATTTGCATAATTATTATGATAGTTGTGATAATTAACATAATAAGGATATGAATACCATCGTAATAAAGGAAAGATATGGATGGTTTGTAGTGATGTTGGATCATATTTAATGACAAGGTAAAAATACATTCTCAAAATATGTGAGGAAAAATGGTATGCATAACCAATTGAATCAAACAAAATCATGTGGGGAGAGAAGGGTTTTTTTTTTATTTTTTTGAATAGTTTTTTTAATAATAAGGAAATGATATGATTTTGTTTAAGAAAATAGAATTTGGTTGCTCTCATACCAAACTAATATAGAACAGATAAAAAAATAGACGAAAAAGGTGAAAATATAGACGAAGGGGAAAATTTTCAAACGAATTAGATTTAGAAATTTGACGAGTAAAAATTAGAGGAAGATAAAACAAAAACATTAGGAGAAAACTGATATTTAAATTAATAATTTTATGTCTATGAAATAGGCATGATATTAGATCTTATTTATAGGACTAAAATAACAAATAATTATAATACAACTAATATTAATCCTAAATAATAATTTAAATAATTATAAGATAAATCTAAATTCAAACACTAAAAATTGATCACCGTTAAATTCTAACTAATCTATGGTTAGATTTGCATTAATTAAGTTTGAAACCTTAAAAAAAAGCCACAAACTTTTGTCATTCTTCTCGTTTCTCTCTTTTTTTTCTTTAGGTTTAGTTTATTTATTTAACAAAAATTTACACCCATAAATATTTAAACAACTGTAATACAATGTGTGCAACAACACCAAATGCTCTTTTATTTTTTTAAAAAATGTATTTTAATTTTGTTATTATTGGTTTTTCGTATTTTTAGGCACATTATTATAAAAATGAGTTTTTTTAGGTCCTTAATTATATAAATATAAACACTTTTAGTTTTTAATTATTTTCATAATAATAAAATTATAAGTGCATAACCCAACAATTTAAGGGTTAAAGTTCATTTTTAAGCAAAATTTTAAAACTAATTTAACACTTCTCTCTTTTTTAATTTAAAATTATTGACATTAATGAATAATTATGTGCCATAATAAAGGCACAAATAGTTATAACTTTTAAATATATTTTATTTCTTCTTCCTTCTCTCTTCTACATAAGGTACAATTTATATCCTAATCATCAAAGTTTTTTCCTATATCAGCTCATCTTCTCTCTTCCCCTCCCACACCCAAAACTTTAGTTTATTTACCATATAACTCACTAAATAAGAATTGTCTTAACACTACTACAATAACAACATATGACCTCGGTTTTAAATCGTGATCGTAGGTCTATGGTCATAGTTATAAGAACCAAGACCATAGGATATATCTATGGCCTCGATTTTTAAAATTTAAGGTCATAGACATATTATTTAACCTCATTTTTCAATATAAATTAAAATAAATTGAGAAAATTAAAAGTCGTTATATTAAAAATAAGAATGAAATTAGATTTGAAAGTTTTTATATGCACAAAAAACATAATAAATCCTTACTATAGTTATCTAATTAAAATGCTTTAAAATATGAAATACATGTGAAAATTTTGAATACACTAAGATTGTCTAGCATAAAGACAAGTTACATAACTTGTTGGTGTTGGTACGCCTGATGTGCTATGTGTTGGTATGCTGGTATGTTGGTGCGCTGATGAACTGGTGTGCTGGTGCTGGTGCGCTGATGTGTTGGTAAATTGGTAGGTTGGTGTGCTAGTGCACTAGTGTGCTGGTGCTGGTGTTGATGTGTAGTGAGCTAGTGTGATGATGCTGGTGTATTGGCATGTTAGTGTTGGTGTTGATGTACTGGTGTTGGTACCACTACAGAAATAGCTGACACTAGAGACATCAAACTACATTTGCACCCAAACTAAACCTAGATTTAAAACAACCAAACAACAACCGATACAACCTATAAGCATTTGCACAAAATAGAAGTTATGTATAAATATTACATTACAAAATATACACCTAAATATAATGGTGGACAACTAGACAAACAAGCCTAATACAAGAAAATGAAGAACCTATTATGGAAATACGAGCAAGGTTAAAAAAACATAATTTCTACTATAGCATAATGCTAAAAAAATAGAAATACGAGCAAGGGTAAAATATTAAATATAAAGAATTGTGATAATCTATCTCTAAAATAAGCCAACAGTAGTCAATAACCAAAATATACAAAATAAATTGTTAACCACCCAAAACAAAAACTAGAGACACGTTAGCAAGCCAAGTTTTGTCTTCCTGTGCTCTTAATGTATACCATATAGTTCCCATGTTACAAAAGAAGCTGAGAAGTGAGGATAGAATTCAAGGTTATGCATATCAACCAAGATCCTTATCTATAGGCTAATACTTAAAACAAGAAGTTGATATATAGGACTACAGGAAACAATACTAGCAATGAACTGATGCTCAAAATATTTAGGTATGATTCCAAACCAGGCCTCATCTTTTGTGGGAAAATCAAATTGAGCTACACCATACATTACCATTTAGATACCTATAGGTCACAAGATCTTTCAATTACTTGTTAAAGAGAAAACAACCACTTCTCCACCCTAAAAAGTTGAGCTATAACGCTAGAGCAGTGCAAATCAGCGTCAACCTTATTATTGAAATATTTTTTATGGAAAAGAAAAGAAAAGGGGAAAGACGATGGAAATGGTGTTTGTCACAATCAGGAGAATAACAAACTTCTACCATCCTAATCCCATATGCACAACCACTTGAGTCATATACATAGTTAAATCTCAATAACATTGTTAATGTAGATCTATTAACAGATTAATGTATATCTGTTAATGTATATCATATCTGCTAATGTATATCTATTTTACTTGTAACTCCTATATAAAGGCACCTATATTCCTTAACACATAGAATAGAATACAATCATTAAGTATTTCTAACATGGTATCAGAGTCATTGCTCTTACCTTTCTTTTAGCAATCTTGTCTCTTCTGGTGTTACTTCACCTTTATAGCTTCCATTGTCACAAAAACCGATACAGCCACTCACCGTTGAACCTTCGACATCTTTCAACTATTGTCCTTAGGTTCTGGGCCTACAGTCATCTTTGTTAAGAAGTCTCACACCATACAAACCACTACAATCACTGTCTCCACCGTGCATCTTCCTCCGATAACATTTCTAAAGGTACTATAGTGATCATCTCGCCCCGATCTACACAACCGTGGAAGTCTCGCAACCATCGGAGTCTACATGCTCCCTCACGCACCGCTCAAAGGAACTACACATCTTCCTCACGTGCCACCAACTGAAAACCAAGCATCGTTGTGCATCTTGCTCCGACAACCTTTCTAAAGATACCATTGTGAACGACTCGACCAGATCCACACACTCGTGGAAGTCTTGCAAGCATTGGAGCCAACACGGGAGCTCATGTGCCACCAATAGAAACCGCGTGTCAGATTCATGTGCCTTCACATGCCATACTCTAGTCTTGTGGCGTCATCAGTGAGACATCCCCTAGGGCTAACGTCATTATCGCCTTCTACTGACATCACCATTGACCGTAGCCATTGATTGTTGACTTTTTATAGTTCAGGTTCTCCCTAGCTAATTTTTCACGTATACCTCATTTTTGTAGTCCATTTTTGCATATTGTGTTTCTAAATGGATAAAAATGATGTTTTTCTTCCTCACCTCATCAATAATGTATTGGAAGGGACCAAGAATTACTTATCCTAGTCTCAAGTTATGCATAATTTTCTTAACGATCGCATGCTCTGGAATTATTGTATTGGTGTAATTACCATTCCTGTCAAAGGATCAAGTGAAGAAGATACTACCTACCTTGATCGCATGATTGAATGGGATAGTCACAACCACATGATCCTCACATGGATTCAGAATACTTCTATTCCTTCCATCTCCAATCTATTGGGCAGCTTTGATGATGCAAAATCAACATGGGATATATTGGCCAAAAGGTACTCCACTACTCATGAAATCTATGAAATATCAGTTAGTAGTTGAATTGCATCAATTTCAACAAGAACTAGGACAATCCATCAATGACTACTATGATCAGCTTCGCTTTCTTTGGGACCAAATTTACCTTTGTGATCCAATTTAGACATGCTCAAAGGATGCTCAAAAATATGCTACAGTTAGAGATGAGTTTCATCTCTATGAGTTCCTGATGTCACTTCATAAGGACTTTAAGTCTATCTGAGGTCAGCTTCTCAATCACAATCCTCTTCCCTCGCTTGATACTTTCGTAAACGAGTTGGTTAGAGAAGAAGCTGAGCTTGCAACCCTACACGCCCAGAATAAGTTAAATGTTTTGGCTATTACTCCTTCTACTTCTGCTTCTGCCATTGAGCAACCTTAGTAGTTAGGTGATTCCTCTTGTTCTAGAAATCGTCATAGGCAAACCAACAAGAAGTTCTACAATTATTACAGGCACCATGGCCACATCATTAGGACCTGTTATCATCGTAACAAATCTACTACTGATGTTGCTAATACTGAGTATACTCCGTTAATGCCTTCCATTTCAAATGAGTCCCAGTCTTCTGGATCCACTATCAACCTTTCCCCATTGAACTATAGAAGATCATAACTCAGGCTATTCAAATGGCTAGTAATGCATCTCTTTCCACTACTCTCTCAGTTCTTTCCGGTAAGTCTCAAACTTGGCTTTTTGATTCTGTCTGTTGTAATCACATGACACCTCACTCATCTTTATTTTCTAAACTTGATCTTGCACCACATCCTCTTAATATTCATATAGTTGATGGTTCCACCATGCATGTGAATAGTCTAGGTTTTTTTTTGACCTCTAACCTCTATGTTCCTGGGGTCTTCTATGTACTAGACCTATCCTATAATTTATGGTATGTAGGAAAATTAGTTGAACTAGGATATAGCCTTATTTTTTACTATTCTAGGTGTATTGTGCAAGATCTGAGGACAAGGCAAGATCTTGGGACCGGTCCTAGGGTTGGGTGTATGTTTCCCGTGACCAATCTTCATCTTCCACATGTTTCTCCTACCTCTATTACTATTGCAGCTACTGTAGTTTCTTCCTTACCTTTTCTAACACTTTGGAATTATCATCTTGGTCATGCTCCATCCACTCGGGTACAACAGTTATCTTCTAAAGGTCTTTTGGGTTTTATGTCCAAAGAAAATTTTGATTGCACTTCATGATAGTTAGGAAAACAATCAGCTTTACCTTTCAATAATAGTGAGTCTATCTCTAATAGTATTTTTGAGTTAATTCATTTTGATGTTTGGGGACCTTCTCCTATTACTAGTATTGGTGGATCCGTTATTTTGTTTTTTTATTGATGATTATTCTCGTTATAGTTGGATCTTTCCTATAAAATCTCGTTCTAAAATCTTACCAATATACAATAACTTTGCAAAAATGGTTGAAACACAATTCTCCAAACATATCAAAACCTTTTGATCTGATCATGCTCTTGAATATACTCAACATGCTTTTCAAGCTCTGTTACATTCCTATGGCATTGTACATCACCTAACCTGTCCAGGCACCTCTCAACAAAATGGTCTAGCCAAAAGAAAACTTCGTCATATTTTTGACACTATTCATGTGCTTCTTCTTTCTACCAAAGTTCTTGCCCCATTTTAGGGTGAAGTTGCTCTTCATGTTGTTCATGCTATTAATCGCATTCCAAGTATTTTCATTCATAATCAGACTCCATATGAGTGCCTTTTTGGGTCATCCCTTGACTATCATTACCTTTGCTCATTCAGATTTACCTGTTTCATTCTTCTTCAGCCTCATGAACACAACAAACTTGAGCCTCGATCTAGACTTTGTTGTTTTCTTGGTTATGGTTAAACTCAAAAAAGGTATCGATGTTATGATCCTGTCTCGCATCGTCTTCGTGTTTCCCATAATGTTGTGTTTTGGGAACACCACTTATTTGTTGAACTCTCTCACTTTCGTTATTCCCTAACTAATTCAAATGTTTTAGAAATCTTTCTAGATGAATCTCATATTCCTTCTATAGATACTCTTGATCCTCCTTTGAACTTATCTATTCAATCTTCAGATATTTTTAATGATTCTCTTAGATAGGTTGTAGAAGAACAAGTTGATGATTAGCTACCCCACCTTAATCATAGGTCCCTTGCTCATGCTCCTCCTCAAGATCCTCCATAAGACATTCCATCTCGTCACTCAAACCCGGGTAAGATCCATTCTTGCACATTTACTTGACTATCATTGTTACATTGCCCTTGCTACACTCTATGAGCCTCACACCTATCGTGAGGCATCTACAAACCCTTTATGGAAGATTGCAATGAAAGAATAAATTGATGCATTAACCAAAAACCATACTTGGTATCTAGTTACTCTTCCTCCTAGTCAATCTGTGGTTCGTTGTAAGTGGATCTTTAAGATCAAGACTCGTTCTGATGGGCCCATCAAGCACTACAAGGCTCGTCTTATTGCAAAAGGTTTTACACAAGAGTATGGGATTGATAATGAAGAGACTTTTGCTCCAGTTGCCCGTATCTCCTCTGTTCGTACTCTCTTAGTTGTTGTCGCTGCTAGTAAATGGGAGCTTTTTCAAAGGGATGTTAAAAATGCATTCCTTAATGGGATTCTGCATGAAGAAGTCTATATGCAACCTCCTCCTGGTCTTTCTGTTGAAACAAACAAGGTTTGTCACCTTCGACGTGTACTTTATGGCCTTAAACAAGCTCCACGAACGTGGTTTGCCAAGTTCAGCTCTACCATCCTTCGCTTGGGTTACACTTCCAGTCCTTATGATTCTGTATTATTTCTTCATCGTAATGTTAAAGGCACCATTTTGCTTCTCCTATATGTAGATGATATGATCATAACTGGTGATGACCTCAATGGCATTCAAGAACTCAAGGATTTTCTTAGTCAGTAGTTTAAGATGAAAAACCTTGGACATCTCAGCTATTTCTTGGGTCTTGAGATCACTCATTCCACATATGGTCTTTATATTACTCAAGGCAAGTATGCATCTGACCTTTTATCTCAAGTTGGATTCACTAATAGTAAGACTATTGACACTCCAGTTGAACTTAATGCGCATCTGACACTCTTGGGGGGAAACCATTGTCTAATCCCTTTCTTTATAAACGATTGGTTGGTAGCTTGGTTTATCTTACAGTTACTCATCCCGACATTTCTTATGTTGTTCATCAGGTGAGCTAGTATCTGTTTGCTCCACAATCGGCTCATTATGCTACTATTCTACGCATTCTACGATACTTGAAGGGAACTCTCTTCCATGGCCTTTTCTACTCAACGTAGTCTCCTCTTATACTTTGTGCATTCTCTGATGCTGATTGGGAAGGAGATCCCACTAATCGCAGGTCCACTATAGATTATTGTTTTCTCCTTGGTTCTTCTTTGATTTCTTGGCGAAGTAAGAAACAAAATTTTGTGGCCCACTCCAGTACTGAAGCAGAATATCATGCTCTTGATGATACCACATCTAAGCTCCTTTAGCTATGATGGATTCTTAAGGATTTAAGTGTGTCCACATTCTCTGCTACTCTCATTTATTGTGCAATCAAAGTTCCATTCATATTGCTCACAATGATGTCTTCCATGAACTGACTAAACACATCAAGATTGATTGTCACTTTATTCGTTATCATCTTGCCCATGGTGCTCTCAAGCTTTTCCCTATCTTCTCCAATGATCAACTTACAGATATCTTCACTAAGGTACTTCCTAAGGGATGCACTCGTAATTTGGTTGACAACATCAAGCTGGTCTCACATCCACCTTGAGTTTTAGGGAGGCTGTTAATGTATATCTATTAAAAGATTAATGTATATCATATCTGCTAATGTATATCTAGTTTACTTTAAACATATCTAGTTTACTTATAAATCCTATATAAAGGTACCATGTATATTTTTTAACACACAAAATAGAATACAATCATTAAGTATTTTTAAAAAACATAAAGATATTACTTGTATGTTCTCTCAAGCCCTCGATAAACAGTCAACCCAGCTTGAATTTGGAGGTGAGTGTGAACCATGGCCGATCTACAATATACGGGGGGAAATAAAAATCATTAAACAATAAGGAAATAGAAGAGTTTAGCAATAAAATGAACTATCAAGAACGACCTTTTGATCAAAAAAAGAGAAACACTTACTGAAGATGGGTAGACATGGCTACAATCTGGGCAGTACTTTCCATTGTGGTCAAACTCACGATCAAAACCTGAAAAAAATAACTTTTGAGCGACATGCCAAAAACATTAGAAAGTTAAAATCACACCAGTACAATTTTGACATACCTCTACTATATCCCATATCCTCAGGATAATAATAATGCCCAGGTCTTTCCCAATTGGATAAGACCTGATGCTGCTAGAAATAGAATATGTTGAGTAACAATACAGTGCTGCCAAGTGCAACACAATACATTCTCAAAATATATACGTATATTTGAAATGTTCAAAAAAGAGGAAAAGAAATGCAGAGTTATGCAGTTTAATAATTGACGTCAACCCTGTATCCAAAGAACTGTCCATGATGGGAAACTCGAGAACAATTTCCAAAATCCAAGTGAGCACTTGATGGATGAACATGAGGACTAAAATAAATTGGTGGGATATGATCCTTCAAAACAAGAAGACATCACAGTAAATATGCACAATAACTCAAGCAAGATATATCTAGTTGAAGACAAAGTAGAGTATAATAATTACTAACCAATTCCGTGTACTGCCTTCTTGGACAAGAGAAGGATTCATGATCATAATACGTATGTCTATCTAAATTCTTGAACCTTTCTTGAAATTGAGACTAGGAGTTGAAGTAATTGAAAAGGGATGCATGTGATACATATTTTTCATCAGCATTATAAATAAACACAACAATAAACAAGAGTGACAAACACTTAGAAATACCTCATTTGTATTAAAACTTCAAAACATAAATATTTGTCTCACCAATTAGCTAGAATAGATTTGTTTCTTCAAGTCCTGCCAAACGTTAAGACCATATGGATGGTGATTCACAAACAACTAAATAAATTTTTTTTCTGAGCATGCAATAATTGTGCTTAAGGATAGCATAGGTTTAGCCGTTCCCAGCCTCTGATTCATTTCTAACCTTTTTCAAAAGCTTGTCAAGAAAAAGAAGAGAGTTATTACTTCTATTTTCTGCATCAGAAAACTGTAAGCTTCTAGAACAATAAAAATATTCCAATAATGCAGCTTGGACTTCTTTTATAATGGCACAGGATATTCTACCAACATTGTCACTAACTGATTCATCCCAATTTCTAGAGCTTACATTTTGAACTGTTGTTTTTGTTCCATAAAGCTTAGGGATTTTTGCAATTTGGAAATCCCAATCGGTAAAAGTTGGGATTTTGATGATTTAAGATTATTTTCACCAAAAGTAGAAAGAACCCATTTGAGAATAGATGTTCTTTTGATTTTTGTAAATGGGACATGACTAGTTTAATAAGATATGGAGAAATTTTTAGATTATTAAAAGAATAAGTATAAAGCTTAACTAAAATGATAGTTCAATTTTCGGATAAAAATAAAGGAATAAAGTACCTTGAACTTTGTTGAGTTAATTGAATGACATTTCTAGTCTAAACCCAAGAGGCTTCACCAGTTAAGTAGAAATAGACGATTATTGAATAGGGTTCAGTCACAACTGGAAGGTGTTTTGCATATAAAGAAGAGCTATCAATTCATAAGGGTTTTAGAGAGAAGATCGTATGATGCGCTTATACAATAAGAACAGAATGCAAAACATAGACAGTTAGAACCTAACCTGATGGCGAGGACAACAAGATGAAGAAACGAGGACGGTGACGATGAGATGTAGAAATGAGGACGGCGATGACAACACATGAGAGCGACATAGAGGGTGAATTAATCCCATCTCAAAAAAGCGTTTATCTATGTTGCACAAATTGAAAACCCTAACAAGTCGGACTCGAGAGAAAGGCAAAAAAAGAGAGAGAAAAAAAGAAAAAAAATTGATAAATAAATTTATTGTTTGGTGTAAAAGAGAAAATTAATAGGGTATATTTATGTTTCGATTTTTAAATAAACTAAGTCATAGAATATGTCTATGGTCTCGATTTTTAAATAACCGAGACCATAGGGCATATCTATAGCCTCGGTTTATAAATAACCAAAGCTAAAACTTTATGGGCTCGGTTTTTAAAAAATTGAGGCTAAATTTTCGAGACCATATGTATGTATTGTAATAGTAAAGAAAGAGAAAATGAGACAAAAGTTTTAGAATTTGAGAGAATTTCCATGGTTAAGACTTCAAATGCTTGCATGGAAATCTTACATGCTATTGATCTTTAAAAAAAATTATTTTCGAAACCATATGTGTGTATTGCAATAATATTGAAAGAAAAAGAGAAAGTTATAGAATTTGAGAGAACTTCTATGGCAAGACTTCAAATGCTTGCATGGAAATCTAACATGCTTCTAATCTTTGAAAAAAATATTGTTCTTTGAACTCGTTATCATTAATTTGCTAGCATTTCTCCTAGCCAAAAATCTCATCTTGGAATTTTGTGTAGTTAAATTTGAACTTTGCCATGGAAACCATGACAGTAACTTGAGAAGTTAGACGATGAAAGCTAGTTCTGGTTTGCATTGAAGTCAATTCTAATTTTTATTAAAGTTAGTTCTAGTAGTTTTTAATATCGTGTTAATAAAAACGTAAAAAGTAAAATAATGGCATTAACTCTAAATAATTTATCGGTTATTTTTTGGTATATTCTAACAAGTATAATCAAATATTTTTGTTTAAATTTTTTTTTTATAAATCATTATATTAGTTGAATGAGACAAACATTGAGATAGAGAAAAATAAATAACAAACAAATAAAAAATTAAACGATTTTTATACAAATAGTAGTTAATCTGATCTTTTTAATTATAACTTTGATATATTTAAAAAATTAAAATTTTACATTATTTTTATACTTTTAATTTTTTTATATTATATTTTTAGTTTATGTTTAAATGAAATATTTCATCCTTTTTATTAAAAAACCAAAATGGGGGAGTTTAGTGAACGCATAGGATATATAATATAAAGAAAAAACGATTTTACTCGTTGAAAATTTAGAAACGTTTAGAAAGCATAATTTACAATGATAATATTTAAGTGTTTTTTTTTAAATAATAAAGAGAGGGCAATATTAAGAGTTTTATTTTATTTTTAATAGTAAACAATATTTAAGAATTGAGAAGTGCAATTGCAAATAAAATTGCATCCACACATTTTATGTTTTGAATAAATGTGCCCTCCTTTGTTAGCAAGCTAGTTATCAAATTAAATTTTAAATTTCAGCAATTCTTATATTTTTCAAAAAAGTAAATATAAAAGCAAAGTGTGATATGATAAATTGCTTAAAGAATGAGCCGTGAAGAAGTGGGAATTGTATATGTGATGGTGATGGACACATTTACCAGAACAATAGTACCCGTTAGGTGTAAATAATAACCAATTATAATAAGCTGATGTATCCATGCATTAATAAATAATAAGTTATTTTATGTACGTTCATTAGATTAAAATATATTTATATATATATATATATAGATTGATTGGCAGATTATTTATTAATATAATATTAAAATTATGATTTATATATCTCAACTTAATATTAATTCACTCAAATAAGTAAAATAAATTTTATTTCAATTAAACTACTACTTAATAATATTAGTTTTTTTAAAATCTTAGTACTCTCATTTTTTTTATTATTATGTTAATCTTAACCAACGTCTGTAACTATATATCTAAATCAAAAATGTCAATTATTATTTTTAAGATATATTTTATAATTTTTCTTCTTTATTAAATATTACATATTTATCTTTTTTTAAAATAAAATATAATAATTTTAAATTTTATTAACCTTAAATAATATCTCAATAAATACTCTAAAAATAAAAAATAAAAAACACATAATTTTTCTTAAAAGTTTGCATAATATATAGTTGGATAAAGAGTTCTTTAAGTCATTTTGCTTGTATTAAATAGACATTTTAAGCATTTTATTTTGCCAATGAATATTTATTACTCTCTATGTAAAAATAATACATTTAGTTCCTTTTTAAACAATAAAATATTATTTTTATTAATAAAAAAATTTAAAAATAAATTTAATAGAATAAATTGTTATTTTATTTTAATATTTTAAAATTAAATCTGAAGAGTTTAATATTTTTTCGATCAATTATTTTTTAAAATTTTATATTTTATAAAAAAAAAATTAAACACTTTTTATGTATTGTATTTTTCTATCCAAATAAGATATTTAAAGATACATAAAATTGTACAAAAATATAAATTTCAAATATAATTGATAAAAAAATAAAAAAATATTTATGTTTAAATTTAATTTTAAATTATTAAAAAAAAAAATTTTATCCACATTTTTTAGTGGATTTTTAACATCCATATTTCTAAATCTCCGATTGTAAATTTTCATTTTATACCACTAAGATATATACTATTAGTTTATAAAATTATTAATACAATATCGTATTCATGTTATAATTATAATAATATTGTAGTAACACTCAACTAATTATATGATTGTCTGCTATCTCGACAACCCACATGCCACGTAATTCGGGAACCAAAACATTACTAAATTATAAAGCCACGCTCTTTCTCACATACTCAGCCGCCCTCCAAACCCTTATCAGTCAAATCACACATTGGATGTTCCCATTTCTCTCTCCTCAATACTTCAATTCCTCGCTCATCTCATTCTATAAAACCAAACCTCCCCCAGTCTCGCTCCCCCATTTCTCACACTGCACGTCTTGGAAAAGAACTAAATTCCTTTAAATTTCAGACTTTTTCTTCAATTTTAATTATTTATTGTTTTTTTGAAATGGCACCGAGAGATAAAACGGCGGTTGCCGTGAAAGATAACGACAACGTTAAGGAGTTTCATTACAGAGGCGTGAGAAAGAGACCATGGGGGAGATACGCCGCTGAGATCAGAGATCCAGGCAAGAAAAGCCGTGTTTGGCTCGGAACTTTCGACACTGCCGAGGAAGCTGCCCGAGCTTATGACAACGCCGCCCGAGAGTTTCGCGGCTCTAAGGCCAAAACCAATTTTCCTTTTCCTTCTGAGAATGTGAATATAAGTAATATTAATGTTAAGAATAATATTAATAACAGGAGCCCTAGCCAGAGTAGTACTGTGGAATCGTCAAGTCGTGAACCGGCTCTTATGGTTGAGTCCTCTCCGTTGGATCTCAATCTTAGCTACGGATTTTCTTCCTCCCCCGTTAGATATCCCTTTCAGCAGGTAACTCCGGTTGAGGCTGTATATGGTGTGCCAACGGTGAACCCGATGTTTTACTTTGAAGTGGGTCTTCGAGCTGGAAAGAGTGATAATTATCAACGGCCGATCTTTGATTACCAAGCCTCTAGCGACTTCCAGAAATCTGGTTTTTCCGGTGGAGTCCAGAGTGATTCGGATTCTTCCTCCGTTATCCTTGATCTGAATCATCACGATCTCCCTCGTCGATTTCTCAATCTCGATCTTAACTTTCCTCCTCCGGAAATTTCCTAACTTGTTTTTAATATTTCCCGGATGAATGATGATCGCAAGAGATCGACCGTCTCTGTTTCGTTTTTTTTTTTTTTTTTAAATTTTCTTTCCTATGATATAAAAAATTTGAAAGAAAAATAGCAAAAAAAAAAAGATGAAGAAGTCGTTAAAGCATTCCATTTAAATATGAAGTGGCTTAAATCTCTTTTTGCAACAGAGAAGCAATAAGTTTCTTACTGTTGTTCTAGATTCTAATTCAGCAACTTTTTTTTTAATTAATTCGTTTGTCCCTATAGTTGTAACCCCAAATTTAAGGCTTCTTTTTATTTTCTTGTACATGAGTGAAATTAATAAATATATATATTCTTAGTATTTTATTTTATTTATTATGCCTTGTAAAATATGACATTAGCAAATAATAATAATAATAATAATCGGCGAGGCAACGCCGAATTTGAGAAAACTGAATATCAGTACGGACCGCACACGAGTTATTCTGTTTGTACGTGGCAGCTGAATATCAGTCAAAATATGAATCAATTTGTTGATATTCTTGGAATTCATATATCATGTTAAATTTACAAGGTAGATAAACAAACTTGAAAAGTAAAGTTTTGTGCTTCCTAATAAATAACAAAATTATCAAGTATAAAAACTTTAATAATATTAAAGTTATTACCTTTTAAATATATGGTATTATAATTATTTTAAATAGTTATATGCAAATTAAGATAACAGTAAATCACATGCTATTAAATAGATAGGAGAGTGAATTTCTAAAAAAAAAAATAGTGCATAAATGATTTATTAACATTACTGGTTGACATTTTATAAATTTAATAATTTGATTATATACACTCAAATGTGGTTGACTTCAAACTGTGTAAGTAAAACATTAGTAAAATATTAGAAAAACATTAGAAACATTAGCAAAACAATAGAAAAAAACATTATCTATAATTCTTTTAAAAACATTAGAAAAAAAAATTAAATAGACTTCAAACTGTGTAAGTAAAACAATATCAATATTATCATAGTGGATGCGGTTGAGTAAAAACAAAAATGCCAAAAGTTTTTGTGATTTATTTTTTAAAAACATTTGAAATATATTGATTAATATTGAATCAATATTTGCCTTGCCTTTTGATATATATATATATATATATATATATATATATATATATATAAATTGGAGGTAATTAACATCAAATATATATCATTTATATAAAAGGTTTGTTGTATGACAAAGACAAATATAAAAAACAGTTTTAGGATTATAATATTATTCTTATGGTATTGTACTGTGAGTAAAAGATTGTATATAAGAATTGATATTAGTAAAATATTGAGATTTTTGTAAATAGATTAAGTAATTTCGTCAAATCATTTTAATTTGTTTTGTTCTTATTTGTTTGATTTATTTTTTCAATTCTTCTATTGGATCGAGATCTTGAGAAATATGGCAACAACAAAGGAGAAATTTGATGAAAAAATTAATTTCAATATTTAATAAAGCAGTATAAGTGATAAATTAGTGACACAATGTCTTCTTAAGACATGGAAACAAACGAAACAGAAGACATGAAGGAAAATGATCGGAAAGAAATAGAAGAAAGATAATAAATATTATTTACTTGAGTTAAGTTTCTAAAGTAAAGTATAATGTGTTGAATGAGATTTAATGCGAATCACATAACACACGTCTTGAAACCCACATATAACTTGTGTTTGAAAATCTTAAGAATAAGTCTAAAAACCTAACAATAACAAATTGAAAATCAAGCCCAAGAAAGCAAAGAAAATTCAGATTGTAATTTAGATCTTAACCTATTGGCTATAGAAGAGCCAAGAATTAAATGTTATCATTTTGGAATAAGAAACCCTACAAGATTTTTGAAAATCTTGATAAGCTATTAAGCTTTAACCCAACGGTTATAAAGGAGCGATGAACTAACGGTATAGTGAACACCACAAGGTTTTATTCTTGATAAATTCGATTACTTAGGAACCAAGAAGAAGAAAAAGTTCTCAACTTTTATTAAAACTCAAAACTAATATACAAGTATTAAGCCATGTAGTTATTTATAGGCTAGAAACAAAGCAAACTAACTAATAAAATAGTTATAAAATCCTAAGTTATATACTCAAAAATAAAATAATTCTTATGATAATTAAATCTTAAAATAATAATTATTTTTTGAAAATAAAAACATAAAAATTCAATCCAAGTAGTACTTTTCAAAAATGAATCATTTTGTACACAATCATTGCATATTTTTAGGCTCGGATTGCGAGACCTTTTTTGTTTAATAAACATGTGAATTGAGAAAATTTTATTGTCACAAAAAAAGAACACATCGAGAGATTTTGTAAAGAAATATTAAAAGATACAAGAGGTTTTGATGAAAAAAAGATAAATGTCATTGAAACTTATGATTATGAGTCTGATGTAATATATGTGACTACAAATAACCGCTCCATAGATGATTGAATTTTTGATTCTACGTATTGTTTTCATATGTGCTCAAATAAGAAATTGTTTGACATTTACCAACCTTATGAAGTTAGTGATACTGTGATGGAATAATGTTATTGAAAAAGGTACTATTAAGATAAAGATGCATGATAGAGTTATTCAAACATTTGATGACGTGAGATCTATTCTTGATTTAAGGAAACATTTAATTTCATTGAACAAGTTGGATTCTCTTGATTTTGGACGAGGAACGAATCTATGAAGGTAAGTAAATGTTTCTTGGTCATAATGAAAGGAAGAAAGGAAAGAAGCCTGAACAAATCGATTAGAAATCTTATTTGAGTTAGAATCGTAACGATTATTAAGGATAAGGTAAATATTGATTCAAAGTTAAACTTGAAATCATACATTAGTGATGTTAATATGAGACAAGAGAAATAGGCCAATTTGTTAATGAAATGGTTATTATGTTTTATAATGAGAATATAATATTAAAGGATTGTTTTCAAGATCGATCAAATTTGAGTAAGATTGTTTCCGTGGAAGATGAGGTGATAGGGTGCCTACTCTACCTATAAATGAAACCTATAAATGAAGTATAATAATGATGTATAAATATATCATGATGTATCACTTAATACATGTAATATTTTTAGATAAAGTAGAGATTATTAAAATAAATGACATTAAAAAGAAATAATGCAAAACGTTTTTTTGCTTCAACCACCGGAAATCTAGAAGTTTTTTTGTGAATTAATTTGGTTTAAAGGGTCAAGGCATATCAATTAATATTTAATCAATATTTGCCTTTTGATTTCTATATATTTTTTTGGGGTCACGCAATTCATGTGGAGGATTTGTTGTATATCAACGGAAAAACAACAATATGTATACATTTGTTTTTTTATTTTTTGGTATTTTGTGTTTGAGAGACGATACTTTAATAAGATTTTAATATCATCTTATTATTCTTGAAATATATTTTAAATCATGGATAAATTATTATATATAAAAATTTATATTAATAAAATATTAATATTTTTAGGTGTGAATTAAAAAAATTAAAAAAAATTATTTTAATCATTATGTTATTGTTTATTTAATTTATTTTTTTATTTTTACTCTATCCCACGATTATTAACATAATGAAATATACACAAAACAAAATAAAATTAGTGTAAAAAATTATGAAACACATAATAATACATACATGTCACGAGTATTATTTAAACATATCTTTCTTTTAAAATAGATTCCCTCTTTAATTATAAAATATTCCCGTTGATAAAACTGTATTGTATTACATTCCTTTTATACACTTAATATAAGTACTTATTGTTTAAATTATAAAAAAATTAAAAAATATCCTTAAAATTTATAATTATAAAAATAATAATTTTATATATAATTTATATATTTTTATGGTTAAAAAAATATGATATATAACTTTATATTTATCGTTATTTAAATTAAAATATAATTATTTTAATTATTATATATTTTTATTAATATATTAAATATTGTTTTTATTAATATAAATTTCAACATATTATATTAAAAAATGGGTTAGCTTTCAGATCGAGACTCCTTATACAAGTATGGTACTGTAATTTTACCAACTCGCGTCGTAGAATTTCTGTTTTATATTTTATTGGGGGGGTTTCATACTGAAAAGCAATTCAACGTTGACTGGATAGTTCTTAAGATTCGAGCCGGTTGCACGTGATAAGCGGCCGTCCGATCACCGAATAATAATTATATTATTTTTATTAATTAAAATTAAATCATTAATTTTATTTTTCATGATTGTTTTGTCTCTCTTTTACGATTACAAATCTTGTTAACTGTGTCGATTTACACGATAAATAAATTATATTGATTAAATTTATTAATAAAATATTATTTAAATTAAATATAATTTAATAAATTATGAAGTATAAAATTTAATAAATATTAATTTAATAAATTAATTTTAAATTATTATATTAACAAATATATGAAAATAAATCATGTTATGTATCCAATTCTCAAATTGCATCAGAGATTATAAAATGCTTTTTCTTTTTACCTTTTTTTTTCAATCAAATATACAAATGTAGGTTGATTATTTTTTTATTAAATAATTTATATTTATATTTATATTTATAATAAGGTGGTTAAAAATCATCCCATCCAAACAAAAATTCAATATAAAAAATACGGTGCTTACTTAATAGCTGAGTGAAAGGGAAAGTGAAAGGAAAGAAGGAAAAGAGACAAAGGCAGGACCCACGTGGAGAGGCGGGCGTTAGAATTGCAAGTGGGAAAGCGCGGCTGCCGCATTTTAGATGGGTCCCACGTTTCAGTCTTTTTCTTTCATATCCATCTTGTAATTATTTTTTAAACGGAAAAAGTTCAACGTACTCTGTTCTATGGAGTACTCCATACAACATGAAATAATATAGAGACACCTATTAATTAATTGTCTTTAAATACAAAATCTATATTTAATTACTAGTTGATTTAATAAATTATCACTAACTGTGGCAACCAAGTTTAATTACTGTCCAATTGTATTTTTTTTAAAGTAAAGACAAATTGTTTTTTTTTATAAATAAGAACGTAGAGTTTAAGTGTTCCAGTAGTTTTCGGCAAACAATCTCATAATTTAATATATGTGTACTTTAATTTTATACGATATAATTTAATCTAAAAATAAGGGTAAATAAATCAAATAAATTTTAAACTTTTATGACTAAAATTCATTCATTCTTTCTTTTATTTTTTTATTTTTGTTTTTAAGTTATAGAAAAAGCAATAAAACCACATTTTTTATTTTATAAAGTTATGAGAGCTCTTAAGTCCGACACTTTTTAATATATATATCATGTTTAATTTGATTTCATTTAGTTTTTGAAAAATGAAAATCAATATTGTCGGGGAATAAGATCACCCGAAGACCAATGCCCAATGTACCAAGATTCTAAAAGAAGCTCGATTAACCAAGGTTCTCAAAAGTAAAGCCCATTTGACTAAGAACACTAAAAAGAGGCAAAATCTTGTTCATCTTCTTCTAAATGACTCATATTCTCTGTATCTTCTTCAGTAGCTTGCCATATAATGTAAGAACAAACACAACAATGGCACTGTCTGTGGAAATGTCATTATCAATCTGAGCATCCATAGATGTCATGTCCCGACACAAATATTGATGGTTAAAGGCAAGATTTTGATGTGACTAGACTTAAACAAGAATGCCACACCAAGAAAGCCCGAAAGATTAGGAACAACATGTTTCTCTAAGCAAGGCAACCTATGTGCGACATCTTACAATGATGATGCACTCAAATAGTTTCCCGCCGGATCTATCTAAAAATATTATACTAAAACAATTTAGTGGGGATGATACGATTTAGTGATGAAAAACTAGAGAGATGTTGTAAATGTGAGTTAATCTATATGTTTTAGTAATATGTTCATATATTTATAAGACATTGCATATGTATGGGTCAATTACGTATGTCTCAGAAGGTTACAATAGTTAATGTATTAGCTAATCTAATCACGATTATAGCCAAAGTTCGAGCTGATTGTTACACGTTAAGTTTGAGCTTATGTTTCGAATATCTAGGTATGATCCAAGGCTCCGGCACTGTGCCTTATGGCTTGAGCACTATTGAAGTATGGGCATTTGGTTGTATTTTATGCTCAAACATTAACTTTTCCTACTCTATTAATTTGGTTATTCAAATTAGATGGAAGAGATTGAAGTATGGGCATTTGGTTGTATTTTATGCTCAAACATTAACTTTTCCTACTCTATTAATTTGGTTATTCAAATTAGATGGAAGAGTAAAAGCCAGGACAAGCAAAATGTTACAAATGGAATTTGAACCGATCTTGTATGCTCTAATAAATGTTCCAGGAACTTTTCAACTTATTATTTGATTAGAGAGATAAGATCCATGCCTCTATATTAAGAAGAGTTAAGACATTCGTTTTCACAATTCCAAGAAAACCAAACCAATTTTTTCAAAAAATATATCTATTGCTTCACCTCATGCTTTGAAATTTTATTCTTCCTGGGGTAAGATAATTAGGTTGGCATTAAATATCTTTGCTTGGCTTATAAAAGATTTTTCCTCATGTCTAACTGATAAGCACTTGAAAAGCACAAATATTTTGTGATTTTATTGTACTTAAATATGAATAAATAGATTTGATTATGCATATTTTTATCATTATTTATGTAAATCTATATGTTCAGAATTATGGGTATTTTTTGTTATGTTTTAAGTGTTTTTAGCATTAAATATATAAATTGATTAACACATAAAAAACAACATCTGAAACACTTAAATTGCACTTTAGAAGTTTAGAAGAATAATGCATGTAAACCTTATATGAATAACCAACCAATATGTAATGGGTGCAAGACAAGAATTCAAATTAAACATATTGTGTTGCAGTAAAGATTTAGTAAAGATTTAGTATGCTACAATGCACTCCTCTTTGCATGATTCATTAGGCATGTTACACATTTTGTGCTGCACTGTGGAATAAGTGTGCCACGACATGACCTATTCGAGATAACATTTGGCCGAGTGTTATATATCTTGGGCCACAACTGTGAAAATATTGGGCTACAATACACCTATTTTAATTCTGCCTAACGCTCTTACCTCAACCTCAGTCTATATATGTGTTTTTTTCTTTAAGTCAAGAGTTGGATAATTTATACGTAGAATTTTTATTTATTTTCTCAACTACTTTCAATTGCTCTGTTTTATGTTCTTAGATTAGGATTAGTTTATACACAATTTAAATTAGAAAATAACAAATAAGAGATATCAACATGGGTTTTCAAGATCAAATTATACCAAAAGGTTGTTAAAAAGTAAGGATTATTGTGAAGATCATGTTTACAACTATGGAATAGGGCACATCTATATATCTATTATTGGGTATTAAGATGTAATTTGTATTCTTATTTCTTTTTAATAAACTTTTTATATTTCTTAAATTCGTTAAAATTAATTTACTCATCATTTATTAATTTCGAGTATGTTTGACTAATTGTTATAATGAGAGTTTAGTTCTATTGTTATGTTTGTGCATATTATTTAGCCGAATATTTTTAATAATTAATAAATACAGATTGTTTCTTATTTTAAGATTTTTTTTAAAAAATTATTATTGATTAATATATTGATGTTATATTTTTCATAATAGATTTAAAATATGAAAATTAGGTTCATATCTAATTTAGATAGCTTGATTAGAAGTTTAAATTGATAATCCGATTAAAGATATTGAATTAAATGGTTTGTTAATTCTTTAAACATTAGGCATAATTTAATCTGATTAACTTATGACTTGACTGAAGGCATTTAATGGTTTGATTAATAATGAATAGTGATTAAATCGAATGCATTATTTATACATAAAAAGAATCAATAATATGAATTTATATTTAATTAACCTAAATAATTCTAGCTAATAAGCATAATCAGTTAACTAAAGTTTTCATTAATTCTCCATTTATTGTTAAATTAATGTATTTGTTTGAGTCAAATATATCTTTTATCGTTTTATTATATTTTTATTAGTTTAATCTTTTCAAGAACAAAATATTATGATAGGATGTTTAGGTTTTATTTTTAAGAAATTTGACAAATTATTTAAAACCACGTAGTTCCTCTTTAGAAATTTGATTATTAAGTTTTTATGCATCACTAGCCAAATCTCATTCTTTTTAAGTCGATTCTTAATTTCCTTCATTGACTTTTTAGGTAACTTTCTTACTCGTCTTCTCTTATCTTTTCTCTTTTTTTTTCTTGTAGCAAGCACGCATAGAGAAATAGTAAGTAGGTCAATAGGTAGAGTAATCCTCCCATCATCTTGATAAGTGCTTAATATCACTTAATAAATTATGATTTTATGTATGTTTAATAATTAAATAGATTTGTATTTTTTTAGTTTTACTATCATTTTATGCAAATCCATCTTTTTGATATTACATGCATATTTTTTTTTATTTTTTAGGTATTTTTTGTATTTAAATGATTTAACTTGAAGAAATATACTTGAAGCATTTCATTACTATTATTAAAGCTTAAAAAGATAACATATGTTTCAAAAATTGAAAAAAGGATATACAAATAAAGGGTTCCAAGTGATGTAGAGAAGAATGTGTCACGACGTGAAAGTTTTGTATGTTATGGTGCGAGGCAAAAGGATAGAATCAACGCATCCCAAATATGATAAGGGTCATGGCGTGAAAAAGTTGTATGTTGTCACGCGAATATATTGGATCGTGCTCAAACTGTGTACAACTTGGGTATGCTGTGGGGTGGAAAAATTGTATACCGCAACGCCAAGCTAAAATTCCACATTTTATCCTCCCTTATCCCTTAATCCTTTAATTTTTAGCTTTTCTTAGCTTTCTTATCTTAAGCTTTTCTTTTATTAGTTTAAATTTATTATATCAATTGAGGGTTGAAAAATTTTAGTTTATGTAATAGTTTCTAGTTTCAATTCAATAAATAGTGCATCAATTATGTTCGGAGGTTTTTCAGGTCAAAAGCAATTATAAGAATTATGTTGAGGTATATTTAAATGTATTTTTTCAAATGATCTCTCAGTGTTGATTTACATGTTATATGTTTAATTTATTAATTATTTATTAAACTATGCATGTTTAACCATAAATAATATGAGATTAGTAATATTGTTACACTTGTGAAATATTAAAGTAGATTAAAAGTGTTTTATAAAATGAATTAAGTTTCATTCATTCATCAAGACTAAAGTGAAGTTTATAAAAGAAAAATATATTGACAAAGTATTTTTCATAATAAACAATAGACCTAGATTTAGGATTTAAATATTTTGGATGAGATTTTGAGTCAACTCTTGGATGTTGGATGAAATATTCTAGATATGACTTAGAAAACTTTATTTCAAAAAATTTCATAAGAATTATTATTGAAAGATATATTGACGACATATCCTTTATAGTATTTTTAAAATTTGAAAATTAGTTTCTAGATACTTAAATTGTAAACTTAACTTTAACACCTTGATGAGAGTTAATGTGTCGGTCACACCAAAAGTAACAATTAAATGATTTGTTAATTTCTTATAAAAGAATCATAATTTAATTAAGTTCTTAATATGTTGGCCCCACTAAAGGTGGAAATTTAAAGTTTAATTAACAAAAGAATTTTATCCTTACCTTAGGATATTTTCTTATTTAAAAGAAAAATTAATAATCTTAATTCATATATTTAATAACCTACTTAATATTGAGCAAACATGATTAAATAACTAATATATCACATAAATTCTTCACTAGATGATAAATATTTAATTACTTAAATATTTATTGAATCTATCTTTATTTTTATGTCGGTAATTTAGATACTCAACCCAAAACAATCGTAACGTGATGTTTAGGTTATTAATTTTTTTAAAGAATTTATAAAACCACATGATTTCTTTTTAAACCGACCTTAGAACTATACTTATCATTTTTGATTCGTGTACTTACAAGTTATTTTATAAATTATACAAAATTTGTATGCAAAACTTTTTTGCATCAAGTTTTTAGTACCACCACCATGAAAATGAGTGTGAAGTGTAATTTAAGGTGCACCACAACATATTTTTATTGGTTCCATGGCCTGAGGTAAGAAATTTTCAAACATTCATAATTCAAAAGGCTTGTGCCATGACATGAAAAACCCTACGTCGTGGCTTGCGTACACATTTTTAGATGAAATACACTTTTTCATAACAAAATTTTAAATTTTCTCTCATTTTCTCACTCTCCCTCATAAAAATCTAATTTCTCTCCCACCAAACACCGCCATAATTCTCAAAAATCCCACATTTCTTCAATGTTTCTTCAATACCTTTAACAATAATCACTTTCTAACACTATCCTAACAATTTCCTACCAAAACCACAAAGAAATTTTCAATTTATTCAATAAAATCAAGAATCTTCATCTTTTACGAAGGGGTGCTTTTCTTTGTTCTTCATTCCCACAACAATACAAGTAAGTTTTTATAAAATTTTAGAGTTTTTCTTTAAATTAAAATATCTAAAATTTGTGGAAATTATTGTGATTTTTAAGAGTTTCAAAACCATATTTTGGAGAAAGAGAGGTTGGAAAAATATTGGATTATCTGTATTGTTATCTAGAATTTCTATGAATTCCTAAAATTTATATTTGGTTTAAGTTTGAAAATGGGATTGAAAAGAAGTTGGAAGGAAAATAAGGTTTCAACTTTTGGAGATTATTGAAGGAAATGGATTTTAGTGGACTTGATGGGATTATTAATGTAATAGTAGTCCTATGATGGAAACATTTTATAAGGGAACTAGAGGCTGCTATTGAATCTCTTGTGTGGAAATTCTATGCGAATTTTCTCGATGCTATTGATAACTAAGTTTTAATTAAAAATGTACTAGTTCCACGTAAACCAAATAATATAAATGTTCAGTATTATTTAGTGCATACTGGAGAAGGTGAGTATGAGTAGTATCTTAGTAATACAGATTATATTGTAGTTTTAGAAACTTTAACTATACAAGGTGTTGAATGGATTTTAGCTAGTAGTAAGTATATGGGTTTTGAAGCACAGTATTTGGATAAAATTTCAAGAATTTGGGAATACTTTTGTTGTTCTAGGTTGATGCCCACCAAACATTATAACACTATTGATAGAGAGAGGATTATTTTGTTGTATGCAATCGCATCTAAGATGCCCATGGATATTGGAGCAATAATTCACCAAAGAAATAAATTGTCTACAAATAGTCATCATATGAGTTTCTTTTTCCACCAACTAATAAATACTTTATGTAAGAAAGGGGGTACCCTATTCGAAAGGTGAGGTTGTTATATAGTCCGGTGAATTATTGAACATGACCTATTTTGATGAGCTTACCTCTGTTATGAATATTATTTCAAGAGAAAGAAGAGTCATTCCTCCATCATGAATGTCTATGAAAGAACAATTTCATAATTTTGGTGAGAGAATGAGCTATATAAAAGAATACCAACAAGCTTATTTTATCCAACAAGCATTATTCCTAAATCAGTAGTATCATGATTAAGTGGAACATAATAGGTTAATGTATGAAATGATCCAATTGCAATTAAGTCTATCTTAAGTTAGATACAAGTCACTTAACAACACTCGAGTATCCTCATTATGAATTCAATTTTATACCTCTAGAAAGATCACGACAACAAGAACCTAAGATCAAGGTCTGGATGACATGGAAGAGGAGCTCTAATTAGATCCAAAATTTTATTACTTTTTATGAATTTATTTTTCTTTATTTTTAGAATTTTAGTTTTATTTGTTTTGGATATTGTATTTGTTTTTATTTTATGTTAATTATGTTATTTTATTTTATTTCTTGTTTTGTGAACATTATTTAAAAATATTAGATTTTATAACCATTTGTTAAAATTTGTCAAAAATACACATCTGTGTGATATTAATATGTTTAGATTGATGGACACAACTAAAATTTTATACTAACTCTTGAACAGATTCAATAAATGGGTAACTTTTCTTCTTTTCCTCTTTATCTTTAATTTATAATTATTAAATTGAGGGTAATGTAAGTTTTAGATTAAAGGTAGAAAAAGTTACATTATAAATTTTTGTGTTTTTGTATCAAATTGAAAGTTTTATAGGTTCACACGTTCACATTTTTTTATTTATTTTTATTTACATCTCATTTGCTTTATTTATTTTTATTGCATTAAGAAATTTTTGTTTATTTTAAATTTACTTACAAAATTATCATATTTTTTAGTTAATTTTAAGATAATGATTAAGTTTTTACATTCTTAGATTAATTTTAAAAATGTTTCATGGAATAATGTGATAATGAGTTAGTTTTTGTCATAATTTCATGATAAAATATTGAAATTGAAATAAATTCAAAAATAGTATTTAGGAATCAAATAGTGGAGATTATCTTGTGAGAATATATTTTGAGCCATTATTTTTTTATTCCAAGTGATGATATTTTTTTATACTCTTTAAACATTTTTCTTATCGATTCTAATTTTTAGATGATTTCTAAAGGTCTTTACATTAAATGTTAGGATTTTTAAATCTAATAAAATGTCATTTATTTTTATTGCTTAAATTGAATAAGTTAAGTAGAAATTGAAAGCATATGTATTTCTCTTCATTCATGCATGATTTCTAAAAAGAAGAGATATATATGAGATTACCTAAACTAATAAAATAAAAAGTCACAAATTAGCTACTCACTTTATTATACAATATATGTACAATATGTACATAATTCCTTTCTATAAAAAAAATATCTCTAAAAAAATGATAAAGAAAAAAAAAGTAAAAGAATAGTATAAAATAAATATTATGTCCCATAATTCTTCAAAGTTGTGAGAATTAGCTAAATATAAAAGAAAAAAATTATATAGGAAATAATTCATCAAAAAGTTATTTACATTTCCTTCATATCTTAAAAGATATTACTTGAGATTTTTATTTGATAAATTTGATTGATATATGAAAATAATAAGTTATTTTTTTATAAAATCATTTCGTTTGATTCCTTTCATAAGATCAATATGACGCACCACTTTAAGCTTTTCTTCTTTAACATATTCAAATTTATTAGTTCATTTCTATACATAAACTCTTTCACATATACCTTTGAACGAGTGTTTGAACCAATATAATATGCGTTATTGAGAGTATGCCTTATGAAGCGAATTCGAATTCCTTATACTTAAATTGGGTAAACTAATATTGATATATTTTTTATTTGAATATGAAAGTGATTTCCAACTAATTATTCTAGTAAATCATGAATATTTATAATATTAAAATGACTTATGCTATAGTTTTTAATTGTAAACTTAAAAGAAATTTTAAAGCATGAAAAATTATGTTTTTCTTATTCTTTTTACTTTGTTTTAAATTTTATTTATTTATATGTTATTTGTTTGTTTTTATTTATTTTTAATTTTATTTTATTTTTGATGTTTGTGCGTATCATATCTAAAAACTCTCACGAGACTTAAACTAATCCACTAGGACAACCTATGAGTTTAAAAACTTGTTGTATATGTTAAATATAATCGTGTCAATTTACAAAAATGATTTATGATAGTTTAATTTTATTTCTAATTTTTATTTTTAGTTTTTTGTCATTTTTATTAAGAGATGGGCAAGAAAATGATTGTAGGTTGATATTATTAATATATTTAATTTATCATTTATAGAACATATTAAAAACTAATAAAATATATAACATCTTAAAATCTCATCTATCTACTTAAATCTACATATACGTGGGTTGTGTCGGGTTATTGTCCTGAGTGAGTTGAAAACATAAATGAAATAGTTTACGAGGTGATGAAATACTGAGTGCTATATTAATTTATTAAAGCATTTAGGTTTTACTTGTTTAACTCTCAAACATAGACTTAAAATACCTCTAATTCACCTATACTATTAAAAAATTTCTATTTTTTCTCACACCCGATTATATTTTCCTTTTATCTTTCTCTCTAGTAACTATTACCGTTATACTGATATTATTCAACTTCTACTCACCAAGAAAAGGCACCAAACTAATCACGGAGTCAAATAGTGAACCTTAACCAACATTAAAAATTAAAAAAGCCGAGAGAAGAAATATTTTATGTTCATATCAATATAAACAACAATTAAGGACATCAAAAACCAATCCTGAAACAAGTTATTAAAGTTTTATGAAAATGAATTTCTACTCAAATTATTAGATACCCAAAGCCTTTAGTAATTAAAATATGCCACTAATTACAGAAAAGATTACTCTTTGAGATCTTATAGCACGTTATTCTAATTTTATATGCAATACAATCTATATGCATTTATTTAAAGGAAAGGGTATATAGCTCCTTGATATGACTTTTTTTTAGATTTGTTTACATTTTATGGAAATTTTGACAGAAAAGTGATATTTGGTAATATAGGCTATCAAGAGCAACAAGCTCTTCATACTAGACCAACATTTTACATTAATAACGTGGACTAAGACCAAGAATTCCCAAGCAAAGGAGCCATACATATTAATAATGTGCCACACACTTTGCTATACCATTCAAGCAAAGGTGGACTCATTCGTCAAGGAATTCTCAAAAAATTTATACTCAATATCACATAATAATTGTTTGTAGTTTATACTGTTAGAAATACTAAATAATTGTATTGTATTTTATATGTTAAGGAATAAACTAGATATACATTAGTAGATATGATATACATTAATTTGTTAATAGATATACATTAACAACTCCCCTCAAACTTAAGGTGGATGTGAGATTAGCTTGAGATTGTCAACCAAATTACGAGTGTGTCTCTCAAGAAGTGCCTTAGCGAAGATATCTACAAGTTGATCGTTGGAAGAGACTAGGAAAAGCTTGAGAGCACCATGGACAAGATGAGAACCAATAAAGTGACAATCAATCTCAATGTGTTTAGTCTATTCATAGAAGACATCATTGTGAGCAATATGAATGACACTCTGATTGTCACAATAAATGGGAGTAGTAGAGGATGTGGACACACCCAAATCTTTAAGAAGTCATCATAGCTAAAGGAGCTCAGATGTGGTATCAATAAGAGCATGATGTTCTGCTTCAGTATTGGAGTGGTACACGAAAGTTTGTTTCTTACTTTGCCAAGAAATCAAAGAAGAACCAAGGAGAAAGGAATAACTTGTAGTGGATCTGCGATCAGTGGGATCTCTTGCCCAATCAGCATTAGAGAATGTACGAAGTACAAGAGGAAACTGAGCTGAGTAGAAAAGGCCATGGAAGAGAGTGCCCTTCAAGTATCATAGAATGCACAGAACAACAACATAGTGAGTTAATCGTGAAGCAGACAGATACTGGCTCACCTGATGAACATCATAAGAAATGTCTGGATGAGTAACTGTAAGATAAACCAGGATGCCAACCAATCATCTGTAAAGAGAAGGATTAGACAATGGTCCCCCCCCCCCCGAGGGTGTCAAATGTGCATTAAGTTTAATTGAAGTGTCAACAGTCTTGCTGTCAGTGAGTCCAACTTGAGATAAAAGGTCAAATGCATACTTGGCTTGAGTAATAGAAAGACCATCTGTGGAATGAGTGATCTTAAGACCATCTGTGGAATGAGTGATCTTAAGACCTAAGAAATAGTTGAGATGTCTAAGGTCTTTCATCTTAAATTGCTAACTAAGAAAATCGTTGAGTTCTTGAATGCCATTGAGGTCATTACCAGTTATGATCATATCATCCACATATAGGAGAAGCAAAAAGTGTCTTTATCATTGCAATGAAGAAATAAGGTAGAATCATAAGGACTGGCAGTGTAACCCAACCGAAGGATGGTGGAGCGAAACTTGGCAAACCACGCTCGTGGAGCTTGTTTAAGGCCATAAAGTGCACGTCGAAGGCGACAAACCTTGTTTGTTTCAACAGAAAGACCAAAAAAAGGTTGCATATAGACTTCTTCATGTAGATCCCCATTAAGGAACACATTTTTAACATACGTCTGAAAAAGGTCCCACTAACTAGCAGCGGCAACAACGAAAAGGGTACGAATAGAGGAGATACAAGCAACTAGAGAAAAAGTCTCTTCATAATCAATCACATACTCTTGTGTAAAATCTTTTGCAACAAGGCGAGCCTTGTAACGCTCAATGGCCCCATTAGAATGAGTCTTGATCTTATAGATTCACTTACAACCAACCATAGACTCACCAATAAGGAGAGTAACCAGGTCCCAAGTATGGTTTTTAGTTAAGACATCAATTTCCTCTTTCATTGCAATCTGCCATAAAGGGTTAGTAGATGCCTCACGATAGGTGTGAGGCTCATGGAGTGTAGCAAAGGTAGTGTAACAATGATATTCAAGTAAATGTGCAGGAATGGATCTTACTCGGGTTGAGTGGAGAGGTGGGATGTCTTGTAGAGGATCTTTAGGCAGAGTAGAAGCAGAAGACCTATGCTCAAGGTGGGATAGCTCATCATCAACCTGTTCATCTACAACCTGTCTAGGAGAATCATCAAAAATATATGAAGATTGAATAGAGAAGTCCAAAGGATGATTAAGAATATATGTAGAAGGAACATGAGACTTATCTAAAAATATTTCTAAAACATAAGAGTTAGTTAGGAAATAACGAAAGTGAGAAAGTTCAACAAATAAGCGGTGTTCCCAAAAGACAACATTACGGGAAACACGAAGATGATACGAGACAAGATCATAGCACCGATACCCTTTTTTTAGTTTCACCATAACTAAGAAAACAACAAAGTCTAGATCGAGACTCAAGTTTGTTGTGCTCATGAGATTGAAGAAGAACAAAACAGGCAGATCTGAAGAAGCGAAGGTAATGATAGATGATGTATAGTGCCATAGGAATGTAACAGATCTTGAAAAGCATATTGAGTATATTCAAGAGCATTATTAGATCGAAATTTTTTGATATGTTTGGAGAGTTGTGTTTCAACAATTTTTGCAAAGTTACTATATATTGGTAAGATTTCAAAATGAGATTTCATAAAAAGATCCAACTATAACGAGAATAATCATCAATAAAAATAACAAAATAACGAGATCTATCAATACTAGTAACAGGAAAAGGTTCCTAAACATTAGAATGAAAGGTAAAGCATGTTGTTTTCCTAACTGGCATGAAGTGCAATCAAAATTATCCTTGGACATAGAACCTAACAGACCTTTAGATTCTAACTGTTGTACCCGAGTGGATGAGGCTTGACCAAGACGAGAATGCCAAAGTGCGAGAGAAGGTAAGGAAGAAATTGTAGCAACTGTAGCAACAACAGAGATATGAGCAACAAGTGGAAGATGAAAATTGTTCACAGGAAACATGCGCCCAACCCTAGGACCATTCCCAAGTGTCCTTAGATCCTACGTAATACACCCAAAATAGTCAAAAATAAGGCAATATTCTACTTTAGCTAATTGTCCCACGTAACATAAATTATAGGATGAGTCAAGTACATAAAAGATCCCAAGAACAGAAAGGTTAGAGGTCGAAACAAAACCTAGACTATTCCTATGCATGGTGGAACCATCAACTATATGGATATTAAGAGAATGTGGTACATGGTCAAGTTTGGAGAATAAAGACTAGTGAGGTATCATGTGATTATAACAGGTAGAATAAAAAAGCCAAGTTTAAGACTTATCGGGCAGAATCAAAAAACCATCAACGTAAATAAATGTGCAAGTACATAATATTATGAATTAAAAATCAAGATATATTAGATATCTTATCAATAATATCATTTATAAGTAGGTCATGTTATAGAAAATATCATGTAATATATTATTTTTTTATTGAAGATAGGATATATTATCAAAATATCAATGATTTAAATAAAATATTTTGTAAGAAAATATGCAAACTCGTGATCAATTTTGCGATATATTTGTGTAAAAATTATAATTTTCAAAATACTATTATTAGTGATGATGTTTATTAATTTTACTAATAAAGTAGAACACAATAACACTCTCATTTTTGTATTTATTCTAAAAGAGATATTTAGTTAAATGGCTTACTTAGCTTTAGCTTCCATATGATTACTCATGACAACTAACTTGACTCATGATATTGGTACTACTTATTAACTCACTCATGACATTGACACTACTTTGATTTGACTCATGACATTGATATTACTTAATTAATTTGACTCATGACGTTGATACTATTTAATTGACTAACTCATGACATTGATACTACTTGATTGACTTGACTTATGACATTGACATTGACGTTTTAAATAAATTTGGATGAAAAAAAAAAGATAAAAGAAAAAACGTTAATTATAAATAAATTTAAATTCACATATTTTATAATATAATTATATGCCAAATTATTTTAAAAATTAATGAAATAATTTATTTTTTAAATAATATTGACATATTTTAACAAAAAAATAAATAAATAAATGATACTAACATATAATATAACACAAAAATAGGGATAAAAATGTCATAACATATATCGAAATATGATGTCTATATTTTTTTGATTAAATTGTAAAAAAATAACGATAATGTCGTTAAAATATGATAAAATATTGTTATCATTAAAATTTTACTAAAATATACTTTTAGTTAAAATGTTTAAAATATTTTGGATATTATAATAAAATATCATTAAAATATCTCTAAAATATAGAACAAAATATAAAAAATATCAATGTTTTTAAATCTAATAAAGTGTAATTTATTTTTATTGCTTAAATTGAATAAATTAAGTAAAAATTGAAAACATAAGTATTTCTCTTCATTCATGCATAATTTCTAAAAAGAAGATATGTATATGGGGTAAAATAAAAAGTCACAAATTAGTTACTCACTCTATTATACAATATATGCATAATTTGTATATAAGTTCTTTCTATAGAAAAATATATCTCTAAAAAAAATGATAAAAGAAAAAAAAATAAAAGTTAAACCTCACACGTATATATTGACATGTGCGAACCATGCTCAAATAATATACACATATTTCTAGATCAATTTTCTAGTTGCTAGTAGTATTTGCCTTGCAACTAGCAAGTAAGAACATGTATATTCCATTTCTTTTGAAAATATTTCTTAAAACTTATTAAGTTTTGAAATAATTATATAATTTATAAATTTTGAGAAATAAGTTTTGTGAAGGAAATATGAGAACATAGTAGTTAATTATAACATAACTTGAGAACATAGTAGTTAATTATAACATAACTGCTTAAATATTATAGTACAAGTAATTAGACATTTTCATTAGAACCCATCTTTGTAAATTTTAAAATAGAAAGATGATTTAACTTTTTTAATAAAAGGTAAGAGCGGATGATTGATTTTGAAAGTAATTATAGTATTTATTATATTATGAAATAAATAAATAAGTTTAGTGTAAGCCTTGGGTACGAAAGGATAGTTTCTAAATCTAGTATTACTATTTTCAGGACCAATATAACTATTTATAAGTAAAATATAATATTAATTAAATAATACAATTATGAATAATAAACTCAACCATAAAACAACCTTTTTGTACCTGGCAATAATCTTACCATAAATTTATTAATTATAAATTTTATTCATTGATAATAAAAACATTCAAGATTAAATTTCATTATTAAAAATAAAGCTTAAAAAAAATTAAAAAAAAATACTTATATATTAATCAATAAAACAACTAAAAAACATAGCAAGAAGATTAAATAAAATGTATTAATTTCATAGTTAAATAATTATTAAATCTTAAATAATAAAATATAGATTAGCATCTAAGGTTTAAATTTTTTATTTTCTACCTAGGTTTATGTTATTCATTATATCTTGAAAAAATTTAACATATATAAACTTTATTCATGGAAAATAACACAAACACAATTATGTTATTTTCTGGTGACCATTGCTTATATGTTTATATCTGTCACCATCTTGCAATATTACAATATGGAATTAAATTATAATATTATATTATCAATGCATAATTCAGATTACATACAAATAAAACCTAAGGTTAAAAAAATTAAACTTTATAATAAATATTATTCAAATTAACAATAAAACTTATATACCTTTTTTTATTAAAAGATATAAGACCTAGCTGCTATTCATTCCTATAATTATAGATACGAATATACGATATAAATGTGCAAGTACATAATATTATGAATTAAAAATTAAGATATATTAGATATCTTATAAATAATAATTTATAAGTAGATCATGTTATAGAAAATATCATGTAATATATTATTTTTTATTAAAGATAGGATATATTATCAAAATATCAACGATTTAAATAAAATATTTTGTAAGAAAATATGCACTTATGATCATTTTTGTGATATATTTATATAAAAATTATAATTTTCAAAATACTATAATCAGTGATGATGTTTATTAATTTTACTAATAAAGTAAAACACAATAACACTCTCATTTTTGTGTTTATTCTAAAAGAGATATTTAGTTAAATGATTTACTTTAGTGTTAGTTTCCATGTGATTACTCATAATAACTAATTTGATTCATGATATTGACACTACTTGAATGATTTGACTCATGATATTGATATTACTTGATTGATTTGACTCATGATATTGATACTACTTAATTGACTTGATTTATGACATTGATGTTTTAAATAAGTTTGGATGAAAAAAAAGATAAAAAAAACATTAATTATAAATAAATTTAAATTTATATATTTTATAATATAATTATATGTCAAATTATTTTAAAAATTAATAAAATAATTTATTTTTTAAATAATATTGACATATTTTAACAAAAAAATAAATAAATAATACTAACATATAATATAACACAAAAATAGGAATAAAAATGTCATAACATATATCGAAATATAATGTCTATATTTTTTTAATTAAACATATTTGTTATATAAAAATACTTTTAAAAATAAATAATCAATGAAACTTATTTTTATAGTATTAATATTTATCTATTTATAGTATGTACGATTAAATAGTCTATTTAATTATTTCAAATTTTTAATTACTTATTATATAATATTTAACAAAAAAAATATATTTTATTATGCAATATTTTAATTAAATAATTAACTTATTAATTAATATAAACATTTTATGAATTTAAATATGAATATATTGAATAACAAAATACTTAAAAATATAAGTAATTGATTATTTTGATGTTTTATAAAGTTTTTATAATTTTTTTCATATTTTTAATAAAGTTTCTATTGTTTGTGTGATTTTTTTTAAAGTTTTTGCCAATAGTGATAATATATTTGATATTTTTGTAAAACTTATATGTGGATATTTTTATTAATATAGATATTTTAAATATGACTAGTTATAAGTTTGTATTTCCTTATCATTTCTTAGCATAACAATGTTGATGTAGGAACAATAATTCCAGTGGTCATTAACATTACAAAGTATAATTGTTAACTATTATGTCTTTAACATGTAAAACTGATTTAATCTAACAATAAATTTAACGTTCAAATATCAATTAAGAATATATAAGAAATATATTTATTTATATTAAACAAAAACTTCATTTATTATAATTGATTTATAGATAATTATAAATGGAGTGAGATATTTAAATCCATCCATCCAATCCTTGATCTAAATATGAATTTATACTTATTATTCTAAATTATCACCACACTATACTTTAAAGAATAGAGGAAAAAACGTTAATACAAACAATCATATATTATTATTAAGTCAGTCAAAGACAATACTATGAATAAGACTTAATAATCATAACTATCAAATCCCAAATAAGCATAATAAACAAAGAAGAACAATATTTTTTATTTCTCGTACCAATATTAAAACAAAATGTGATAGTACATGAACAATGAACATAAGGCTTCTAAAATGAATACACAAAATTACTTAGCATAACCAGTTTTAAATAAAACAGAAAACAACAATTGAAAAAATCCATAAAATATAAATTAAAATGAAGATAATATAATGTAAATAAATATGAAATAAAATTAGAAGATTGACAAGGCAGTACTGATAATCATATAGAAATTGCTAAGTCATGCAATAACGAATCATATTATAAAACAAATCACATAGTATAAAATATAAAATTCTACTAGAAAAAAATGTAATGAAAAAGTCATTGTCTCTGAATATCCATGTACTATTATACATATATTTTTTTTAATTAAATAAGAAACTGCACAAGGTTGATATCTTATTTTAAATAGAAATATTATTAGAATATTATCTAAAAAATCCGAATAAAAATATGTCAAAAATAAAATTATGATATTATTAAAATAACAAATCCATTTTTTTCATCTCCAATTTTGTTTTCTATTTGCAGGGTTTTTTAAATTTTCTCTCATTTGTGAGGTGTGGACGCTTTTGGTACACTGCAAACTAGGTTTTTAAAATAGGTTTCTAATACATATAATTAAATAACACATGAAACTTGTAATAAAAAAATAATACTTAATAAACTTTAAATCATCTATCTTAAATTTTATTCATAAAAATATAACATATTATAATATTATTAATAAAACAAAATTTAAAAAATATTTTAAAATAAAGTATTCAAAACCCACCCAATAACATTAAATTGAGATTCTTATAAATAACTTTTAATATTTAATGACATTGAATTATCCCATATTTAATGTGTTTAATATAAAATATTTGTATTATTTATTTTTCTTTATAATAAAAATATATTATTTTGATAATAAATAATTTTTAAGGTGATTATAAATATTCTTTCTATTTTTATCTTCAAAATCTAACCTTATTTAACATATAAATTAAATTGAGAATTTTTAAATATCCAACTCATAATATATTAAAAGAAGAAGATAACAAATTTTTACCTTAGTTGCGGATCGGCTATAAAACAGATATTTTATGCTGAACATTGTATCTAAATATATATATATATATATATATATATATATATATATATATATAAAATCAGTATTCCTAAAATACTGAAATGTGAGTATCTTAGAATAGATATAAATTTATAACTTTAAATCTATTCATATATTATTATTGATTTTATCTCCTTCTCATTTTGATCATTTTTTTTTTAAGTTTTCTCCTTATCTCTCTTTAAAAGAAAACATACTCCTAAAATATAGAAAAATATTCTACTAAATATCCTATTTTGACTTCATTCTAGAATATGTTTACATTGTTTTCTTCGTAAAAATGCGAAGGTCATAAATTTAAAAATGTTATTAAAATAATTTTAAAAATAAAAGATAAGATTTTTCAACTGAAAATTGGCTCTTTCTAATAATATTTATTTTTTAATTTTATTCTAATTTAATAAAATTAACTATAATTGTGATTTTTTACCTAGATCTTAAGTTTATGATAGCATTTTCTTTCATAGATTTAATTTAATGAGATTTAAGCATATTTTTATGTTTATTTTAATACTTTTTTATTTATTTATTAAACTATTATGATTTAAAAATATATTGAAAATTGATTAACATGATTAATTTAATCAAATAATTTAGAAAAAAAAGAGGCCAATTTTTTGTTTTGATTTATTGAAAAACTAAAGTTAAAACTCTTTATCGAATGAGTTTTTCTAATTTTTTGTTTTTATTTATCAAAAAATGAAAGTTAAAACTCTTTACCGAATGAATTAATTTTCCTTTTATTCGAAAATATTTGTTTTAAAATTATTTCTTACCACGTGAAAGTAGAATGAGAAAATATAAACTTGTTTCAGAATGAGTCCTAAAAGCTAATTTTTTTTATTTTTTTAATGAATAATAAACATATAATTAAATTATCATGTTATCTTATTAATTTAAATTTTTATATCATCTAATTAATATATTGTCTGAAACTTCTAATATGTTACCAGCTGTAGTAGAGCCATGTTACAGGTTAGGTGGGATTTCAGCTTCATTAAATATTTTATTTAAAATTTATTAATTTTTAATCTACATATAAATTATTTTTATTTATTTTTAATCAAATTTAAATATAATTTATTAAAAACATTATAATTAAGATAATTTTAATTTCATAAATTAAATATATTAATAAATTTATTTTAAATTAATACATTTTAATTATATTATTTTTTACATTTGTATACACTTTAGTTATTTTAAATAAATTTTATGATTTTAATTTACTTAGTTTCTATTTTTTTTAATTTTTTAAGATATTTTTATCTTCAAACATCTATTTGTAGGATCAATACTAGTTAGATTTATTTTAATTCCTTTTAAGTTTTAGCAACAAAAAATTATCCTAAAAAGATTTGTTAAGAAATGACTAAATCATTTAAAATGCAACAATAATGTGATTAAATTATACTAATTTTAAAAAATAAGATTAATATATAAAATTTATGAAAATAAAATATCAAAATGTCATATTATCTATTAATTATATAAGAACAATTATGACTTATTTTTTATAATATTTGAGGGATAAAGAGTTATTATTTTTTTTTATAACAAAAATAATTTCTTAATATATAATATAATATAATAATTGAACGTATTTTTATTTTATTGGTAAATAAAAATACGAAAATATTTGAGAAAAAGATATTAAAAAATATAAATGATCGTTATGTTATCTATTTTGAATGAATAAATACTTGAAATTTCTAATACTATGTATTACCGAAAATACCCACTTATTCACGTAGGTGCAATTATTTGTCTCTTTCAAGTTTCTATATTGCAGCTGTCAATTAGTACATCGATCTGCCGTCCTATTATTATATTTATTTTCCACAAAACAATGAAGAAGATTTGAAATTTCATTTGCAAGCAAACATATATATTTTTGTGGACTCTTGCTCCAAATATGCAAGTAATCAAATTTCATTCTTTAAATTACTTATGTAATCTGCTGAAATATAAAAGATTGCAATTGAACAACAACATAGTGATAATGGTAGTGAGCACATATATACCACACTTCTTGCAGTGAAAATATTTATCACGGCCACCTACCCTGTTTTTCATCATCACCAGAAGAAGGTTATCTCCAATTTGATAAGGAAATCAAGAACAAAGGTGGGAGAATTAACTTAAAAATCACTTAATAACCTGCATATTCCACAATCGTCACAATGAAATTGTCCTTTTTTCTGTCTGCAGGAAATTCAATACAGGGTAGCATTAGAAAAGCAAAAACTACAAATAGTGAATCTACATATCATAGAGTAATAGACCAACTGATACAGTTAGACAAACTTTCACAAAGAAAACTTTATCTCTAATCTAAAAGGTGACTCAATTGAATAGTAAGATTACGTCATCATCAAAAAACTTGCATATATCATAGAAATATTCTCCCATTCTGACGCCACAGTTCGTGCAAACTTGAGCAACCTGAAACAAATTTACAAAATAAGAAACATGAGAACTTAAATAGACGATGGCGGATTTCAAATTTCAATTACTGGAAAGGAAAGCATTTAATTTTCCTTTGTTTCCTTAGAACAATGCAGAAAGAAATATACCAGCTACTCGGTATCACAAACTGAACAAAGAAACTAAAATATGATATATAATATATTATTTTATTTCGGTTTTAAAAATATTAAAAAATCTATTATTTTAATTATAATCACAATCAATCGTGACTAAAACCCTATTGACTTAGTTTTTAAAAAAACGGAGGCTAAAATCTCGAACCCAAAGACATATATTGTAGTAGTGTAATAAACAATTAGTATAGATATTCTAATTAATAGTGATATTGGTGGTTTTATTTTTTATCAAAATTGTAATTGTTTTATTGATTAGTGATTGTTTGTTACTGAGAGATTGTCTTAAGCAATCTGATGATGTTAACACATAGATAGGGTTTCTATGTGGATTTACATCATTATATATATTACTATGCATTCTCGAATGTATGACTAGTACAATCAGAATTTAAATGGTGTATGTTTCTACGTACTAAAATTTATACTCTGATTAAAAAGCTTTTATTATTTATTGCATATTTTATGTTTATTGATTATATGTACTAGTACTATGATTATCAATTATGTACTATTTGTGGAATGTTATGCATGATCAGATTATGTGTTACTTTAATATGAGTGTTCATATTGTATGATCCAACATACAAGATGTAGAATCTGATAAGAAAGCATATTTATTATATATTATCACATGCTTTCTTTTCTTTCTATGTAGCATGCCTATAGTTTTCCAATCATTGCTTCTGTTATAGTAAATTAATTTGACTACTCCCTAATTAATTTATATTATTTATGTATGTTATGTGCATATGAGTTTGATGTGAGTCTTCAAAGAATTTGTATCTCCTTACCTTGGTTGTATCCCAGGTGTCAGACTCTTTCATTGATTTACTATGTTTAGATTGATCGCATGCTATGAAAGTACAATAATCATTTACCGAATATGTTTTCACATATAAAGTCTTGAAGTGATTGAAGATCCTTTGTTATTTAGTATGCATTCTTTGGAAGTTCACTATGAAAATTGTTGTTTGAGAGATCAATGGCTATAAATATAGTTAAGATCTTCACAAATTCCATTTCCAAAACCTTATTCATCAAAGTTAATAAATCTTTATAACAATAGCTAATTTCATTTCCTATGTAATGCAATCCTAACTTATCCTCATCAAGAATCCTTGTCATGTAAGTCTAATTTATGAAGTATTCTGATGAAAAAGTTCCACTAAATTTGTTAAGGAAGAGATATATTATTTTCAACTTCATAAAACCGGGGACATGATGAGGATTCCAAATGGGGTCATGAAACTTGTTTGATCGAAGAACAAGAACTTTCAACTTTCAACTCTGGTAATTTTGCAATATAAAAAGGATTGTTTCATTTAATTGGTTGTGTCTAAGATTCAAAATTTATATCTCGTTGCACTTGTTAAAGGCTCTGGAATCTCTCCTTGTAATTTATTGTGACGGAGATCCAATGTTTTTATGTTTCATTTGATTGTTGACATTTTGGGTATTTTTCTCTCAAAGTTGTTTCTTAGGAGTTTAAATACCTTGAGACTACCTAAGCATTCTAAAAGGCACCACTCAAGTTATTATTAAGTATATCAAAGACTTCAAGATTATTTAAATTATAAAATATCCCAGTAACTTAAACGGTGATTATTTACAAACAATCATATATGTTAGTTAATTATCTCTCTAACATATATAGGCTTAGTGGATGCTATTGCAAAGAGTAATATAGTCTGTTCTTTGTCCACAAAACTATAGCATGTGGTGGGTATAAGTCAAGAACGAACAAAATATAGCCAAATTTGGGAAACCTTAGTTAAATGTTTGGCTTCAAAACCTTTATGTTTTACATTGGAATATTTATTGTCAGTCCCATCTATAGTTAGGGTTTCAACATCCTTTATGTAGTTCACATTGTCCAAATAACTTTCATAATCACCTTGATCCATATCCATTAAACCATAATAAAAAAATCTAATAGGCCAAACAAGACTTGTACACCCCAAACCATTACCCTATTGTTAATAGCATCAAGAACATTAGTATAGAATTCCTGAATAATGGACTCAAGAGCAAATTCTGGGCTCTTAACAAACCATCTCCATTCAAGTAATGCTCTTATGGCCATAATCCATACAAAATCATGTTCTTCTCTAACTTGAAATTTCATTCCCATTTCTAGTACAAGGCTTTTGTTAATCTCAACGACCTTGTTAGACCTAAGTTTAGCCATTGTACTAGCAAACTTGGCTCTATTATATTCTATGGGTTTTTTTTCCTTCTAGTATCACCTTTGCTTCTTTTGGGAACTATTAAATCAAATTCTTAAAACAAGGGTTTTCACAAATATTCCAAAAAGTTAAGCAATACAAATCAAGAAAGTTATCCCAAAAGTTTCTTTCACCATCTCTTAGATCAATTTAGGGTTCGGTAGTCTTTAATCCAAAAATCTTAGAAATAATTCACAAAAAAATATAAAAATAATCCAACAATTATTTTAAAAATTTTTGGTTGCTTACTTGTGATTTGTATAACCCTTTGTTGAAGAAAATGAATATTGGTGAATATCCCTTTTAGAAGATGAACTCTTAAAGAACTTTGATGGATATTTTAAAAAATCTCTCAAAAAATGGCTAGCAATCACTTAGGAATGATAAGTGCATAAAGAAATAGGAAGGATTTTAGGGGAAAAAAATGATTTTTGGGAGATTTTATGTATTTAAGAAGAGAGAAAATTGGGTTTGGGTGAGGAGGAAGAAGAGAAAAAGAGAAAACATGGTTTGAAATGCATTGAGTTGGTATTTTTTAGTGAAAATTTTGAAAACACGCAATGTTGCATGTTATTTCATGCCGCGGTGCAAATATTTTTCCAGACCAAATGTTGAGATACCAATGGAATATAAGGCACAAAACTTCATGATGCGGTACAAAGTCTTATTCTTCACTCACCAATTTTATCCCATATGTCCCATGTCATGGCAAAAAAAAGGCATGAATGCCATGGCTCATATATTGTTTTAATAACATAATATTAAGTACTAATTTATAACAAATACTAAACATATATAATAAGATAAAAAGAAAAGAAAAAAATTAATAAATAACAAAAATAAATCAAAATAAAATAAAAAATGAAAGTAAATCAAAAGAAAAAAATATACAAGAAAGAAAAATGATTAAAATAAATAAAAGTAGGCTAGATATAGAAATAAAAAAACACAAAATAATATAAATAAATAAAAAAACTAAAAGGGAAAAATAAAAAGTAAATAATTAATAAATTAAAATAAATGGATACAATAAAATAACAAAAAAAAGCTACTTCAAGATAATTAATAAAAGAAATGAAATAAAACTAAACAAATAAAAGATACAAAACAAAAATAAATAACAAAACTAAATAAAGTTTGTAAAAAAATAAATAACTAAAAATAAATTAATAAAATAAACAAGAAATAAAAATGAGTAAATAAAAACACTTAAAAAAATAAAATTAATCAATAAATTAATGAAAGAAAATAAATAATAAATTAAAATTAATACGGAAAAATATTAAAAATAAATAAAATTAGTTAAAAAAATAAATAACTAAAAAAAGTTAAGTTAAAGATAAACTAATATTTAATTTTTTATTTTTACATAACTTACAAATATTCACCAAAATTCATAAAAAAATTTATGAATATTTACAAAATGTTTTTAACAATTTTGATAATAAAAATTTAAAATGCTATCCCTTCTTGAAAATGGTGCCAAAAACTTTATGCATAAAAACGTGATAGTAAAATTTGTATTTTACAAAAAGCTCATAATTATATGAATTACTTATAATAAGTGATAAGTATATTCTCAATGTTGGTTTAAAAAGAATTTAATTTTAAATCATTTTTCAAATTTTTTAAAAACAAACATGCAAACAAAACTTAAATATCCTCTCATGATTATTTGAATTTTTGAAAATATTAAACTAATGATAAAATAATAAAATCAAAAAAAGATTTGACTCAAACAAATTTATGGCATATATGAATTTGACAATCAACTTAGAATTAATAAAAAAAATTAGCTATTAAACGATACTTGTTAGATTTATTAAGATTAATTAAATATAAGTCCAGATTATTGATTCTTCTTTTTATGTATAAATAATACATTTGGTTGAGTCACTATTAGTTATTAATCAAACCACTTATTGCTTTTTGTCAGGTCATAAGTTAATTTGATTAAACGATCCATTAATTGTGAAACTAGAAAATGATTTAACATAAAATTTTGGATCATGTGTAAGCCATTCTAAACTTTCTGTTATTTTATGATTGAGTTTGTTGAGTTCAATTTGAATATATGCATACAAAAACATGAAATGTGTTTAAAGCAAAGTTTTAAAACATTGCATAGAAATACTAATGAATTCTTGTATGTGACACTTACATGGTTGTGAAACCAATTAATAAGCTCTTGTTTATGTTCATCATACAACCATTTTTTTCTTCCTTTTTTTATAACGAGGATCGATCTTCAATAAATTTAAATGCATTCTGTAATGTTATTAAAGATATATCAAGTAGATATCATCATTAATAGTTAAATAAAAAATATTTTTTGCATAAATAGAAAAGTTAAACATCACTTAATTTATGTACGGTTGTGCCTCATTATTATTTAACAAAATGATTCGGTGTGTGTTTTCTCATAAAGTGCGATCAATAAACAATTTCTTACTTCCACCAATCATAAGATTACCTATTTGGATTATGTGACATTCTAAGAACAACTTATGATTAGGATTTTCAATCGATGAGATTCATTATACTTGGTGAATGTACCGAAGCAGAAGCCCATCTCGTCCAGTATGCCTAAATTGACAAAATCAAAATCAAAATCAAAGGAACAAATACTCAGCCAGAGATATTGCTAGCATGTTATTAATGGCGAATGAAATCGATTGAAAAACTACATCTAGTATTACCTAAAATCTTTCATTAGTATTGATAATTTTGTTGCGGCAGAAATAATAAATAGCGGTATATGAATATATCAAAGCGATAAAATGAACACACAGAATTTACGTGGTTCGGAAATTTGCCTAGGTTTACGGGAGGCAGCATATATTATTTGAAATGAGTAGGAAATATACAGAATACATATACAAATTTCCTCACTAATAATATCTCTCAAGTGTTTCCCCAAACTCAAAAAAAACTCTCAAACTCACAAGTATTTTCTCTCTTTGAGTTTGCTTATGATCTCTCTAATTTTTTTTGATTTTTGCCTTGTTATTCAATGCATGAACTCTTCCCTATTTATAGATGAAACAAGGCTCCCTTTCCCTAAATTGTGCCATAATTTAAGCCTTAAATTAGGCCACTAATTTCCTTAAATTATGTCACAAATTAGCCTACTAATTTCCCTAAATTATGCCACTAATTTGTTACTTTTAGAGCCAATATTCAACAATCTCCATCTTGGCGAAAAAGTTCATAACGTTGCCTCCAAATGCACCCTAGGCGCTCTAAACTCGAGAGATGTTGATCAAGTTCAAGCAGTGTTGAAACTTGATCCCTGTAACCACCTTTGTAAGCATATATGCAGGGTTATCTACAGTTCTGACTTTCTGGAGTATACATTCCCTTCGTCAACGATTTCTCGAACAAAATGAAATCGAACATCGATGTGCTTGGTACGACCATGATTAATTTGGTTCTTTGCCAAACAAATGGCACTCTGACTATCGCAGAAAGCCTCCACGTTCTTCTGAACAATACCAAAATCCTTAGTCAACCCGAGAAGCAATATAGCTTCTTTGAATGCTTATGTTACAGCCATATACTCTACCTCTGTAGTAGACAAAGCTACAGTTGACTGCAATGTTGATCTCCAACAAACTGGTCCTCCTACCATTGTGAACACATAACCAGTTGTAGATCAACGCTTATCCAGATCTCCAACATAGTCAGAATCCATATATCCAACTAGGTGTTTGTCTTCAGTCTTGTCTCTTTCAAACTTCAAACCAATATCCACAATACTATAGATATACCATATAATCTACTTCACTGCTTGCCAGTGTCCTTTACCGGGATTATGCATGTACCGACTCACCATACTAACAGCGTGGGAAATATCAGGTCTAGTGCAAACCATTGCATACATCAAGGTACCAACAACATTTGCATATGGAACACGTTCCATTTGCTTCTTCTCATCGGTGGTGCTAGGTGACATCAATGCACTCAACTGAAAGTGAGGAGCAAGCGGTGTACTTACTAGTTTGGTTTTTTCATCAATGTCAAACCTTTGTAGTACTTTCTTCAGATACTGAGTCTGTGTCAGACAGACTGTGCTTGCAACTCTATCTCTTGTGATTTTCATCCCAAGAATTTTCTTAGCTTCTCCAAGATCTTTCATTTCAAATTCTGAACTAAATAGAGCCTTCAATCTGTCGATCTCCACCTTACTCTTAGATGCAATCAACATATAAGAGCAAATAAATGAAGGTATCATCTTGGAGTTTCTGAAAGTATACACAGTAATCAAACTGACTGCGTGTGTACTTCTCCTCTCTAATGAAGCAATCAAAGCGCTTGTATCATTGTCGCGGTGATTGCTTCAAACCGTAAATTGACTAACTCAGCTTGCAAGCCCAATTCTCTCATCCTAGAATTTTGAAGCCATCTGGTTGAGACATGTAGATTTCTTCGTTCAAAGTACCATGGAGAAAAGATGTTTTAACATCGAGTTGAGCTAACTCGAGATCAAACTGTGCTACCAAAGCCAATAATATCCGAATAGATGAATGCTTAACAACAGGTGATAATACCTCATTGTAGTCTATTCCTTCTTTCTGAGCATAGCCTTTTGCTACCAGTCTGGCTTTGTATCTGATGTTGTCTTTACCAGGAACACCTTCCTTCTTGGCATAGACCCATTTGCAGCCAATAGTTTTCTTTCCTTTGGGAAGTTGAACAAACTCCCAAGTATGATTCTGGTGTAGAGACTTCATCTTTTCATCCATTGCCATCTTCCACTTCATACTATCAACTCTTTACACGACTTCTCTGTAAGTGCATGGGACATCATCATCAATTACTAGAAGTGCGAATGCTACCATGTCTGTGTATCTGGTAGGCTTTCTAATCTCCCTTCTCGGTCGAGTAGTGGCAATAGATTCTGGTTGTTGATTGATCGGTGGTGATGGTGAGAGAACCTCCACCTCAATTGAGATCTCTTCTTGATAATCAATTTCATCTTCACCACGATCGGTAATCGGTGCAATATTTTCTGGATCTTTCGGAGTCTCAAGCATCACCTTAGAAAGAGTATTTGGACTTTCATTCTCTTTCTCTAAATTTGTCTGTCTCAGCATAACAGACTCGTCGAATGTAACATCTCAACTTAAGACGATCTTCTTGGATTTACCATACCAAAGTCGAAATCCTTTAACTCCTTCCTTAAAGCCCAAGAAAACAGCTTTCTTTGCTCTAGGATCCAGTTTGGATTCACTAACATGAAAATATACTAGACATCAAAATATTCGCAATGAATCATAATCAGTAGCAGGTTGTCCAGACCATACCTCTTTAGGAGTTTTCCCATCTAATGAAGTCGTAGGAAGTCTGTTGACTATATGAGTTGCATATGACAAAGCCTCAGCCCAAAATACCTTGCTCAATTTGGATTGAGATAGCATACATCGAACTTTCTCAACCAAAGTTCGATTCATTCGTTCTGCAATTCCATTCTGCTATGGTGTACGAGGAACAAAAAAATGTCTGATTATCCCTTCATCTTGACAAACTTTAAAGAAGGGATCTGATTTGTACTCACCACCATTATCAGATCTGAGCCTCTTAATTTTCCTGCCTGTCTGAATCTCGATCATTTTCTTCCATTTAAGAAAGATATCTAGAACTTCATCTTTGTGACTCATGGTGTATATCCAGACATATATAGAGAAATCATCAATAAAAGTCACAAACCAGTGTTTACCTCCAAGTGAAGCATTCTTTGAAGGTCCTCACACATCCGTGTGAATATAATCAAGAGATCCCTTAGTACGATGAATGGTAATGCCGAACTTGACTCTTGTTTGTCTTCCCATTACACAATGCTTGCAGAAATCAAACTTTCCAATCTTGGCACCTTTCAAAAGACCTTGCTTCATTAAGCCTTGTAAAGCCTTTTCATCGACATGCTCTAAGCGCATGTGCCACAGGTGGGAAGAATCATTTGTCTTTTCTTCAAAACTACTTGAGACAACTGCTCTTCTTGTAACTGTACTCCCATCTAAGAAATACAAGTTCGCCTTCCGAGTACCCTTCATCGCTACAAATGCACCTCGTACAACTTTCAAGACTCCATTTCCAAATGTTACCTTGTAACCATCAGAATCTAGAACACCTAAAGAAATAAGGTTTTTCTTTAGGTTAGGAATATACCTTATATTTGTAAGTCATCTGATTATACCATCGTGCATCTTTAGTCGTACTGTTTCGATCCCTTTTGTCTGACAGGCATTGTCGTTGCCCATAAGCACAACTCCTCCATCGAGCTCTTCAAAACTCGAAAACCAATGCCTGTTTGGACACATATGATAAAAACATCCAGAATCAAGGATCCACTTATCTGAGTAGGTTTTTGATGATGAAATTGAAAAGGTTGATTCTTCATCTTCATCGGCCTTCTGTGCAACATTTGGATTTGACTTATCCTTGTTTGGACAATCTTTCTTCCAGTGCACTTTCTGGTGACAATAGGCACACTCGTCCTTCGCAGGACGTCTTCTAGATGACTCTCCTCTGGACTTTGATCTAGATTGTCCCCTATTATTTGATCTGCCAAATTTTTTGTTGTTAGTCTTACCTCTAGATGTCGTCAATGCTTCTGATATTGAGTCTCTGTGATCATGTTGATCCTTCTTCCGGTACTCTTTATTTACCAAAGCATTTGAAACATCTACAAACTTAACCTCATCCTTTCCATATAACAAGGTTATGGTTAAATGCTCATGTCTTCATCGATAATTTCAACATCTAATTTTTGCATATCGGCCAAAATTTTATTGAAATTATCTAAGTGCTCAATCATAGGGGTACCTTTCTTGTATTGGAAACGGAAAAGTTTCTTCTTCAAGTAGAGTCTGTTCTCAATACTTTTCGTCATGTACTTGTCCTCTAGTTTCTTCCAGAGAACTACGACTACATTCTCCTTCATGACAAAGTACTTCTGATCTTTTCCTAAGCACACTCGAATTGTGCCACAAGCTTGTCGGTTTACATAATTCCAATCTTCATTTGAATAATCTCCTGACCTGGTCTCCAAGATCTATATTAGATCCTTCTCGAAACAATAGATCTAATACCTCACATTGCCACATGCCAAAGTTATTGGTGCCATCGAATTTCTCCACCTCAAAATTTGCGTTGGACAACATAGTTCTTCGAGTAGAACAACTTGGCTTACCATAAATTATATGGTCAACTTGTTCACCTTCTTCGATCTCTCTTTTATCAGCCATAAGTACAAGCAGATAACAAAAATTTTGTACTTACAACTTAAAATAGTGTTTTTCCAAATTTTATACCTTATTTGAAAAAACGGAGTCCGTAGTTGAATCCGGAATGGTCCAATTAGCTAGGAATAGATCCAACTCAGCTGAAAACGGATGAAAAACGGACCAACTCGGTCCAAATATCACTAGTGATTGAGTTGACTCGGTCCAAATATCAATAGTGATTGAGTTGACTCAATTGCTGGCACTAGCACTTCGGCGGCTTCTAGTGGTGATTCTGACTTTCGATTTGAGCGATTCTTTCACCGTTGCGTTCGTATCGTTGAGAGCTTCGATTTGATATATAATATTGCTATATTTGGCTTTGATACCAATTTGTTGTGGTGGAAGCAATAAATAGCGGTATATGAATATATCAAAGCGATAAAATGAACACACAGAATTTACGTGATTTGGTAATTCGCTTAGGTCCATGGGAGGTAGTAGATATTATTTGAACTGAGTAGGAAATATACAGAATACAAATACAGATTTCCTCACTAATAATATCTCTCAAGTGTTTCCCCAAACTCACAGAAAACTCTCAAACTCACAACTATTTTTTCTCTTTGAGTTTGCTTATACTATCTCTGATTTTTTCTGATTTTTGCCTTGTTATTCAATGCATGAACTCTTCCCTATTTATAGATGAAACAAGACTCACTTTCCCTAAATTGTGCCATAATTTAAGCCTTAAATTAGGTCACTAATTTTCTTAAATCATGCCACAAATTAGGCCACTAATTTCTCTAAATTATGCCACTAATTTATTACTTTTAGAACCAATATTCAACAAATTTTTACTCTATTTTCCTATTTTATTCTCCTATTTTCATCCTTATACGTTAAAAACTTACACCTATTATATATATTAAAAGTTTAAATTATTTAAAACGGATTCAATCTCATAGTCCACGTCACATAATTATTATCATGTAAACCTAATATTAAATTAAGGATATAATATTAAATCTTTTATTTATAATTAATTATAAGATAGATTATAAATCTGTTTATTTCAGTTTTAGTATAGATAATTTTGTACTCACTCACACATCCAAACTTAAACTCACAGCTTTAAAACAAAGAGCAAACTTAAACTCACAACTTTAAAACAAAGAGCACGTGTCTTTTTACCAAATTACAATTAACAATGTTAGTTCAATGTTAAAAAGCTGGTAAAACTGAAAATTTATAAAGTGTTTTTTTTTTTGAGTTAGTAGGCACAAAAGTGATTAACTTTGATGATTTGTATTATTTAATATTTTAGTTTAAAAACAGTATCACGGAGTCTCTTAATTTTATAAAAAATATCAACTAAAGATAAATTATATTATTTTAATAATTTTTTATTTAAAATATTATTATTTTCAGTAAAATAATTTAAAAATAAAATAAAATACAAGTATTTAACAAAAGTAAAATTTAATATGAAATAATTTAAGAAAAAAATAAAAATAATATATTTCAAAGAAAAAGTTATTTAAATATATATATTTTAATTTTAAATAAAAATTAAAAATTAATAAAACATTAAAATAAAGAATATAATAATTAACAAATATTAAAAATGAATTTTTTGTGAATATTTTTTCAAATTAATTGTAACTTATTATTACAAAATACTTGTGTTTTAATCGCGTTTAATTACTTAACAAAAAAAATATTTTAATAAAAAAATTATAAAAATAATATAATTAATCCTTACTTTTACACAACTAAGTAACTAAATGACATTGTTTTTAATCTAAATTGTTTTTAATTTAAAGGATTAAACAACACAAATAACCTAACATAAAGATTAAGTATTAAAAATGAATATTTTGTGAATTGTTGAGCATAATATTTGGAAGTCCAAGCCACTAAGCATTCGTCCTTTGTCAATTTGTCAAAATTCATGAAAATTATAGGTTTTTATTTCTCATAAACTATATTGTACTTTATCCATCAAGTAATTACATTTTCTCTAACATCATTCACTCCCACATTTATTCTAAGTGTGAGGCACTTTGACTCCAATAATAATTTAAGAGCAACTAACTGGTCCGTAGTTCTTGACGACAAGCCATTTGAGATGGATTAGATTTTCAAGTACTTTTAGTCTATATTCACGGCCAACTTGAACTCCTCTCCAATAAGCAATGACAAACCTGACATCTCAACAATGCTAAATTGGTCATACATCTTGAAACTTGTTGTTACACCAGAATTGATCTTCATTGTGGTTATTGACTTGGATTTTAACTGGTAACTGTGAAGACTCTTAGCCTTTTTCAATCCTATAATTGTCACTTTATCAATGATCCACTTTTGACTTAAAGCGAATTTTTCATTAAGAACATTTGATCCCACCAATACCTTGTTTCCTTCTTTTCTGCTAAAGAATCTTACTAGACTCCACTTCCTTCCCTCCCCTGCCATCTCCAATTCTTCTCCATTATCTAAGAAAACTTCTCCGGTGCTGTTTGAGTTGTCACTGCAAACGATTAAGAGTTTGAATGGTGTTCTTCGAGCTGCTTGTGTTGTCATTGCTTCTCCTTGTAAGACCAAAATGTTCCCTTCTCGGACATGAACATTTATATGATCTGGAGGTGCATCAAGTGTAACGTACTTACCAGATTCTGAACTTACTGAATGTGAATAGTTGAAAAGGTCAAACCAATTCCCTGCTGGAAAATATGCAGCCACTGAAACTGCTTTAGACTTCAATACAGGTGAAACCATTATTCCTTTACCAATTAAGAACTGTGAATTGATGTTATATGTTTTGGAGTCTTGAGGGAATGAGAAGAAAAGAGGTCTTGCAATGGGGATGCCTTTCTTGTGTGCTTCATAGTTCAATGTATAAAATATAGGAAGCAACCGGTAACGAAGGCCGAGAACCTTCCTGGATGTTGCAGCCACTGATTCCCAAAGATAAAGCTCTTGACGACTTGATTGCTTATCTGCGTGATCTCTTGAAAAGGGATAAAAAGCACCTAGCTGCATTTAACAAGATATCCAACCATCAAATTTGAACTAAAGTGAAAACAAAGTCATGCTAAAACTTGAATTATAAGGTTCCTTTTGTAATGTTCTATTTTCTGTTTTCTACGTTAAAATTCAAGTTTTTGAATTCTGTTTTGTTTGTATTTACTTCTATTATCAGTTTTCATTTTAATAATTTAGTAATCTAAAACGGAAGCTTCTAGAACTTATTTTCTGTTTTCAAATTAATTTCAAATCCTGTTCTAAAAACCATTTTCAAGGAAGATAGCGACTGCACCTCTTTTCTATGACAGTTCTCAATAAAATAGAACTAAAGCTGAGAATATAAAAGAAAATATGAACACTAAATAATATAGAAAACAAAACAAGTTTTACCAAAAAAAAATTCTTTAACGTTTCTCGTATTTTAGAAATTAAAAAACGTAATTTGTTACTCAATGAGTTTATGTTTCCTTTAGCAAAAGAAATAGAAAACAAAACATTAATTTCAACACAAGAAAACAAAACACGTTACAAAATGAGTTTTAAGTTCGTGCACCAAAAGAGTCTAAATATGATCTCATCTGCATAGAATAGAAGGAATAGCACGTATACCATTAAAAAAAAAACCTCCGATGTATATGCATAGGTTGTGTAAAAGTATTAGATTTGTTACCTGAATCCAGCGCCTGCAAAGTTCCTCGGTGGTATCTCCAGAGAAACCACAAATATCAGCTCCAACCATTGGAATTCCAAATAGTCCAAAGTTCAAAATGGAAGGAACACTGTAAGCTATATCATCCCATGTAGCAGCATTGTCTCCCGTCCAATGTGCTGTATATTTACCAGAACCCACAAAAGTTGATCTAGAGAGAATGAAGGGCCTTTTACCAGTCACTTGTACTAATGCTTCATTAGTAACTTTAGATTCTAGTAAGCCATAAAGATTATGTACATTGTACTCTATTATGTTCCCAAAATGCAAAGATGTTACTGGAATGGTCTTATTGTTAATCGGTCTCTGGTTTCCAGAATTATTGATTTTGTAAGGGGGGTCGTCAAGTTTGGAAAGTGGTAAGGGAGAAGAGGTTATAAAATTAGATAATTCATTCATATCAAGCCAGATACCATCAAAAGGAAGACTATCTTTGAATAATTTGATCTCATTACTCCAAAACTTCCTACCATTTGGGTTTAAGAAATCAGGGTAGTAGACTGGTCCAGGCCAAACCTCACCCAAGTAGTTAGTACCATTGCGTTTTATGAAGACATCTGCTTTCAATCCTCTTATGTATGTTTCGTATGTTTTATTCACACTAATACCTGTGGGAAACATATAAGAAACCATCATGACTTCTTGGTATTAAATGACTTAGCAAATACTATTACTTATGCTAAGGGTTCTTAGGTCAGTTAACAAGCAAAATATCTAGAACTCTAAGGAAGAAAAAAAATAGAATTTTAGCGAAAGGAGGGTTACTTAGTGTATATAATAAGCTAAAGATCTTATATCAGTTGTGGCTAAAAGAAAAGTTCCAATCAAACTTGATTATTTTCACACCAATCTACAGAGTTCAAGGAACAAAATAGAGCAAATGGGAAAAAAATAGAGGGAAAAAAAAGAAGTCTAACAGATGAAGCCTCTTTGAGCTTCTTAACTATGACCACTTACCAGGGTCTATAATGAGCACATACTTCTGACCATTTTGGTGAATTTTATCAATAAAGCTTTTCATCTGTTTCTGTGGAAAGTTAATGGGATCAAGAGTAAAATCCTTATAGCCATCCATGTAATCAATATCTGTCCAGATCACTTCAAGAGGTATACCAGCTTTTGCATAACCAGAGACCACACCTTCAAGATCCGAAACATCCTTGTAACCCCATCGGCACTGATGAAATCCTATATAACAAACAAAGAAAGAAGAAAAATATTAGATTGTGTACTCCGTTATTTCAACTTCCACGCATTTATTACTTTATGAAAGACTCTTAACAACTTACCAAAAGACCAATATGGCATTGGGGTAGGCCGACCAATGAGCTCTGTATACTGCTCCATAACCAATTCAGGACTCGACCCAGCAAAGAAATACAAATCAATAACTCCCCCAATTACTTTATAAGTAATCCTATCACCACCATACAATATATCCATCCCATTACTATTCAGCAAAAGCACTCCATGAGTGCTTCCGTTAATAATATTCAATTTCCCATCTGCAGAAGCTGACCTGACATCCATATAAAAAGGATGTGAACCATAGAGATTGAGATTGGGGTTTGCACTACCAATGTCAGCATTCCACAGAGTAAGTGTCTCATTGGGTGTTAGCTTGAAGGAACTTCTGGTGTGCTCACCAAGTCCGTATAAATAAGATCTATCCTTTGGAAGCAAAGAGGAGAATTGGATATACTGGTCTTTGAACACAAATAAGGTTTCTGAATTAGAAACCTGTGGAGAAGTGTCGAAAAGTATGTCGCCAGAGGAGCGGCGAGAGACGGTGAAGCTGAAAGGAGTAGTGTTGTAAAGGGTAAAGATAAGGTCGGAAGTTGGGTGAGAGTGAATGAATAAGTCATTGTTTTGGGGCAAATTAGTTTGGTAGTTTTCAAGAAGGGAAGTGTAACGGTATGTGTTTTGGCGTGTGATGATATCTTGAGGTACCTCCCATCTTGGCTTCTTTGCATCTGTAATTCTTATTCTCAGACGGTCTTTCGTTTCATAGCTGCAAGGAGTTAAAACCACCATAAGATCATTACTTTATTTTCTTTCTTTTTTTAAGCAATTGCATGCATCAAGTTGGAGATTGGTGATGCAAAACTAATCGTAGAATCAATTACATTTGAAACATATAAATTAATGCATCTAGATAAAATCATTACTCTATTTTCTTTCTTTTTTTTAAGCAATTGCATGCATCAAGTTGGAGATTGGTGATGCAAAACTAATTGTAGAATCAATTACATTTGTAACATATAAATTAATGCATCTAGAAGCAAACAATCATTTTCACCATATAGGCGTAATGTAGTATAATTTAACATATTTTGCAATGTCTTAATGTATTTGTTCATAATTGTTTTTTGTTTTTTTGTTTTTTTCTCTATCTTTTTTCTCATAAACTTGTTTATTTGACCATACTCGGACGATGTTGGATTTTATCATGTGATTTTGCTGCAATCATATGGTGTCTTCTTCTTTTTCTTTCCTTTTTTTTGGGAAGTAGAATTGGAGAATGTTGGAAAATGATTCATGGAAGAAGATGAAACTGTTTTTATTTTACAGAAAAATTACTACATTGATTTCTTAATATCAGATCCCTTTATATATACATTTGTTATGTGTAATCCACTGCTGAGAGTTATTAGTATACAGTTGTAAATCATCCTGAAAATCAGGAAACTAACATCCTAAAAACAGGGGTTGATTCCACCCTAAAAATCAAGAAACTGTCCTAAAATCAGGGGTTGGTTCCACCCTGGAAATCAGGAAACTAACCATACTCCTAGGTTGATTTCCTACACTCCCCCTCAAGCTAGGCAATACATGTTTTCCAAAAAATTAGGTCGAAACAAAGCTTTGGTTAAGATATCTGCTACTTGTTGCCTAGATAGAACATAGTTGAGGGAGATCATCTTGCCTTCAATTTTCTCACTGATGAAGTATCTATCAATTTCCACATGTTTAGTTCGATCATGGTGGACTGGATTTTCAGCAATTGCAATTGCTGACTGGTTGTCACACATGATTCTAATAGATTCTGAATGTTCAACCTTGAGTTCATATAGCAGTCGTTTTAGCCAAATTCCTTCACAGATGCCCAAAGCCAATGCATGGAACTCAGCCTCGACACTACTACGTGCTACCACTGCTTGCTTTTTGCTACGCCATGTTACCAAATTTTCCCAAATAAATGAGCAATATCCAGATGTGGATTTTCGGTCACTAGGAGATCCCGCCCAATCAGCGTCAGTATAAATTTCCAATCTCTTATTAATTGTTTTCTTGAACATGAGCCCCTTTCCAGGATCCTTCTTCAAGTATCTTAGAATACGATTTGCATCGCTCTCCAAGTGATATACTGGGTTGCCAAGAAACCGACTAACAACACCGACCGAAAAACTTATATCCGGACGTGTACGGGTCAAATAAATTAACTTACCTACCAAACGTTGATATTGCCCCTCGTCACTGCCAATTCACGCTCGAGACATTAGTTCGGGTGTTAGGATCCATAGGTGTTTCAACAAGCTTACACTCACTCACGCTCGGCCTCACGCAAGAGATCTAGTAACATATTTGCATTGAGAAATCCGAGATTCCTTTAGTACTACGTGCCACCTGCATCCCTAAGAAATATTTCAAATATCCCAAGTCTTTAATCTCGAACTCTTCGCATAATAGCATCTTAAGTCTCTTCATTTCTCCTACATGATTTCCTGTAAGAACTATATCATCAACATATACAATCAAAGTTGTGATTCTCCCATCTGTGAAGTGTTTCGACAAATGAGCGTGGTCCGTACGTGTCCGAGAGTATCCATCCTCTCAGGACCTTAGTGAATTTGTCGAACCACGCTCTGTGTGACTGCTTAAGTCCATATAATGCCTTTCTAAACTTGCATACCTTCCCTCGTGTATCTTTAGTCTCAAAGCCGTGAGGCACATCCATGTAAACTCCTTCGATCAAATCTCCATTTAAGAATGTGTTCTTGACATCGAGTCAAGGAAGCATAGGGCTAATCCTCATTAACTGCACAGACAAGAAGACACGAACCGTGTAAGTTTTGCTACAGAGCAAAAAGTCTCTTGATAATCGATTCCATATGATTGGGTGAACACTTTAGCCACTAGTCGAGTTTTATATCCGTCGATATTTCCATCCGCCTTCAACGTGAGAATATCCATTTACAAAATTTCACCTGCCTTCTCTTTCCAAGTGGTAGCTCTATTAACATCCATGTACCATTCTTTTCGTGCGCAAGTATATTCTTCTAAGGTTGCCTCAGTGCCATTCAGAACTTTAGAACCTTATTGATTTAATTAGGAATCTTGACGTTGTCCTGTGGATGTCACAAATGCTCGAAATTGGGGACAAATTTGCATAAGAAATGTAACTTTGAAGAGGATGTCGAGTGCATGATCGAACGCTTTTTCTTTCAGGCAATAGGAAGATCTAACCCGGGATCGTAACCTAGTTTTGGACTAGATTCTGCTTCATCTTGTAATCTTTCGCATTCGGCCCGTCAGAGAAGCTTCGCTTTGCTGATTTCGTGTGGACAAGTCAAGATTTCTCTTTCTTCCATAAACTTTTATGACATCATTAGGAAGATGTCTAGGATAGACAATGAGAGATTGATCAAGTTTGGTTTTTGAAGGAGAATCTGGAATGGGTATCAAGTTAGAAGAGGACAAGGTAGTAGAGGGTAAATAAGATGATAAATTCGGTTCAATGAGTGATGACCAATCCCAATCCCAATTCTGCAATTCTGCAATTCTGCAATTCTTCGAAGAAAGTAACGTCCATGGAATGGTAAAACTTACGAGTGATGGGAGAGAAACATTTGTAGCCTTTTTAATTGGCTGAGTAACCAACAAAGATGCATTTAATGGCATGGGCATCAAGTTTGCCACGATATCGCGGAATGAATACGACAAAAAATGTAAAAGGCAACCAAAAAACCTTGAAAGGAATTGCACACAAGTTCATGCAGGTAGAATATTGACTCAAGCACTTGTAAAGGTGAATGAAAGCCGAGAACTCAAGAAGGCATTCTCGCTGACTGATCAAGTGTGCAAGAAGAATGGCTTCACCCCAAAATTTTTTAGGAACATTGGTTTGAAAAAGTAAAGTTCGAAAGCAACCTCAAGTATATGACGGTTTTTGCGTTCGGCTACACCGTTTTGTTGGGGTGTGTCAACGCAGGAGCTTTATTGGACAATACCATGTGATTTGAGATATCCACTAAGATCGGAATTAAAGAAATCCCTAACATTATCAATTTTTAGGATTTGAATATTGGCATTGAACTGAGTTTGGATCATGGCATGAAAAAGTGGAAATATGTGCTTGGTTTCATATTTGTCTTTCATAAGAAATGTCTAACATAATCGAGTATGATCATCAACTAACAGTAAGAACCATTGAGCACTAGTAATACTGGGAACGCGACATGTTCCCTAAATGTCACTGTGAATGAGGAAAAAATGGTGACTTGGTTTGTGCGTGCGTGGTGAAAAAGTGTTCCGAGTATGTTTTGCCAACTGACAAACTTCACAATGAAATAAATTGGGATTTTTATTGATGAATAAGGATGGAAACAAACGTTTCAAATACGAAAAATTTGGATGACCTAGACGAAAATATCACATCATGATTTCACTTTTCTTATTAGTATGACTATGAGACTTAAGATTATGACTCAATTGACATTGATGACTAACAGAATGGTTTGAAGGAGTGTTGATATCAAGAACATAAAGGTCCGCACGTAAATCAGCACCGCCAATCATTTTCCCCGAGCTCAGGTCCTGAAAAACACAAGATTTAGCCAAGAATTTAGTTTCACAGTTAAGGTCATGATTTAATCTACTAACTGATATGAGATTGCAGCAAAATTCAGGCACAAATAACCCAGATTTGAGAATGAGGTTGTTAGAGAGGCAAATGGTCCCAGTTCCGACTACTGTGGTGCAAGTACCATTGGCGACACACACTGTTTAAAGTTTGTTGCAAGGTGAATAGGTTGTGAAAAGTGATTGATCACTTGTCATGTGATTGGAGGCACCTGAGTCTACTATCCAAGATGAGGAGGAAAATTTGCCAGCATGCTTTGTTGAATTATTGGAAATATGTGTGGAGTTATTCCTCCTGCTACTAAATGTGGTGTTGATATTTACCTTTTGTATAAGTTGTTAGAGAAGTTCTAACTATTCCTTAGTGAATGGGATAGGATTACCAGAAAATGCATTTGAGTTTGAAGGCTGAGTTTGTACTGATGGTTGGAAAGACTAGAACTGAAAAGATGCAGGCCGAAATAGCTCTCCTTGAGGACTAGTACTGTTAAAAGGAGAAGCAGAAACATTAATAATTGCACTGTTAAATAGACCACCAAAAGGATTATGTTTAGGAGCAAGATCAAGAATGGATCCAAGCCCAAAACTGCCTGAATTTCCCATATTGAATTCAATTCTGTTACTTGTCTCTGGAACCTCATTTCCCATTTTAAATGACATCTAATTGAACGATGTTTAACGTGAAATAATTTATCACACTTTTTTAATAAGAAAATGTATAAAGGAATACTATTTTTATACTTATAAGTTTTAACAAAAATATTTTTGTTATTTTATTTTTTTTAATATGATTATTCTCCTTGTTTAATAACCTTGGAAATTGTTAATTGTCACAAATTTGTGACAATTTAAATATAAAATGAGGTCACAAAATTTTGTTAGCTACACAACATCAATGTAATCCCTATTATATGATGTAAGAGGTTGACCAAATTAGGCAATCTTATTTGAAATTGTAATTGAAATTATTGTGATAAATACCATTACTTTAATACATTTGCTTGTAATCATTGTAAAAGTTTTCTATATATGATTAGTATTTTGAATATTTATGGTTTTTTATTTTATTTTATTTTCAAAAATGGGTATCTACAAATACTTGTGGTCTAATTTTTCTTTTTCATATTTGTGGTTTTTATTGAAAACACTTAATAAAAGATAGTTAGCTTTATAGTTTAACAAAAAATAGTATGTCTATAGTTTTTGATCCTATTTGATCGGGTTATTATAAGTATTTAAAATTATATCGATTTTATCCGACTCAAATAATTCAAACCAACTTAACCCAACCCATTTCTAATATGAATTAAAGGGATAGGATCTAGCTAATTTTTAAATTATATAGCAAAGAAACTTCCACAAAACAATGAATATGACTCACTATTAAATTAAAGAGAAAAGACACCAAGTACATGTTGTCTCTCTGATAAGTTTAGTATAAATGATACCCTAACAAGTATGAATATTACTCACCACAAATGTTTGGATGCTAAACAATGTTACAAAGGTTAACAATCCCTTGATAATTTGCCTGAAAATTATCAAAGAGTATGAATAAGCTCTCAAATGATTTGAAAAATCAAATATCATTAATGTGTAAAGTGTGGGCAACTGAGTTGCTTTTAAGTATTTATAGGATATAAAGAAACACTAGAAAAAGTTATATCATAACCCTTGATCTCATCCAAGTGCTAAAAAATAAAAATAGTCAAAAAAGCACAAAAAGTGGCGCAAAACATAGGGACAGTTGAGTACAAAGAATCTCTAAAAAATATTACATCATAACCCTTGATTTCATCCAAGAGTTGAAAAGAAAGCAGTCCAAAAGGCACAACAATATGCCTAGTCCATTTTTGCCAATTTTGCTCTAATTCTCATGCTAGGCTTTTCCCAATCCTTGCACTCCCATTTTGGGTCCCCTTGGTTATGCATGACCTCTTGAATGAGCTCATTTAAAACCTCATCGAGTTGTGCCCTCCTAGATCTTGTGATTAGTCTACTTGGAATTTGTATGGCTTCATGATTCTCATCATTCCCCCTCTCTTCAAGAAGATTCGTCCTTGAATCGTCTACTACATAATCAAAAGGAGAAAGATCAGAAAAATTAAAAGAGGTATTGACATTATACTCACTAGGAAGATCGATTTTGTAAGAATTGTCGTTAATTTGCTCGATCACTTGAAAAGGTCCATCCTCCCAAGGTTGCAACTTGGATTGTTGTTTTTCGTGGAACCGTTCCTTCCTTATATGCACCCAAACCCGATCACTAGGCTCAAAAATGACTCTTTGATGTCCTTTGTTGGCCCTGCAAGCATAATCCTTATTTTTCTTCTCAATTTTCTAATGAAAGTGTTCATAGAGCTTCTTCACTGTTTTGTCCTTCCGAACACAATCTAAGTTAGTTCTCTCTGAAATAGGTATAGGTAATAAGTCCAAAGGAGTTAATGGATTGAAACCATAAACAATTTCAAAGGAGAATGATAAGTAGTTAAATGCACACTCTGGTTATAAGTAAATTCAACAAAAGATAAACAATCCTCCCAATTTTTCAAATTCTTTTTTATTATTGCCCTAAGCAAAGTGGACAGAGTCCTATTGACTACCTCAATTTTCCCATCAGTTTGGGGGTGACATGTAGTTGAAAACAAAAGTTTAGTGTCCATTTTAGCCCAAAGAGTTTTCCAAAAATAACTAAGGAATTTAACATTCCCTATCAGACACAATGTTCCTAGGAACTCTATAAAGCCTAACAATTTTCCTAAAGAACAACTCCACTACATTAGTGGCATCATCGATTTTATGACACGCTATGAAATGTGCCATTTTAGAAAACCTATCTACAACTAAAAAAATGGAGTCTCTACTCTTCTTAGATCTAGGCAATCCTAAAACAAAATCCATGAAAATATCTACCCAAGGTGTGCTAGGTACAGGCAAGGAGTATATAGTCCTTGTGGTAGGACTTTGGATTTGGCTTGCTTACAAATAATGCATCTAAAACATATTCTCGCTACATTCCTCCTCATTGTTGGTCAATAAAAATGCTCACACAAAACATCTAAAGTCTTCTTAATTCCAAAATGCCCCATTAATCCTCCCTCATGGGCCTCCTTAATCAACAACTCACGCATTGAACATTTAGGCATACACAATTGATTTTCTTTAAATAAATACCCATCTAATTTATAAAAAAATTCAAAATAAGCTTTTTCACATGTATGTTAAACAGTAGAAGTCATCATCATTAGCATACATTTCCTTAACATACTCAAATCCTAGCAATTTAGCATTTAAAGTTGAGATTAAGGCATACCTCTATGATAAAGCATCGACTACAACATTCTCCTTACCTATCTTATATTAAACAATATAAGGAAATGTCTCAATGAATTCCATCCATCTAGCATGCCTTCTATTCAATTTAACCTTGGTGCCTCAAATGTTTTAGAGATTTGTGATCGGTGTGGCCGTTGACGAATTCCATTGGCCAAAGGTAATGTTTCCATGTATCCAGCGTCCTAACCAAGGCATAAAGCTCTTTATCATACATTGGATAATTAAGGGCTGTTCCATGAAATTTCTCGTTGAAATAAGCGTTAGGTCGTTGTTCCTATATCAAAACAGCTCCTATACCTATTCCCAACACATCACACTCAACTTCAAAAGTTTTAGTAAAATCAGGTGCAGAACACAAACTATCCTTTAATGTTTTAAAGGCTCTCTCCTGATTCTCGCCCCATTTAAACCAATAGACTTTTTGATGACCACGGTTAGAGGTGCGGCTAGTGTACTAAAATCTTTGACGAACCTTTGATAAAAACTAGCTAAGCCACAAAAACTCCTAACCTTAATGATAGATTTAAGTGTGGGACATTCTCAAATAGCCTTAACATTTTTCTTATCCACTTCTATTCCCTTAGAACTAACAATGAAACCAAGAAAAACCAACTTGTCCATGCAAAAACAACACTTTTTTAGGTTTGCATACAGTTTTTCTTTTCTCAAAATTTCAAGTACATACCTAAGATGTAAGACATGCTCTTCAAGATTTTTACTATAAATAAGAATATCATCAAAATAGACAACCACAAATTTTCCAATAAATGCATGCAAAACATGATTCATAAACCTCATAAAAGTGCTAGGTGCATTTGTTAAACCAAAGGGCATGACTAACCACTCATACAATCCATGCTTAGTTTTAAAAGAGGTTTTCCATTCATCACCCTCTTTCATTCTAATTTGATGATATCCACTTCTCAAATCAATTTTTGTAAAAATGTATAAACCATGCAACTCATCTAGCATGTCATCTAGTCTACGGATAGAATGTTGATATTTTACCGTAATGTTGTTGATGGCTCGACAATCAACAAAAATCCTACTTGATCCATCCTTCTTGGGCACAAGTAGCACGAGAACGGCATATAGACTTAGTCTCTTCGGGGTTAGTCCTATAGACGGGTCAGTTTGGAAGAGAAACTCTCGATATGAAGTCAATTTGATGCTCGATTCCCTTAATTGGTGGCACCCTAACCAGAATCTCTTTAGGAAATACGTCCTCAAATTCCTACAAAAGATAAGTAGTGGCACTAGGCAAAGATTGGTTAAGATTATTAGTAGAAAAATTAGCCTCTTTGTACAAAAGTATAAGTATAGGTTGTTTTGAATAAAAAACTCTTTTGACCTCACTTGCCTTAGCATAAAAACTCACACTTTTCTTTCTTGTTTTTCCAATCTCTTCTCATTTTTCTTCACTCTCTTTTTTTCTTTCACTCTTTTTTTTTTCATTTTCATTTTCATTTTCATTCTTTTTTTTTCATTTTCACTCTTTTCTTTTCCCCTAACCATCATTTTATCTTTAAAGACTTGTTTGGGTGAAAGGGGAACAAGCGTGATGTTTCTACCATCCTTCACAAATGAATACTTGTTTTTATATCCTTTATGTGTAACCCTCCTATCATATTTCCAAGGCCTACCTAGCAAGATGTGCCTGGCTTGCATGGGTACCACATCACACATCACCTCATCTTTGTACTTTCCAATGGAAAAACTCACTAATACTTGTCTATCAACCTTCACTTCTCCACTATCATTTAATCATTGCAACTTGTAAGGCTTAGGGTGTTCGAATGTAAACAACCCTAATTTCTCAACTAAGGTAGTACTAGCCACATTGGTGTAACTTCCCCCATCTATGATAACACTACACACCTTGTTGCTCACATGACACCTTGTGTGAAAGATGTTACCTCTTTGTTGTTCAATGTCATTCTCCTTGACTTAAACACTCAAAGATCGCCTTATTACAAGTGCTTCTCCATCCACGGGTCCTATCTCCTCTTCACTAGCTTCCTCTAGAGGTGGCATCTATTCTTTTTCACTTTCATTATCGGTTTCCACCTCACCACTAGCTAAGGTGATAATTTCCTTCTTGTTTGGATATTGAGAGGCTACATAACCATTACCAAGACACCAAAAACACTTAATGTCACGATGATGAGTTGGGGTGTCGATTTTACCTTTGTCCTTGTTTGTCCCCATCTCTTTGGCTTCGTAAGGCTCAAATCTTGGTTTAGAACTAGCTTTTTCATCTGTTTTTTCATTGGACTTCAAGGACTAGCAGGGTTCAATTTTGAAGTAAAGGGACTAGACATTGATGGTTGGGACCGATAACTCCAATTGCCTTTCCACCTTAATTGCCATGTAGACTATGTCCTCTATCTCCACATAATGATGAAGTTCCACAATGTTGGCAATGTTCGAATTCAATCCATTATGGCCTCCTTATCTTCCTCAACATTAGCCCTTACCATCGTCACTTCCATTTCCTTATAGTACTCATCAAAGAACTTATATCCTTGAGTCAATCTTTGTAGGCATTGGTGTAACTCTCTATAGTAGTAGCTAGGGACAAACATCTTCCTTATGATGGCTTTCATGTCCTCCCAATTATCTATGGGCCTTTCACGATTTCTCTTTCTACTAATGACCAATTGATCCACGAATTTAAAGCATAGTCAGAAAACTCAATAACAGCAAGTCTTACCTTTTTCACCATGGAGTAGTTATGGCACTCAAAGAAGTACTCCACCTTCTCCCACTCCAAATATAACTCTGGGTCATTCTATCCTTAGAATGGTGGTATCTTTATTTTTATACTGCCTAGGTCCCAATCAACTCCATCTTGGGCCCTTGGTGGGGGTCTCCACATACCTCATCTACCATTCATTTCTCCTTTATACCCATTTATTTCTTCTCTAGGCATTCTTCCTTCTTCTTCCTCCAATTCTTCCTCTCAATCTTCTTCCTCCAATTCTTCCTCTCAATCTTCTTCCTCCAATTCTTCCTCTCAATCTTCTTCCTTAATATCATCTTCAACATGAGCTTGCCTATTAACCCACCTAACATTGGGTAGAGGTGTTTCTCGTTATATAGCTAACAAGGCATTTTCTTGCCTATCCAATCTTTCATTCATATCAACCATCAAGTTGTTCATCCTCTCAAAGGATTGTTAGAATGCCCTCATCATTAACATCATATCCGATCTTTCTTCAGGACTACCCTTGTTAGACATTTTTTTAAAATTCTACACAATAAGAGGTTAGTCTAATAAATATTACCAAAATAAATTCACTCAATACCTCACATGTTTAGCACTCAATTAATTGCTCAAACCCTCTTAGTTCTTAATCAATGCAACCAAATCCAAGAATTCCAAAACAATTTGTAGAATTATCAAACACCCAAAAAAAGATAGTTCACAATATCCCACTTGTTAAAGCACAAAAGAAAAACTAACTCAAAGTGTTTAGGATCCTAGGCTAGAATCACAAAAGAAATCAAAAGATTATCATTATTGGAAAAACAACAATTTTTTCAAAGAACTCAACGCACAATTGAAAATTTATAATAAAATGAAAAAGTTCTTGGAGCTATGAATTTAAACACTCACTAGAAATTAACATATGTAATTTGGCCTCTTTTCTTTCTTTTTTTTTATAAATTTTGGCCACTTTTTTTCTCTTTTTTTTTTTGAAGAAATATGCTAATAACTCAAAAGTAAATCAATACAACATCTTCAATATAAGTTTGAGGAATTTTATGATATGTAAAATAGCACATAAATTACAACACAAAAAGAAAATGAAATTTCTGCAAGAATTACCACAGAAATACCAAAAAATTACTGGGAAACTGCATAAAATATCATAAAAATGCAAGAAAAATGCAGAAAATCGTGGAAACAAAGAAGAACAATATTGTTAGGATTTGGAAACTAAAATTTCAACAAGAACACAACACATAAATATTTTTTTGCATGTGTCATAAACAAGACAAGAACACAAGAACAAGAACAAAAATAAAGGATAAGAATCCGAAAAATAGCACCTAAAGCTTTGGTACCAAATGATATGAACCAAGAGAGTAGGACCTAACTAATTTTCAGATTATATAGTAAAGGGTTTCTCCACAAAACAATGAATATGACTCACCATTAAATTGAAGAGAAAAGACGCCACAAGGAGGTATTGTCTCCTTGATAAGTCTAGCATAAATGACATCCTAACAAGGATAGATATTACTCACCACAAATGCTTGGATGCTAAACAACACCACAAAGGTTTCCAATCCATTGATAAGTTGTTCGAAGAGGAACAAAGAGCATGAATGAGCTCTCAAATGATTTGAAAAATCAAAAATCATTAATGTGTGAAATGTGGGCAGCTGAACTGTTTTTAAGTACTTATAGGATACAAGAAAACCCTAGAAAATATTACATCACAACCCTTGATCTCACCCAAGGGTTGAAAAAATAAAAACAATCAAAGAAGCACAAAAAGTGGCGCAAAACATGGAACAAAAGTGGGGACAATTGAGTACAAGGAATCCCTAGTAAATATTACATCATAACCCTTGATTTCATCCAAGTCCTTAAAAGAAAGTACTCCAAAACGATACGGTAATGTGCCTAGTACACTTTTGCCAATTTTGCCCTAATTTTCATGTTATGTTTTTCTCAGTCCTTGCACTCCCATTTTAGGTTCCCTTGATTATGTATAACCTCTTGAATGAGCCCATTTAAAGCCTTCTGAAGTTGTGCACTCCAAGATCTTGTGATTGATCCATTTGAAATTTGTATGGTTCCATGATTCTCATCAAATTCAAATTATATAGTTTTCTCATTATGATTGAATTGTTTGAATTTGGAAATTGATCAATCCATCATAGGTTGGATCGATTCTTCAAGTTAAAATTTTCACAGGACCCAATCCAACCCATATTTATATTTTTTTATTTTTTATTTTAATACAACAATTTTGTTTAATAAAAAAGTAAAAAATATAACAAAACTAATAATTTTTCTCTCCACCCTAATGCAATTCCCCTTTTCAAATTTCAAGTAGTCTTGTCCCTGATATAGAAGAGAGTAAGACCCTAAGTCTAGCATCAAGCCATTGAACTTCTAATTCTTACATTTTTATGGTTTAAATTAGAAGTTTATGTATACAATCTATATTTAAAATAATATAAAATTATAGTAAATAATTATTAGTTTATATGTTATTTAAAATTTAAAATTGAGTATATGATCTTTGTTTATTTATTGTTTAGAAAAAATCAAAATCTTTTTAAATCCAAATTTTAATAGATTATTAAAGCATAAAATTTAATACGTTTAATTATTAAAAAAAAATATTTTAAAAAAAATAGCAGATGGTAAAATCAAAAATACAAAAACACAAAATTCGATTAACCATCTCCGTAGCATTATATTCATTTTATTTTTTGTAAATTTGTGAATTTGTTTTTACATATATATTAGGGCCCATTACCTCCCGGTCCCACCACATCAAATGCTTCTGACTCTCAACAGTTTCCCTTCTAATTCTGAGAAAGAAAAGAAAAAGAAAAAAAAAACAGTTCGATCCCTTTTAATTGATTCATTTTTTTTATTGGTTAGTGGATCCTTCTTGTTACCGAATTTTACCTTCTTATATTTCTCTGCAACATAAGTTATTCTAATTTGAAAGGCGAAAGCAATACATATTTTAGCCTAACTTTTGATACTAACTTAAAATATATCTACTTAGGAGTTAGGGATGTATAGATTGAAGCACTAACCTGGCAGTGAGGCTAAGATGTGGAATATCAGGACCAAAAATGGATGAGTTTTTGATGAGCTGAAGATCGGCAGCTAAAAACCCAATGGAGGACTCATGATGGATTGATTGAATTGAGTATCCATATCCAACTGCCTCTTCTTCTTCTTCTTCTTCACATGAAAGTATCGATCCAACATAGCAACAAAGAAATAGCAAAGCACAAATTTGGAGATGAAAAAGAAGACGATAAATTTGACGACCATGTTTATGTAAACGAGGAGACGGAACTACTATACTAGTCTTCATTTTGTTTTTCTCCATTAGTCTATGATATGTATATAATATATCTAAGAGAAAACGATTTTATAAGATGTCGGAAGATAAGATCTGGGAGTTGACCACTAACAGCATGTTTTAAGGGAAGATTCCTTTCCTTTTCTTTTTTTAAATAAAAAAGATGAATATAAGAAAATTAATTTGTATTAAAAATGATAATTTAATTATGATATGTTACAAAAATAGTTGATTTGTAACTTTGAAAAAATTATAAAAATAACATATTTTTTTTAAATTATATTAATAAAAATAACACATTTTTTATATTTAACTCATAATTTTAACTCGTTCAATTTTTTATTATTATAAATTTTAAAAATATTATATTTTTTAATTTTTATATATAACTCTAGTGTTTTTTTTAACATACTGTTTTGGGTAAACTATTTGATATCGAAAATAAGCCATTGATTTCAATTTCCTAATGTGAGATCTTTTCATCATATAGTACTTATATTATTAGATGTACAACCAACTTTTTTAATTAAATTATATTGTCAAAATGGGTGATTTTTTTTTAAGTTCACCATGTCACATTGAGGATATTTTGGTCCCAAAAATCTTTTGATTGCCCAAAATAAATTGGAGCTTAAGGCTCACAAGAGCAACACATGATTTTTTTTTTCAACAAAGTTAATTGTTTCATTCATATTCAATTCATCCATGACCTAAAATTTTGCTGCTGAAAAATGAAAAATACATGAAATCGTTCATTAGGATTGATAAGTTCAAGTTACCACTCTATTCTCCTATTTTCACCCTTACCTCATTGTCCACACTTGAATGGGTTTAGCGGCAAAATTCACTGCCATCATAGAACTTCCACCCTTGTAAGCTTTATATTAAATCTTTGAGCCTTAAAGGTTATGAAAATGTGAGAAACACACGTAACAACAAGGGCCTTAGATTGAATTCCATTTAGCACCACATCAACCTACATCAAACCTTTAGCTTAATGCTTTTGGGTGGTCTTATTAGCATTAAGGAGTTGAAGTAATAGCATTTGTGCTCCCCCCTCTTTCTAAGACTCCTCAAGTTGGGTAGCCATCGCATTGAGACAATATGGACCATATGATCACAAAAATAATCATAATTCTTGGGTTTTACATCTCTTACCTTGTCTTTTCCATTAGGAGGTTTCCTTTCCCTTACCTTTTCTAGGACCGACCCTTTTATCCTAGCTTGGATCTTGACAAATGTTTGGTGTAGTCGATTAACGTATTAACTACAACTATAGTAGTGACAATATCTTATAAACCTATATGCCTTAACTCAATCTTGGCCCCAAAGTTATCCATCCATCAAGAATAAGAAAAAAGTGTCATTGTTAGACAAAATCTCATAAACAATATTACAAATGCAATAATATCTACAAACAAATAATTAAATTCTTTTTAAGTTTGAATTAGTCTTTTTTTAGTTCAAAAAATAAATACTTATTTTTGTGTGTGATTAGGATTGTGATTTAAATTTTTGATCTATGTTAAATTATCATGATCGTATTTGTAAGTACCCTCTTATATGTTAAAATTAAAAAGTTAAAAAAAAACTAATAAATAAGAGAAAGTTTATGAAAAAATTCTCAAAATATGTAACTCAACGATTCCAAAAAGTCCTCTTATTTTTATATGATATAGTATTCCATTTGTTGTAATTTTAACTCTTAAAAAACATATATTTTTTACTTTATAAAAAAACATATATACACTATATTTTTTAATTTATATTAAACATATTTTTTATGTTAATAGAGAATATATATGCACTACATGAAGGAATAAAAATTGAAACTATATCTATGAAGAAGATTATGTTATACAATTAAAAAAAATTAATACTCATTTTTTTTGCCTTGTGGCAAGATATTATATCTTTCATGTGCTTCATACCTATTTTATTGTTTCTCGTTACTTCTTACTCCATTGATTTCCAATTTTATTTATTTTTCTCGTATATTCTTCATCAGTGTTTATAAATGACTAATTTGTCATAGTTCTATTGGTTATAGGTTGAAAAGAGGGCTTTATAAAAATATTTTTTCACAAATGAGTACTTAATTCACTTAATTTTAATTTGTGCACTAAAAGTCATTTTTTAAAAAAATTGAATCATTGATCATGTCTTAGGTATATTTTTTCTTTTTTCCTATCTTTCTTTCTCTTATAAAAGAAAAAAGTTATTTGAAAATAATAAAGAAGAATGGCTCTTGTGTATTTAAGGAAAAAAAAACAATTCTCGAGCTTTAAAGAAATTAGACTATATATAGTCTTTTTGGAATTTTATTATAATATGAAAGGTAATTTCATCATTGTTTGAGCATATTTGAAATTCACCCGGGGCTCACAAAGTTATGTTCACTATGTAACCCATTCTTTTCGCCCTTTTTCATCCTCGAACTTGGGACCTAGCCTTTAAATACTTTAGGTTCTTAGAAGTTGGTCCAGACCCATTCCTTTCGCCTTTCTCCTATTATGCGTTTTTTTCTATTTTTTATCATTTTTTACCCTTCTCCTCATCTATAAATACCACAATCTCCTCCACACCAAAAACACACTTCAAATATATTTTCTTAGATTTTTCTTTCTTTAGTTTTTTTTGTTTTTAGTTTTAAAGTTCTTCTCTTTTTTAGAAGAACTAGTTATATTTTTGTAAATTTTTACATTTTTAATTCAATAAATGAAAATGCAAATCCGTTTGGAGGTTTTCCAGCAACAGAATTAGTATCAAAGTATTGTAAGTTTTTATAATTATTTTTTATGTTTTATTCTTATATGTTATATTTAATTTCTCTGTGATTAAATTTAACATTACTAGTTGTTTTTAAACATGATATAATAATAACGTTGTTATGCTTGCGAAATATTAAATAGGTAAAAATCTCTATAAAATGAATTGATTTTGTTTTTATTCAAGATTTTATATTAAGAATGTTATAAAGAAATATATTAATTTAGTACTCCATCAAAGGTGGTATTCAATAAAATAAAAAAGAGAAAATCAATAAATAGCAATTGATATCTTTAATAACCTAAATAATATGAGCAAGCATAATTAACTTAGTTATTATATCCATAAATACTCCACTATTATAAATGATAAAATTTTGCATAAATGTTTATTGAATACATATCTATGATATTATTATTAGATTATGAAAACACAAAACCCAAAATATTGTGACAAGTAAATAATCTATATGACATATAAATGCACAAGAAAAACCCAAACAAGCAAAGTATAGAGAAAAGAGAAGAAACATTTATGTGCACAAGCTTGTAACACACCACAGTTTTCTCCAAAATGATATCTAAAGCACAAGACAAGGAAAAGAAGGCAAAAGATGAATTTTGAACAAAAGGAGGCAAATAGAGAACTAACACTCAACATACTAGGTACAAGAAAGAATGGCCTAGTAAAACAAAGGAGATGCAGTCTGTATGACATGGCATATAAATGACAACACAGCAAGAAGAAAAATCCTAATACTTTGACACAATATGATGAGAACATATGACGTGATGCTCTTACAAAAAGCCAAGAAAACACATATAAAGAGCATGTCAAAGCAAGTAGTAGAGGAGAATCCTAGAAAAGGATTAAATAAGCAAGCATAATAACAAATAAGACAATTAATATACCATGCAAGACAAAGAAACAGTGAGAAAGATATATGAATAAATAAGAAAATAAGAAACACATAAACAACAAAAATTCATGGGGATAAACAACCTCACAAAACCACAACAACCCACTCCACTAGAGACAAAGGACATAAACATACAATATGTGTGTATATGTAGATAAAGCTCTAGGATTGAGCACCCAAGAACATAAGCCTAAACAGGGGTGACCCACTCTAATACCAACTAAGAATTCCATATGTAGGAAATTGCACAGAGGTCAATTATTCTTCTTACCCAAATAGGCAATCAAAAACTAGATGAGGGATGAAAAGGCCAACTCATGGAATCTTTTCATGAGCTTTATTTCAAATTGACCAAGCAAGCCCCACAAATTTGAATTAAATAAATAACATAGCAAAAGCATGAAAAAACATGCTCAATTCAACACAAAATAAAACCAACCAAGAGTAAAAAAGAACAAAATGTGGTAAACACACTAGTGACAGTGTGCCTTATAGGCTTCTATCCATACTAGCTACAATCATATGCATGACAAACATCATACAACATGAGAGACAAGAAAACCAATCTATGGTAAACACACTAGTGATAGTGTGCCTCATAAGCTTTTATCCAAGCTAATAACATTCATACAAGGCAAACGTACTAAAAAAGGTATAAATGATTTTCAATCACTTTAATACCTTATTGTGGGAACATATTTGATAAAAGATGAGTATACTCTCACAACATGAAATCATACAAAACATAGCAAACCTATTAAAGAGTCCAACACCTGGTATACAATCAGGGTAAGGAGATATTGACTCTTTAGAGACACATCAAACTCGCATAAAGGCAAAAAGTAAAAGCAATATAAATTAACTAAGAAGCATGAAAATCAAATTAATACAACAAAATCAATAAACAAAAAGTTATAAGTATGCTACATAGAAGCGAAAGAAAGAATGTGACAATAAATAACAAATCAGCTTTCTAATAATAGGCTAAATCTAATATGTTGGTACATACATAATAGAAACTCATATTATACTAACATAATAGGTTAAGGAGATACTACTCCTTAAGGACTCATCTCAAGCTCGCAACAATAGTAAGTATAAAACTTAACAAAAACCAATGAAACAAATAAACAATAATCACAAACAACTAGTATATTAAGTAGCAGATATATTATTGTATTAAAAAAACAAGCAATCTATAATAAATGATTTCAAATCAAAATGAAAACCTCACTATATAGGAACATACACAATTTAAACTTAGATTGTAATAGCCAAACAATAAAGCATGCTTTACACTAGAAATAACAAGTTAAACCCATATAGAATCCTTGCCTATGTGGTAACATTCTTGGGTTACTTTTGAAAACCACTCTATAGTAAACAAATCCACTAAGCAATAAAATAGATACAATTCTAACATAAATAAAACATCAATTCCTCTATCAGTCAGAACATCTATACGAACTGCCTATTATTTCCCTTACTTGTTGCCTCCATAATTGATGAATCTATGAAAGTAGAGTCATTAATAAATTTTTTTACTTAATATTTACCTATTTTATTCAATAAATAGTATTTTTAGGGATAAAAATATTAAAGTATAATTTTTTTTAATGAAAAGGGATGAAAATATAATCTCTAGAATTTTTTGGAATTTTTATGAATTTTTAAAACATTACCAATCAATAGTTGCCATGTGGTGCCACGCAAGTAAATGAGTTGATTGGGAAAGCCGCAAACACGCCACGCCAACAGAGACAACCAATCGTAGATAGCCGTATGTGAGGAGTGACGTAGTGCCTCACCACGTGTTAGTATGGCGTTCATCTCGACCTCATCCCGCTTGGTCAATGCACTTGCCATATGTCGTGACTTGATTCATCTAGTCATTCGACCAGTGCACCACACCATCTATTTCAACAAATCACATTGCACCAACTGGCGTGGACTCTACAATCGTTGACCAGGATGCGTCAATCTCTGATTTTCCCACTAAATCTCGCATTTCACATGTTTAATTATGATTGACTAGCACTGTTAATTATTTTTGTTTTGATCTCAACCCTTGATCTAAAGTTGATCCAACGGTCCAGATTCTACCTAAGCTATATTTAACCCCTTAATCAACTTATAAACCCTAACAAGCCATCATTAGCATAATTTTCATTCTTTCTTTATCAATTTTTATGTCTTCCTATATGAAAAATATGAGTTTTATGAATAAAATTATATGTAGTTAATTTATTAATATGGGGATCTTATGAACCCAATTTTCACCATGTGATAATCTAATATTTTACCCTAATTATAAATTCAATTTAATTATATTATTTAATCTGATTTTTATGCTATTAATTGTTTGGCCAACAATTTATCTATAGAGGCAATTAATAGATATGAGAAAATTATTTAATTGTTTATCTTGATTAAATAACATGCATAGTTTATAAGAAGAGATGTATGATTCTTATGTATATGATCCATAATTGATGAATTTAATGAGTAGTATGCAATTTAATTGACATGAAAGTGTGATTAAATAAATTACTATATGGTGTGTAGTTTACTTGAAAGAGAAATACATGTTAATTTAGATTCAATTGATCATGTAATTAATTGATAATTATATTGAGGGGATTTTAGTGATTCACTTGTTTAGAAAATTGGGGAATTAAGTATTCCTAAATGTTTTCTTATATATCTTCTTAGTTATCAATCTGATTAAATTAATTATTGTTATTTACTTTTAGTTATTTTAATTTTGCTTCTTTAAAATATAAAAAACACAAAAAAAATTGATTTTTATTTTTTTGTTTTAAAAATTAGTTTCTAATAAAATAATCTCTATGAGAACTATTTTTTTCTTATTATTATATTACTTGTTGTGATACGTATTCTTGCATATTCATTACAAATATTTCATGTGTGGTGATTAAGTTTTTGGCACCGTTATCGAGGATTATAAATATTATAAATTAATTTTTTATTTTTTATTTAATTTATTTTTCTTTACTTTAATTTTAATTTTAATTTACTTATCTTTTTTACTAAATTATTTATTTATTTATTTTAATTAATTTCTTTTATTTATTTTCATTATTTGTTTGTTTTAATTTTTAATTTTTATTTAGTTTTTATTTAGACATCTCCTTTAATACTGTAGAAACATAGTTGAGTTTATTGCATGAGCAGGGTTTGTGAGGGAGAAATATTGTTATTAGATCTCAAAATTGAGCATACTTTTAGGTTAATAAGGAAACAACAAGTTGTCACCCAAGAGAAAGAAATGGCTAATTCATTAGAAATAAACAATAATAAGCTAAACTTAACATTCGTATACTTTTGATGGATGATAGAGATAGAACTATGAATAAATATGCAAGACCTACGTTGGAAGGGCTGAATCTAAGTATTACAAGGCCAAACATTCAAGAAAATAAATTTGAACTAAAGCCAATGATGTTTCAAATGTTATTTTAATATTTGGTTGAACTTTTTTCCACCAAATTCCTTTACAACTTGGAATGATTTGGTAAAGAAATTCTTGATGAAATACTTCCCACCAACAAAGAATGTCAAGCTTAGGAATGACGTTACCTTCTACCAACAATATGAAGGAGAATCTTTATATAAAGGATGGAAAAAATTCAAGGAATTACTAAGGAAGTGTCCTAACCATGGTATCCCTCATTAGATACAAAATGGAGACTTTCTACAATGGTCTCAATGCTCAAACAAGAACTATTGTTGATGCACATGCTAATGGAGCTTCGCTAGCCAAATCTTAGATGAAGCTTATGATTTACTTGAAAAAATGGCTAGTAATAATTATCAATGACCAAATGACAACCACAAAAAGAGTAGCTAGAATGCATGAGGTAAATAATATCACAGCGCTTACAACTCAAGTGTCATCTTTGGTAAATATTTTGAAGCTTCAAAACTTGCAAGTAAGTATAAACTAGGTCTAAGATTCAAGGGTGTCATCTGTGTTTTATGGAGGATCTCATTTGTTTGATAATTGTCCAAATAATCCTGAATCAGTATTCTATATGGGTAATGTGAACCAAAATAATAATCCATACTCAAACACATATAACCTAAGAAGGAGACAACATCCAAATTTCTCTTAGAATACAATGAAGGTGGTAATCAATTCAACTGTCAATCATTTCCACCACCTGGTTTCCAACAACCATAATAATAACAATCCCAAAAGAATAAGTCACCTACTGAGGACAATACAAATGCTTTAATGTAATTGATGAAAGACTTAATCCAACCAGTAAATAAAAAAGTGTCCACTCAAGAGGCTTCAATTCAGAATTTAGAAAACCAAATGGGGAAACTTTCCCATACCATAAGTCAAAGGCCTCAAGGTAACCTTCCAAGTGACACAATTGTAAACCCAAGAAAAGAAAGTAAGGACCATTGCAAGGCCATAGACTTAAGGAGTGTTAAAGCTCTAGAGGAGGAACATAAGACCTAAAAAGATAAGGAGGAATAGGAAACTAACAAGGATGATAAAGAACTAGTTGATAAAGAGAGCACTGAAAAGAAAATAATTCAACCAAAGAAAAATAACCTTTACAAACCCACTATAACCTTGACTGGAGGTTGTATTTCCATTCTTACTAGAAAATTACCCCAAAAATTGAAAGATCCAGGTAGTTTTGACATTCTTTGTACAATTGGGAACATATACTTTGAGAAAGCATTATGTGATTTGGATTCCAGCATTAACCTCATGCCATTATTAGTCTTCTAGAGATTGGGGATTGGTAAGCCAAACTCACTTCAATAACATTACAAATGGTAGATATATCAATTTAGAGACCACGGGATGTGGTAAAAGATGTGCTAGTAAAAGTAGACAAATTCATCTTTTCAATAGACTTCATTGTGCTAGATATAGAGAAGGACCATGACATTCCTATCCTACTTGATCGCCCATTCTTAGCAATCAAAAGAGCACTGATTGATGTACAAAAAGGTGAATTACAATAAGAGTGTAGGATAAACAAGTAATGTTTAAAGTTTTAAAAGCATCTGAACCCTTTGATATTGATAATGGTAATGAATGCTTAAGGATAAATGTTACTAATTATGGGGACAACTTAAAAGAATCTATTAAGTCGTCCAAAATTAAGACTTTAGCATATGGTGCTATAAACAAGGACACAAACTCCCCAAAAAACAACTTAACCTACTTTAACTTTGAAAGTATGGAATCAAAGGTTGATATTGTAGATTGTGTGAACTTTTTGGAGGATGCACCTCTCATGTGTGTATCAAAGGAGATTATGAAAATTTTTGAGATAAGATCTAAGCTCTAACCATCAATTGAAAGGCCAACAAGTTTAGACCTCACACTTTTACCATCCCATCACCAATTAAGTTGACAAGTGAAAGAGTTCAATAGAGAGGTGAAAAAGATGTTGGAAATACATAAATTGGATGAGTCACGATGGAGTGCTTATAAGAATGCCAAAAGTTCAAAAAGAAACAAAAATATGGCATGATTAGAGAATTGAGCATTGTGTTTGTGAACCAAAATATAAAGTATTATTGAACAAATAAAGACTCAAATTGTTTCTAAGCAAACTCAAAAGTAAACAGACACAAAGGGATGTACCTAAGGAGTTGATATGATCGTCTAGTCAAGGACGTTAAATGTGACATTGGTTGAGAGGCAACCTAACATTATTTCACATATATTTTCATTGTTTTTGTTTTGTAGGTGAATAAATGTGGAGAGTAATGTCACAAAAAAATTGAGCATTTCAACGAAAGATGTGGTATGCCAAGGCTAAAGGAGTTTTTTTCCTTTTACTTTTTCATAATTATATGTGCACGTTGGGGAAAATATTGGGGGAGGGAACGTCATTCTCTACTTTAGTATTTAGTATGCATTTTCAATTTTTAGGAATTCTTTTTAGAATATTTTTAATCATGATTTGGGTAGAAATTGAAAAATATATGAAAATTAAATGCATGCATGCTTGATATGAAACACATGAACTCAATGATAAAAATTGGTTTTCATGACTAGGATAAGGAATGTAACATATTTTCTAATATACTTACATTAATTATATGATATGCTTGCTAATTTTTATTGGATTGATTCAACTTTTTATGCACATGTTCATGGTTTATTTTGGTGTGCTTATTGAGAGAAAATTTGTAGTGAGTTATGCGAGTTAATGAGATCTACCAGGTTTTAAAATCTAGTTGATCATCCCTTGAGGCAAAATCCTAAATAGTATTTAGCAAAAGAGATTATTTAGGATTTTTTTATCGATTAAGCCCTTCAAACTAACCATTGTTAATATCTTTAGTCCCCCATTTGAGCCTAATAAAAAAAACATTTCATATACTTAAACCATATTTTATACATAATCAATAAGCATTACATTTACCCTTGCACCTTTAGCTTGTATAAAAAAGAAAAAAAATGCAATTATGTGTTATGCTATAAAGTGAGGTGAAATGTAATGCACCCTAAAAAAAGAGAAACACAAAAAGTAAAACTCACAACACAATTATCCCTCTAAAAAAATTGAAAATAAGTTTGGAGGTGTTGTGAAGTTAATAAAATAATATATGGAATAAAATAATATGAAAATATGATAAGAAAATGTGCACTAAAATATCAAGTAAAAGCTCAATTGTAGTTAAAAAGTGTATGATATATAAAACAAAGCTAAGGTGTGGAAAGAGCCTAAATGTCTTCATTTATCAACCCCTACCTAAGCCTTACATTACAAGCATGTAAAGTCTTTATTGATCTTTAGCTAAGTGCATATTTATATTAGTGGAAAGGGATGTGAAAATAGACTTATGAGACTTGTTCTAAGATTGAATTGATTAGCATGCTCATATAAGCTGATTTCATGAGTGCATTAGATGATATCATGTGCAGCATACACACACACACAAATCAATTTGTCAAAAATCTTGCATATCCTTGTATTGATAGAACGTTGATTGATGAATGTGTAAACCTCATTGTCATAAAATTGTATGATTTTTGAGGGGGATAGTTTTCACGAAATATGCATGTATTAATAGGTATATATATTTATGAATATACTACCCATGTCATTTTATTTTATTAGACTTGGCTTTACTTGAGTACAACTAAAGAGTTAAGTTTGGGGGTGTGATAACTCTATGAAAGTAGAGTCATTAATGCACTTTTTTATTTTCATATTTTCTTATTTTATTCAATAAATAGTATTTTTAGGGTTAGAAATATTTAAAAAATAATATTTTAGTGAAAAGGGATGAAAATATAATTTTTGAAATTTTTTCGGATTTTTAAAACAAGACCAATCAGGAGCTACCACGTGGTGTCACACAAGTAGAAGAGTTGGTTGGGCAAGCCACACAGATGCCATGTTAATAGAGACAACCAATCACAGATATCTGCTTGTGAGGAGTGATATAATGCCTCACCACATGTCAACACAATGTTCATCTCGACCTCATCCCGCTTAGTCAACACACTAGCCACGCATCATGATCTAATTCATCCAATCGTTCCACCAGCGCGCCACGCCATCTATTTCCATTAATCACGTTGATTCAACTAGTGTTAACTCAATAATCATTGACCCAGACCAATCCCCCTACCATGCGTCGATCTCTTATTTGTCCACTGAATCTCGCATGCCACTTGTTTGATTCTGATTGGTTGGCACTGCTAATTCTGCTTGTTTTATCTCATCATTTGATCTAAAGCTAATCCAACGGTCCAGATTTCACATGAGCTATATTTGATCCCCTAATCAACCCATAAACCCTAATAAGTTGTCATTAGCATAATTTTTTATCAATATTTGGAGCTAAGAATAGAGAAAAATATAGAAAAATTCAAAAGGAGATATAATTTTGGTAGAAATTCAAGAGGAGATTAGTACTACAATTCAAGATATTAATTGTATTTCTTCTTCTACTCCTTTCTTTATCAATTTTTATGTTTTCCTTTATGAAAAATATGAGTTTTATGAATAAAATTATATGTAATTAATTTATTAATATAGGGATCTTAAGAACCCAATTTTCACCATGTGATGATCTAATATTTTACCACAATTATGAATTCAATTTAATTTTATTATTTAATTTGATTTTTATGCTATTAATTATTTGGCCAATAATTTATCTATAGAGGTAATTAAATAGATTTGAGAGAATTATTTAATTGTTTATCTTGATTAAATAACATGCATAGTTTAGAAGAAGAGATAGATGATTCTTATGTATATGATATATAATTGATGAACTTAATGAGTAATATGAAATTTAATTGACATGAAAGTATGATTAAATTAATTATTATATGGTGTGTAGTATACTTAAAAGATGAATGTATACTAAGTTAGATTCAATTAATCATGTAATTAATTGATAATTATATTGGTGGGATTTTAGTAATTCGCTTGTTTAGAAAATTGGGAGATTAAGTATTTCTAGATGTTTTCTCATGTGTGTAAATATTCTTGCATACAAAATATACCTAACTATATGCATATGTGTATTACTGATCATCAATAACCAACTTTATACAGAGGAAGACAGATACACTAAGTAAAATAAATATACTCCATTTTTTGCACACAGAAAGCCAATAATGACACAAAGGACTAAGGACTTACAACAAGAAATGCCAAACTATGGTAAGGTTCTTCTTCCTTTTGGCATTATTGGGGTTTTTTGTTTTTTTAATAATTTTTTGTAGCGTTTAATGTGCTTAACAATAATTTTAATTCTATATTGCTTAGGAATGTTGAAGAATAAGGCAGAGATCATTTGTTGTTGTTGACTTGTGTGGTCCCTTTAACCTCTTTAAATTATTAGTATACTTTTATATGGATATGATTGTTGGTACACACTTGATAGAATTTTAACCTAAACAAGGGTATAAATGGGTGAAATGTAAAAGTGGTCTAAACAAGGGTGTGACTTCTACATTTAACTATTTTTTCAAATACTAGGGTGGTTACATCAACATTTTAATATAAATGTGCATTATAGTGGGAAGTTTATAGTAAAAAAATGATGTTCAACCTTACATAGGAAGCAAAGTTGTATTATGACTCTAGTAATTAGGATCATTTGGTAATAAGGGTTTGATATTAATTTAAAATGATGAAATAACTAAATAATTATGTTATTTCTTGCTTATAAATCGTTTAAGAGTGATAAATATATTTGTTGAGAAAATTGTTATTAAGGTAGAAATTGAAGAAACAAATTGTGTGGACAATGCAGTGTTGGATGGAAATCAATCTTATGATGTTTTTAGTTTTGGTTTAGTGGAAGATAATATTGTAAAAGGTATGCAAGAGAAGGTAAATGATGGTGTTAGTGAGAACGGAGATAGTGAAACTAATATTAGTGAATCTGAGACTATTGAAGTTGATATCGATCATTTAGAATTAGATTGTAGGGATGAGAACTTGAATGACTATAAAATATTGCATATAACAGATACATTGTTGGAAACTGTTAAGCTAAAAAATAAGAATGCATTTTTCAAGCATACGTGCATTGAGAAGAACAATAAAGTTGCATGAGATTAAACATGAGAGATGAATGAAGAGGTTTAAAAATGACTTGGATAAATTTCAAATAAAGTGTATAAACCCTAGTTATATATGGACAATGAATACAAGAAGACACAAGGATTGTTCTATCTTTTACAAAGGAAAGCAAGTTACAAGTACATTTATAGTAGGAAAAAACTTGTAATTCTTCAAAAACAATCCTAGTTTGAGAGAGGATAGGGTAGTTAATAAAGTTTAACAATATTTACATGTTTATGTAAGTAAAATCCTAGCTAGGAGGGCAATTAATGTAGGTAAGATTTTAATTCATAGAGCAAGATAATCACATTACTCTTGGCTCAATTCTAATGTAGTTGTACTGATGAGGAGAGACCCAAATACAATAGCTGAACTATGTAACATGAGGGTCAATGATAAGAAAGTGTTTGATTGCTTTTATATATGCTTTGATGCTACAAATGAGGGAAGGATGTAGAATTTTTTTTGGGATTAATGGTGCATTCTTTAGTGGTCCCTATAAAAAAATATAGAATGTTAGTATGGATGCCAACAATGGCATTTATCTCCTTGCATATGCATTTGTTGAGGTGAAAAACAAGGAAATATAGCATTGGTTTATGAAATTATTGGAAAATGACTTAGAGCTTGAATTAGGGGATGGGATAACCATGATATCCTATGAGCATATTGGTATCATAGAGGGCTTTAAAGAAGTCTCCCCTATGGCATAACATAGACTATGTGCTTGACACATTTGGTAAAACTTTGAAAAGCTTTTGAAGGCAAAGAATGTAGGTAAGATTTAATTCATTGAGCAAGATAAGCACATTATTCTTGGCTCAATTCTAATGTAGTTAAACTATGTAACAAGAGGGTCAATGATAAGGAAGTGTTTGATTGCTTTTATATATGATTTGGTGCTATAAATGAATGATTTATAAAAGGATGTAAAAACATTATTGGGGTTGATGATGCATTCCTTAGTTATCCCTATCAAAATCAAATATTGAATGTTGTTGGTGTGGATGTAACAATGGAATTTATCCCCTAACATATGCATTTGTTAAGGTGAAAAACAAGGAAACATAGCATTGATTTAGGGAATTATTAGAAAATGACTTAGAACTTAGATTAGGGGATGGGATAACCATGATATCATATGAGCATATTGGTGACATAAAGGCTTTTAAAGAAGTTACCCATATGGCATAACGTAGACTATGTGCTTGACATATTTTATAAAACTTTGAAAAGCATGTGAAGGTATAAGATAAAATTCTTAGTCTAAGTGCTTATTTTTAATCAAAATTAAAGTCAACTACAAAAGGTAAATATGACAGAAAAATGACATAATTGAGTAAGGAAAGTGAAAAGGCTTACATTTGGCTATCAAAGAAGGATGCAAATTTGTGGTGCAAAGCATTCTTCAGGTAATTTTCTATTACTGAATTGTCATATATTTTGATTCATATTTTTACAAATTTTTATTTATATTTAACATTTATAATTTCTTATTTTGCATAATTGATTTTGTTTGTGAAAAATAATCGAATAATGAATGTGAATGTTTCAATAGTAGAATATAAAAAAGGCAAGAAGCAACCTGTTTTAACATTATTGGAGGATGTAAGGAAATACATTAGAGATTAATAGAATAGAAAAATAAAAGGTGCAAAGATGGCATAATTTGATTGGAAGTAGGATGATAGATGTGTTTAATGAAAGTGTTGACAAATCAAGATGTTGTAGTGCAACTCATCATGGAGAAAATTTGTTTGAAGTTACATTTATGAGTAATACTAGTAGGTCGTTATTGATCTAAACAATCGTACATGCAATTGTAGGAGTAAAAAATTGATAAGAATATCTTGTGAGCATATAGTTAGATGAATTCTTTATCAAAATGAGGATCCAATGGATTATGTATATCCCTTGTAAAAAAATAAGGCTTATAAACTAAAATATATATATATACCTATTTTCAACCCAATTCCCAATAAGAAATATTGGTATGATGTAAATGACAACACTGTTTAAGAACCTACTCGAAAAATGAAACGTGGGTGGCCTAGGAACACTAAAGTAAACTCAACTACATCTGATTTTTGTTTAAAGAAAAAAATTTCAAAACCATATGAAATTATAGATGGGAAAAGTAAACTTGATATACTAAAAATAAATGGAATCGACATGAATTATAAGATTTGTGGTTAACTTGGTCAAAATCATAAAACATGTCTTAAAAGATAGTCAAAAGAATCAACAGAAATTGAAACTTGCTCTATAAATCAAGTAAAACTAATTTTGTTTAATTAAATGTGTTAACAAGTTTTATGAAATATACAAGTGTAAACAAGTAGTTTTATGATTTTCATTGTTTTATAGGTTCAAAATGACCTTGGTGAAAATGAATGTGAAACATAAGGAACACAAAGGAATAGGGTAATATTTTTTAGTTTCATTGTTTTGTTGAAATGCATATATCAGTTTCATTGATTTTTCACTTTAATTGATTTTGATAAATGTAAACTCCAACACAACACTTGCATGAACTTGATATTGATATGTATATTTATCATAATGAAGGATATGAAAACCAACAATCTTAGGTAAATCACTTAGTCTATGCGTATTGGTATCAATTATTATAATATATATTATTACCAAAAACAAATTTAATGTATAACTTAATTGTTTGAATTTTTTTAGGTGCAATGTATTGAAGAAGTTATATTGAAGGAAATTGAGGAATTAAGTTCATATTTATTTTGGTGTAAAGCTAAGGCAATTGTGTTCATGTATAACTGTTTGAGAAAATGAATGTTTTATAAAAAACCAATTTAGTGAAGCCTTGTCTCACATTGTTTTTTTACATTACTTAAAAGATGTATAAATAGTGAGTAGTTGGCTATTGGGATTGGGCCCCAAGGGGTACCCACTTTTGTGAAAGGGGAGAGGACCTAGGCAAATGTGATACCACATGCGCGTGCACCGTCGCCGTCCGACCCACCGACCGAGCTGAGTCTATGTGCGTAAGATGGCATTTTATTTTTTGAATTTTTTTTTACAAAAACTTTTCCACTCAGAAAATGGTTGTTATATATATTCTCTCAGAAAACAACCATTATTTTCTTTTACTCAGAATATAACCGTTAAATGGTTGTTACTCGTCTTTACTCAGAAAAATGATCGTTACTCGTCTTAACTCAGAAAATGGCCCCAGACATTATCGTTATTATCATAATGGCTACATGGTTTCTGAAACCTATAAATAGAGGGCATCAACTCTCAGTTTCAATACAACAATCTACAAACTCATCTCACTATGAAAAAAATTCTCTCAATAATTCTAAGTTACTTTTCAGTTTTTCGAGTAACAAATTTTTCAGGTGTAGCATTCTGGTCTTCAACAGTGCAGTGAAGTTCTGAGACAGAGAAAAAGATTCTGAGCTATTTTATCTTGGGGACGACGGGGCTGTGTTTACTTGCATAAATTTGGGCAGAGCTGCGAAACATCTTAAATAGAGCGACCTAGTCCGCGACTCAACCCAAACAGTTTATTTCAAGTTATCGGTAATATTGTTCCAACACTATTTTAACAAACTTATTTCAACAATTTTAAGAAGTATTCTATCTACAATGACTATTGAAATGCTAATTGCTAATCTAAACAAACCATTCCGTTTTGAGGGACTACACTTTAAAAGATGAAGACAAAAAATGTTATTTTTCTTAACCATGAAAAAAGTCATTTCTGCTCTTACTACTAAAAAACCAATACAGGCTAATCCTCCTACTGAAGCTGCAACTAAGGATTTAGACACCTAAATGCAAAATGATTTTCTGTGCAAAAATTATATTCTTAATGGTTTAGCTGATGACTTGTATGATTATTATAACTCTGATAAGTCTGCTAAAGAAATTTGGGAAGCACTTCAAAAGACGTACGACACTGAGGAAGTTGGAACTAAGAAGTATGTTGTCAGTAGATACATGAAGTTTCAAATGATTGATGGAAAATCATTGGAAGCTCAATCACACGAACTATAGAAGATAACACACGAAATAACTTCTGAAGGTATGACTTTAGATAAATAATTTCAAGTAGCTGTTATTATAAATAAATTACCTCCTGCTTGGAAAGATTTTAAGAATACACTTAGGAATAAAACTAAGGAATTTTCTTTAGAAAGTCTTATAACCCGTTTAAGAATAGAAGAAGAAGCCCGAAAACAAGACCAAAGAGATGAAGTACTCATAGTCTCAAATAACAGTACCAATAAGAAACCCTCATCTACAATTCTGAAACCTAAAGGTAAAAATATGAAAACTCAGAATCGTAATAATAACCAAAACCATAACCACCAAAATAGAAATAAAAACTATCCTCCCTAGAATGGACCTCAACCCCCTTAAGGAATAACACATTCATGTGTTATAGTTGTAACAAACCTGGCCAATTGGCTAGAAACTATCAGAACAGGAATCGTCCTGCCTTATAGGCAAACCTTACGAAAGATCAACTTATTGCTATGATATCTGAAGTCAATTTTGTTGGTGGATCCAAGGGGTGGTGGGTGGACACTGGTGCTTCTCTCCATGTCTGCTATGATTGAGGCATGTTCAAGTACTATTCTGCTTCTGAGGATAAGAAAGTGCTACTGGATGACTCCCACTCCACTAAAGTTGCTGGTACTGGTGAGGTGGTATTGAAGTTTACCTCTGGAAAGACTATCATCTTGACGGATGTCCTACATACTCCAGAGATGAGAAAGAACTTAGTTTCAGGCTATCTTCTTAACAAAGCTGAGTTTACTCAAACTATAGGGGTTGATTTATATATTATAACTAAAAATAATATATTTGTTGGGAAAGGGTATGCCACTGATGGCATGTTTAAATTAAATATTGAAATCAATAAAACCTCTTCTTCTGATTATAAGTTGAGTTCTTTTAATATTTGGCATACTAGACTTTGTCATGTTAATAAACGCATAATCAAGAACATGAGTACTTTAGAACTAATTCCTAAACTATCTTTGAATGATTTTGAAAAGTGTGATTTTTGTAGTCAAGCTAAAATAACCAAAACTTCACATAAATCAGTAGTTAGAGAATTTGAACCTTTAGAATTAATTCATTCTGATATATGTGAACTTGATGGAAATTTAACAAGAAATGGAAAACACTATTTTATAACTTTTATAGATGATTGTTCAGATTACATTTATGTATATTTAATGAAAATTAAAAGTGAAGCGTTTGACATGTTTAAAATATTTATGACTGAGAATGAGAATCAACTTAACAGACAAATAAAAAAGGTTTCGAAGTGATAGAGGCATTGAATATGATTCTAATATCTTCAATGATTTTTATAAAACTCATGAAATCATTCATGAAAACACTGCACCTTATTCTCCTAAAATGAATGGCAAAGTTGAAAGAAAAAAATAGAACTTTTACTGAATCAGTTGCTGTAATTTTATTAAACTATGGTGTTGCTTCCCATTGGTGGGGAGAAATTTTATTAACTATTTGTTATGTGCTAAATAGAGTGCCTAAATCTATAAATAAAATTTCACCATATGAAAATTTGAAAAATAAGAAACCTAATTTTACTTATTTTAAAACTTGGGGTTGTTTAGCCTATGTTAGGATCCTTGATCCTAAAAAAAATAAACTTCCTACTAGAGCATATGAGTGTGCATTCATAGGATACGTTGTGAATAGTTAAGCTTATAAATTCTATGACTTAAATGATCATGTAGTTATAGAATCAAATGATTCTGACTTCTATGAACATAGGTTTCCCTTTAAATTTAAAAATAGTGGGAGCTCATCTTCTAGTAGTTTACCCATAAACAAAATAAGGAATTAAACATTGAAATTAGAAGAACTAAATGAGCTCGAACCCTTAAGGATTTTGGGTCTGATTTTTATGTTTATACCTTAGAAGAAGATCCCCAAACTCTTAAAGAAGCATTATCTTCTTTATATGCCAACTTATGGGAAGAAGCCATAAATGATGAAATGGATTCACTTGGGTATAATAAGACTTGGCATTTAGTTGACTTACCTCCTGGTTGTAAAACCATTGGATGTAAATGGATACTAAAAAAGAAATTAAAACCCGATGGTACTATTGAAAAGTACAAAGCTCGTCTTGTAGTTAAAAGGTATAGGCAAAGTGAAAATGTAGATTTCTTTGATACCTTTTCACCAGTCACACGAATAACTTCCATACGTGTACTTTTTTCTCTTGTTGATATCCATGATTTAGTAGTACATCAAATGGATGTTAAAACTACTTTCTTAAATGGTGATTTAGAAAAAGAAATTTATATGGATCAACCAGAAGGTTTTGTTATCCCAGGTCAAGAAAATAAAGTTTGTAAACTAGATTAATCTCTTTATGGTCTAAAACAAGCACCTAAGCAATGATATAAAAAATTTGATAATCTAGTTATCTCACATGGATTCAAAATAAATGAAAGTGACAAATGCATTTATTATAAATTAGAAGATAACATTTGAATTATATGTTTATATGTGGATGCCATGCTTATTTTTGGATCAAATATTCATGTTGTGAACAATGTGAAAACTTTGTTAAGTGCTAATTTTGATATGAAAGATCTCGGAGAAGCGAGTGTAATCCTTGGTATAAAGATAACTAAGTATGAAAAGGAAATTTCTCTATATCAATCTCACTACATTGAGAAGATCTTAAAGAAATATAATTACTTTAACTGCAAACCTGCATGTACTCCTTATGATCCTAGTGTAAAGTTGTTCAAGAACACTAGAGACGGTGTTAGACAAACTAAGTATGCGAGCATCATTGGTAGCTTACGTTATGCTACTGATTGCACTAGACTAGACATAGCTTATGTTGTGAGACTACTATGTAGGTTTACTAGTAGACCTAGTGTAGAGCATTGGAATGCTATTGAAAGGGTTATGAGATACCTTAAGAGAACTATGTACCTTGGGTTACATTATAAGAAGTTTCCCGTTGTTGTAGAATGATACAACGATGCAGATTGGAACACTTTATCAGAAGACTCCAAAGTAACTAGTGGCTATATATTTAACATAATTGGTGGAGCTGTTTCTTGGAAGTCTAAGAAACAGAAAATATTGGCTCAATCTATAATGGAGTCTGAAATGATAGCACTAGCCACTACTAGTGAAGAAGTAGGCTGGCTAAGAAGTCTATTAGCTAAGATCCCTTTTATGAGAAAGACCGATACCAGCTGTCTTGATCCACAACGATAGTACCGTGGCTATTGCAAAGATTCAGAATCGTTACTACAACGGAAAGAGACGACAGATACGTTGTAAGCATTGTACTATTAGAGAATTTCTCTCTATAGGAGCTGTAAGAGTTGATCATGTACGTTCTGATGATAATTTGGCAGATCCTTTGACGAAAGGATTACCGAGAGAGAAGGCTTTCAAAACCTCAAAAAGAATAGGACTAATGCCCTTAGAATGAAGAGTCACTCGTGATGGTAACCCAACTTATAAACTGGAGATCCTAAGAAATAAGTTCAAAGGGTAATAACAAGTCATAAAGTGATATGAGATGAATCATGCTATTTTCAAATCCCATTCTATATTGTTAGAAGCATGAAGTCCTGAAGCGATAGAAAAGGATGAGTTAATTGTTAAACTCTTAATGAGTTCTATACTCTATGTGGAATGGAGTACATAGCTACAGGAGTGCTCTTGATAGACTCACCTATGTGAATGTGGAAGTGTGGCCATTTCCTATGGAGGAATTTGTTTAGGCAAAATTTACTAGAGTGTTCACTATATTGGGATACATGTGTATGGCCGTAAAACACGAGTTTTTCGAACTACACCTTGGAAAGGTTGTGTATGTGATGATTGTTAGAGATATAGTTCAAAACTACGAGTTACTCTAGTATATTATAAAGAATCAACACTGTGCAAAGGTTCAAGTCAATAGACATCTTTTTACTTATGCACAATCTTATATTTTTAATTAATCTATTGCTTGATGAAAATTATTTTTATATATAATTCAAGTGGGCGACTGTTGGAGAAAATGAATGCTTTATAAAAAACAATTTAGTGAAGCCTTGTCCTACATTGTTTTTTTACATTACTTAAAAGATATATAAATAGTGAATAGTTGGCTATTAGGATTGGGCCCCAAGGGGTACCCACTTTTGTGGAAGGGAAGAGGACCAAGGCAAATGTGATACCATACTCACGCGCGTGTTGGCACCGTCGCTGTCCTTCCATCTGACTGGTCATGTCGTGCCGTGCCAAGTCCAAGTCCGAGTGCGTGTCAGTGTGTGTGAGGTGAGGTGGCATTTTATTTTTTGAAATTTTTTTTACAAAACTTTTCCACTCAGAAAATGGTTGTTATATATATATATATATATATATATATATATATATATATATATTTCTCTCAAAAAACAACCGTTATTTTCTTTTGCTCAAAATATAACCGTTAAATAGCAGTTACTCATATTTATTCAGAAAATGACTGTTACTCGTCTTAACTCAGAAAATGGTCATTACTCGTCTTTACTCAGAAAATGATTGTTACTCTTCATTACTTAGAATGGCTATTACACTTTCCATCCCCAGACATTGCCGTTATTGTCATAATGGCTACATGGTTTCTGAAACCTATAAATAGAGGGTCTTAGCTCTCAATTTCAATACAACAATTTGCAAACTCATCTTAATACGAAAAAAATTCTCTTAGTAATTCTAAGTTACTTTTCAGTTTTCTGAGCAACAAATTTTTCAGGTGTAGCATTCTAGTCTTCATTAGTGTAGTAAAGTTCTGAGATAGAGAAAAAGATTCTGGGCTGTTTTATCCTAGGGACGACGGGGCTGTGTTTGCTTGCACAAATTTGGGTAGAGCCGTAAAACGTCTTAAAGAGAGCGACCTAGTCCACGACTCAACCCAAGTAGTTCATTTTAAGTTATCGGTAATATTGTTCCAATATTGTTTTAACAAACTTATTTCAACAATAACTTATTTTAAATGTATAACAAATGTAATGTTTTTGAACTCTCTCTAATATAATTGTAAAGTATAATAATAAATGTTATGTTTTTTTAACACTTGATGTAATTGGCTAAAAGGCACTACAAAATGAACAAACAATTTTGAATTTAATGGAAAACTAAAAAGGGTGCAATATTATACATTTCATAAGGCTTACATTACACCAATTTTAGGCATTTAGTTTAAAAATGAACTTCAATTAGACATATTTAGTTTGAAAATGAACTTCAATTTGACACAATCACTTTTTTCAATTTTAAAACATTATGTTTTTCATTATTTTTGGATTTACACCAATTTTAAGCTTTCAGTTTAAAAATAAACTTTAGTTTGTCACATTCAGTTTTTTAAGCATTTTGTTTACACATAAAACTCTATCCATTTTCATTACATTAAATCATAACATATGATAAATTTTATTTTATGTACATTTTAAATATCAATTTTTTTATATTTTAAATATTTATCTTATAATGATTGAAAAATATTAATTTTTTGAATTTTTTAGAATTCTTCTAAAAATTTTATAAGTTTTTTTATGATTTTCATTTAACAAGTAAATGTACTCAAAAAAGTTCGTAGATCTACTTAACAAGAGGCTCCAAAAACAACATTGTTTGGACTCCTAGCCCAAAGTTATCCATCTATGAAGAAAAAGAAAACAAAGTCATTATAAGACAAAATGTCATAAAGAATATCACAAATGCAATAATACCTTTTAAGTTTGAATTAATCACTTATTTTAGTTCAAACAATAAATACCCATTTTGGTGTGTGATGTAAGATTATGGTTTAAATTTTTGTTCTATATGAAGTTATCAAGGCCATACATAATCTTACGTAAAAATTAAAAAGTTTAAAATAAAATCAAAAGAACAAACAAATACTTATATGCTAAATAATAGAAAATTTAAGAACAAATTATCAAAATATGTAGCTCAAGATTTCACAAATACCCTCTTACTTTTATATAACATAGTTATTCAATTGATTTTTTTATAAAAAAAATACTTTTTATTTCATAAAAAAGATTTTTTACTTTATGAAAATACATATGTACACCACATTTTTTAATGTGTTAAAATTATATTTTTACTTAATAAGAAAAAAAATGCACTATAAGGAGAATATAAAAATTGAAACTATATCTATGAAGACAATTATACTATACAATTAAACAAAATATTTAATCCTCATTTTTTATCTTCATGGTAAGAAGTTATCCCTTTCATGTACTTCATGCCTATTTTGTTTTTTCTGATTGCTTCTTACTCCGTCCATTTCTAGTTTTATTTATTTTGCTTTTATATTCTTTATCACAATTTATAATTGAATAATTTGCAATGGTTCTTTTGGTTATAGGTAAAAAAATGGCTTTTAAGTTTGTTTCTTTTTACAAAAGAACACTTGAATTCACTTAATTTTTGTTGGTGCAATAGAAACCACTTAATTTTTAAAAAGTTTAATCTATTGATCATGTTTTGGGTATATTTTTTTTATCTCTTTCTTTCTTAGATAGAGGGGACTTACAAAAGAAAAAGGTTATTGGAAAACATTAAAGAAGAATAGCTCAGCTTGTTAAAAAAAAAAGAATAACCCTATAAATATAAGGAAATTATACTATGATCAATTTTTTTGGAATTTTATTATAATAAGGAGGGTAATTTCACCATCATTCAAAAATAGTATAAAATTTATTTTTTGGAATTTTATTATAATATGAAGGGTAATTTCACCATATTTTTAAAAATATGGTCTGACACCTTAACATTTATTAAATCTTTATAAATACTCCTGGTTAATAATAGATATTGATTATTGTATGTATTTCAATAAATATCAAAATAATAAATATTTTTAAAAAATTAACAAAGATAATAATTGATATGATTTACAGATTTAGGAAAAAATTAATAATATAAGATTATTTTTGTGATTATTTTTAATTTAAATAAATTTTAATTTTTATATATTTCTTCACATATTTTTAATTATAATAAAAACAATAAATAAATAAATATATTTTACTTTACAATTTATTTTAATAATTTAGAAAAAATTGAAAAAACATGCTGATAAAAGAGTTAACGTTGTTATTAACTAGTATTATCTTTAATAATATGTCTAACTTAAGTGTCATTAGACACATTTTTTTGAACGTTAAAGACATTCATGAAGAAAATACAAACTTCAGGAACATTCTTGATATTTTTCCTTAAAAAGCTTTTTCACTGACGCTTAAAACATTGTCTGATATTAACGAGTGGTATTTATAAAAATTCAATAAATGTTAAAATTATTAAAGACTATTTTAAAAATTTTAAGAGTATTAGGGAAAAAATCGAAACCTCGTTGAAAATTTTCCACAAAGAAATCTAAGACACGTACTATCACTTTTAACTATTGGATTAATTTTTAAAAATCTCATGAAATTGACTACCTACCTTTTAGGTTTTTATATTTGTTTTTTTGTTTTTGAATTATTCTATTTCATGTATGTAAGTTAATGGCCCAATAAGCAATAACTAACTACATAAATCAGAAACGAACAATCAAACATTTTATTTTTACAAAAACCAAACTTAAATTATTTTAAATAATCACAATTTGAAAGCCTCTCTCAATTGGATAGGATAAACTTAGGGAGAAGCTCAATTTGTGAGGGTAAACTTAGGGGAAAGAATAGCAATGTCAGACCTCAAAGATGACACATTTGATACAAATCATTGAAGAAACGCATCATCAAAGTCGGAAAAAAGGGACTTTGTACAACTTATTAAGCCAAAACCTTATTCTCTAAATAATTTAATATCTTCATGTTTATACTTTGTTATTTGTTTTCTATTATTAAATGATATTCTTTTTGGTAATATTATTCCTCAAAAAAGTTCTAGATAAAATGATCATATTTCTCTTTATTTGTCTATTTACTAGAGCTAAAACTCTTTCACGACTTCTTTGTGCTTAAAATTTTTCGGGTTATCATGCTAACAAAATTGTCATAAATACTCCTATTATCAACCATCTCTTTTATGACGATAATTTAATCATTTTTTGTTGGGCTAATTTGATTGAAGTTAACGTTATCCAGAAGAATTTACAATATTATTTTTTGTTGTCTTAAAAGAAAGCAAATTTATCAAAATATTACATTTTTTATTCTAATAATGTTTCCTCCTTTTACTATCCCAGATCCAAAATATATTAAGTGTCTCTGCTCTACTGGTGGTGTTAAATATTTAGGCAACATTTTATTTTTACATAGACAAAAAAGGGAATTCAAAAGTGTTATTCACAATCTGATTTTAAAAACTGATGATTGGATATCTTGTATTCTTTCCAAAGTTGGTAAAACTACATATATTAAGTATGTTCTATTCTCTTTACCCATTTATTCTTCGACTACTTTCAAGTTTTCAAGTTTAATTCGTAGAAAAGGAGATTTTATTTTTTAAAAAAATTTGGTGAAATTCTAGCTTTAATAAAGAGAGCGATGATTCAAAGTATATGACTTTTGAAAATTGGGATCAAATTTGTTTATCTAAAGAGGTTAGTGGTTTAAATTTTCATAAATTTGAAAGTATTAATCTCAATCTTCTTTCTAAACTTGATTGAAATTTTTTAAATAATGATAGAAGAAGCTAGGTTTAATTTTTCAAACATATGTATAGTACTTTTAAATTTTTTTTTAATTTTAATATAAGGTCTTTTCATTCTTACATTTGGAAAAGTATTTGCTCCTTGAAATCTTTATTTAAAACTGGTTCTTGTTGTTAAATAAGAGGTGAAAAATCTATTGATATATAAAAGTATCGTTGGATTCATTGGTCTAAAAGTTTTATATATCCTTCTTCTTTGATTAATATAAATATTCTTAGTCGATATCTTATCAAAGTTCATGATATTTTCAATATATTTGATAATAGTTGGAATTTTCAATTAATTTTTACTATATATGATTATTTAATATGTTCTTATATTTTTAAACTTCTCTTACCTACTACAAACAAACTTGATTCTTGATTTTGGAAATGTCGGTTTAATTAGAAATCTTCTTATAAGAAAATTGTTTATACTAGATTTTTAAGAATATTTTTCCCATTTTTGAGAGTTTTTTTGAAAACAAAAAATTCTTGAAAGATTGAAAGTTTTTTATGGGAAACTTTTCTAATTGTTTTCCTACTTGAGATAATATTAATCAAAGAATAATTTTACTTGATATCTCTTAATTTTTTGTCATTCTATTACTAAAACTATCGATCATCTTTTTACTTCCTATCAATTCACTATCTCTCTAGTTAATTCGATATCTCACCTTGACTAATTCAAATATCCTTTTTTAGACTTTCCTTAGTATAATCTTTCATAAACATTATACCTTTATACCTTCCTTGTTAACTCCCCTTAAGTACATTTGTATCACTTTTGAACAAATTTGAAAAATTAAAATTAATATTATTTTTAATTCTAAATCTTCAAATCTCAATATTATTGTTTTTATAATAAATTACAGTTTCCAAGATTTTAGAAGACTACTTTATCTTAGTAGTATAAATTGCTTATATATTCTTCTAATAATTAGGATTTTTCTCCTCCCTCGAAAACCATTTAAAGGTACTATTAAAATAAATTATGATATAACTGTTCATAATCATAATATTACTACTATTATTAATAGAGATTCTAATAGTCATATTCTTGATTGTTGGACAAAATTCAATTAATTTTATTCAATAATATGAATCACTTATATTATTATTTTATCTTCAACTAATTTTACAATGTAATTTTAAACTACTTATGTAAAAGTTGACAATCGTAATGTTATAAAGACCCCAATGCATGATGATTTTATCATTTCTTAAAAAAAGCTCAAGATATCATCAATTAAGCCAAACTCTTTTTATTATACTTATGCCTTGTAAAAAATATATTTTCTATTTTTCATTTTTTTTATATATTTTTACTATCTTATTTAATCAAATTTAAGATAAATGATATATATCCATAAAAATCATCTTATTGTTATCCATTACAATGAAAAATTAAGTCGAAGTGATGGATTATTAAAATTCATAGGTTATTTAATGTGTTAATGAGATATTCAATCTCAATTTACACCTCTATTTATAGGAGTGTTCTTTCTTACAAAATTACATAAGTTAACATGCCTTATGTCAATAAAAATAACATTCAATAATATTAAGTATAATTTAATTAGATAATGTTTCATATTGAACAGGTTTAAATGATCATATTTTTTTATTTTTTCATTTTAAAAATATTGAGTTATCGAAATTTAATAAGATGTAAGATATAGATTCCACGGAAGGTAGAATTTACACGTGTAACGAAATAGATGAAGAAGTGAAAGGGTAGTTAAACTCTTTTTAAGTTATTATTAATAAATGAGTTTTTTTTAATTATTTTTATTATTACGAAAATAAAAATATAAATACAAAATCAAAATGAGTTTAGATAGTTTTATTATAGTTGTTTTTATTATTATTAGAATAAAAATTTTAATTTTAAAAATACTTAATTATTAAATTATAAACATAAATTTTAAATTAAATTAATATTAATCTTCTTAAGTATAAAAGTATAAATTCTCTTTTATTTTCATTTTCATCTTTTGTAAAAAAAAAAATCGTTTTCATCGTACGAGCATTAATAACTTTTCTAATTATTCATATTTTGGGAAAAATTTGTAAGGTAAACATGTACTTACTATTAGGAGTATGCATCGGATCGAAACCGTTGATTTTATACTCATCTGATCTAATCACCTTTCAAATTTGATGCAATCCGATCCGTAATCTATTCGGATTAGATCGGTTGAATCCGATCAATCCAGCCAATAAACTTAATTAACTTTATTTTTGGTATTTTTAAATAAAAAATTTAAATTTTCACATAACATAAACTTACTTAGCTAAAAGAAACCTTAAAATACCAAATAAAAATTAAAATATGACTCAAATGGTCAAATCTATATAAAACAAAAATAATACAATACCAATTACAATAGTCATTTTAATAAAGTTAACGATTTATTCAAACGATAAACAAAAGGATAGTTCACACTAATATTCTAAAGCTAAATTAAGTTGATCATTTCATTTTTTAACATCCATCGAATATCTTGAAAATAATCTTGGGTCTTGAGTCTTGAGTCTTGAGAACAATAGCAAAAAACTTCAATATTTCAACTTTTCTAAATATTCGTATTTTGGGAAAAATCTATAAGGTAAACATGCACTTACTATTAGGGGTATGCATCGGATCGAAACCGTTGATTTTATATTCATCTGATCTGATTAACTTTCAAATCCGATCTGTAATCTATTCGAATTTGATTAGTTGAATGCAATCAATCTGTAACCTATTCAGATTGGATCGGATCAGATCGATTGAATCCAATCAATCAAGCCAATAAACTTAATTAACTTTATTTTTGGTATTTTTGAATAAAAAATTTTAGTTTTCACATAACATTAACTTATTTAACTAAAAAAACCTTAAAATACGACTCAAATGGTCAAACCTATATAAAACAAAAGTAATACAATACCAATTACAATAGTTACTTTAATAAAGTTAACAATTTATTTAAACAATAAACAAAAGAATAATTCACAATAATCTAAAGCTAAATTAAATTGATCATTTCATTCTTTAACATCCATCGAGCATCTTGAAAATAATCTTGGGTCTTGAGTCTTAAAGTAATAGCAAAAAACTTCAGTGTTTCATTACCTATTAATCATATTTTAAAAAATATTAGTAAATTGATAACTAAATATATATATATAAAATAATGTAAGAAATATATATGAAATAAAATAATTATATATCATACTCAATCAAGGGTAATATCCTTAATGCCTCCTAACATATCTACAAAATAAAAGACAAAAAAAGTGATGAAAATATTAAAACATCTATCATAAGAGAATACTATCAATTAATAATGAAAAATAAAATAATATTACCTACTTCAATTGCTTCAATTGTTTCAATATCATCAAGCGACTTACCAATGTTAATTATTAGTGATGATCACATCCAATTTTGAGTACAAATAAGTGCTTGAACAATTTTTTGGAACAATGAGCTTCTAAAAGGATCAATAACTCTTCCTCCAGTAGAAAATGTGGACTCAAAAGCTATTGTTGATATAGGTATAGCTAAAAAAATTTTGATAACCTTAGAAAGAACCTTGTACCTCGATGAGTTCACCTTCCACCAACCTAAAAGATCAAAAGAATCATCATCCACATCCTTACATGTCTCACCCAAATATTTATCCACTTCAGTTTGATTGTCTATCTTTTTTACATATTTGACACGCTTTTTATAACGATCTATTCATAGTGAAAATGAATAATACTACAACTATCCATACATTATACGATGACATCGAAGATTCATTGTGGTTGCTTTCCATATCAACTAGCTAGCCAAATACACTTATTTAAGACCACATTTGAAATAATTCCAACATTAAGTTCAGAACAAACATGAGCAGAGCTCATTACCATACAACAATTAATAATGAAGATGTAGATGATAATAATAAACCTCAAGAAAAAGTGTCATCCAAAGAGATATAGTATGTCTCACTAATACCCAAGAAATACACATTCCACATATCTGGGTTCAAGCGTATGACTATTATAGGCTCTTAGATATGAAAAGCATTGACACTCAAAGATGTATATTAGAATAATCTCATCAAACACACAAACATGAGCAAAAAACAATCAAATATAAGCAGGAAACAAAGAAAGAAATTACGAGCTGATGTTTATTTATTTCTCTATGCAAAGAAAGAAACAAGAAGTTTTTTCTCTTTGCAAAGATGATGGCTGAGAATGACATTATTATTACACACTAATTTGTGAATTGTGATTGTTGAATCACTTAGTTTGTGTCCTCATTTTTAATTTTGCACTTAGTTTCTCTCTTTAAAATATGTGTTTCAGTTATATCTATCTTACTCTCTCATCTTATACTAAATAAATAACAAATCAATTTCCATATGTCTGGTTTGTTTTTGTGTATTTTTGTTTCTAACCTAACCAAACCAAACTCATTCACCTTCATATGCCTCTCAATCCTAAATATTCAACTTCTATTATGAGCTCTTGTTTCTAACCTAACCATATAACAATAAAATATGAATAGGAAACAAACAAAGAAATTACGAACTGATGTTTATTTGTTTATCTATGCAAAGAAAAAAACAAGAGTAGGAATTTAATTTAACAAAAAAAAACAGAGAAAGAACCTCACCCAACACATGTGGAGAACTGAAATGATGAGTAGGAGCTGGGTATGTCGTCTATAGAGATGTTGGTCGATGGTGGTTATCGTGAAAAACTGAAAATGATGAACATGAAGGAAGCATGAGTAGAGGTTAGAGAGATGTTGGTGGCCTAAAAACTGAAAATGATGAGCATGACTAGAGGAGGTGTGGGATGCAGGGTCATGTAAGTTGCAACGGCTTGAGGACTGAGGAAGAGGAAGTGAGGCGTGACGGGTTGATTGCGTGTGGACGTGAGGAAGAGGAAGTGAAGGCGACAATAAGGTTAAAAATGAAAATGAAATATAGAAAAGTAGAAGTGCTGACGACTAAAATGTTTTAGGGTTTTAATTTTGTTAACGTGTGATGTGGTGTATAATAGAAATAGGAATGATCAATGAGGATATGACTAATGTATAAATATAAATATATATTTAATTATTTTTGATTGGATTAAATGAGATCGGATGATACATAGTAAAATCTACTATTTGATCCGAACTTAATGGATTGAAAAAAATTACATTCAATCTGATCCAATAGTTGGATCAAAATCGTCAAAAAATTAATAGATCGGATTAATCGGATGATCGAACTTTTTGCACACTCCAACTTACTATTACCACACAACAAAGGTGGGCATGCTGTGATAGCACTAGTCGTTAAATGGAGTTGTGCAAAAACCTTGTATTTTATAAATAAAATTTAATTTTTAATTTTTTTACTTAATACATTTGTTATTTTTTGTATATAAGCTAATTAGTAAAATTATGAAATAATATTACATTTTACAATTAAGGTTTTATCTCAATCTATTTCTCAAATTTTGATGAAAAAAATCTCTTATCAAGAGAAACAAAATTGAATTGATGAGGTTTATGGAAAATAAGAATCAAATTATATGATTACATATGGATTGAAATTATGTATCAATTATAAAATTCTTTAAAATTATGTGAATTATGTAAATAATTAGAATACGTAAATAAAATTTATTAAAGATTACAAGACCAAATTACCGGGAATTACGGGTCGCAGTATTATCACGGCAATTCGATTTCGTTCTGTAGTTGTGGTACTGTAGGAGCTGAATACTGGTGGAAGATGCGGTGTAAGAAAGCAGAGACTTGTTGAAGCCATTGCTAGAGAGAGAGTGTGTGTGCGTTAGGTCTCTGATATTCTGAATGGGCAAGTTGTTTCTGGTCGAATTGGAAGGCTGGGTTTTCAGATGTAAACTCTGTGATAGCCCCCTTGCCCTCACTGACGATGTCCTCTCTCGGGTACCTTTTCATCTTTCTTCTCTCATTTTGCTTTCCTATTTGCTTCAAAACTTTCTAATTTTCTCACATTTTTCTTTAATTTTCTTTCTCATACGGATAATTTGTTGATTCCATTGAAAAAAAATATTGGAAATTTGTTGCTTTTAACATGGAATCCTGGAACGAATCAAGCCTAGAAGTGGAACTTTTGTGTTATCTTTTGAGTTTTTTTTTATCAATTGAGCTAATTTTTAGACGGGGACTAGTTAATTAGTGAGCATAAATTAATTTGTAGAAACTGTTGGGGGAAGAAAGTGAAAGGGCATAGGCAAGCTGAATTAGTGATAATTGTGTTAGTCATTCACCTACTAGTGAATAAGCTTTTGGGAGAATTGATAAACTTCTTACATGATATTAGAGTTGAGTAGGAGGTCTTATCTTCAAATCTAGTAACCTCAATTTTTGAATTATAAATGTTTGACTTGCATCAGAGCGAACAATTGTGGAGTAATAAATGTATAAAAGTATTGTTGGCTCTTTGGTTTACGGAGAATTGATTTCTCAACAACTTCTAATAATTAGATATTAACAGCATGTTATTTTTTCAGTTAGTGTGAAGAATTACATAGTCTATTGGCGTGGATTGGACATTGGGGCAACTTTGAGTTTCTAGAAATGGGGTATTTGATGATGAGGTAAATTTTTATAGGTTTGTGGAGGTGATAGCTTAAAATGCTTGCTTATATGTAACATGATTGTAAAGGTTATTCATTGGGCTTTGAATGAAATCCACTAGTGAGGCAAGCGAGACTTCTGTTGTGGTTAGAGATCCTTTAATCTTCGGAAATCTGTGGGGTGGAACGAAATATCTATTTAAATTAATTAGGACACGAGGGGAATTTCTTGTGTTATTCAATCCCGAGTGAGATAATGTGGTTTTGAGGGAAAGTGGTGATGAGGCAATGGATTGTAAACAAAGAAGGAAAAAGGAAAAAGAAAAAAAAGGCAACTTGGTTTCCATCTACAGCAACCCTGACAGGTAGTTAACTTATGTGCTATTTGTTAGGCTTATGCACTTGGGGTCTCAAACCTTTTGTGGACGGGACACCTTGCTCTCAAACGATACCATCTTGTAGTTTTTTCTCTAACTTTCCAAGAGGTGCATCTTAAATCTAACAAAGCACAGAAAGAGTGCTTTGATTTTGGGTATTATTTTATTGATATGCAGTTTATTTAGAAGATGCCTTCTTAATGTTTGTGAACTCTATTTTCCTATATTCCCGTTAACTCCTTCAGCTTCCCTGCAAATGATGTCTTGTGAAAGGCACTGCAGCCGCTGCCACTTGTCGATAAATTATTAAATTTAACAGTCCATTATGGTGGATCTTTCAAATGTGTATTTAAAAAGGTCGGGGAGTAGATTGTATGAGATTGTTGGTGGGCAGCCTAAGTGTCAGGTCAGTAGAGATTAGGGAACATTAGTGTCGGTAACCCAAATTGTCTTATTGATTGATGTAGCGTTAGTTTCTAAGTCCAATGATGCTTTGCAGTGAAATGATTCTTATAATTTAATGTCAGTTTAGAATAGTTGAAACATGGACCTTGGGATGATTTGATGGGTGAAACAAACAGATGTTTATTGCTTCAAATGTACTATTATGTGAAAATTGTGAAAGGAAACTTGGTTTTAGTTGTATTTATTTGCATGAATAAAATGGAATTCCTTTTCATTCCTTCAAGAAAAATTGGGCATAATTATAGATCATAGATGTCTAAAAATGTTTATTATCTGCCAAACGTGTCTGTATAATATCGAGTTTATCTCTATTTTCTTAATACAACATCTCATATCAAGTACTGAACTCGTATAGCCATCTTTCAACCCCATGACTAGTTTTCTTTATAGAATCTTTGAAACCAAAAGCTTCTGCTACATGATCAAACTCAGGCTTAAAATAAATATTACTAACAATAATTCGAAACCAGAGGCTTGTGTCTTTTTTTAATCATCAAACTTGATACATAAAAGATAAACCACAAAACAAGATATATGGGGAAACTTTTAAGTTGTCATTCATGCTGTGTCTTCTTGTAAAAGTTGATTCAATATGTATGCTAATGGCTGCATGCTGTTGTGCTGATTGATAGGAAGTAAATTAAAAACTAGTTCAAAAACTTAGCAGTAAAAATCTTAAGATTTGACAAGAATCCTTGAAGCTTGTTGTCAGTAAGAGTAAGAGTAAGAGTGTTCATATGGTTCTATTTGTGGGCACTATATCTTAATAACCTCTGATATGTAGTTTCCATGTCTAAAGATGGAAATAATTGGTATGAAAGTTTTTATTTTATACAAATCACAAAATATCAGGCTTATGCAGTATATAAATGTTACAATTTCACTGCCAACTCACCAATGGATACTCAGTTTCGATTCAGTGCAAGATTAAACCAAATATAAAACGATAAAAAACTTAAATTACAATAACCAAAAGAACACCAAAATTAAAGTGGTTTGACCCCTAAACTACGTGTCTGGAAAGGGTAAATAACATATCTACTATGAATTAATGTTTGTACAGAGATAAAACGAAAAGAAATGTACCGAAGTAACACCTAACACACACACAAACAGAAAAGCCCTAACACAAGTTCATAGATTTCTCTCACAAACATTCAAGAAATCATAGAAATCTATATCACAGAGAAGAGAGAACAGCACTTGAGAGACAAGAAGAAAACTGAGAGTTGCTCATAAAAAAAACCCTAGTTGAGGCTATAAATACTTTATGTGAAATGACCAAACTGTCCCTAGAGTCTCGTACGGTTCCAGCATTAAGTGGGCTGAAAAAAACACATGAAAACAGCGTAATACATACATTAGAAAGACCAAGAGTCAAATACACAATAATATATAAATAATCATGTATTTTAGGCATTTAACCATGAGTGTAAATATACAAGCATTTAATACAATTAATTGTCTCTTTAATACTCCCACTATCGTAGCGTGACAAAGTTAACAATATCCAACACTATGTATGCAATTGATATGTATTCAATTACCATTTCTCATCCTAATGCCTAACAATGAGACACTCTAATTAAGTCCAAGCAATATTTAAATTTGATTAGTGATAGTAATTTAGTAAACATATCGAAGGAGTTGTTCTCTGCAGAGACTTTATCAAGTTTAATCAAACCTTGTGCAACTATGTCCCATAAAATGTAATTTTACATCTACATGGTTTGACCTAGAATGTAACATGGGATGTTTTAATAAATGAATAGTAGATTGATTATCACAATAAATAGTATCAATAATATCACCATTTACAATACCCAATTGTCTTGTCTCCTGCAAAGATTGAATTAAAGATAAAACGATAAAGAACTGAAATTACAAGACCAAAAGAACACCATAATTAAAGTGGTTCAACTCTCTAACTTATATGGCCTAATTCACTGGAAAGGATAAATAGTATATCTGTAGGAAATCAACCTAGGAGTCTGGTTAGTTTCCTGATTTCCAGGGTGGAACCAACCCTTGATTTTAGGAGGACAGTTTCCTAATTTTCAGGGTGGAATCAACTCCTGTTTTTTAGGATGTTAGTTTCCTGATTTTTAGGATGATTTATAGTTGTATACTAATAACTTTCAGCAGTAGATTAGGCATAAAAAATATATATATAAATGGATTTGATATTAAGAAATGAAAGAAGTAATTTTTCTGTAAAATAAAAACAGCTTCATGGTATCAGAGCCTTAGGCTCATGGCTACTTGCTTTCTTAGCCTCTTGTTCAACTAGCTCTGTAAGTTCACCTAGTATGATGTCAAATACTTAGGCAAGGAATGCACCTTTTCAATTTTCAACTCAAGTTTTAGCTTTTGGGCATGAGAGCTATGAAAAAACTGAAAGTTTAAATGTTCTTAGTACACTGGAAGATGACATGGATGAAGAGGTTCCAGAGACAAGTAACAGAACTGAATTCAATATGGGAAATTTAGACAGCTTTGGGCTTGGATCCATTCTTGATCCTGCTCCTAAACATAATCCTTTTGGTGGTCTATTTAACAATGCAACTATTAATGTTTCTGCTTCTCCTTTTAACAGTACCAATCCTCAAGGAGAGCTATTTTGGCTTGCATCTTTTCAGTTCCAGTCTCTCCAACCATTAGTACAAACTCAGCCTACAAACTCAAGTGCATTTTCTGGTAATCCTATCCCATTCACTAAGGAACAGTTAGAACTTCTCCAACAACTTATACAAAAGGCAAATATCAACACCACATTTAGTAGCAGCAGGAATAACTCCACACATATTTCTAGTAATTCAACAAAGCATGCTGGAAAATTTCCCTCCTCATCTTGGATAGTAGACTCAGGTGCCTCCAATCACATGACAAGTGATCAATCACTTTTAACAACCTATTCACCTTGCAACAGACTTCAAACAGTGTGTGTCGCCAATGGTACTCGCACCACAGTAGTCGGAACAGGGACCATTTGCCTCTCAAACAACCTCATTCTCAAATCTGTGTTATTTGTGCCTGGATTTTGCTGCAATCTCATATCAGTTAGTAGATTAAATCATGACCTTAACTGTGAAACTAAATTCTTGGCTAAATCTTGTGTTTTTCAGGACCTAAGCTCGGGGAAAATGATTGGCGGTGTTGATTTACGTGCAGGCCTCTATGTTCTTGATATCAACACTCCTTCAAACCATTCTGTTAGTCATCAATGTCAATTGAGTCATAATCTTGACTCTCATAGTCATACTAATAAGGAAAGTGAAATCATGATGTGACATTTTCGTCTAGGTCATCCAAATTTTTCGTATTTGAAACGTTTGTTTCCATCCTTATTCATCAATAAAAATCCCAATTTATTTCATTGTGAAGTTTGTCAGTTGGCAAAACATACTCGAAATACTTTTTCACCATGCACACACAAGCCAAGTCACCCATTTTCCCTCATTCACGGTGACATTTGGGGACCATGTCGCGTTCCCAGTATTACTGGTGCTCGATGGTTCTTACTGTTAGTTGATGATCATACTCGATTATGTTGGACATTTCTTATGAAAGACAAATCTGAAACCAAGCACATATTTCCACTTTTTCATGCCATGATCCAAACTCAGTTCAATGCCAATATTCAAATCCTAAAAACTGATAATGCTAGGGATTTCTTTAATTCCGATCTTAGTGGATATCTTAAATCACATGGTATTGTCTAACAAAGCTCCTGCGTTGACACACCACAACAAAACGGTGTAGCCGAATGCAAAAACCGTCATATACTTGAGGTTGCCCAAACTTTACTTTTTCAAACCAATGTTCCTAAAAAATTTTGGGGTGAAGCCATTCTTACTGCAACACACTTGATCAACCGAATGTCTTCTCGAGTTCTCAACTTTCATTCACCTTTAGAAGTGCTTCAGAGTCAATATTCTACCTCACAACTTGTGTCACCAATTCCTTTCAAGGTTTTTGGTTGCACTGTTTTTGTCCATATTCATTCACAATATCGTGGCAAACTTGATGTCCGTGCCATTAAATGCATCTTCGTTGGTTACTCAGCCAATCAAAAAGGCTACAAATGTTTCTCTCCCATCACTCGTAAGTTTTACCATTCCATGGACGTTACTTTCTTCGAAGAAACTCCATTCTATTCTAATTCTGCAATTCAAGGGGAGAGTCACGCTAATGAATTGCAGAATTGGGATTGGTCATCACTTATTGAACCGAATTTATCATCTCATTTACCCTCCACAACCTTGTCCTCTTCCAACCTGATACCCATTCCAGATTCTCCTTCAAAAACCAAACCTGATCAATCTCCCATTGTCTATCCTAGACATCTTCTCCTTCCTAATGATGCCATAAAAGTTTATGAAAGAAAGTGAAATCCTGACTTGCCCACACGAAATCAACAAAGTCAAGAAACTCTCCTGAGCCAGACTGAATCTGAAAGATTACAAGATGAAGCAGAATCTAGTCCAAAACTTGGTTCTGATCCTGAGTTAGATCTTCCTATTGCACAAAGAAAAGGCGTTCGATCATGCACTCAACATCCTCTTCAAAGTTACATTTCTTACCCAAATTTATCCCCAAAATTTCAGGCATTTGTGACATCCCTAGACCACCAAGATTCCTAATTCTGTCAACGAGGCTCTAAAAGTTCCTGAATGGCGCAAGGAAACCTTAGAAGAATACACTGCACTTGAAAAGAATGGTACATGGATGTTAACAAAGCTACCACATGGAAAGAGGACAGTGGGTTGTAAATGGATATTCTCAGTTAAATAGAAGGCAGATGGAAATATCGACAGATATAAAGCTCGACTAGTGGCTAAAAGGTTCACCCAATCATATGGAATTGATTATCAAGAGACTTTTGCTCCTGTAGCAAAACTTAGCACAGTTCGTGTCTTGCTGTCTATTGCAGTTAATGAGGATTGGTCACTGCTTCAACTTGATGTCAAGAACGCATTCTTAAATGGAGATTTGATCGAAGAAGTTTACATGGATGTGCCTCCTGGCTTTGAGACTAAAGATACACAAGGGAAGGTATGCAAGTTGAGAAAGACGTTATATGGACTTAAACAGTCACTTAGACCATGGTTCGAAAAATTCACCAAGGTCCTCAAACAGGATGGACACTCTCAGACACATGCAGATCACACTTTATTTGTCAAACACTTCGCAGATGGGAGAATTACAACTTTGATTGTATATGTTGATGATATAGTTCTTACAGGAAATCATGTAGGAGAAATGAAGAGACTTAAGATGCTATTATCCAAGGAATTCGAGATTAAAGACTTGGGATATTTGAAATATTTCTTAGGGATGGAGGTGGCACGTAGTACTAAAGGAATCTCAGTTTCTCAACGCAAATATGTTCTAGATCTCTTGCGTGAGACTAGCATGAGTGGGTGTAAGCCTGTTGAAACACCCATGGATCCTAACACCAAACTAATGACTCGTACTAATGAATTGGCAACTGACAAGGGGCAATATCAACGTTTGGTAGGTAAGTTAATTTATTTGACCCATACACGTCCAGATATAAGTTTTTCAGTCAGTGTTGTTAGTCAGTTTTTTGGCAACCCATCAGTAGATCACTTGGAGACAGTAAATTGTATTCTAAGATACTTGAAGAAGGATCCTGGAAAGGGGCTCATGTTCAAGAAAACAATTAATAGGAAATTGGAAATTTATACTGACGTTGATTGGGCGGGATCTCCTAGTGACCGAAAATCCACATCTGGATATTGCTCATTTATTTGGGGAAATTTGGTGACATGGCGTAGCAAAAAGCAAGCAGTGGTAGCACGTAGTAGTGCCGAGGTTGAGTTCCGTGTATTGGCTTTGGGCATCTGTGAAGGAATTTGGCTAAAACGACTGCTATACGAACTCAAGGTTGAATATTCAGAATCTATTAGAATCATGTGTGACAACCAGTCAGCAATTGCAATTGCCAAAAATCCAGTCCACCATGATCTAACTAAACATGTGGAAATTGATAGATACTTTATCAGTGAGAAAATTGAAGACAAAATGATCTCCCTCAACTATGTTCCATCTAGGCAACAAGTAGCAGATATCTTAACCAAAGTTTTATTTCGACCTAATTTCACAGAGTTAAATGTAGCACTTGGTTTGGAAAACATATATTGCCTAGCTTGAGGGGGAGTGTAGGAAATCAACCTATGAGTATGGTTAGTTTCCTGATTTCCAGGGTGGAACCAACCCCTGATTTTAGGAGGACAGTTTCCTAATTTTTAGTGTGGAACCAACTCCTGTTTTTTAGAATGTTAGTTTCTTGATTTTCAGGATGATTTACAGCTGTATACTAATAACTTTCAACAGTGGATTAGGCATAACAAATGTATATATAAATGGATTTGATATTAAGAAATAAAAGAAGTAATTTTTCTGTAAAATAAAAACAGCTTCAATATCCACTATGAATTAATGTTTGTATATAGATGAAACGAACATAAATTTATAGAAGTAACACCTGAAACACATAGAGGGATGAGCTCTAGCACCAGCTCATGGATTTCTCTCACAAACATTCAAGAAATCATAGAAAACCATATGCACAGAGAAGAGAACATAGTAGAAGCAAAGGACAGAACAGTGCTCGAGAGACCAAAAGATACAATAAAATTGAGAGCTACTCGTACAAAACCCTAGCCAAGGGTATAATACTGGATAGTGAAATGACCAAACTGCCCTTGGAGCCTCTTACAATTCCAGCGTTAAGTGGGCTGGAAAAAAATATATGAAAACAGCCCCATACACACATTAAAAAGCCCAAGAATCAAATACAACAATATAAATAATCATGTATTTTAGGCATTTAACCATGAATGTTAATATACAAGCATTCAATACAATTATTTGTCTCCCTATTACTCCCACTACCATAGTGTAACAAAATTAACAATAAATTATATTTATTGTTCTATGCTAGTATAGCTTAAGCCAATTTGACATAGAATACTATACAGAAGGTGTGCTCTGATTTGCTTTTATGAAATGTGTTCAGTCATTTCACTGCCGCCGAGGGAGGGCATTCCTATTCAGCAATGTGTAAGTTTTATGCTCTCTTTACTTTTCATTCTTGTATTATATTTCATTTCAAGATTGCATTTATAAATAACTTACACGTGACAAGATTTTCTTAAAATGAGGGTAAATGATATTTATACCATCAAACTATTGGGTTTTTATGTCGATTTAGTTCTATAACTTTACCTAATTGATACTTTAGTCATGTAACTAGAACACTAGTTTATCTAATCTATTAATTTTAAGTTTGGATTATTAAAGAGCAATTTTCTAAAAAAGAATTGTCAAATTTTTCATTAAATGGACATTTGTATGTCAGGTGTGTTATTTTTATGAAAGCCAATTCTTTAATGAAAGAAAAAAGGCAAACAAAAGTCATCTTTCTCATCTCTTTGTACCTTATCGAAAAACTTGAATAAAATTTTCATCTAAAATTTTGTCAGTGATTTCTCCTCGGATCTTTGTCATTAGGGTATTGGCAAGGTCGTAAGCATTGGATTCATGTTATTTTGGCATGTTTTTATGAGTGATACTATATCTGTTAGAGAGTAAACTATAGTATAGACCTTCTCATGGATTATTGGTATTAGGCGTTGCTCTCTACACCTCAAATGTTGTTGAGACTTGTGAAACCTTTTCTACAGCGTGAATATTACACTTGGCAATCAGGAAGAGAGGTTAATGGTTTCTGGTTTGCATACTGTAGCAGATATTTTTTGCTGCTGCTGCGGACAACTTCTTGGCTGGAAATATGTAAGTCTCTCTGTCTCTGATCTTTTGCCGAATAATGAGAAATGGATCTTACATCAAAAGTTTCTCGGTATAGAACCTGACAAAAAATGTGGTTGTTTTGCTAAATCTCATTAGGTGGTCACCCACGACAAACACCAAAAACACAAGGAAGGGAAATTTGTGCTTGAGAGGTACCATTTTGAGTGTTAACATGTTTCCCCATTTATCATTTCATAATGAAATCAACTCCATAGTGCTGCTAAGTCCATGTGTTATCAAACAGGTGGAGAATAGACGAAGATGGTTCTGATGAGTTCAATCTCGATTTTCGAACAGCTTCAAGTGATGCAGAAAATCCATAGAAACTTGCACTACGTTTATAAACTAAATAAATGCAAATAACTCTAAACAAAAAAGTTTGGTTATCACAAATATTGATAGATAACCAACACTCCACCTCATACTCAGAATGCAGTCTGACATCGTCATGGATGATGATCAATGCCCATGACTACTTAATCCCTAATATACTCATCATTATCATAATCAATAATGTCCGTTATCATCATGATCCACTACGACATACACATAATCAACTGATCTGTTAAATTAACAAGAAAAATATTTTGGTAGATAAAGGCTAACTCTGTAGCAGCAGACTAATCATTGTTCGTGGACTTGGGCTGTGTGTTACGGTTTCTTTTTTTCATTCAGGTCGTCATTTGCCATACAAAAATGATCCGGTTATTAAAAATTTAAGAAACTTTAACCGGATTGTTTGGGCTAGCTGCTCTTCTTTTTTGGCTGCCCCCAACTGGAGATATTCATTAATAAGATAATAAAAAATTATACGTGTACAAAACAAAGATTTGAGAGAGGGGCTTAATAGTCTAGGCAATATAAATACATCTAGTAGAAATAATTCATCAAAATCAACAAAGCTCATGAGAAAAGAAAACAAACATACTTTGCCCATAATGTGTGAAAGTATCGACGCAATCTCTTTACAATGAAGCATAACTAATTTCATGCAGCTCATATTCAATCGAGTTGGTTTTGTTTTGGAATATCATTTCATTCCGTGTCTTCAAAATTCTCCACCAAAACATCAAATTTCTTCCAAATATTAACCCCTTCTGGCAGTTTATCGCATTCTTCCCACAAGTTGTTCATCCAACTTTGCAGAGTAAGTCTGTGGGGATCAGTCCTTTTTGCTCCATTTGCAAAAGACTTTAGTAGAAAGATCACTTTGAAGAAGGTGTTTTGTGCTCTCCAGCTTCTCATTGCACAGTGAGCGAAAAGGGCTCACTTCAATGTCTCAGTGATTTAGCTTAGTAGCTGAGATATCGTGTAGCACACTAATTTCAAGCAAAAGTCTTCGGTTTAGTAGGTACTTTAAGGAATCCTTTTTTTTTCTTTCAAAAATCATCTTTATTACTAGAGCTGCATTAATCCTTTAAAGTGACACCTCATATTAGAGTTATCAATTAGGATGTGATGTCACATCAATCATGATATAATACATTAATTTTGTAAAATCATCTTATTTTATCTCGCTTATTTTTTGATGGATTGGGATGTTAATTAGATAGGATATCTCATTTATCCTTAATGAATCTAAATAATGGGTAAAATTATAAAAATAATAGACTAATAAAACATATTTATCTATAATAACCATGATCATTTATAATAATTATGAACCGATTAGAGATAATTTTAAATGTGATGAGATAAGATAACTTTAATCCATGAACATATGAAGAATATTAAATGAAACAAAGTATGAAATGTTACAACGCATTTTACATCTTTATCCCATACACCTTTATCTAACAAAATAGCACTTCCATATACAAAGCTCCCTGTGCAGTGTCCATTTTTACTAAAATGCCAAAATAGAGTGTCCTCTAACTTATTTCTTTGAATAGGCACATCTAGGATAAGTTTTGCATCTTCAGGAAGAAAATTTAAAATCCAAGTTCCAACCTATATGCTAGCTTGTCGGTGGACTACATGATTGTTGCGGGGTAGTAGTAAGCTTGTGGAATGAGATGGTCAAAGAGTGCATGGAGTGGAGGTCTGAGACAATGTTGAGGTATGGCGATAGTCTTGAGGAGGATTCTTCAAGAATCCAAAATACCTTGATCTTTCCTCTAACTCAATTTCAGGTTCAATTCCATCTTTTATAGGCAATTTGTCACGTCTGCAAGAATTCATTAGGATTTCTGACAACATTAATTATGAATAAAAACATCTTAGAAAACATTGGAAAACTTACTGGATTAGAGCTACAAGATCAAATCTTGTACCTTACTGAATTAGAGCTACAAGATCAATCCCATTTGCAATATCAAATCTTTCTAGTTTGTGTGCCTTAAACTTTTCACATAACCAGTTAAAAGGGACACAAACAGAGATAAAAAGCTATGGGCCTCTCATTCTCCCAAGACACTTGAATTTGTTAGGTCCAATCCCATCAAGCAACCATTTTTCTGATAGGTGTTGAACACACCAAGTTACGCGCGATGAATGTAGAGTGCGTGCACGCACTCGCGTGCATAGGAGAGGCTTAGGCATGTGGCTTCAACCTAGAGCTATGACAAGGCTCGGTAGATGAGATGGACCACCCCAATTCGTTAGTAAGGATCACCAAAACCATTAAAGGGATGCTTCTCAACCTCTGACACGCACGTAGTGATACAACAACAATTAATTCTCTACTACCTCTCTTTCCATTGTTTTCTGTTATTTCTATAATTCCCTTCAAGCATTTCTACTCTGTTAGGCTATATAGAGAGCCGAGGAACCTTTGAAATGATAATGAGAATAAAAGCAATTACTTCCTCCTCTCTGTGTGCTCTTATTCTCCCTCAACCTTTCTCTTAAAATTATACTTATCAGTGGTATCAAAGCCATGGATACCAGGGGAAAATCCAATGTTGAGTTTTGCAATGAAGTAATGGAAACCCTGGCTCGGCATGAATCAGGCTTCGACCAAGTAGGCGCTACCTTACAGGAAATGCTCATCGAGTTACAGGCGCTTTGTGCCTCTCGAAACCTCCCTGAGGATAACCCGTTCGCAAGAGAAGACAACTCATATCCTAATCATCACAACCCTCGAAACCCTAATGAATCACCACGTTCTCACTTTAAGCTTTCATTTCCAAACTTTGCTATTGAAGATCCCACTGGTTGGATATACAAAGTTGAGCAATATTTTGAGTTCACTAACACCACACCAGAACAACGAGTGCAATTGACATTGTTTCATTTGGATGGCATTTATTTACAGTGGCATAGGTGGCTCACGAAGTTCCATAGACCGCTCACTTGGGAAGAGTTCACCCAAGCCATACAATTGAGGTTTGGCCCAATTGATTATGAGGATCCCTCATAAGCTCTAACTCGACTCAGACACACCTCAAGCATAACTACCTACCAGGAAGAGTTTGAGAAACTTTCCCATAGAGTGGATGGCTTGCCAAAGGAATTTCTAATAGGCTAATTCATCGTTGGGCTAAGAGGCGATATCAGAATCAAAGTCATAATTAAACAGCCACAAAAGTTGGCTGATGTTATAGGGGTGGCAAGATTGATTGAAGAGAAGAATCTAATTCAGAGGAAAACCATTCCATATCCTCGTTATCTAGCAACCTCAGTAGCAGCAAGAGCTTCACCTAACCCCACTGCTGGTATGCTAGGACCATCGCCCCAACAACGTCCAAACTCAGCACCAACTACTCCATCAACTACTTCTCGTCACATCACTAACCAAGAAGCACGTGAGCGTTGTGATAAGGGGCTATGTTACTACTGTGATGAGAAATTCATAGCTGGCCACTACTGTGAGCGTCCACAACTGTTTATGATAGAAGAATCTGACCAATATCTCACAGGTAACCTTGAAAAAAAGCTACTGGAACAAGAATCTCACGAGGTAATGCCTGAGATATCATTTCATGCTATAACAGGAGCTGAACATCCTCAAACCATACGGGTAATGGGAAAATTGAAAAATAAGAAATTACTAGTGTTGATTGATGGAGGAAGTACTCACAACTTCATTGATTAAGCCCTGGCCCTCCATTGTGGATTAGCCATCACCAAGGAAAATAAGCTAGAAGTGATGGTGGCCAATCGTGAGAAGGTAGAATGTGCTGGATAGTTCTGTAACCTTACCCTCACCACCAAAGGGTATCAGATCACTACAGACTTCTATGAACTTTTGGTTGTAGTCTGTCAATTGGTTCTGGGTGTCCATTGGCGAGAGACCCTAGGCCTCATTGAGATGGCCTATAAAAAGCTGACCATCAACTTCAAGGTGGAAGGTGTTTCTCACAAGCTTCAAGGGTTAAGGAACACAAACATTGTAGCCTTAACCTGCAAGAAAACTCACAATCTATAGGGTACAGGGTTGTTCCTTCAGATACTTCCCAATAAACCCTTTAGTGAACAGATTAGAACTCATTTCCCTGAGATAGACAAAGTACTGGCTACGTTCCATCGATTGTTTGAACCTCTAACCAACCTCTCTTCTAAGAGATTACATGATCATTGTATTCCTCTGCAACCAAGGATTGGACCAGTAAATGTGAGACTCTATGGTTACACTGACTACCAGAAAAATGAGATAGAAAAGATGGTACAGGAACTCCTGCACTCTAACCTAATTAGACCTAACAACAACCCTTTTTCATCACCAGTTTTATTGGTAAGGAAAACAAATGGAGCTTGGAGGTTCTGTGTGGACTATAGGTCTCTAAATTCCATCCTGTCATAGATGAGTTGTTAGACGAACTACATGGGGCCAAGGTCTACTCCAAACTAGATCTACGATCAGGGTACCACCAAATAAGAGTTCATAAGAAGGATACCCCAAAGATAGTCTTTAGAACACATGAAGGCCACTATGAATTCCTTGTGATGCCTTTTGGCCTCACCAATGCCCTAGCCATTTTTCAAAGTTTAATGAATGATCTCTTCAGGCCTTATCTCAGGAAATTTATATTAGTTTTCTTTGATGACATTTTAGTGTATTCTTAGTAGTAGGAAGACCATACACTGCATCTACAGATTGTCTTACAGGTGCTAACAGCTAACAGTTTATTTGCTAAACCATCGAAGTGTCGCTTTGGGGTGTTGCAGGTAGAGTACCTGGGCCACCTAATATCTAAACAAGGAGTTTCCATGGACCCTACAAAAATCCGTGCAGTAGTATAGTGGCCAACACTAACCATAGCTAAAGGAGTCAGAGGGTTCCTAGGGTTGGCCGGATACTACAGAAAATTCATTTAAGCAATTTGGTGGAATAGCAGCACCCCACACTTTCCTATTAGGAAAGGAAGGATTCCAATGGAATGAGGCTACAACCAAAACTTTCCAACAATTGAAGGAAGCACTAACTTCCCCACCTATCTTAAGGTGACCCGATTTCACTCAACGCTTTATGGTTGAATGTGATGCTAGTGGCATAGGGTTGGAAGCAGTTTTGACTCAGGAAAACCGCCCAGTGGCTTACTTCAGCACTGCACTCAAAGGGTCAGCTTTAGCTCTGTCAACCTATGAGAAGGAAATGTTAACTGTGGTTAGAGCTATCAAGCTATAGCGCCCTTATCTGTTGGGAAAATCGTTCACAGTGCGCACGGATCAGAATAGCCTTAAGTACCTTTTAGAGCAAAGGATCACCACTCCCAGCTCAAGCAAGATGGCTACCTAAGTTTCTCGGGTATGACTATCAGATTAAGTACAAGAAAGGCTCAGAAAATCAAGGAGCAGATTCCCTATCAAGAGTGGTAGAATTCCAATTGATCTCTATTTCTTAGCCTCAAGCCACTTCGTGGCCTGTTCTCCAAAAAGAAGTCCAACAAGACCCATTCTATGAGAAACTCCAAGCCAGAGTCTCCACTAGTGAGACACACAACATCTATAAGCATGATGGAGTATGGTTCAAGGGGGACAAGGCTTACCTAAGTTCACAATCTTCCCTAATTCCTCAGATATTAGCTGAGTGTCATTCATCACCACTAAGAGGCCACTTTGGGTTCCACAGAACACTCTCTCGCATCAAACAAAATTTCAACTGGCCCAACATGCAGAAAGGAGTGAAAGAGTTCATACACTCGTGTAACACCTGTCAAAGGTGCAAGCATAATTGCATGAAACCAGCTAGACTATTGCAACCTCTACCAATTCCTGCCAAGAGCTAGACATAGATCTCAATGGATTTCATTGAGGGGTTGCCTCCATCAAAGGGTCATACTATGATTATAATGGTGGTCGATCGTTTGACCAAGTATGTTCACTTCATAGCAATGCGACACCCTTACTGCAATAATTGTTGCTAAGGTTTTTGTAGCCAACGTGGTGCGTTTGCATGGCATCCCTACTTCAATAGTAAGTGATAGAGATAAGATATTTGTCAGTTCTTTCTGGAAGGCCTTATTCAAACTACAAGATACCAAGTTATGTATAAGTTCCAACTATCACCATCAAACCGATGGTCAGACAGAAGTGGTCAACTGCATCTTGGAACAGTATGTGCATTGTTTCACTAGGGACAGCCAAGCCAGTGGATAGAATGGATACCTTGGGCAGAATATAGTTATAATACATCTACACACTCCTCCACAAAGGTGACGCCATTTGAAGCAGTTTATGGCACCCCACCTCCACGCCTATTGGCCTATATTCCAAGTACTTCCAAAGTCCAAATGGTAAATGAGTGCTTACATGATCGGGATCTCATTTTGCGTGATCTACGCCATCATCTCCTATAAGCTCAGAATCGTATGAAATATCACGCTGACCAACACCGTAGAGAAGTATCCTTTGAAGTAGGGGATTATGTGTACCTTCACCTTCAACCATACAGACAAACATTTGTGGCTTTCCAAGCTGCCATGAAGTTAGCTCCACGTTTCTATTGCCCTTACAAAATCACAGCTCGAATTGGAGTATTGGCTTACAAGCTGGCCTTTCCCCCTGATTCTCAGATCCACAATGTTTTTCATGTTAGTCGGCTTAAAAGGCACCTGGGGCATTACACATTACCACTCACTCAACTACCTCTTGTCTCAAATAACTCCACAATGCTTCCACAGCCTGAAGCTATCTTGGATCGAAGAGTGATAAAAAAGGGAAACTATCGACCAAAATCAGAAATTCTTGTAAAATGGGTTGGAGCCTCTGTAGTGGATGCTACCTGGGAGAATGAATGGTGATTCTCTAAGACATATCCAACCTTCATCCTTAAGGACAAGGATTCTCAAACAGAGAGGAGTTGATAGGTGCTGAATGCAGAGTGTGTACGCTCGCGCACAGAGGAGAGGCTCAGGCACGTAGTTTCAACCTAGATGAGGGGGACCACCCCAATTCGTTAGGAAGGACCACCAAAGCCATTAAAGGGATACTTCTCAACCTTTGACACGCACGTAGTGGCATGGCAACCCAATTGATTCCTTGCTACCTCTCTTTCCGTTGTTTTTTGTAATTCCTTTCAAACATTTCTGCTCTATTAGGCTATATAGAGAGTCGATGAACCTTTGAAATGATAATGAGAATAAAAGCAATTACCTCCTCCTCTCTGTGTGCTCCTCTTCTCCCTCAACCTTTCTCTTAAAATTATACTTATCATTTTCTACCTTCAACTCACCCATTTACGAGTATAATAAGGGACTTTGTGGACCACCACAACCAACCATGTGTTGGAATCCTCTGGTAAACATAGAGAAGATAAAATCATGGAAGAAGCTGAAGACCAAAGCGTAGACTTATGGTTCTACATAAGCAATGGCTTGGGATTCATCGTATGGTTTTGTTTTGTTTGTGGCAGTTTGGCAATCAACAAATCTTGGAGAGTTTCTTATTTTTTTTATTTCTTGGAAAATGTTAAAGATAGGCTCATGGTGATTAAAACAGTTTATGTATCTCGTTTGCAAAGCAAGATTAGCCGAAAAAAAGACCGGATTACCAGGATAACAAAATTAATATTTTTTTCCTTGTATATTTCAATAATTTGATGATTTGTTTAATCGTTAATTTCATTATGAGTTGTGCTCTTACTACTGTTGTCTTCCATGCAAGGTTTAAAACTGTAGATGTCATTCAAGATATCAAGATATAAGGTTTATAATAATATATATATATATATAGTAAAATATTATAAAATAAATAATTAAAATAATTGAAATAATTAAATAAAATATCTATTTGTATTAATTATTATAAATAAATAAATCTCAACCTATGAAAAAAATTATTAAATATTATTTTTAAAAATAATCATAATTACGAGGACATAATGAACATTATCCTTCAAACAATAACAAAAGAGAATATATTATCTTCCTCTTCACAATTTGTAAGATGTAAAAATGGAAAAAATAAATAAATTGAAAGATAAATTAAAAAGTCTTCAAACAATAACAAAAGAGAATATATTATCTTCCTCTTCACAAGATGTAAAAATGGGAAAAATAAATAAATTGAAAGATAAATTAAAAAGTAGAAGAAAAAGATAAATAAATTAAGAATTAATATTTTTGATATTTTAACGATAATTATATTTAAGTTATAATTTACATAATTATATTTAAACGATAATTTGTTAACATTTTCAACAATTTTACTGTAATTTAATCCAAAAAATTTATGTATCACGATTTGATGTCATGAGTTACAAAATAACAATAATGTTATAGTCTATATTTTTGTCCTTGCTTACATGAGTTACAAAATAACAATAATGTTGATGGTCTATATTTTTGTCCTTGTTTACACGTGGGCTGTCCTATCCCGTTAGCTTATCATTTGACCTAGTGAATGTCTTTTAGCAGTCTACTTTGGTTTGGTACTGTTATGTATCCACCCTTTCGGTGTAGCTATCTTCCTGTGCCTTTTATTATGTGCAATTAGTAAGCATACTGAGCATGAGAAGTATACGCGAGAGCTCTTTCCAGCTTAAAGTAAGCGGCATTACCTTTCTGAAAAAGAAAATAATAACATTTAAGAATAAATATACTTGTAACCATTATTGTCAGAATTCCGCCAAGGTTGTGGTATAAGAATATAAGAAACATAATACACTCTTAGCAAAAAAAAGAAGTACGTAATACATTAAAATAAAAACCTAATTAATAACCTTTAACACAACATTCTTATCCCAAAAAAAATAGAACAAAAATCTTCAGCATGGCCACAAACCAGACATCGTTATTTTAAATTAATTTCCACCTATAAGTCAATCGTCTGTTAAATGTGTCCTGTTCATAATTCATTTCTGTAAGGGCCTCAATCATATACACTTAGCATTTCTTACATTTCAAACTCCATAAGAAAAACCAATTAAATCAATGGAGTTGAACACCTCGATAGCTGTAAACCTCACTTCATTTTGTGCTACAACTTTGCTTTCCTAAATTTAAGTAAAAGAAATAATTGGAGCAATGTACAATATTTTTGTTGTGGCATTGGAAGTAGGGAGGAAAGGTTCCTTCCCATAATCTTCCAGGATCTCCTTACACCCGTTTTTTTAATCATTAATGGGCAACTTCGAAGAAAAGAAGAGCTTCGTAGGCAATAAACCAGAGACTGAAGTGATGCATAGGTCATCAAACTGGCATGGAGTTCGAATGATGAAAGAACCTAAGAGTCCACACCAGAAAAAGCATCAAATTTTGAATTGTTTTGCTTTTGCAGCAAAAGCAGTGCGGTTATGATAGCAAGCTAGGCCCATTCTCTGCTGCAGTTCGAGCATGCCCATGGTTATGATGCCTATTCATTTGGATATCTCGTGATAAATGAGTCCTTGCTTTTGCATAAGGAGCGTCTCTTGCTGCACAAGGAAGGTGGGCCATCAATATGAATTTAAGGAAAAGAAAACCAGTAAACCAGCAGATGGGAAAATTGGTAGATTGTGCTAGGCTTACTGTGACCAATATTAGGAACTATCTTTTAGGTTAGCCATTACGTTATTTACCTGTCATTTGCTGGCGGAGGATATTCTGTCGCCTTTTCCAACAACATATTGAGATGCCAACAACTACTACGAATAGCATGAAGGTAGCCAGTGCAATGCCAACCTTTTCACCACCAGTGAGGTGATTCCCACAAGTAGGTAACCCAGGTATACCACAAAGGCCACCATTATCAGTAAAACTGCATAAACCAAATGAAAAAAATTAGAATATTACTATTACATGTAATGTTATGTTCAGGACTATCACTAGTTCTGTTAACTGTCATCTCATGTCTTTCCTTTGAAGTATCAAGCAGAGTTGGGCTTAATACTGATAAAAACATACTTGAAACTAGCTCTGTGCAAAAGTCTTCCAACAAGAGCAGCTGGGACTCTGCCCGTGAGAGAATTGCTATTCAGATTCCTGCACCATGAAAACCAATGTTATGACTCTTTCTATGAATTCAATTTCATGGACAAAAGGTCGTTAAGCAGACAGATAATGCATCTTACAGTTTCTGTAATGATGTCAACTGTCCAAGAGTTTTGGGTACTGTTCCATTGAAGAAATTGAAGGAGAGGTCCCTGTCATTTGGTTTATACATGTATTTTATGTCACAATGGAGGAAGAGAACAATTAAGAAAGCCATTGAAGATGAAAAGAAACTTATGTGCTTTACACTTCTATCTAAAAACTGAACAATTCAGTATTTGGGTGCTCTCTCTTCATAAAAAGAAGGTAAAAATTCTCCGGACATTGCGGAGTCAGGAAAATAAAATGATCCTCCATGCCCCATTCCTTGAAATTCTTGACCAACTAGATTTCTTTTTCTTCAGCAACAGGAGGTGGGGGACATTCAGCTTATTGATGGGTCACTCCAGAAAGCTTACATCAAGGTGACATAAAACTTAAATTTCAGGAGCTTTGTTGGCCCAGAAGTTACATACTGGTTCAAGAGCAATAGAACTTAATTTCTTATAGAAGCTAACTAAACTAAGTCCATAGCACTATTCTTCAATGTAAAAGAATTGGTTCAGCATCATGATGCTCTTATATAATCATGCATTTTGAGTATTCATGGGCCCAATCACTTGGCAAGATATAAGACATGAAGTTAACCATAACTGAATTGCAGTCTACTCGAATACACAGAAGTGTCATGCACAAAAGTTAAATGGGTAACATACTCTTGGCTAACTACCAAGAGTACAATCTCTATTCAATTCTTTCTTATTTTACAGCCAAACTTTTGAGGAATTTTGAAAGTGGGAAATTTCGTAGACAGTGACAATGCATGTAATATTTAGAAATTTTTGGAATGGTGCAACAATGATCTTCAATTCAAGTGTTTTCAAATTGCACCTTGGGGCCAAAAAGTCGCATTTTCAAATATAAAAACAATTCCCCCCCCAAAAAAAATTCACATGCACTTACAGTATGATTTCTTTTGGGGTGATTCTAGAGTGTTCATTGGTTTTACGCATGTTTTATTTGGAGGGGATTGAAACAAGATCGTTAAGGGATTGATCCAACATGCTCTGTCAGATAACAAGAAACAAAACTTGTGGGTAGGGATCAATACAGTCAATCTCTTATCGGTCCTAGTGCAATCTGACATCCATGGATTTTTTTAAGTCGAGATTTATAGGCGATCGATCACCCAATGTGGGATCCCCTTGTGACCTATAGACATGGCACAATTTTTTACCCGAGGGGATTGATTCCAATGTTTGAATTGCGAATACAACATTTTGCACAATTTGATTCCAGCTTCCATTCTATGTGTGGCACATTAATTTAGGTCCACATTTCTTTTTCCTTTAAGGGCTATAACAATTAGGCAGGTCAATGTTCACCTTGTGCATTTTTACTACATTTTTACTTACATTCAATTGCATAGGCTCTCTTGTTTGTACGAATTTTCCACACCTATTTCATTCTTCCATGATAATATGGAATCTACTTATTTAGAATTCTCTCGTGCTTGCATTTATCTTTTATCTTTTATCTTTCATGCTTAGGTTAATTTCATGCTAATTACATAAAAGCCATTTGTTATTGATCATTGTGCTCAACTTTAGTCCTAAGTTCTTCTAATTGCTTTTTGATTATGGATATTGATCTTTAAAGCTTTTAGTTTAGGGTTTTTGATTTAGAACCCACTTTAAGACGCATCTTACATATTGCTCTTTTGCTTACTTTTTCAAGTGAATTGCAACGATTTTGGCAATTATAAATCCTATAAAACGCTGATGCAGGGGAGGTTTTCTTCCCATAAAAGTAATCTTGGTGGGTCATTAGATTATAAAAGGAAATAAAAATATAGTGATAAGCATGATAGTACAAGGAGTGGTAATGATGATGGTGGAGATAGAGGAAACATAAAGTCTAACTCTAGACATAACCGACTTTTAAGTTCATTCAATTGTGAACCTAATTATATATATGTCACACAAGATGAAGACTATAAGTGTAGAGCTACTGGTGCAAGCATAGATGTTATTGGAAAAGAATACACAATGAGACATCATAAAGGATATAATGATATGCAAGAATTAGATGGAAGAACTATGGCCGCAAGTTTATGTGATCTCTCAACTAGGATGTGTATACATAATATTTATGAAATCTTTGGAAACCCTCGACAACAATTTGCAAATTCTTGAGTTAACTCAGTTTCATATTCATGAAGAAACAGTAAGAAGAAATCAAACAACATATTTATGACATCTTAATCATTATATTCGAATAATCTCCAACTATACGTTCTGACACTAATACTGCTTGATCAAGATAGCATGAACTTTAAACTCCCTAGAAAATATTTTTGTATATAATTATAGCATAATTTCTTAATTTATAATTATTAAAACACCTTATTTTTCCTGAAGTTACTCTTTTATTTGGCATGTAACTATTAATTTATTGAGAAGACTACTCTATTACATACAATACTATTCACCTTGCTATATCTTAAGTTATTATCTAAAATTTCAATATTTTTAAATAATTTTTTGTACTTTTTTTCCTTTTACATGAATTTCCATCGATATCGATAATATCCTCGATATTTTCGTAAAATTGAATCATCGATATATCCGTAAACATCGATATTTTAATCCTTGATTGTGCAATAACTTTAATATGGCAAGTAGCAAAAAACATATGCTATTCATCCCCTTCTAGCCTTAGCTAATTTGAATTTGTCACTAGAACTTGAAAAACTAATTTGAATGTATAAGAAAGTAATGTGAAAGTGCAAGTAATAAACATAAACTCACACAATATCTTAATTTTAGGGGGAGAAATCAAAATGACCCTGGGTGCATTCTTTTCCTGCTGTACTCCTTTTTCAGTAAAATTTTGAACGATAAGTGGAAATAGGAATAAGATGAAAGACTGTAAAGAACAACAGAATACATACCACTTTTTCAATTCTCTAACAGTCATGACTACTATCAGTTGCTACAGTTACAAGATCCTATGGATGGCCAATTAATCAAGTAAAGTTTCAAAAGAAGCGTGTATCACACTTTGATCTGATGTTCATACTAAGAGAACAACTATGCTATCAAATTACTCTTCCCAACAAAAGATTAACTTATAATGCATGACTTCAAAAAATGTGAGCAAAAAACATAAGCTATTCATCCCCTTCTAGTCATTCTTTTTCCTACCCTAAATGCAGAATGTTTAACTAGTCTAGAATAAGAAACTAACTCAAGAAGAAACCTGAGCCAAATATAACAATCTCCCTATCTATGTTAGCATGTCAAGGTAACCCTAGCTTCACCTCACGATTTGCCTTTGGTTTATTAGAAACTTTATCCTTTCCCTCCTTAGGTTTCAATGTCCCCAGAAGAATTTCACAAGACAACTTCATCAGTTCAAATCAACTATAATTCATTGAAATTTCCCCGACACAACCATTGCAACATCAGAGAAAAATTTAAACCACTAAACATTAAAAGGAAAAAAGGGAAATCAACATGTAAGCTGCACTTACAATACTTCTAGGCTGCTTGTTGCACCAAGCGAGGATGGAATGGGCCCATTGATGCTATTTCCACTCAAGTTACTGTAAAAGAAAAGCTAAACAAACTTAAAGAGGAAGCTTAAACATGCTTTAAAGAGTAAGATGTAAAACAAAGGCAGCCAAAATTTTAAATATAGTAATTCAAAATGACGGCCTTAGAAGCTCACAGGATCTGTAGATGAGTTAGTCTGGATATGTCAGCAGGCAGAAATCCTTTGAGACCTTGGTTGTCAAGACCACTGACCAATCAGAAATGAAACAATAATTAGACGGAAGCACTAACATATTATTTTCGAAATTAGTATCAAAAACAAACTTATCATAGTCAAGCAAATAATTGAATGCTCCTTTGAGAAATAATACTTTATAATTTTATTCATGCAAGCAAGTGTTTAAATGTGTTGTAAAGGTGAGGAGGGAGGAAAAGGAAAGCATATAAGTGGAAAAATCAAACAGCCATAAAAAATTGAAAAAAGTGCTAAATTATGATACATATAAAACACTTACAGTCCATCAATGACCCATTTATTGCTATTTCTGTCCAACTGACAATCTGCTCCACTCCATGGGTGTTGTTGTGGTACGCATGGATCACCATTCCACCCTAAACGTGAAGGAAGTCCCAGTGATTTCTTCAGTGCCTGTAATGCCCTAACTGTCGAGGAATATTCTTGTGAATTTATTGAAAATTTTAGGTATAATGACTACTAAAATTACAATTTTGTGTTTGAGAAAATCAGCATTTAGAGCAATCTGACAGAATTGTATCATGGAGAACACATATGAGTAAATATCAAACAGAATGAGCTCTAGACTAGATTCATGTCACTGATGGCCAGATATTGATGTGAGAAGTCTACCAAGCCAATATTGTAAGAATAATCAACTCTCAAATTGTCAAACATAATTGGTGAATATATTTCTCTCACCAGATGGAAAAGTGAAATGTAAATCTAAATTTTCACAATACCTTGGTTAGAAAAATAGACCAGCAGCATGATCTTAGCATGATAGAAAAAGGTTACCAAGTTAGTTAGCAGATATCAACATCTCACTTTTGGGCAAATGACCTCTTTTTAAAGTGGGTAACTAGAACAATAAATAAGCTTCCCAACAGCAGTACGTCTTGAGAAAATCTTAGGTACCACAACAATATGACATTTAGTATACATTTAAACTCTGAAATTCATGAAGAGATGCATAATGCATGAGCTTAGACAAGTACATGTGAAGGTGTCACGAAATAGTAATAAAAACATAGAAGAATTAGATGTACCTTCTTCTAGTACGGTTCGAAATTCGGCAAAAATGACCTCAAAGACCTCAATGGCGTTTATTATGGCATGGCTGCCTTTTTTGGAGTGCAATGATATGCTCAACGTCCTTCCATTGATGGAAACAGTTGTGTTAAGTACAAGAGCAGTATAACGGTCGCCACTCATTTTAACAATATCCACATCTTCAAATACAATGTCACCATTTATCAGGATGTCAAACACCCTTTGTCCAACACCAGTGACTGAAAAGTCAATTTCCGCAAAGTGTAACCAAATAGAGTAGTTTCTGTTAGGATCTACATCCATCGTGTATGTTAAATCAGGTTGACTATCAGTGCCGACAATTGCCGTCCGGTAAACAGCTTCTGGATAAAAATTTGGTGAGCGTGAAACCTGCTTAATACTACTTTCAGTTGATCTAGCTTGATCTGATCCATGGTTGAAGGATGCAATGGGATTCCAAAATCTATCTCCCCCCCAACGATCCCCACCGTAATCTACATCAAACTTTGGCTTCCCAGCACCACAGCTAAGTCTTGTGACTGTCCTAAGAATTACTCCCTGACCCCACTGCTCACCATAGTAGTATGCTTTATCATCAACTTGAAGAATTTCAAGTGCAAGGATGGCAGGATCTCCATGACCAGTGCTATGGAAGCAGAGAGAGGCAGTACCATTCATAAGAAACACAAGGGCTTCAACAAATACTTGATCATCAACAGTGCTCCAACCAGATTTCAAGGAACTAATCTGAGTTCCTTCAACAGATATATCAAAGAGAGGTTCATTGTCAAAATTTGGCTGACCAACCAATCCAAGAAAGATTCTCACTGAATAGTGTGCCTTTGGCACCCTATTAATATTGTAGCAATTTTCTGGACCTGAAGAAAGGGGGAAATAACGAAGTGTTTTCAGTGGAGGAGTAACGAAACTTGGATGTGTTGCATTAGTTGGTATCCCTCCTGTGTATGCAAAATCCTTATACCACAATGTATTTGTAGGCGGGGTGTGAACATTTTTTCGGGCTCCACAACTTATGCGCATGGAAAATGGAGCTGTAATAAGCAGCAAACCACACAAGTTTATCAACCAAAAGCACATCTGAATAGTAAAATCTATGAGCTAAACAACAACAATAAGTTAAAATTATCTAGTGCTCTTAGCATACCCTAAGACCTAAGTTTATGATGGTTTATGAATAGCAAGTTCACATTAAAGCTAGCAAACCATAAGCCATAAAGCGCAATTCATTTGTAAAATGTACTCATATGTCATACAAATGCAGTAAATTATCAAACTTGTTGATAAAAAGGTACTCTTGTGTGTGCCTGTGTTTGTTTTTTTTACTTCTGAAGACATACACCAGGTACAATTTTATTAAAACTGATAACAGCTAGTCACGTACAGTAACTTAATGACCCGTTTCAATTTTAAAATGCAAAATGACCTGTTTTAATGAAGTACCATAAAGATAAAGAAGAAAACTGATCAGAAATGCGAAGAATATCTTATGTAGGAGGTTTTAGAGATAAATAAAGAGGTATTGGAAGAGAAAAGGAAGAGGAAGAAGAAGAAGAAGTAAGAAGGTTGGGAGATAAATCTGAGAACAATGTTCTCGTTCCATAACATCTCATTTTAATAATTCATCAAAAGCTAACTAATATACTTGAGCATAACTATTTATATAGCCTAAAATGATTATTCTTGGGCCTTACAACAACTTAAAATGAAAACAAAAAAGAAATAGTAAAGCCAGTAAATATCAGATAATCTATATGTTCCTACGTCAATATCTCCCAACAAAACATTAGGCATAAGATGAGGAGCTACTTTATGACGATAACGAATTAGCTTTCTTCAACTGTAAAGCTCTTGATAAAGTAAAAGAGAAAAACAATTAAAATGTTTCTCCGTTTGTTTTCATTGCAAATTTTGGGAAATTCATTGCACATTATTTTCCTTTTCCAGAAAATTGGCATTAGCTAAATTGAATATTATCTTATTGATTCACATCACAAAGCACGACTAAATCTACTGAAGAACAAACCGATGGTGCATTGGCCAAGGCAGGAATTAAAGAATTAGCACAGCTACTTTCAATTCAGAGCATCAAATCCTCGAAATCAATTAAGTCAATTATCCAGAAACATTAACAATGACATTGAAAATTCACTTTCCAAAACCTAAAAATATCTCAGATCAAATCTTACAAGTAACTCAAAACGCAGGGACAAAAAAGCATCAGTATCTAGAAGCTCACCAGGTCGAGCTGAAGTAGTCGAGAGAGCTGAGCAGAAAATCATAAGCCATAGCAGAAGGAATCTGAACATTGTAGCTTTGCGAATTCGCTTCGCGTTTACACCTTTTTTCCCTTTACTCTGCTATAGCCTCGTCTTTCACAGTCTCTCTCTCTCTCTGACAATCTATCTCGTCTCTTTCTTACTTTGTAGAGAGAGAAAGTGCGTCTCTGTTCATTGAGTGAATGCTGGACGTGAAAGCAAGTAGGATAATTATACAGTTGGATTTAAATTACATTTTAATAAATTACATATCCTCAGTTTAGTTGACTGACTCGTGAAATTAAAAAAATGTTAACGTACAGTTGAGCTTTATGAAGTTCAATGTAGCTTTGCAGGTGGCTCATTAAGTTGCCGCTAATATCTGACGTTAAAGTGGGTCCCATTTTTGCAGTCTTGATGAGTGGTATGAAAGTCGATTGTCAGATGGGCCACCATAAGGGTAGCGATTTGTACGGTAGGCCAGTTTAAACGGGCATTAGTGCTACATGATACTAATTGGCTTGCACACACCAGTTTAAAACTCAACAGATAATTAAGGTTAATATAATAAATTGAAAAACATTTATGAGATTTTAATATTTAAATAGTATTAAATGCTGTATTTAGAATAAAATATATTTTCTATGCTTCAAATAATTTGAATAGGCTGAATCTTATTTTAAATTAAATTTATTTTTATTTAATAATCGTGAGTTTTAACATTAACTAAACACATTTAACTTTACCTAAGTTGAAAATATTTATTTTTAAGTTATAAATTAATACATGTATTATTTATATTCAAGAACAATGAATAAAATTATAATATCAATATTAAAAGACACATTTTAAATATAAAGAAAATATTAATTCATCAATAATATTCATTTATTTGTTACTAAATTATAAATATTAAACCCTAAAACTTAAATCATAAATTCTAAATTTTATATCCTAAATTAATTAGATTTAAGATTATTTTAATCTTTTTAATATATATATGTTTTTATTCGTTTAAACTATGTATTTTAATTATTAAACACACTGTTTTTTATTTTTTTTATTAAATATGCTACTTTTATTATTTTTTCTATTAGGGATAAATCTTGTTGCATAAGGATTGCTCCATCCTACAAACAACGGGACGAGATCCTACTACACGTGATATGATATTGTCTATTTTAACCAATAACTATAAGTTCAATGAGACGTCACGGTTTTGTTTATAGGGTATAATTGTCTAACACATTAGAACGTGTCATATCATTTAAAGAATACACATCTTTTATAAATATTTTATCACTTAACTTCATATACAATGTGAAATTGATGCAATCTTTCGTACATCAAATACCCACTATATTATATACTTTATTATTCATTTTTAATTAATTAGTTTTTTTAAATAAAAATCTACATAATATTATTATAGTTCAATCATCAAGCTTATATAATGTCAAGAAAAGCTTTTATATATCTATTTATATCAAGTGTATCTTTTAAAATAAATTATAATTATATATTATAAAAACAAAATATTACTTTGAATATATCTATATTCGAAATTAAAATTTATGGTTATTAATAAAAACTTATCATAGAAAACTAAATAAAATATTATAGTAAAAATATCATTTAATTTGATTTGATTGAATTGAGAAGAACAAAAATTTAATATATTTTATATAACAAATACTAACAATCACCGTTATATATTAATGTACTCATCATTAAATTTAATTGAAATAGTTTTAACTATTTAAAACAATACTTATAATAACACCTTAGGTTATCTGGTTCAACAAGAAAGATGTAAAGAAAAATGAAAAATTATTTTAATTTAATATAATTTTTTCTCGATTTTATTTTTTTTATTTTATTTCATGTCAATAGGTTCGTCCAACTCAATTTAAACTTACTCTATTTTTTTTTATAAGTTATTTGAATTTTTTTTAAATTTAACTTAAATCTAATTTAATTTGTGCTAGATTTAAATCTATCAATCAAGTTATATTATCAATTATTACTCTTAATTATAAAGAAAATTTATTTATTATTTTTAAAATAAACGATCATATAATATTTTATGTTTATAAAATATAAAATTAATATAAATATTTTTTTTAAATATAAGTAATTAATATTGGTAAAAAATAAATTATATAATTAAACGAGAGAGTATAATAATAAATAATACATTTGAGAGCTATATTTTCTCGAGTGGATGTAGACATGTAGTAATTATTCGTACTCATTGATTTAACAGAAATAATTTCTTGTTTGTGAATCATGTAATGTTATGGTATGTATTTAAGTTAATAAATTTAATATTAATATAATTTTGTAAAAAAAATATTTAATATTTAATAGAAAGAGGATATGATGTGGTAATAACGTCTCTAGGTTTAAGGACGCACGTGATGATGTTAAAAAACTAGAAACTTCCCGCGGAAGCATTAGACTACTGTGACGATTTCTTAGAAAACAATTGAACAGTTCTGACTCTGTGGGGTCTGTGTTGATCGCACGGTTCATGATGATTGTAGGACTGATGATCTGACTTTTAGGAGCATTTGAACTTTGACCACTTCAGAGCAATAATAGGCCCTAATTGGTGCGAAATCGTCGGAGAGAGGTTTGATTTTTTGATGAGAACTAAAAGTAGAAAAATTAGGTGGATGATAATTATGTAATTAATTGCTGTGGAAAGATTGGAGTCAGAGACCTATATAGGAAAAAAATTTCTGAAATATTCTCACTAAACTCGGCTCAACTAATCCAACTAACCAAATAATGACAATTTAATCCCATTATTGGAATGCTCATGACAACGACAGAATATAAAAGGTACCTGGTCTTTTGTTTAAAGAAAAAATTACAAAAAAATATCATAAAATAATTTTAATTATATTTAATTTTATTTATATTTAATTTTACTAAACTTAATTTAAATTATATTTAATTTAATGATATTTAATTTAAAATTAGCTCTCATGTTTTTTTATACTAAAAATATATAAATTTAACATAATTAATATTATTTTTATAGTTATACATTATTTTTTATATGATTATAAATTTTAAGAGTTATTTTTATTATTTTTTTTAAAAATTAAAATGTTATTATATTTTTTTACATTATATATTTTGTTTTTCTTATTATTTTTATTATGATTTGGTTGTTTTATTTTTTAATCTTTACATTTTAATTTTTTTATTTTTTTATAATTTAGCCATATCATTTTTTTAATTATATTTTTCATATGTTTAGTTTAAAATTTGAGATTAACTTAAAATTAAATTTTAAAGTATAAAAAAGTAAAGATATTAAAGTTAAAAATTAAAAAATAAAATGAATAAATTGTTAAAAAAACATGAAAAATAAAAAGTAAAAATATTAAGTTATAAAAAAATGTAGAAATAAAAGTGTAAAATATAAAAACTGAGTCTTCTATAACTTTTAGGTATTAGGTTTTAAATTCAATTAATGCATTTTTTTCTTTTTATTTCTTTCACTAATAATGACTTTAAAAATCTCCTCCACCTACATCTTAAGATAAAAGAGAGTAAATTTGGTATAAAAAATAAATAAATATTGATAATAAGGGTAGAGTTCATTATAAACCAAGAATAGTTGGAGTGGTACTCACTACTTCACTTGCCTTTTTAATTTAAGCATTGTTTTAGATTTATCGAAAAATAACATATTATTACTTACTTCATAAATTATGGATAATTTTTTAATAAATATAAATAAAATACTGACACAACAATTACATTTTCAAATTTTTTTTTCATACTTATCATAATAAAATTAATTTCTATTAATAAATAATCATTTAAATATTTCAACATCTCACGTTCTAGTTTATCAACTGATTAAATATTTACATATTTCTTATATATAACAATGATTAACACATAAAATTCTGTTTAATAAATATGTAAGTATATATATCGCAACAAATAAAATAATAAAAAATATCGTTCACATGAGAATTATGTTATTAGAAATTACTTTTTAAAATAAAATAATAAAAATCAATTAGCAATAATTAACTAAATCAGATTTGAAAACTAAAAAGATATATAAGAAAATAACTAGGTATACTTAATCTTTTAATTTTTTAAACATGTAAATTACTAAAATCCTCTAATATAATTATCAATTAATTATATGATCAATTGAATCAAATATATCATGTATTTCTCTCTCAAGTAAACTACACACCAATCGTTTTAACCTAATCACACTCTCATATCAATTAAATTGAATACAACTTATTAAGTTCATCAATTATAAATCACATATATAAGAATCATATATCTTTCACTAGAAACTATACATGTTATTTAATCAAAACATAATTAAATAATTCTCTCAAATCTATTTAATTGTCTCTAAAAATCAATTATTGACCAAATAATCAATAGCATAAAATCATATTAAATAATATAATTAAATTAAAATCATAATTTGAGTAAAAGATTAGATCATCACATGATGAAAATTAGGTTCATAAGACCTCTAGATTAACAAATTAACTAGACATAATTTTGTTCATAAAACTCATATTTTTCATAAAGAAAGACATAAAAATTGATAAAAAAAAAAGAAATATAATCAATCTCTTCAATTGTAGCACAAATCTCCACTTAAATCTCCACCAAAATTGTACCTATTTTTGAATTTTTCTATATTTTTCTCTCTTCTTGACTCCAAAATATGATAAATATTATGATAATTTTGACTCATTAGGGTTTATGGAGCAATTAGGGGGTTTGACATAATTAATATTATTTTTATAATTATAAATTATTTTTATGTGATTATAAATTTTAAGAGTTATTTTTATTATTTTTCTAAAAAATTAAAATGTTATTATATTTTTTTACATTATATATTTTGATTTTCTTATTATTTTTATTATGATTTGGTTGTTTTATTTTTTAATCTTTACATTTTAATTTTCTTACTTTTTTTATAATTTAATCATATCACTTTTTAATTATATTTTTTCATATGTTTAGTTTAAAATTTGAGATTAATTTAAAATTAAATTGTAAAGTATAAAAAAGTAAAGATATTAAAATGTAAAATTAAAAAATAAAATGAATAAATTGTTAAAAAATAAGAAAATAAAAATATGAAAAATAAAAAGTAAAAATATTAAGTTATAAAAAAATATAAAAATAAAAGTGTAAAATATAAAAACCGAGTCTTCTATAATTTTTAGGTATTAGGTTTTAAATTCAATTAATTCATTTTTTTCATTTTATTTCTTTCACTAATAATGACTTTAAAAATCTCATCTTAGGATAAATGAGAGTAACTTTGGTATAAAAAATAAATAAATATTGATAATAAAAATTGAGTTCATTATATAACAAGAGTAGTTGGAGTGGTACTCACTACTTCACTTGTCTTTTTAATTGAAGTATTGTTTTAGATTTATCAAAAAATAACATATTATTACTTACTTCATAAATTATGTATAATTTTTTACTAAATATGAATAAAACATCGACATAACAATTACATTTTAAAAAATGTTTTTTTTTCATACTTATCATAATAAAATTGATTTCTATTAATAAATAATCATTTAAATATTTCAACATCTCACATTTTAGTTTATCAACCGATTAAATATTAACATATTCCTTATATATAACAATAACTAATACACGAAATTCTGTTTAATAAATATACAAATATATGTATCGTAACAAATAAAATGATAAAAATTCACATAAGAATTGTGTTATTAGAAACTACTTTTTAAAATAAAATAATAAAAATCAATTAGCAATAATTAACTAAATCAGATTTATAAACTAAGAAGATATATAATAAAATAACTAAGGATACTTAATCTTCTAATTTTTTAAACATGTAAAACACTAAAATCCTCTAATATAATTATCAATTAATTATATGATCAATTGAATCAAATCTATTATGTATTTATCTATCAAGTAAACTACACACTAATCATTTTAACCTAATCACACTCTCATATCAATTAAATTGAATACAACTCATTAAGTTCATCAATTATAGATCACATATATTAGAATCATATATTTTTGACTAGAAACTATATATGTTATTTAATTAAGACATAATTAAATAATTCTCTCAAATTTTTTTAATTACCTCTAAAGATCAATTATTGACCAAATAATTAATAGCATAAAATCATATTAAATAATATAATTAAATTAAAATCATAATTTGAGTAAAAGATTAGATCATCACATGATGAAAATTGGGTTCATAAGACCTCTAGATTAACAAATTAACTAGACATAATTTTGTTCATAAAGTTTATATTTTTCATAAAAAAAGACATAAAAATTGATAAAGAAAAAGAAGAAATACAATCAATCTCTTGAATTGTAGTATAAATCTCCTTTTAAATCTCCACCAAAATTATATCTTTTTTGAATTTTTCTATATTTTTCTCTCTTCTTGGCTCCAAAATATGATAAATATTATGATAATTTTAACTTATTAGGGTTTATGGGGGCAATTAGGAGGTTAAATATAACTCAGGTGGAATTTGGACCGTTAGTTTAACTTTATATCAAGGGATGATATGAAAACAAGCAAAATTAACAACGCTGGCAAATAGATAGAAGACATATGGCAAGCAGAGTTTAATGGGCGAATCAGAGCGCGACATGTGGCATAAGCGAACTGGTATGGGTCAACAATGTTGAGTCGGCGCCATACGATGCAATGTGATTCACAATTACAGATGGCGTGACACACGGGTAGAAAAATGGACTAATAACATTATGACACGTGGCATCATAATTTGATAGCGTTATGAACTCGGAAGGAATGTGATGCTGACACATGTCAAAGTATTATGTCACTCTATACATATGGCTTTGCATGATTTTCCTTCTCTGATTGTGTGGCGTCTATATGTCTTACTTCGTCAGCTCTACTGCTTGCATGGTAACCAAATGATAACTATTGATTGATCCTACGTTAAAAATCAATAAACAATTTCAAAAAAATTCCAAATATTATATTTTAACCCCTTTTTCACCAAAACATTCATATTTTAATATTTTTGACCCAAAAATACTACCTATTGAATAAAAGACCAAATATTAAGGAGAAAAGTGAATTGATGACTCTACTTTCATAGAGTCATCACGCCCTCAAACTTAACACTTTGATTATCCTCAAGTAAAGTCATGTATAACTAAATAAAATAACATAGGTAGTATATTCATAAATATATATATCTCTTAATACGTGTATATTTAGCGAAAACTAACCCTCTCAAAAGTCGTACAATTCTATGATAATAAAGTTCACATATTCATCAATCACCGTTCCATCAATACAAGGATATGCAAGGTTTTCAATGAATTGATTCATATGTGTGTTGCATATGATATCATCCAATGCACTTAATCAATTTAATCTTAGAACAAGTATCATAAGCCTATTTTCACATTCCTCTCCACTAATATAAATATGCACTTAACTAAAGACTAATAAGAACTTTACATGCTTGTGATGTAAGGAGTATATAGGGGTTGATAAATTAAGAAATTTAGGCTCTTTCCATACCTTAGGTTTTCTTTTTATTCATCATACACTTTTTAATTGCAATTAAGCTTTAACTTGATATTTTAGTGCACCATCTATTATCATTCTTTTCATATTCTTTTATTTTACATCTTTTGTTTTGTAACTTCACAACACCCTAAACTTATTTTCAATTTTCTTTTCTTTTTCTTTAAAGGGATAATTATGTTATGACTTTTTTTTTTCTTTCTCTTTTTTTATAGGGTACATTACATTTCACCTTACTTTATAGCATAACACATGATTGCATTTTTTTCTTTTCATACAAGTTAAAGGTACAAAGGTAAAAGTGATGCTTATTGACTATGCATAAAATGTGGCTTAAATATATGAAAGATTCTTTATTAGGCTCAAATGAGTAACTAACGATATTAACAATAGTTAGCTTGAAAAACTTAATTGATCTAAATAAGGTTTAAATCATTTCTCTTGCTAAATACTTTCTAGGATTTCATCTCAATGGATGATCAAATAGATTCTAAAATATAATATATCTCATTAACTTGCATGACTCACTACAAAATTTTCCTTAATAAGAACACCAAAATCAATCATGAATATGTACATAAAATTTTAGATTAATTCAATCAAAACTTGCAAGCATATCACATGGTTAATGTAAGTATCTTAATGAGCATGTTACATTTCTTATCCTAGTCATAACAACCAATTTTTGTCATTGAGTTCATATGTTTCATATCAAGCATGCGTACATTTAGTTTTCACATATTTATCAATTTCTACCCAAATCATGATCAAAAACATCCTAAAAATAAAAAAATTTCCTAAAAATTGAAAATGTATACTAAATACTAAAATAGAAAATAAAGTTACCTCCCCTAAACTTAAATTGCACATTGTCCCCACGAACTTAAATTGTACATTATTCTCAATATGCACATATAAATATGAAAAGGTAAAAGGAAAGAAAACTCCCTTAGTCTTGACATACCACATCAATTGTCAAAATGCTCAATATTGTTGCGCCATTATTTTCTATATTAATTCACCTACAAAACAAAAACAATGAAAATATAAGTAAAATAATGTTGGGTTGTTGATACAGATAGCAACTAATTTCTAAAATAATTTCCTTTTTATTTTCTATTATAATGGAATAACCATATTGGCACATGGTGGCAGCGTGTGTGTTTGGGTGATACACGAGGCACATGGAAATTAGTTAGGTTGTGTGAGTGTGTATGAGTGCATGAGGCTCTACACATGGAAATAGCTAAAGCTTATTCCTATAAAAAACCCAAGCATGGCCATAGCTAAGGGCACGTTGGTTTTCCTCACTTAGTGATTTTATGGTCTTCTTTAAGAACAACCAAAGAGTTGCTCTTAATCTCTATACAAGTATAGTTACCTTTCTAGTTCTTATTCTGATTTTTGCACTACATCAGAATTTGGTATCAGAGCTTGGTTTGAGCTACAAATAGATGGAGACATCTGGCAACTAGATCATTTTCAACAGTAATGATGACGCGAAAAACCTGTGGGTTATGATGGCTAGCCTTGAAAGCCACTTTGAGTTGAGGATCGAGGAGGTGTCGTGAGACCTTAAACAATTGCTCCTACGCACCACCAACCAAAGCCAAACCCAATTGAGCAAGATTCAAAGGCAGTTTAAATTGAGAGGGAATGAGGTTCTTCCCGATGATCATTCATCGCATATATCATCTCATTGCGTCCCTGAGTTTTCTCATCATCGCATCTACCTAGACTTAGATGATGAACTTGCACACCACCGGATATGAACCATAGAAATTTTGGGTTTGATGAAGGCACCGTTACTTGGGTGGGTAGTAATCGGGAGAGAAGGCTCGAGAAAAACAGTGTTAAAAGTAGGCAATTTGACAGTGTGAGAAGTCAGTACATAGATTTTTTTAATTCCTTTCATGAGTGGCAATCCTTAGGTAAGAAAGACTACTAGCTTAGCGTGGACTTGTCTATTTTTGTAGGCCACTCTCATATGGAAGTGTTCTTGGATTGGTTGTCTGCTATTGAAATTTTTTTCGATTATACAAAAATACAAGAAGAGCGAAAAGTTAAATTAGTTGCTTATGAACTCAAATGTGAAGCCTCTGCTTGGTAGGAACACATGAAAAATGAAAGGAGGTTGAGAGGAAAGGCACCAGTCACCTTTTGGGAAAAGTGAAGAAACTGATGGTGCTAGTTGATTACGAACAGCTCCTTTACCAGCAATATCACCAGTGCCAACAAGGAAGGAAAGGTGTCACTTAGTATAGTGAAAAGTTTATGCGGCTTGGTTTGTGAGCCATTATGTGGAAGCGAGGACCCTAAAAGGTTGCTAGATATGTGCAGAGTCTAAATTATCCTATTAGAGAAAGACTAGAGTTGAGCCAAACCTTATGGTATGTCAACCAAGCCAATAACATCGCATTGAAGGTGGAAAACCAACTAACTAGACACAAAAAATCCACACCCTTTAGATCTCATTTTAGTGACTCATCTGCCAGTAAAAACCCAAGTGGTTTCACCCAACAATTCCCCCCACTAGTCACCACAGAACCTACACTAGTTCCAAAAATATTCATCCCTAAACCCAACAACCCAAACAAGCCATTTCCAAAATCTAACCCCTATGTCAAACCACCACATATCAAATGTTTTAGGTGCTATCAGCAGGGGCACAGGTCTAATGAATGTCCACAAAGGCGCGCAACTAATTTGGTCAATAAATTTGGGCATTTTGATGATAAGTTTGACCCACTATCTCTAGATGACCTAGAAGGAGCACTACCCACTGAATGTGACAAGGGTGATAGGGCTTTAAATTGCATAGTGCCGAAAGTGTTTTTATCGCCAAAATAGCCATCACCATTACAAAGACATGCCATTTTTAGGACAAGGTGCACAGTTCCATAAAAGGTATGTGACGTTATTATTGATAGTAGTAGTACTAAAAATATTGTCTCACATTCATTGGTGAAGTCTTTAGGGCTAAGCACTCAACCCCACCCTCATTCCTAAAAAATAGGATATATTTAGAAAGGGAGTGAGGTTAAAGTACAAGAGGTGTGTAGGGTACCATTTTCCATTGAAAAACTTTACAAAGATGACATGCATTGCAATGTGGTGGAAATGGATACCTATCAAATTCTTTTTGGAAGGCCCTGGCAGTATGACGTGAATGCAAGACACAAAGGTAGGCCAAACATCATCATTTTCACTTGAAAATGTACCAAAATAGCCTTACTCCCAACAAAGGAAAGCTTCCCTACTACTAAATAAAAACGCTTCTTAACTACAAACCTAACGAATTTGACAATGAACTCAGAAAGGCTAAAGTGGTGTTAGCATTAGTGGCTATGAAACAATAGTGAGTCCCTGATGCTATTAAAGAATTACTATCTACCTATACTAACCTTACACCAACTGACTTACTAAGCACCTTACCACCATTACGAGATATTCAACACCATATAGATTTCATACTAGGTTATAATTTGCCCAATTTACCCCATTATCGAATGAATCTTAAAGACCATGAGTTCTTATAATAAATAGTGGAAGACCTCTTGGATAATCATCTCATCTAGAAAAGCAAGAATCCATGTGTTGTACTTGCATTGCTTGTACTAAGAAGGATAGCACGATGAGAATGTGTATTGATAACAGAGCTATTAACAAGATCGTGATCAAGTACATATTTTCTATTCCTAGGTTGGAAGATGTGAGCTTGGATTATGCAAATATAGAGGAGATATGAGCTCGCAAAAATGGAGATTTTCTTTTATCATGTTTTTGAATTGAAAACGTGACGAGCTAAAGAGTGAGGGATTTAGGGAAGGATTTTATATTTTTAATACCACGTTGTTGCTTGTATAGGGAGTCATTTATTGTTTAACTGAAAACCAGTTAAATTAATAGATTTTCTATGCTTATTAATTTTGGAAATGGAACGCAACTTTTAGCGTATTTTAATTATTTTTTGCATGTAAAACGTACTTCCCGAAATATTTTGGGCCGATCGTGTGACCCATTAGCTTTATAGGAAATTTCCCGGCAATATAATATTTAAAAAAATTAACCTACATATCACTCTTTTTAGCACCACTCTTTCTTCTTATATATCATTTTTTGCTTACTTATATACATAATTGTACAATTCCGGGATATTACTTTGTGTTATGTAGGAATAAATTTAATTATAATTAAAATTATTCTAAATTAAAGTATTTAATTACGTAATAAAAAAAATTAGATGAGATTTTATTATTACTTTAGCTAGTGATAATGTTTAATTTGTCTTAATTTATTTATTTTTATATAAAAAATTGAATGTGTAGTCGACGATTATTACAATTTTTTTTATATTAATAAATATCAAAATATTCATATAATAAATATATTTTACATAAATATTATTTTATATGATACAATTGTTTTTATTATACTAAATATGATAATTTATACAGTTAATGATTACTCATTTAATGAATATTTGATTAATTCATTTATAAATATATCATATTTTTGTTGAATTTCCATATAATAAATACATTTTATGAATAGTTATTTTGTTTAATATATTATTTTTATTTCATTAAGGGTAACAATTCATATAGTTAATTGATGCAGACCTTCTCGGCAAATAATCATAGGAACCAACGAAATCAAAAGAATAGGAATGATTGATTTGCTAAGAAAGTATTGAAGATGATTATATTAGAACCCTAAGGAAACAAAGTTCTTAAAACCCTAACCTTAAGAGATAAAAAAATGATTACTCCTTTTGATAAGTCATATTCAAGTATTCAATCAAGAACACAAGAAAGTAATGCAAAAATCTTTTTGAAATATACTTTTCATTAATAATATGGTTTGCCTAAATGATAAGGCTCTTGCGTTTTTTATACAATACTTATGAAAAATGCCACTTCAAACTGTAAAGAAAAAACCTAGATGAAATAGGTCTAATTGGCCTATTTAGTTGTGGATTGTGTCTAATCTATCCTCAAAAAAATAATAGACTAGAAAGACTTATGATAAATAAGGCATAAAAAACACACAATTCACTAAAACAAAAAATTATTAAACATAAAAGACCCAAAATTAACTAAACAAAAAAATATCTTCTTAAATTGTTCCTTGCATCCAATTTGATATTCCAAATGTATTACTTGTGTAAGATCTTGAGAGTATTTGTAAGATCATGAGAATATTGATCAGTACTTGGGAACATCAACTTGATCAACACCTCGATCTCCATTATTCCCCTCATTTTCAAAAAGATTCATCTTCGAATCTTAGCTTTGTAAGCATCGATTTGGTATTGTGGATTCAAGTATGAAATCCATTTGATGTTGCATGCCTCGCAAATGATGTAATCTATTGGGAATCTCTTCATGAGATAGGTCCTCAAAGTCCTGCAATAAAGAAACAATAACACTAGGCAAAGATAAATTAAGATCATTAGAAGAAAGATAAACATCCTTGTACATACAAGTACTTGTTTCTTTCCAATCATTGCACTCTTAATCTCATGGTTTTCAGCCAATGCACTCATTATTTTATTTTTCTCTCCTATTTGCTCATTATTCTCTTCTTTGTGCACACTTTTCTCTCCTTTTTGCTCACCTTTTTTTCTTTTTTGCTCAGTTTTCTCTACATTTTTCATCTAGACCTCACTTTCTTTCTTTTTATTTTCTTCTTGCTCACACTTTTGTTTTTCCTTCAACTTGTACTCTCTTGCTATTTTAATCTGGTCCTCATAAGCTTGTAAAGATTTGAGAAGGGTTAATATAACTTTTCAATTTTTCATTTCAAAAGAATATCAATTTTTATATCTATCATGCATCACCCTCCTATCAAACTACCACAATCGTCCAAGAAAAATATGAGCAGTATACATTGGTGTCACATCACAAAGAACCTCATCCTTATACTTGGCAATTGAAAAAGAAACCCAAACTTGTTTGTTAACATGCACTTCTTCACATTCATTCAACCATTAATTATAGCTTGTACAGTTTGAGATGCTTTTGCCACTTCAAATTCAACTTTTCTAACAACAAAATACTAGCAACATTAGTGTAGCTCCCACTATCAATAATAAATGTGCATAATGATAACTGTATTTTATATAGTTATTTTCATCTATTTTATTAATTATAATTGCTATGTTCTCGACATTTTTAGTTAATTTTAATGGAATAAATTAATATTTACTCTTTATTTTTTAAGGAATATATTTTTAAGAAAATTAAAGAATTTGAATCGAAAAAGGACTTAATTGCAAATTTATGTCTAAAAATATAATTTAAATTAAAAGAATGTTTAATTATAATTAACAAAAGTGAAAAAGTTAATTTAAATTAGAAAAAAGGGCTTAATTGTAATTAACAAGAGTGTAAAAGTTCATTTGAATTAAATTGGAGGGCTAAAATGCAATTAAGGAAAATTTATTTTTCTGTGCAGGAAAGAAGACCACGCGTAACACGTACCGTTAGATCAGAAAATCAATGGTGAGCATCAGTGTGTGTAATACAAATGCGACAAAAGCGATTGGATATGGGTTTTCTGGTTGCACGCTGCTCGGTACGCTATATGGGGTCCACCTGTCACACAGGTCGATGTGTAGGGTAGGACCCATGTGTCGTTGTGCGAAGTGTTCCATGCCACGCGGTCCAGATGGATATCGTGCGTCCTGACATTCCAACGAATCATTCATTGTCACGTGTCTCGAATATTCTTTTAGCGAATCAAATGCTGACATGTGGCATGTGTTGGTCAAAACAAAAAACACACAATCGGCACACATTCTTCCAGCTTTTTAGGTGGGACCCACATGTCCCCGTGCAATAATCCAGTGCGGTGCAACCACATGCAACTTTCCTTCCCACCAATTAAACGTCGCCATGCGTCTTGGTTATTTCTTTGAGCTAGTCAAATGCTGACACGTGGTATACATTTTGAATTAAAAAGAAATCAGAAATGGCGCACGCTATCCATTGTTTTGCATGATAAAAATTATTCCATGCGTGTCTTTAATTTTATTTTTGATGTCTCCCAATATTCACGCGTGGTTGTAAGAAAAATATTTTTTTGATATATTTTTTTAGCTATAAATAGGGCATTTATTGCAAAAAAAAGAGGTTGGGTTGGAGAAGGAGAGTTCTGGACAGTGGTACACGTAGAAGCCATTTTTGGCTTCTGTTGTGTTCTACATGTGCCAAAAATTTAGAGTGCAGAAACATGTTTTAATTTTCTTTTTATTCTTCAACTAATATTCCTTAAATTCTGTTGTGTTCTGCATGTGCCAAAAATTTAGAGTGTAGAAACATGTTTTAATTTTCTTTTTATTCTAGGGTTGCATTGTAGCTAAATTTATGAAGCTTGAATAAATTATTTTTGAAAGATTTATAAGATTTTTAATTTGTTTATTCGATTTGTGCTTAATGCTTTTGATTATTGGAAAATTTATCAATTGATTTGTGGCACGTAAATAAACTTAGAAGAGGCATTTTTGTGTATATTGCTCATGGATAGAATAACATGTATATATGAAGGATAAGAATATACCTTTATCGTATGTGTGGCCATTTGAGAACTTAGAACGTAATGAATCTTGGTGAATTTAATTCTCATAGGAATATAGTGAATTAATTTAGCGAGATGTGTCTATACGGAACTCGGGAGAGATGTATGGATAAAATTAGAAGTTCTTGGTTGACAAATTAAATTTACAAAAAAATATAAATCAAGAGAAAATAATATGATTCGAGTGGATTAATTTGGTGAAAACTACAATCCTAGAATTTTCTTATTTATTTGTTGTTTAAAAAAAATTAGTTGTTAAACTTATCAATTTTCGTTTGTTTTGGATAAAATCAGAGTGAAACAATTTTAGTACTTAACAAACTATAGTAACAAATCTCCGTGGGAATGATACTTTACTTATCAAATTTTATTACTTGTGACCGTATATACTTGCACGATTTTATGTTCTCCTAAAAGAGACAACACATACCTTATCCTTCACATGGAATCTTGTGTGAAAAATATGCTCATGTTGCTCCTCATTTCCTTCATTCTTAGGTTGTATATTCAGGGCTCTTCTGTGACAAGTAAATATCTATGTACATGTTCTTCCACTTCAACATCAGAATAATCTTGTAATGGTTGTATCTCTTGGTCACATGAACTAGCACTTTTGATTTCTCCATTTTTTATATACAACCATGATCTTTTTGTCCCATTTACAACTTGCTCTCTCCTCTACATTGGAATCAGTTTCTTCTTCGATGAACTCATGTCTTCTATGTCTATGTCTTCTTCTATATAATTTAGAATCAGGAGAGGATTCTTAATCATCCAACCTTGCATTCAGCCTCTTAAATTGGTCATAAACAAATTTGATGAAGAAATTGAAGTCAACCTCTTGTGGTTTTCCTTCTTTTTTACTCATGTTGTCAACGTGTAAAATAAAATGAGATAACCTACTCACTTCCTCACATGTTTGCTCTCAAATAAGATGTTATCACTCTTTTTTTACACTCTTTTTTTCTTTTTTACCACTCAAAGCTTACGCAAACCTCTTTTTCGTTCTTAACAAAATCAAAAAATCTAACTAATCTAAAGAAGTAACCATTTTATTAGTGACAATCTCAAAATTCAGAATTCTAAAAACTTAACGGTAAAGTATGACAAAAAAAGTCCAAATAGGACTTTAAAGAAAGAAAGTCCAAAGAGAACTTTAAAGAAAGACTCTTGATCAACTATGATTCTTTTTTTTTTAAATCAGTCTTGGATAGCAAGAACAAAATAAAGGAAAAACCAATTCCAACAAGAATAAGAAAACTCAACAAGAAAACAAGAATTAGAATCTTGAACAATCTACTACTTTGTTTTCCTTTGCTTCTTCTTCTTTTTTTGTTTTTTTACTACTGTTGTTGCTGAAAAAAAAACAAATTTGAAACCTTAATGAACAAAAACCAAAAACAACACAAAAGAATGCGACAAAACTTTAACTCCTTGATTAGTGGTGTAAACGGTAGAATTTGAGACGCCACAAAGGATGATGACTCTATTTGATAAGTCAGATTTAAGTATTTAATCAAGATTATAAGAAGGTAAAGCAAAAAGATTTTTAAAATATACTTTTTATTAATGATATGATCTACCTAAATGACAAGGCTACTGCATTTTTTACACAATCCTTTATGAAAAACGTCACTTTAAACCCTACAGAAAAACCCTAGACGAAATGAGCCTAATTGGCCTATGTAGTTGTGGATTGGGCCTAATCCATCCTAAAAGATAAAAGACTAAAAAGTCTTATGATAAATAAGGCATAAAAAAGTTCACAATTCACTAAAACAAAAAATTGTTAAACATAGAAAGCCCAAAATTAACTAAACAAAAAAATTGCTTCTTAAATTGTTTATTGCATCAAATTTGATATTTTAAATGTATTTCTTGTGTATGATCTTGAGAGTATTGGTCAACACTTGGGAACATCAACTTGATCAACACCTCGATCTTTATTATTAATTATTACATACTTAATTAGTGTTCGATCAATTCATATGAGCATATTATATTTTTGTTTTTTTTTGTTTTCATATTTTTTTACTTTTTATTATTTTATTATTTTTTACACCAATAAATACCAAAAAATATATATAATAAATATATTTTTTAAAAAATAAATACAAAAATGTCCATATAATAATTTTTTTATAAATAGTTATTTTGTATAATGTAATTATTTTTGTTACATTAAAGTGACAATTCAAATAATTAATTGTTACTCATTTAATAAGTACTTGGTCAATTTATTTATGAAAATATCATACTTTTGTTGAACTAATAATTTTATGTCGAGATCATATCATATCTAACATCAATTAAATAAACAACATTTAATTAATATAAATTATTTTTAAGAAAAAATCTTATTAAATTAAATCAAGTCATGTATGATTATGCTTATTAAATTCAATTAAGTCATGTATGATTAACTTCTGAGATATTAAAAATATTAGTTAAATAAGTTAGTATGTTATTATTTATATTTTACTTATTTATTAAATAAATTTATATAATTATTGTATATATCGTGATATTTAATAATTCTTTTAATAATTGCTAGTTTTTTAAATTCATTTATTTTCTATAGTTTATTTTTAGTTTAGATTTATTTATTTTTAATTTTAAGTTTTATTTTTTTAGTTTATTTTTATTGTATTTATTTTATTTTATTTTATTTTATTTATCTATAACTACTAATTTTTTGATTGAAGTCTTGAATATTAAGGGAATATAAATATATAAATGGATGCAATATACCCTACATACAATGATTTCCCTACACCACACTTTGAGCATTAACAAGGCAACTGGGACTACGTTAATGTTATGGGTGGATTTAAAGGTCAAACGCCTAGGTATGATCTATATTCTAACATGTTTAATGTATGCTGATAGAATCATCAATGCCCAAACCATTCATACAGAAATTTTAACTACTCAAGGTAAGTCTCTTGAGGATTTAGTGAATACCATCGTTACTAACACTTTGAAATTTCATTGGGACTACCAAGCATATCAAGTTATCAAAGTAAAAGAAAATTCAAGGAGATATCTTGAGATACAGATAAACCCAATTTCAATGAGGAATCTAGTAGAGGAGATCACACCTAACTTCTCATTCCCAATGTCACAATCAATTCCAACCACTTAAGATAAATCTCTTGAGGATTTAGTGAATATTATTGTTGGTAAAATTTTGAAATTTTAGTAGAAGAACCAAGCTTTTATAAAAAAAAAGAAATTTTAAGGAGAAATCTTGAGATACAAGAAACCAATACTGCTACCAAAAACTTTGAGACTTAAATTGGCTAATTGGTCACAGTAGTGGAAAGACTAGAAACACATGTAGTTGTTGAACTCTTATCCTAACTAGATGCTAAACCTAAAGAAACCATCACTACTACAAAAATAGGCATTAAAGTCGGTTCGCTGAACCGACTTTAAATTGACCGACTTAAAATGTAAAGTCGGTTCACACGATGAACCGATTTTATACATACATTTTATGAATTATTTTTATTTTTATTCTCATTTTTCATATTATTCAATATAGATATAGCATAAAAAAACTAAAATATAAATAATACTACAAATAATTAAAAATTTAAATATAATTAATTACTTGATAATTAAATTTATTACAAAAACAAATAATGTATATACAATACATATAGTTAACTTAAATAATTACAAATAAAATAATATCGTCAAAGTGTAATTCGATGCGAGTAAGCTTGGTTGGCTTAGAATCTTGGTTGACCCAATCACCAGCATTATGACAAGAAAACTAGACAAAAAACAGTTGATCCATATAACAATTCATATTCCCCTACATACATGAGCACGTAAACATCCATCAAACAAGCAGTCTAAACTTCAGAGACATACGAATGAAGAAATTAAATCATTATAAATATTACCATCAAAAAGAGATTACCACAGTGACATCCGAGTGATATAACCCTTCGACGAACTCATATTAGCACTTTATTAATCATTTGTCTATAAATATGAAGTTATCTGGAATCTCTACTAGTATTTTTTTAATGCTATAATGAACTCTAAATATGAAATCAAGTGTAACTCCGATTTCTTACTTGGCTTGTGTGAGTTTTGGTGCCCTTAAACATATGGAACACGTTCATGGGCACCAAAAATCATACAAACCAAGCAACAAATTGGAGTTACATACACCTGATTTCATATTAAGAGCTCATTATAGCATTAAAAATACTAGCAGAGATTTCAGATAAATTCATATTTATAAACAAATGATTAATAAAGTGCTAATATGAGTTCATAAGGAAAGTAGGAAAGAGAGATGAGATGTAGTTTCGGCCAAAAATAGGTCCATAAAACAATGCATTCCCCTAAATACATGAGCATATAATCATCCATCAAATAAGTGACTTCAGACACAGGAATAGATAGAGAAGTTAAATCATTAAAAAATTTACTGTTATGTTGTCATATGCTATTCAAGATCATCAGAATCTTCTCATGATTCTTCTTGTGTTGATATAATTTGAACCATGTGTTCTGCCCATTCCTCTCATAAATCATCAAAAATTTGCTAGTCGTAGCCCGTCTTCTTCCCACCAAAGAACTACATGTATTTAAAATCAAAATAAGAATGTAATTTCATTTATTTACAAAAATAAACTCAAATATGTTAAAAAAAATTATGTATATGGGTAAAAGATATTACCACATCATCAATTGGAATTTTGATATTTGTGATGATTTCGCTCATAAACTTCATAACATAATAACCACACATGACTCCATTATTTTGTTGTGGAACCTACAAAAAATAAGTGTACATGATTTTTCATATTCGAACATCTTTATTATTCAATTGTAAAATTAATAAAATTATTAATATTGGATTGTACATACCATAACTTTTGTCCATATAAGCTTATGAGATTTTTTAAGGTTTAAAACGGTTAGTTTTTATTAAATATTACAAAAAATAATAGAAGAAACAAATATGTAGCTATAACTCTTACATTTCAACAACTGCTTTTGTATCTTTACTCAGTTCTATAGAAGCTGAGTCACAGTACCAAGCATGATTATTGAACAGATCAATGATTACCAACATCCAATGATCTTGGCCTTGTTCAAACCTTAATGGCCAAGGGATTATCAACTTTTGATTTTTGTTAAGCGTTAATGCCCTATCATATAATTGTTTAGCTCTGATGCTAACATCCTTCTCTTGATATTGATTGACATATGAAGAATCATAGAACATTGCTACATGTGATGAGTGATTATGTTGAAATCGATAATAGCACGCCCTATATAAAAGATATATATATATATATATATATATATATATATATATAATTAGATAATATAAATATAATTATATATGTTCTACATAAATGAAAGAAAAATAAATAGATTGAGGACTCACCTTGTCCACACTTGAATTATACTTAAATCGATCATTTGATATTCAAATAGTTGCAATAAGCACTCGATCGATATATAAGTTTGGCCGAGGTCTATACTAGAAATTTCTATAGGAAGTGACACAGTCCATTCATCATTTATGCTAGGTGCCCTCCCAATAATAGTCATCAAAGTGCCAAGATTTCTGCTAAAGTTTAAAGCATAATTATGACTATACTTTTTCCAAGGCTTCTTCTTGAATGACTTGGTGCACGATGATTAGCCACTAGACATAGATTTAGCGCGAGATACTTGCTTCGTATCTCTTAAATGTTTCGCATTTAAGAATTCTGGTATAATAGACTAAAAAAAGTATTATATATGTATTTTTTAGTAACAATATAAGATATAATAAAATAATAATAGTAAACAAGTGTTATCTTTTAAGTTAAAAAATAGTACCACGTCAAAATTTAGAACAACTTGAATCGACGGCCAAGTCACATACTGTCCAACCACCTCTTGGACTGTGGTAGCATCAGAAGGCACATGTAGTGGACAATCATGAAACAATGATTGATCAATTACTATTCACCAATGATTAGGCAAATATTGATTATGAATCATCCGATCATCGATCAATTGTTGTACCGTTCCAATAGCAACAAAGTCCATTGACGAAGGATGTTTCAACAAACATTTCATATTCTGTAAAAAATTTAAGTGTTATATATAAAAAATAAAACATATAATAAGAATTTAAAAATAATAGATTATATACACCAGAAATTAAAATCTTACCACATATGATTCATAAAAGAGAAGAAGACTTCTATGTGGGGTAGCTATTGGATGTACATTCTCACCAAAATGTTCATAGTGATTTGATTGATGGTAAGAATGTGCAGATTGCATTGGAGAAAATGAACCACTACTTGATTGCATATGCATTCCTGACATATAGTGAGGACCAATAGGATGGCTATATCCTATACTGGATGTAGTTTGAGCGCAATGAGATTGCGTGGGTGGCATGCCTGGCATAGATGGTGGCCTACTTGTCATGGATGGTGGCATGCTTGGCATGGATTGTGGCATGCCTGGCATGGATGGTGGCATGCCTGACATGGATGGTGGCATGCCCGGCATGGATGGTTGCATGCTTGGCCAATATGGCATGCCCTGGTTGTAGCATGATGCCATGGCTCACATTTGCTGTGATTGATGTTCTTTTAGAGTGGCAATCTCACTTAACACTGAGGCCTTAAAGGAGTTGAATTCTTCTTCAATTTTAGTGTACTTCTCCTTACTTACCATTTGAGGCTTTTGTTTTGGAATGTTAAAATACTCCATAGAACCATCATATTAGCTACCTCCCCTAACACGATCAGGATACTCGCGTCCGAATGCATGATATAAAGCATCTCTCCCAAGCTCTTCGATTATTTCACCCTTGGATATTTTTTCTTGAACAGTTCTCTACAAATAATAAAGCACACAAACATATCATTCATTATTACATCAATTATTAAATATCATTAAGACTTTTTATCAACCGAAATTACTAACCAACTTATTTAATTGTTCTTCTCCTCGCTTAGTCATCGGTCTTGAATTCTTCATTTTGGGAGTCTTTGTTTCTATGTACAATTCAATTCGGGTAACAGGTCTACCCAATTCAGCTTCCTACATAAATTATGAAAATTTTATTAACAATGACATGAAATTAAATTGAGGAAAATAAATATAAAAATATTTATAAATTAAGACAAATTAATAATACCATTCTATATCTAACTTTAGGATTTGAAGACCTCCCAGTACGGTTAGGAAGAATGTTATGCATTTGTATATTCTGATGATCTTCCCTAATAATTTGAAATTCATCTGAACGTCTATAATCCACAAAGTCTTTCCAAACTTGAGGTGCAATCCAGGGGTGTCCTTCAGGGATTTTGTAGAGCTCTAACACATCAAGTGGTTCCAAATTTGGAAACACATAATTTCTTGCCAATCTGAAAGTCTTGTATTCCTTCCACGCTTTATTTACAATCTTATAACACTTGCTCTTCCAATTGTCATCGACTTTGTAACGATTCTGTAAAAACACAGTACAAAAGATTAGATATAATACACACCTAATATAATATATATATATATATTGATTATAAAATATAAGAGACTTACACAAATGGTTATCCATATTTTGAACTTTTCTACATCGTCAACCTCAGACCAATCATTTATATTGATTGGTATACTGGACTTCGCAAGTCGACCAATAGAGGATTTCAATTGTTGACCATTTTCCCCTATTGGATTACCAGTAGCATCAAATAGAACATGTATTCTATCATCTGGGTTAAGTGAAGCATCAGGTATATTCGCCCAACCCCTTCTTTTCAAATACCCCAATGGATCATTTGGATCTACAAGATCTGTTATTCGAAGATCCATGAAATATCTGAAAACAATGAAGAAATATAAATTAATTGACAATTTTAGGAACATACATATATATAAGAGTTATTACAACAATATAGAACATACGTTATATTTAATTAGGTTGTTGATCATATACATATATTCCTTCACAATCACTTCGAGCCCATGACAAAGAATCATCATCATCAATTAGATCATCACATACATTAGGCAATTTATTTGAGAAATTACTAATATTGATTAATGTATCAAGCATAGAGTCATCATCTTCTACAACATCAAACATAGTACGTATAACTCTTATACTAATATAATTTCTTACAAATTTTAAAAAACATATTATTTTTCCTCTATTCACTACTTAATAAAATATAATTATTTATATATAAATAAATTTATCCACGCCCAGTAAATCCACAACATTTCAGATATTATTTCCACATAAAATAAGTCAAACATAATAACAAGCAAAATCAAAAACATACCAAAATCCAAAAATTATACAAAAAATAAAACAAACTGAATAATAAGCTGCAAAATTCTACTTAATAAAATATAATTATTTATATATAAATAAATTTATCCACGCACAATATCAAACCCACAACATTTCAGATATTATTTCCACATAAAATAAGTCAAACATAATAACAAGCAAAATAAAAAACATACCTAAATCAAAAATTTATACATAAAATAAAACAAATTGAATAATAAGCTGCAAAATTATACTTAATAAAATATAATTATTTATATATAAATAAATTTATCCACGCACAGTAAATATATATAATCTATCAAACCCACAACATTTCAGATATTATTTCCACATAAAATAAGTCAAACATAATAACAAGCAAAATAAAAAACATACCTAAATCAAAATTTATACAAAAAATAAAACAAATTGAATAATAAGCTACAAAATTAATAGAAATACTTACAAGAATGTTATGAAGTGACTAAATGGAGGAAAAAAGAAGAAAATGGTGTTTTGTAAGTGAGAATAAGTGAAAAAATGGGTATAAAAAGTTTGAGTATTTTGCTTAAAAAAATAGTAGATCTTAAAGATAATGAGAAGAGGAACATAACTCATAAAACGACGTTGCAAATGGTGGTCGAAGGTGGCCAGAAATTGAGAAAGAAGGTGGGTGTAGCTCGGTTTTGGGATATAATGGAGAAGAGAAATGAAGAAATTGGGGTTCTGCATTAAAAATGAGCCGAACGGATATATTAGGTGGATAGTATCGGTTTGCCACGTCAACCGACGCTATCCATGCAATTTAAAATTTTTTTTTGTCAATTATTATTTTATTTAGACTATGCATATACGTACTATAGAAAAAGAAAAAAATAATAACTTTAGAATAATATTTAATTAAAACATATACACAAAATTAAATAAAGATATATTATAGGTACATATATAAATTTAAATATCCAAAAAAATAAACAAAATTATATAATTTTTAAAACTAATTGTCTAAAAAAAGGAAAAATTATACTATTTTTATCCAACTTAAATTCTAAAGAATCATAATTAATTTTAATTGTATTTACTTCATCCATTTTTTAATTTAAAAAATAGGACGTAGCGTCGGTTTACGTGGCGAACCGACGCTATCCACGTTGGACGTAGCGTCGGTTGACATCGCAAACCGATGCTAGCCACGTGTGTAGCGTTGATTCGCCACGTGAACCGACGCTACGTCCAACATAGATAGCGTCAATTGTACACCTGAACTGACGCTACGTCCAGCGTGGATAGCGTCGGTTCTACACCGAACTGAATTAACACAGCGACTTAAATACCCCTTTTTGTAGTAGTGCATCAATGCCATTATTATGGAGAGTGGTAAGCAATTAGAGGAGCCTCAAAGAATCCCTACGAATGATGTATCCAAAGAAAAGACTATTAAGAAGGAAAAGACCATCACCTCTAAAGAATCCAATGTGACACCAAAGGTAGTATTCAAGAATTTCTTTTTTATTGATGATCCTACTTTATCTTTTCCAACAGGTTTGACAATTCAACAAAGCAGAACCATGAAAAAGAAAATTTGGAGATATTCCACAAGGTACAAATCTACATACCTCTTACGAAAGATATTAAGAAGGAAACTTAGTATGAAAAGTACCTTGAAGAAGTTTTTCTTACTATGGACAAGCTTAAGGATAACAAAGAGATATGTGTGGGGGAGAATGTTTCTAATATACTTAAAAAGAGACTACCATCAAGGTCTAAGGATGTAAACAATGAACTGCTAGCTCATAAGTTAGACATCATACACTTCAAGATCTTTGATGATAAAAATGGCATCGTCAAGCTAAGAACGTTAAACCAAATGCTTTGTGGGAGGTAGCCCACTAAATTTATTTTCTACTCTTTGTTTACTTATTTTTACATTATGTATATACATGTACTTATATTAAGAACAATGTAAGAATTAAGTATTGAGAAGTGTTAACACATCCATATCTTTATTTTTATGCTTTATTAGTTTAACATGTTTTAGGATTAGTATGCTCTAGGTAGCATAATTTTTTTTTGTTTTTAATATCTATTTGTTGTATTTTTTGGGATAGTTAGGATTAATAGATGAGCTTAGAATCAATCACATATTTTCTCGTTGTTTTCTGGCATCGATGATGAAATTAACCAAACAATGTGAGGTTAAAAATGATAACGAATATTGATAGAGTTTTGATCTTGTTCCTTAGTGAAGGTAACTTTATGATAATTTTGCTCAAAATTTGCATACATAATAGCTAATTTGGTGATAGAAGAATTTGTATACAAGAACTTATGAAAAATATTATAAATTCCTTGAAACTTTGCTATACTTTTAATAAATAAGAATAGGTTGTTAGAATTTTTCTTTAAGTTTATCAAGACAAATGCTAAATCTATTTCTTTAAAAATGATTAAGTTTATAGGATTAACTTCTTTGGCTAAATTGTCTTAATCTTAATGTTGTTGTTTTTTCAAGAACAATTCTTTTAGAGAACTAATTTGAGCCTACCCCAGCCAAATGTTTGTACCCAATCTTTACCCTTTAAACCAAAAACATTGGTCATACCCTATAGTTTTAAAAAAAGTAGAGTTACACAAAATGAGAATAGATTCTATGAAAATAATAGAAGAAGATTTAAGAGTGTCAATTGTACTATATTTGATTACATGCTTAACAGACAGAAACAATCTCTACTACAATATGTTCCAAAAAAAAAAAAAAAAACAAAGAGTAGGTTATAAAAAGTTATAAAAGGGTTATGTGTTATTAAAAAAAGTGGGAAAATAAGAAAAAAAAGTCAATAATGATGTTTGGGTCCAAAACAATGAAATTTGACCCTATTTTAATGACATAATTGGTCTTATGATAGTATTACTTATAGTTCTCTTTCTCTTACTCCATGAATTCATGAACTTTTGTTTTTTTTCCCTTCATTTGATTGAATCAACAAACATATCCACGTATTATAACCAAATGAAAGACCTTCTAATTTTAAGGAATATTTTTGATAATTGGAGATACAATTTTAAGGAAAAGGCTATGGCATCCACTTCAAATCTAAAAAGAGTAGTGATATTTTATAAAGAAGAACAATGTTTATACTTGATTATTTTAGATGATTTAACTATTACTAATTGATATTACATCATACACACTTTGAGCTTGATTATTGTATAGTAGCAGTAGCAAAGGGATAACTAGAGATAATATTTAACATTTATTAGAATTTGAAGCCATAATATTGTTAAGTTCTTGAGATAAAATTTTAGCAAAACTTTTTCTCTTAATTATGGGTATTGGTTTTGCTCGAGGATTAGCAAAGAGTAGGCGTGGGGGAGTTTAATAAGTGTTATTCTATACATATTTCTTATATAAATTCATTTATATTTATATGTATTTTATTATAATGAGCTAAAATTATTTATTTTGTATTTATCAAAAAAATATTAATTTTCTAGATTTTTTGAGATTTTTCTAGAATTTTTATGGATTTTTTTAATGATTTTTATTTTATAAGTAAATTAACATCGAAAGGAAGTTGATACATTTCGTAGATTATCCTATCTTTTTAACCATCACAATTTATCCTATTCTTTTGATATGTGGTGCACACTAATCTGATCTCCACCGGAATACCAAAAATTCTAGTTACATTCAGATTTGATTTTTATCTCATATAAATATAAAATTTATAGAATTAAGTTGGAGACAAGAATTAAGAAGAATATTTAAGAATCAATTAAAAGAATTGAAAATAAGATTCAAGAACATAAATCCTATGATTTCTTTCCCTTTCTTTTATTATTTTCATAAATAATTTTCTTAATTTATTATTTTTATGAATATTTAATTTTATAATTGATTACGAGCGATTTCAAAACCCTAGACATAAATTGTAATATTTAATAAAATTAGCACTATTATATTTAATTATTCTTCTTAATTATTTATTAGTTTTAATTTTTAATTTTTGTATGAATTTTCTTGATTATTCAAGTGTACAATTGAATATTCAAATTAATTTATCGTCAATAAATTTAGTTGATTATGTAATCACTTGATTAATTTAAATAATTAATGATAAATTACTTGGAATGAGAATTAATATTCAAGATAATTAAAATAAGCTTGTGTGTTTAATCTTGATCGAATTTGCTTTTTAATATTGAATGTTTTTGATAGATTAAATTTAGAGAGTTTATATTAGGTCGTCTATTAAAAAGAGTTAGGATTAAGATATTCTTTAATTCAACAAATAGATAAGAAAATGCAGAGATCAATTTTTATGCTTGTAAATTTTTCTAAGTTAGTATAATCAAAGAACAGAAAATTAGGATATGCTTTTGTTGATTTGTAATACATGTTAGTAGTCGAGAATGATCCTACAATCATTTTATTCATATCTTTATCGTAATCTTTATTTATCTTTAGTTGATAGATTTAATTTTCATTTCAAAAACAATAAAAGCACCATTTTTTATTAATTTTAATTAACTTATTAACGATTAATAATTAAAAGTAGATATTGTTACCGATTTTAATTAAGTTAGTAAGGATCTTTATTTTTAAAATAACTTATTATTTATACATATCACTTATTCTTATGTATTTTTAATCATGTCACTCACCCGTCTAATTTTATTTTCTAATCTTTCCTGGTTAGATTGTGGAAAGAAGTCTATCATTAAGAAATATCAAAGGGAGATTACCAGCCATATCCTTCTACATTACCAGGCATTCCAAAGGTAAGAAACTGTCTTTAATCCTCCCTAAAAGCAAATTTTTATGTTATTATGGTTATGAGCTTGCATAATACTGGTTACAATAAAGCTAATTATATTTTCTTTTGCTTATTGGTCTGTCTGAGGTAGAAGGGCATCTGCATGCAGTTATTTCAATGTTTACAGGAACCAATGGAGGTGTATACGCTCAAATCTCATTCTGAAAAGACCATTGAGATTGGACAGAAGCAGCACTACCAATGGAGGTGTATACGCTAAAATGCATATATGTATTCTATCTAAAGCTCGTTCTATTAAAGTTGAGAACCCTGTCACCGTCTACGCACACAATGCTACTTTTAGGTGATGTATTTATAGCGTTTTGTCATTCTGTTCACATTATTAATATCTGCATATTAGCTACTTTATTTTGGTAATTTATTTTAACTAGGAATGGATAGTAATATATAAAAGCAACATACCTATCATCACCGTCTGCTGCACACAATGCTACTATCAAAGTGTCTGGAAAAGTAAACTTGACATATGAAGAGGCTTTGATTTCATAAAAGCGTGCTATTGAGAAGGTTCAAGAATTACCCAAAGAGCTAGAGTTACCTGCACTATCATCCATGTGACTTTATTTATCAAAGTGCTAAGCTCTTGTATTTGATATAATATAGTATAGTTTACTTTTACCTTTATTGTTTTTTTGAGTGGAATAGGTTACTCTATATTATTAAATACAAAGTAATAATCTCACGTCAGTTGGAACCTTTTTTGGTTGAAGCTAAAGTAAAATACCGTGTATGACTCAAAGAGTATATGGAATAGGATTGATCTTAACATGGATCAGATACTAAATGCTTCACTAGGTTCACAGGTTAACTGAACTGTGAAGCTTTTGGTATTCAATTATTATGATAGTTGATTGACACATTGGGGTTATACAAACAGCCTTTGATTATTCATTTTAACCACTTGCATCTGTCTTTATGAATTTTTTTTTGTTGAATATAGGCTCTAAAAGTAATAAATTAGTGACATAATTTAAGAAAATTAGTAATCTAATTTGTGGCATGATTTAAGGAAATTAGTAACATAATTTAAGAAAATTAGTGGCATAATTTAAGGCTTAAATTATGCCACAATTTAGAGAAAGGGAGTCTCGCTTCATCTATAAACAGGAAGGAGTTTATACATTGAAGAATAAGTCAAAAATAAGAAAAAATAAGAGAGAGCATAAGCAAACTCAAAAAGAGAAAATACTTAGTGAGTTTGAGAATTTTCTGTTAGTTTGGAGAAACACTTATTATTAGTGAGGAAATTTGTCTCTGTATTCTGTATATTTCTTACTTAGTTCAATAATATTTGGTGCCTTCCGTGGACCTAGACGAATTACCAAACCACGTAAATTCTGTGTATCATTTTAACGCTTTGATACATTCATATACCGTTATTTATTGCTTTCGTACACAACAAATTGGTATCAAAGCTAAATATAACAATATTATATATCAAATCGAAGCTCTCGATGAGATGAATGCAATGATGAAAGAATCGCTCAAATCGAAAGTCAGAATCACCGTCATAAGTTGCTGGAGTGCTGCTGCCAAGAATTGAGTCAACTCACTAAGTTAGACCGATTCAACTCAATTATTAGTGATATTTGGACCGAGTTGGTCCGTTTTTCATCCGTTTTTAGCCGAGTAGAACATATTCCTAGCTAATTGGACAATTTTGGATTCAACTACAGACTACGTTTTTTCAAATAAGGTATAAAATTAAAAAAAAAACATTGTTTTAAGTTGTAAGTGCAAATATTCTGTTATCCGTTTGTACATATGGCTGATAAAAGAGAGATCGAAGAAGGTGAACAAGCTGACCTTAGAATTTCTGGCAAACCAAGTTGTTCTACTCGAAGAACTATGTTGTCCAACGCAAAGCTTGAGGTGGAGAAATTCGACGGCACCAATAACTTTGACATGTGGTAATGTGAAGTATTAGATCTATTATTCTGAGAAAGATCTAATATAGCCTTGGAGACCAGGCTAGGAGATTATTCAAATGAAGATTGGAATTATGTAAACCGACAAGCTTATGGCACAATTCGACTGTACTTAGGAAAATATCAAAAGTACTTTGTCACGAAAGAGAATGTAGCAGCAGTTCTCTGGAATAAACTAAAGGACAAGTACACGATGAAAAGTATTGAGAACATACTCTACTTGAAGAAGAAACTTTTTCGTTTCTAGTACAAGAAAGGTACCCCTATGATTGAGCACTTAGATAATTTCAATAAAATTTTGGCCAATTTGCAAAATTTAGATGTTGAAATTATCAATGAAGATAAAGATTTGTTGTTGCTAAATTCATTACCAGAGAGCTATGAGCATTTAACCACAACCCTATTATATGGAAAATATGAGGTTAAGTTCATAGATGTTTCAAATATTTTGGTAAATAACGAGTATCGGAAAAAAGGATCAACATGATCACAGAGACTCAATATTAGAAGCATTGACGATAGCGAGAGGTAGGATGAACAACAAAAAATCTAATAAATAAAATAATAGAGGGAAATCTAGATCAAAGTCTAGAGGAGAGTCATCTAGAAGATGTCCTACGAAGGATGAGTATGCTTATTGTCACTAGAAACGACACTAGAAGAAAGATTGCCCAAATAAGGACAAGTCAAATGCAAATATTGCACAGAAGGCCGATGAAGATGAAGAATTAACCTTTTCACTTTCATCATCAGAAACCTACTCAGATAAGTGGATCCTTGATTCTGGATTTTCTTATCATATTTGTCCAAACAAACATTAGTTTTCGAGTTTTAAGGAGCTCGATGGAGGATTTGTGCTTATAGACAACGATAATGCCTATCAGACAAAAGAGATCAGAACAGTACGACTAAAGATGCACGATGGTACAATCAGACGAATTACAAATGTAAGGTATATTCCTAACCTAAAGAAAAACCTTATTTCTTTAGGTGTTTTAGATTCTGATGGTTACAAGGTAACATTGGAAAATAAAGTCTTGAAAATTGTATGAGGTGCATTTGTAGCGATGAAGGGTATTCAAAAGGCAAACTTGTATTTCCTACATTAGAGTACAGTTACAAGAAGAGCAGCTATCTCAAGCAGTTCTAAAGAAAAGACAAATGATTCTTCCCGCCTATGGCACATGCGCTTATGGCATGTCAGTGAAAAGGCTTTGCAAGGCTTAATGAAGCAAGGTCTTTTGAAAGGTACCAAGACTAGAAAGTTTGATTTCTACGAGCATTGTGTAATGGGAAAACAAACAAGAGTTAAGTTCGACACTACCATTCATCGTACTAAGGGATCTCTTGATTATATTCACACGGATGTTTGGGGACCTTCCAAGAATGCTTCACTTGGAGGTAAATACTAGTTTGTGACTTTTATTGATGATTTCTCTAGATATGTCTGGATATACACCATAAGTCACAAAGATGAAGTTCTGGATATCTTTCTTAAATGGAAGAAAATGACCGAGACACAAATAGGTAGGAAAATTAAGAGGCTCAGATCTAATAACGGTGACGATTACAAATCAGATCCCTTCTTCAAAGTTTGCCAAGATGAAGGGGTAATCAGACATTTTTTAGTTCCTCGTACACCACAGTAGAATGGAGTTGCAGAACGAATGAATCGTACTTTGGTTGAGAAAGTTTGATGTATGCTATCTCAATCCAAATTGAGCAAGGTATTTTGGGCTGAGGCTTTGTCATATGCAACTCATATAGGCAACAGACTTCCTACGACTACATTAGATGGGAAAACTCCTAAAGAGGTATGGTCTGGACAACCTACTTCTGATTATGATTCATTGCAAATTTTTGGAAGTCTTGCATATTTTCATGTTAGTGAATCCAAACTGGATCCTAGAGCAAAGAAAGCTGTTTTCTTAGGCTTTAAGGAAGGAGTTAAAGGATTTCGACTTTGGTGTGGTGAATCCAAGAAGATCGTCTTAAGCCAAGATGTCGCATTCGACGAGTCTGTTATGCTGAGATAGAAAAATTCAAAGAAAGAGAATGAAAGTCCAAATACTCTTTCTAAGGTAATGCTTGAGACTCTGGAAGATCTAGAACATATTGCACCGATTACCGATCGTGGTGAAGATGAAATTGATGATCAGGAAGAGATCTCAGTTGATGTAGAGGTTATCTCACCATCACCACCGATTAATCAGTAGGCAGAATCTATTGCCACTACTCGACCGAGAAGGGAGATTAGGAAGCCTACCAGATACACAAACATGGTAGCATTCACACTTCCAGTAATTGATGATGATGTTCCATGCACTTATAGAGAAGTTGTGCAGAGAGTTGATAGTATGAAGTGGAAGATAGCAATGGATGAAGAGATGAAATCTCTACATTAAAATCAGACTTGGGAGTTGGTTCAAATTTCCAAAGGAAAGAAAACTATTGGTTGCAAATAGGTCTATGCCAAGAAGGAATGTGTTCCTGGTAAAGACAACATCAGATACAAAGCCATACTGGTAGCAAAAGGATATGCTCAGAAAGAAAGAATAGACTACAATGAGGTATTCTCACCTATTGTTAAGCATTCATCTATTTGAATACTATTGGCTTTGGTAGCACAGTTTGATCTCGAGTTAGCTCAACTCAATGTCAAAACAACTTTTCTCCATGGTACTTTGAATGAAGAGATCTACATGTCTTAACCGGATGGCTTCAAAGTTCCAAGATGAGAGAATTGGGCTTGCAAGCTAAGCAAGTCAATTTACGGTTTGAAGCAATGACAACGAGAGTGGTACAAGCACTTTGATAGCTTCATCAAAGAGCACAAGTACACACGCAATCAGTTTGATCACTATGTATACTTTCAGAAACTACAAGATGATACCTTCATTTATTTGCTCTTATATGTTGATGATATATTGATTGCATCTAAGAGCAAGGTAGAGATTGACAGATTGAAGGCTCTATTGAGTTCAGAATTTGAAATGAAAGATATTGGAGAAGCTAAGAAAATTCTTGGGATGGAAATCACAAGAGATAGAGTTTCAAGCACAGTTTGTCTGACATAGATTCAGTATCTGAAGAAAGTACTCCAAAGGTTTAAGATTGATGAAAAAACCATACCAGTAATTACACCGCTTATTCCTCACTTTCAATTGAGTGCATTGATATCACCTAGCACCACCAATGAGAAGAAGCAAATGGAGTGTGTTTCATATGCAAATTCCATTGGTGCCTTGATGTATGCAATGGTTTTCACCAGACTTGATATTTCTCACGTTGTTAGTATGGTTCTACGGTACATCTATGGTACTGTGGATATTGGTTTGAAGTTTGAGAGAGACAAGACTGAAGGCAAATACCTAGTCAGATATGTGCATTCTGACTATGTTGGAGATATGGATAAGCATCAATCTACAACTGGTTATGTGTTCACAATGGTAGAAGGACCAATTTTTTGGAGATCAACATTGCAATCAACTGTAGCTTTGTCTACTATAGAGGTAGAGTATATGGTTGTAACAGAAGCATTCAAAGAAGCTATCTGGCTTCTTGGGTTGACCAAGGATTTGGGTATTGTTCAAAAGAACATGGAGGTTTTCTATAATAGCTAGAGTGGCCTAATGTATGGCCTAATTTGTAGCATGATTTAAAGAAATTAGTGGCCTAATGTATGGCCTAATTTGTGGCATGATTTAAGGAAATTAGTGGCCTAATTTAAGGCTTAAATTATGGCACAATTTAGGGAAAGGGAGCCTTGCTTCATCTATAAATAGGAAGGAGTTCATGCATTGAAGAACAAGGCAAAAATTAGAAAAAATCAGAGAGAGCATAAGCAAACTCAAAAAGAGAAAATACTTAGTGAGTTTGAGAATTTTCTATGAGTTTAGGGAAACACTTAAGATATATTATTACTAAGGAAATCTGTATCTGTATTATGTATATTTCCTACTCAGTTCAATAATATTTGCTACCTCCCGTGGACCTAAGCGAATTGCCAAACCACGTAAATTCTATGTGTCCTTTTACCACTTTGATATATTCATATACCGCTATTTATTGCTTCGGTGTACAACAATTCTTAGTTTCAACTGCATGTTTATTGGATTGTATATTAAGTTTTATAATGATATTGATTCCTCTCCATGGTTGTTTAACCCTTTTTTAGGAAAATGTAAGAGGTTGTGTCTGCATAATTTAAGACCCATCGAGATCAAGTAAAAGTGTCTTAGCTCTAAAGGCACTTAAGATTTCTTACTCGTTCATAGAGCTTTACCGTATAACAACTTGATAGGGGAGAGTGATGCATTTTTTTCCTTTTTCTTTTAGCATTTTTATCGGTTCTATTTAAGATCAATAATGAATTAGGAACCCACCTTTGTCTGTTGGTGCATGATAGGGTAATTTCTAGAAGATAGGAAGGGAAGGAGAGAATACAGAGAAAGAGAGGTAAATTGTATATATTTCTTGTTATCATTTCAAAGGTTCCTCGGCTCTCTATATGTCCTAATAGAACCGAATTACTTGAAGGGAAATACAAAAATAACAAAAAAACAATGGAACGAAAGGTAGTAGGGAATCAATCGGTTTGGTGCACCATTACGTGCGTGTCAAAGGTTGAGAAGCTTCCTCCTAACGGCTTTAGTAGTCCTTCCTAACGAATTGGGGTAGTCCCCCTCATCTGCATGAGGACGTGCACACTCTACACTCAACATGTGCAACTTGGCTCGTTCAAGACCTATCAACTCCTTCCTGCCTGAGAATCCTTGTCCTTAAGGATGAAGGCTGGATATGTCTTAGAGAACCTCCATTCATTCTCCCAGGTAGCATCCACTGTAGAGGCTCCAGCCTATTTCATGAGAATCTATGATTTTGGTCGATAATTCCCCTTTTTTATCACTATTCGTTCCAAGATAGCTTCAGGCTGTGGAAGCATTGTGGAGTTATCTGAGATAAGAGGTAACTGAGTGAGTGGTGGTGTGTAATGCCTTAGGTGCCTTTTGAGCCGATTATTATGAAAGACATTGTGGATCTGAGAATCAGGGGGCAAGGCCAGCTTGTAAGCCAATGCTCCAATTCGAGCTATGATTTCGTAAGGTCCATAGAAATGTGGAGCTAACTTCATGGCAGCTCTGAAATCCACAAACATTTGTCTATATGTTTGAAGGCAAAGGTACACATAGTCCCCTACTACAAAGGAAACTTCTCTGCGATGTTGGTCAGTGTGACACTTCATGTGATTATGAGCTTGTATGAGATGATGGTGTAGATCATGCAAAATGAGATCCCAATCACGAAACCATTCATCTACCATTTGGACTTTGGAAGTACCTGGCATGTAGGCTAATATGTGTGGAGGTGAGGTGCCATAAACTACTTTAAAGGGTGTCACCTTTATAGAGGAATATGTAGATGTATTATAACTATACTCTGCCCAGGGTATCCATTCTATCAATTGGCTTGGCTACTCTGTAGTGAAACAATTCAGATACTGTTTCAAGGTGTGGTTGACCACTTCTGTCTGACCATCAGTTTGAGGGTGATAGCTAGAACTTATATATAGCATAGTATCTTGTAATTTGAATAAGGCTTTCCAGAAGAATTGACAAATATCTTATCTCTATTACTTACTATTGAAGTAGGTATTCCATGCAAACGCACCATATTGGCTACAAAAGCCTTGGCAACAATTATTGTAGTAAAAGAGTGTCACATTGCTATAAAGTGAGCATACTTGGTCAAACAATCAACCACCACCATAATCATAGTATCACCATTTGATGAAGGAAACCCCTCAATGAAATCCATTGAGAGCTTTGCCCATCTCTTGGTAGGAATTGGTAGAGGTTGCAATAGTCCAACTGGTTTCATACAATCATGCTAGCACCTTTGGCAGGTGTCACATGAGCGTATGCACTCTTTCACTTTTATGCATGTTGGGCCAGTTGAAATTTTGTTTGATGCGAGAGAGTGTTCTGTGGAACCCAAAGTGGCCTTCTATTGGTGATGAGTGGCACTCAGCCAGTATCTGAGGAATTAGGGAAGATTGTGAACTGGGGTAAGCCTTGTCCCCCTTGAACCATACCCCATCACGTTTATAGATGTTGTGTGTCTCACTAGTGGAGACTCTGGCTTGGAGTTTCTCATAGAATGGATCTTGTTGGATTTCATTTTGGAGAACAGGCCACCAAGTGGCTTGGGGCTGAGAAATGGAGATCAATTGAAAGTCCACCACTCTTGACAGGGAATTTGCTCCTTGATTTTCTAAGCCTTTCTTGTACTTTATCTGATAGTTATACCTGAGCAACTTAGGTAGCCATCTTGCTTGGGTTGGGGTGGTGATCCTTTGCTCTAGAAGGTACTTAAGGTTCTTCTGATCCGTGCGCACTGTGAACGATTTTCCCAATAGATAAGGGCGTCATAACTTGATAGCCCTAACCGCAGCTAACATTTCCTTCTTATAAGTTGATAGAGCTACAACTGACCTTTTTAGTGCATCGCTAAAGTAAGCCACTGGGTAGTTTTCCTGAGTTAAAACTACTCCCAACCCTAGTAGAGCGGTGATGTGTGCTATTATTCCACCAAACTGCTTAATGAATTTCCTATAGTATCCAGCCAATCATAGGAACCCTCTGACTCCTTTAGTTGTGGTTGGTGTTGGCCACTCTACTACTACATAGATTTTTTCAGGATCCATAAAAACTCCTTGTTCATATATCAGGTGGCCCAGGTACTCTACTTGTAACACCCCAAAGCAACACTTGGATTGTTTAGCAAACAAACTATTAGTTGTTAGCACCTATAAGACAGTGTGTAGATGCAGTGTATGGTCTTCCCACGATTGAGAATACACTAAAATGTCATCAAAGAAAACTAATGTAAATTTCATGAGATAAGGCCTGAATAGATCATTCGTTAAACTTTGGAAAGTGGTTGGGGCATTGGTGAGGCCAAAAGGCATCACAAGGAATTCATAGTGGCCTTCATGTGTTCTAAAGGCTATCTTTGGGGTATCCTCCTCACGAATTCTTATTTGGTGGTACCTTGATCGTAGATCTAGTTTGGAGTAAACCTTGGCCTTATGTAGTTCATCTAGTAGCTCATCAATGATAGGTATAGGGTATTTATCTTTGATAGTAATGGAATTTAGGGACCTATAGTCCACGTAAAACCTCCAAGCTCCATCTGTTTTCCGTACTAACAAAACTGGTGATGAAAAAAGGTTGGTGCTAGGTCTAATTAGGTTGGAGTGTAGGAGTTCCTATACCATCTTTTCTATCTTAGTTTTATGGTAGTAAGGGTAATGGTAGGGTCTCACATTTATTGGTCCAGTTCCTGGTTGCAAAGGAATACGGTGATCATGTAATCTCTTAGGAGGGAGGTTGGTTGGTTGGAGTTTCAAACACTTGAGGGAACTCAGCCATTACTTTTTCCATCTTAAGGAAATGAGTTCTAAACTTTTCACTGGAGGGTTTATTGGGAAGTATCTGAAGGAACAACCCTGTACCATGTAGATTGTGAGTTTCCTTGTAGGTTAAGGCTACAATGTTTGTATGTCTTAACCCTTGGAGCTTGTGAAAAACACCTTCCACCTTGAAGCTGATGGTTAGCTTTTTATAGTCCATCTCGATGGGGCCTAGGGTTTCTAGCCATTGGATACCCGAAACCAACTAACAGGATACAACCAGAAGGGCATAAAAGTCTGCAGTGACCTAATACCCTTGGATGATGAGGTTAAGGTTACAACACTATCTAGTGCATTCTACCTTCTCACGATTGGCCACCATCACTTCTAGCTTCTTTTCCTTGGTGATGGATAATCCACAATGGAGGGCCAGGGCTTGATCAATGAAGTTGTGAGTACTTCCTCCATCAATCAGCACTAGTACTTTCTTATTTTTCAACTGTCCCATTACCCATATGGTTTGAGGGTGTTTGGCTCCTACTATAGCATTAAATGATATCTCAGGCATTACCTCATAATGTTCTTGTTCCAATAGCTTTTCTTCAGGGTTACTTTTGAGATTTTGGTCAGATTCTTCTATCACAAACAGCTATGGACGCACACAGCGGTGACCAGCTATGCATTTCTCATCATAGTAGTAACATAGTCATTTATCACGATGCTCACGTGCTTCTTGGTTAGTTATGCGACGAAAAGTAGTTGGAAGAGTAGTTGGTGCTGAGTTTAGATGCTACTGGGGTGGTGGTCCTAGCACACCAACAGTGGGGTTAGGTGAAGCTCTTACTGCTACTGAGGTTGCTGGATAACAAGGATATTGAATGGTTTTCCTCTGAAGCAGATTCTTCTCTTCAATCAATCTTGCCACCCCTATTGCATCAACCAATATTCGTGGCTATTTAATTTTAACTTCGATTCTAATATCGTTTCTTAGCCCAACAATGAAGTAGCCTATTATAAATTCCTCTAGCAAGCCATCCATTTTGTGGGAAAGTTTTTCCAACGCTTCCTGGTAGGAGCTACGCTTGAGGTGTGCTTGAGTCGAGTTAGAGTTTTTGAGGGATCCTCATAATCAATTGGCCCAAACCTCAATTGTATGGTGTGGGTGAGCTCTTCCCAAGTTAGTAGCCCACGTAACTTCGTGAGCCACCTGTGCCACTGTAAGGCAATACCATCCAAATGAAATGATGCCAATTGCACTCATTGTTCTGGTGTGGTGTTAGTGAACTCGAAATATTGCTCAATTTTGTATATCCAGCTAATGGGATCTTCACCGATGAAGTTTGGAAATGAAAGCTTAAAGTGAGAGTGTGGTAGTTCATTAGGGTTTCGAGGGATGTGATGATTTGGATGTGGGTTGTCTCCTTTTGCGAACGGGTTGTCCTTAGGGAGGTTCCGAGAGGCACGAAGCACCTGTAACTCGGTGAGTACTGCCTGTAGGTTAGCATCTACCTAATTGAAGCCTGATTCATGCTGAGCTAGGGTTTCCACTATTTCGCTACGAAACTCAGCATTGGATTTTCCCTTGGTATCCTTGGCTTTGATACATCTGATAGGGTAATTTCCAGAAGATAGGGAGGGAAGGTGAGAACACAAAAAAAGAGAGGTAAATTGTATATATTTCTTGTTATCATTTCAAAGGTTCCTCGACTCTCTCTATATAGCCTAACAGAACTGAATTGCTTGAAGAAAAATACAAAAATAATAGAAAAACAACGAAAATAGAGGTAGTAGGGAATCAATTGGTTTGGCACGCCACTACATGCGTGTCAGAGGTTGAGAAGCTTCCTCCTAACGGCTTTGGTAGTCCTTCCTAACAAATTGGGGTGGTCCCCCTCATCTACCGAGCCTTGTCATGGCTCTTGGTTGAGGCCACGTGCCTTAGCCTCTCCTCTACGCACGGACATGCGCACTCTACACTCAGCGTGCGCAGTTGAGGCCATGTGCCTTAGCCTCTCCTCTGCAAGCGGACATGCGCACTCTACACTCAACGTGCGCAGCTTGGCGTGTTCAGCACCTATCAATGCATTAGGTTGAGAGAGAAAAAACTTATTATGGGTGGATATATTTAAGGATATCTCATGCTCGGTGGTTATAGATATGTTATATGATTTTATAATTATTATTTATTATTGGCACTTTTGCAGTTGGACATTTTTTATTTTATTTCTTTGATGCTTATGTGATGTGAAAAGTGTCCATTTATCTCCGTACCATTTTGATTTTTCATTTGTAAACTTAAAGATCAAATTTTTAAATTCTGGACCTTATCAATGCTTTTATGACAGAACTGGACGCTGATACATCTATTACCCAGGTTAAAAAAAGTCTTTTCCCGTGCATTTTATCCCATGGATCAGATAGTAAATGCTTCACTAAAGTTAATTTGACTCTGAAACTTTCTTGTTCATTTATTGTGATAAGGGTAAGCCATATTGGGGGGTTATACAAACAGCCTTTGTATTTATCAAAATCTATAAAGCAAATAGTATAAACCTACAGCTCTTATTATAATAATATCATGGTTATTGGCGGTAACTTAGAATAGTATTTCAATTAATAGTTTACTTGTGCAATTAAATGTTAGGGTACTATATATACCACATCTTATAAAAGTGACAAAACTTGAAGCTAGCAAATGAAGGCTGAGAGGAGATGATTAATTAATGGAACAATAAATGCATAATTTTCTTGTTAAAGTAAGATAAATAGGCAAGATTATCGCCAGTCCTTCAGCTCCATGTTAAGGTCATTGTAGAGAGGAAAAAGCCTAGACTATTTATCACTTTCTCTGATTTTTAATTGAAGCTGAAGTAAGAAATGAATCCTTGTTTAGCATCTCTACCCGATATTAAGAAATATGCTGTATGTAGCATTTTTCTTTACATGTTTAAATTTTGATATATGGTGTTGACATATGTCTTATAAAGGGTATTTACAAATGATCATGGATATGTTACAAGAAGTACATATTTTAGTCATTTTATGTTGCTAAAATATTTTTATGAAAAAATAAAAAAAATAAATAAAGTGGTAAAATCTGTCCTTTAACATTAAGTATTCTCGACCACTTTTCTCCGATTAGTTTCATTTGCATTTCTTAGCTATATAATTTATTATATTTAAGCTTGTGCTATTTCATTATATTATGTTACTAAAATTGGTTTAAGAAAAGGGAATGGAGTTAATAATCTCTTGTCTATATATATATATACAAGAGGCGTAGTGTAGGTTCTCATCGATAACGTTGTTAATTATTTTTGTATATTACAATAGGTAAGAAATTAGAACGTCGGTCTATAGATTGATTGTTAGAGGACATTAGATTTCCAAAGAATTATGAATAATATTTTTAATTTTTATTTAGAATCATGCATTGTGTACATCAATGATGTACTTATATTTTCAAAATCTATTTGAACAACACATTCGACATCTCTAAATCTTTTTTAATCAAATAAAAAAAAGTGACCTAACCTTATCAGCCAAAAAGATTACTCTTTTTCAAACTAACATCATGTTCCTAGGACATAACATGTTTGCTAGTACCATTATTTCTATTGAACAATTTTTACAGTTTACTACCAAGTTCCTTGATAAGATCACTTATAAAACACAGCTTCAAAGGTTTCTTGGAAGCTTGAATTATGTTCTTAATTTCTATCATAATATCAACCGTTTAGCAAAACCACTTCATAATAGGCTTAAAAAAATCCTTGAGCCATGGACAAAAGAATATATAAAAATCATGCAACAAATAAAGGTACAAATTCAAAACATTCTTTGCTTACATCTTACGAACCCCAACCTTCCTAAGATCATAGAAACAGACACCAGCGAAGTTGGCTTTGGCAAAATTCTAAAACAAATCTAGGGGATAAAGAACTAATTGTTCAGTTCGTCTCTGATCATTGGAATAATTGTCAAAAAAAATTATTCCACTGTTAAAAAAGAAGTATTATCATTAGTACTTTGCATTTAAAAATTTCAATCCAATTTACTAAACCAAAAGTTTTTACTTAGGATTGATTGCAAATTTGCAAAATAAATTTTGCAAAAAGATGTTCAAAATATTGCCTCTAAACAATTTCTTGCAAAGAGACACCATATTTTCTAACAAGGAAATTTCTTTGTCCTAGGCGGCTCAAGAAAAACCTCAATAGAAACCACAACCTAATGAAAAGGAACAACAGATCCTGGAATGGGTCCAAGGTCTCAGCAAAACCCCAGAGCTTCTCCAAGCACTACAAAACACTTTCCAAGATATTGGGGTATCATCATCATCCAAGTTAAAGACCCTTGTCTCTACAAATAAAATCAAATAGGTAAAAAAGGAAGAAACATCTTCTGAAAACATCATTTCAACACCTGAATTAGGGAAACTTCCCTATTCAAAATCGAAGGCATCATCCTCTACCAAAATCATCCATGTATCAGGGAAAAAAGAAATTATTTCCCAAAAGAAGTTTTCAAAACCAACCTCTGAGTATATTTTGAAACAAGAATCCCAGATGGTCATTATAATTGAACATGGATTTCATGATAAGAATCCTTATTCATTAATCCAAAAAATGTTTAAGAGAGATAAGTTCTTCAAACCTTGGGATATTACCAAAACTGTAAAGTACTATTAGAGTATTTTTGGAAATCAAAGGTAGTATAAAATTTAAACATTTCCTCTATCCAACCAAATCAACCTCTTATACTCCACTGCTAAAATTGTCAAAGTATTGTCTCCATCAGAATGGGGCAATGATTTGTCAAAACTCCAAACTTTCTCGATCTTTATCAAAACCATTCATTCCCATTGCAAAGCCTTTAACTATTAGGATTATCAACACACATGGTATAATGCCTTTATCATTCAAAACCAAAAGTATAGTTATTCATGGTTATTCTTCTTCTACAATAAAACAAAAATCCTTCAAAATCTCCTTCTCGGTTTGCCCATTGGTAGAAACTTTTCTGTTCAATACTTGAAATCCTAACCCCACTTATCCAAGAAAGTCATAACCTTTTCATAACCAATTATAAACGCATAGAGGTAGAGAAAAGATTCCCACCTATGTGTATCATTTGCATAAAATTCTACAACAATGGGTCTTAAAACTTGTTGTCTTAAAGGAATTCAATATTAAATGCTTATATCAGGTAAAATAGTAATCGTCCTTTAACTTCCCCAAGATAATACTCAAACTAGCCATAGAACAATGGCTAATCAAAATAGGTCATAGGACAACTGAGATTGAAGACATTCAAGATCATCAATTATTCTTGGCTTAAAAGGCATAAGCCAATTCATTACTGCCAGTAGCAAAAATTTGAGAGGAATTCTTAGAAATCATGCAGCAGTTAAGCTCAACACAAACGAAGAGTTCAATTAGTAAGGCAGAAGATTTCGCCGGTAAAACTTCATTAGAACATTTCTCAACATCTTTACCACTTGTTGATTTAGCGAATGACAATAAAGATGATTGCGAAGGAATTTTCCCTCGAGTCATTTAAATTTTGAATTTGTAAAATGGCCATTGGGCTTATCTATATTAATTTTAAAAGCCTAATTTCTATAAAATGCCCATTAAAATAGCCCATCAAAATTCATCCTATGTAATAGTACTATTTACAAGGACTGTAGCAGGTATTGTAGCGTCGGTAGAAAACGACAAAACAAGAAACAGTAACAAACAAGTTACTGTTCACAAAATAGTAAAAGGTGTCCAGCAAAGCATTATTCACAATAATGTTGGCATCTTCTACAATATAAACTTGGCAACAAGTTGTTGTTGCTAAAACAATGAAAACATCTCCAACAGTGCAAAAATTTAGTTATAAAAAAGAAGTTGATTTCAATCCAGAGGCATCCCTTCCATCGCTCATATAACGCTCTCATATCCATCTCTCTCAAGCATCCTTTCTGATAATCCTTTCATATAAATCACTTGGATTGTCCAATAATACCTATATATTCCATTCTAAAGATTGTGGAAAAAGCAAAGAAATTTTTGTTTATATATTAACATTCCTTTAAACATAATTATATAAGATGGTAGCAATCATACAAATGTTTATATATACATCTAGTAGTACCTATATAATTTAATGTTTATTTATATATAAATCTAAAGTGTGTACATATATATATATATTAGGTTATTTCTGTATATTAAAGTGATACATATGTATGAAATGAGCGAGTTTATTAAAATCTAGGTATAGTAATATATGTCATTTTTATTCTATAACAACAAAACAAAATAAGGTTTTTCATTGAATTAGTGAAAAATATTCGAGCGACAAATTATATTCTTCTTGTAGATCATGTGGATTATTGAATACTATCTATATATTCTGTTTTGAAGATTGTGGAAAAAGTAAAGAAGTTTTTCAGTGATTACCTTAACATCTTCTCAGAAGTAATTATATAAGATGACATTGATCATGTGAAGTTTTTAAAGTCTTTGGAATTAATTTTCCAAATTGATATTGTTCGTTAATGAAATAATACATTGGAAAAAATTTATACATAATAGTTAAAAATGTGAAGTTTTTAAAGTCTTTGAAATTAATTTTCCAAATTGATATTGTTTGTTAATGAAATAATACACTTGAAAAAATTTATACATAATAGTTAAAAGCATTGAAAAACTTTATACATAATAGTTTCTGGAATATATCATGGAGCAAAAAATGGTAACATAACATATCCAAGTTTTGAAAGATAATATAGATCAATTTGATGATTTAATAGATAATACAAATGAGTTGTTTGAATGGTTTCATGTAAATGAGCGGTTTGAATGGTTTCATGTAAATGAGCACTTGACCAAAAATCATGTTTTTAATGAAAATGCAACAAAGGTACCAAATGATTTGGGTTGACTGGTTAGAAAAGATTACTTGTATGTATTTTCACTATACCCATATTGTTTGGGAGGGCAATGGTGTAGCTAATTTTATAACCTCTAAGACACCTAGTATCTATACAACAACATGATGGTGAGATGTCCCACTATTCACCATTATTTTTATTTTTTGGGATATTAATAGCAGGCCTAATTATAGGTTTTCCTAAAAAATGATTTGTATTACCTATTTTTCATAATTTTAATAATACTATTAGTTGATAGGCTAAATGAAGAAGGGTTCTACGGAGGTATCAATCTAGTTAGAATGTCCTGGTGCACCTCTGAGGTCAATCAACTACAACATTACATTTAAAAAACGAAGACACTAAATAAAATCATTGGTGAATGTTATGAGATATGTATCTTTATGGAAAAATTAGAAACAAAGTGATCAAAGAAATATCACGAATAAATTTAATTTAGAATGATGCACTTTGATAATAAAAAGGAACTTAAGATGTATGAGAATGATTGATTCATTATAAAAAAAACTATTGAAGAAAAAAAATCTTAAAAATTTAGAAGGTAATTGTTTTTAAATTCCATAACTTATGCCATTCTCATATAAACATTATATATGCATGTAATATATTAGAAATTAATAAATTTATACCTTAAAAATACAAGAATGTTTGTATAATGTTTATCATAATTACCAACGAGTATAAAATGCATGAATGATCTGTCCATACTTGTAAATGATGGTATAGTTAGTGAGATATTGTGTAGAAATTCCCATTTATGAGAACCTTAAAATATTATATTTGTTTTTTTATTGGTATGTTATGTATGATATCATTATCTTATGTTTTGATATATAGCACTAATATGTTTTGAAAAAGGAGTATAATTCATTGGCATTAGAGCACTAAATTGGCTATAATATTTGTAAACATATACAATAATAACAATATAAATCATGTTTGGATAAGATTGTGAAATATGATAAATTGTAAAATAGGGGGAAGATCCAAATGGTAGTGCTATCATGCATTTCTTCAAATATATAAAAATGTAATATTGCCTTTATAATATAACATATAATAGATAGATTATAAAAAATTCAATAGCATATTTGAAGACTAACATATATTTTGTAGATAGATTAATTATGAAATTTAATAATGTAAGTCTCGTTATACTCGCGTCTGTGTGTTGGTTTCCCATATATAAAACGTGGTGTTTGTTTTATTTTACTTAATGTTTTGTTTTCTTCTATATAAGGTTGGTTACTATGGATCAGTAATGCACATACACACATTGCTAGAAATACTTTGTATGCAAGCATGTTTACACACACCACAAGGTCTATTTTCAAAGTGTGCATGCTAGGTTGAGAGTGTCAAGCTTGCTTGCCGATGTTGTCACTTGTATTTTTGGTTTGTTTTGGGTGTAGACTGAGCAATTTTTGGAATGAAAAAATTTTAATTTTTAGAACTTTGCCAACAAGCTAGCCATGGACATTACGACCATTGTCGCTACCCCCTTGGTATGGTGGTTGACAAGATAACAATTTCGAGTGTTGTAAATACCCCCTCATTCACCTCTTCTCTCATCCATTGTTTAAAAGACGAAACTCTACCCAAATTCACACTGAGATTTATATCTATTTTCAAAATTAGTTTGGAAAGCTTACATTTAAGAGTGGATCATTATGTGGTTATTTATCAAATCATTATTTATGTGAGTATGTAGTGTGACAGTGTGTCTCTCGTATGCGATTTAATATTTGTAGTAAACTGTGTGTCCCATGAGGTTGAGATTTGTTTCACTTCTAATTACGAATAAGTGGTTTCTAATTACACCATATTGAGTGGTTGGTTGTGTAGGATAGCTGGGTTTGCATATTGAACCAAACAATTGTAAAAATAGTAAGTAAGAGCAACAATAATCAGTTTGGATGGAGGTTCTAACTGATAGAAGTAAAGTAATTTTATTGTCTATCAGAGTTGTAACTATTTTATTATTAGTAAATTATTTACTACTAAGTGGTTACCTTAAGAAACCTCAGGATGTTACCATATATATATATGGTGTCTATATGTATTTACCTCATTATATTACCTATTATGCATGATTAACTTTTGAGTTAGTATAATTCGAGTTTGTTGTGTATATGTTTCATCAAAACATAAACTCTGATTAGAAAGCATTTATTGTTTACTTGCTTTTTATTTTGTTATATATATATATATATATATATATATATCATTTGTCTCAAGTTATCTGCATTACCTGATATTATATTACCTTTACTTTTGCTAGGTGTTTTGTATTAGTATTTACTTTCTTACATGTATGAGTTAGGGTTAAGTCCTTAAAGAGTGTGCATCTCCTATTATTTATAGTGTACCAGACCGTGGAATCTTTCAAATAATATGTCCTAATTATACAATATAAAAGTACAATAAACCTCAATAAAATATGTGAAATACTAATGCTAATACAAGTATACAAATTAATGAAATAATTACCGATTACGATGAACACATTTTGATTCAGTACCATACATATGTCATGTTTTTACCAAGTTTAATATAATTAATGTGATATGATGGATTTGAAGCAATCATATCTAACAATGCATGCGAGAGCCAACACCACTTAATGATTTCAAAAAAACCCTAAATTGAACCTTGTTCTTGTTATGATTCCAGCTGAAATTTTTTGCTTTGACACTCTTTTTATGCAGATAAAAAGATACATTGTAAAAAGCTCATAATATGTTGCAAAAATATATAAGATCCATATGAAGTCATAATTATTATGAGTGACCTTTGTCTCTCGGTGCATTAGGTGGAGAGAGATCTAAAAAGATACCATGGGATAATATTAATGGTTATTATTAAATAACTAACCCTTTCATATAGTATATGTTAGTTATGTTCCATAATAGTTTTCCTAAATCCATTGCACATTACACGTGTATGTCTAAGGCGTTAACACCAGTAATCTTCTCACCACGAGATCAAATTCACATTTTCCTTTGCCTACTAGTTTTTTTCTTGGTTACTTCTTGCTTCTCTTAATTAAGTTGAAGTTGATAGAATGAATTTGTACTTAAAAATCCGACACCTAACTCACCTCCAAATAAGTTTGATCTACAAAGTACAAAAAATGCAAAACAAAAGGTGCATAAAGAACGAGACTATGATACAAATAAACGGATCCTACACATTTATCATATAATACAAAAAATTATAAAATGAACAAATTTTTTCTATTATTTGAGAAATTATAATAACACGGTAGTCATATTTAAATACTAAATAATAAAAAATAAAAATACAAAACCATGGTTGATTATAAACTTATAGCATGCACATTTTACATAAATATTGATAATTATTGCATCTTAAAATTATTCATAATCAATCAATTTAATGGAGCTAACTATTACTTTATCATATCAATGGATCAACAATATATTAATTCTTTCACTTAATGTAATAATTATATACTAATTGAATTCAAACATCAAACAATAAGATTATACATCACTAAAATAATAATAATAAACCATTTTTCTCTTTAAGTATTGCTTATTTTTTTTAGTGCGATTAGTTATGAGTATATACCAATTGTTAAATGATCAAAATGAATTCAATGATCATTAAAATTGGTTCTTGTAGTGATTCATTGTTGACTTAAATATAACCAAACATTTTATATGCAAATATGAATATGAAATAGACAAGGTCAATATGAAGTCGACTCATGGTAGAAAAAAGTTGATAACCATACATAATAATACATTACAGACTTAAGATAGTTGTGATATGACATCAACAAACTTTATTACCAAAATGAATTCAATAATCTTAAAGGAACAATAGCTCACAACAACATATCTCCCATAACATTGTTAAGTTTACATGCTATGAGATTAAATGACGTTTGATATTATGAAAGATTGTCAGGCCAAAAGGCATTTCATGCTCTCCTATCAACATTTCTATCTTGATATCACCTCTATAATGGTCAGGACTAGGGTTCGAAACTTGGGGAGAGCGAAAAAAATATATGTCAGGATATGGCCGCCCCACTGTGAACATAGATCAGTGCAGAGCATCAACACCAAAATACTAGGCTTCACGTGGATATCCCGAGATCGGAGAACTCCGATTCAAACATAAAAGTGCCATTTTTACCAACAACATAGGCTGGGTTTGATTATATCTATGTAAGGCCTAGGGTTCTAGTGACGTTGATGCTCCACACATGTTTCAAATGTGGGGCGGTAAGCCATAGCCCGACACGTGTTTCTTTCGCCTTTCTTAGCTCTCGAATCCAGAACCTAGCCCTTAAGTAAACCTTTAGAAGCAAGCTAGTACCATTTGGACCCAGGCAGTACCAGGTTATTCCCTAATAATATAATGATAAGAAAAGATCATTTCTATAGAGATTATTTTATTATAAACTAATTTTTAAAACTGAAAAAAATAAAAATCAAATTTTTTGGTGTTTTTATATTTTAAGGAGAGAAAATTAAAATAACTAAAAGTAACTAGCACAATTAATTAAATCAAATTTGGTAACTAAAAATATATATGAGAAAATATCTTGGAATACTTAATCCCCCAATTTTCTAAACATGCGAATCGCTAAAATCCCTTCAATATAATTATCAATTAATTACATGATCAATTGATTCTAACCTAGCATGCATTCCTCTCTCAAGTAAACTACACAACATATAGTAATTAATTTAATCACACTCTCATGCCAATTAGATTGCATAATATTCATTAAGTCAATCAATTATAGATCGCATACATAAAAATCATACATGAAACTATGTATGTTATTTAATCAAGATAAATAATTAAATAATTATCTCAAATCTATTTAATTACCTTTATAGATAAATTGTTGGCTAAACAATTAATAGAATACAATCAGATTAAATAATATAATTAAATTAAAATTAAAATTATAATTGGGGTAGGATATTAAATCATCACACGGTGAAAATTAGGTTCACAAGATCCCTAAATTAATAAATTAACTATACATAATTATGTTCATAAAACTTATATTTTTAATAAAGAAAGACATAAAATTGATAAAGAAAAGAGTAAAAGAAGAAATATAATCAATTTCTTAAATTGTAGAATTATTCTCCTCTTGAATATCTACCAAAATTGTGTACCCTCTTGAATTTTTCTGATTTTTTCTCCCTTTTCAGCTCCAAAAATTGACCAAAATTATGCTAATGGTGGCCACTTAGGGTTTATGGAGTGATTAGGGGCTTGAATATTACTCAGGTGCAATCTAGACCATTAGATTATCTTCAGAACAAGGACCACGATTCAAATAAGAAAAATTGACATATCTAGTCAATCAAAGCGCGACACGTGACATCATAAATTCATTGGGTGAATCAAGGAGCGACACGTGGCAGGGGAGACCAGTCAGAGTCAACACCATGTGGCGCAATGTGATTTGTAGAAACAGATGGCATGGTGCACGGGTGGATCATGTGGAGCAATAGCATATCGACCCATGGCAACGCGGTTTGAACTCGGATTGAATGTTGTGCTGACATGTGGTATATGTTTCGTCCTCCTCACATGTGGTATAATATGATTCAATGTCCCTACTTGTGTGACGTCCACATAGCTTGCCCAATCAACTTCTCTGCTTACGTGGCATGACACATGGCAACTCCTGATTGGTCCTGTGTTAAAAATTCATAAAAAAATCCAAAAATTATAATTTCACCCCTTTTCACTAAAAAATTTATATTTTAATATTTTTGGCCCTAAAACAAGTAAATATTAAGTAAAAAAGTACGCTAATAATTCTACTTTCATAGAGTCATCACACTCTTAAACTTAAACTTTTGCTTGTCCTCAAGTAAAGCCAAGTATAACTAAATAAAATAACTTGGGTAGTATATTCATAAATATACTTCTATTAGTACTTGCATATTTCAAGAAAACTATCTCTCTCAAAAGTTGTACAATCCTATGATAATGTGGTTCACATATTCATCAATCAACGTTCCATCAATACAAGAATATGCAAGGTTTTTGAAAAACTGATTTGTGTGTGTGTGCTGCACATGATATCATGCAATGCATTCATAAATCAACCTATATGAGCATACTAATCAATTCAATCTTAGAACAAGTCTCATAAGTCTATTTTTCACATCCACCTCTACTAATATAAATATCAACTTAGCTCAAGATCAATAAGGACTTTACATGATTGTATTGTAAGGTTTAGATGATAGTTGATAAATGAAGACATTTTAGGCTCTTTCTACACCTTAGTTTTTTTTCATCATCACTTTTTAACTACAATTAAGCTTTAACTTGATATTTTAGTGCACCTTATTTTGTCATTCTTTTCATATTCCTTTATTCCATATCTTTTTTCTCTTTTTTTTTTGTAACTTTGTAATACTCCCAAACTTATTTTCAATTATATTTTCTTTTTCTTTAGAGGGATAATTATGTTATGAGTTTTTCTTCTTTTTTTTTTCTTTTTTATAGGGTGCATTACATTTAACCTTATTTTATAGCATGGCACAAGATTGCATTTTTTTTTCTTTTCACACAAGCTAAATGTGTAAGGGTAAAGGTAATGCTTATTAGTTAGGCATTAAATGTGCCTTAAAGATATGAAAGGTTCTTTGTTAGGCTCAAAGGAGTGACTAAAGATATTAACAATGGTCAGCTTGAAAGGCTCAATTGATCCAAATAAGGCCTAAATCATTTCTCTTGCTAAATACTATTTAGGATTTCGCCTCAAGGGATGATCAAATAGATTCTAAAACTTTGTAGATCTTATCAACTCGCATAACTCACTTCAAATTTTCTCTCAATAAGCATACCAAAATCAATCATGAACATATGCATAAGAATTTAAATCAATCCAATCAAAACTAGCAAGCATATCACATGATTAATGTAAATATCTTAACAAATATGTTACATTCCTTATCTTAATCATGACAACCAATTTTTATCATTGAGTTCATATGTTTCATACCAAGCATGCATGCATTTAGTTTCCATATATTTATCAATTTCTACCTAAATCATGATTAAAAACAACCTAAAAATAAAAAAAAAATTCCTAAAAATTTAAAATGAATCATAAAAAAATTAATATAGAGAATGAAGTTCCCTCCCCCTAACTTAAGTTGCACATTGTCCCCAATGTGCACATATGAATATGAATAGGTAAAAGAAAAAAAACTCCATTAATCATGGCACACCACATCTGTCGTTGAAATGCTCATTCTTGTTGCACCATTGCTTTCCATATTTATTCACCTACAAAACAAAACAATGAAAATATAAGTAAAATAAAATTGGGTTTCCTCCCAACTAGAGTCACATTTAACGTCCTTAACTAAACAGTCATATCAAGTCCTAAGTCACATCCCTTTATATCCATTTACTTTTGAGTTTGCTTGGAAACAATTTGAGTCTTGATTTTTTTAATAATATCTTATGTTTGGGCTCACAAACAAAGTGCTAAATTCTCTTATCATGCCATATTTTTGTTTTCCTTTTGAACTTTTTGGCATTTTTATAAGCATTTCATCATAACTCATCCAATTTATGTATTTTTAACATCTTTTTCACCTCTCAATTAGATTCTTTCACTTTCATACTTGACTGGGGAAAATAGGGTAAAAGTGTTAGGTCTAAACTTGGTGGCTCTTCAATTGATGTTTTGAGCTTTAATCCTATCTCAAAATTTTCCATAATTTCCTTTGATACATATATGAGAGACGCGTCCTCTAAAAAATTCACATAGTCTACAATGTCAACCTTCGATGCCATACTTTCAAAGTTATAATAGGTTGAGCTATTTTCTGGTGAGTTTATGTATTTTTTTCATAGCATCACCTATAACAGTCTTAAGTGTGGGCGACTCAACAGATCCTTTCAAACTATTCCCACAATCAGTAACATTTATCCTTAAGCACTCATTAGCACTATCAATGTCAATGGGTTCAGATTCTTTAAAAACTTTAAACATTATTTATTCATCTTGCACTCTCATTGTAAGTTCACCTTTTTGTACATCAATGAATGCCCTTTCATAAAACACTGGATTTGATGCAATGTGAAAGACAGCTTGATTTTCGTAATATAACTTGGCTGGTTGGGAGTGTTTGATACCTAAACCATCCAAAATGTATCGTAACCAGGTTACTTTGCAATAGACTATCGCCATATAACGACATTCTTCTTTTGCACTCAATCGTGAGACTATGTTTTGCTTCTTAGTCTTCCAAGAAATTAGTGAGTTTCCAAGAAATATACAATATCTCGTGATTGATCATCGTGTATTTGTGCATCTAGCCCAATCTACATCACATAAAGAATTTAGTTGTAGTGAACTAACTGTTGAGAAAAAGAGACCTTGTCCTGGTGTGTTCTTGACATATCGTAGCACTCGTCGAATTGCTTCCAAATGTGGTTGTCATGGTTTGTCCATGTATTGATTGAGAATGTGCACAATATACACTAAGTCGGGCCGTGTGATGGTTAAGTATATTAATCTCCCAACAAGTCTTCGATAGAATGTGGGGTCATTGATGAATTCTCCTTCAACCTTACTAAGGGATAAATTATGTTCCATAGGTGAATTGGTAAGTTTGGCACCAAGATAACCCATGTCCTCCAATATTTCAAGTGCATACTTGCATTGTGACAGAACAATTCCCTTCTTGGATCATGAAACTTCTATGCCCAAAAAATACTTTAATTCATCGAGATACTTTAGCTTGAATTGTCGCATGAGATGATTTTTAGTTTCTTCAATGTCTTGTAGATTGTTTCCTATTATGATTATATCGTCTACATAGACAAGAAGAGTAGAGAAGGAATTACCATGGATTCGGAAGAATAGTGGGTGATCATGCTTAGAATGGTTAAAATCGGCTAGCTTAAGTGTTATTGATAGCTTGATGAACTATTGTCGTGAGGCTTGTTTGAGTCCATACAAAGATTTGTGTAGACATCTTCGTGGAAATCACCATAGATAAAGGCATTGTTGACATTGAGTTGGTTTTTTGTTTAGAGATTGGTTTTTTGTTTGGAGGAAGCTGTTGGTGCAAAATTTTCTTAGTAGTCAAAACCTTCAATCTGACTATATCCTTTGGCCACTAACCGAGCCTTGTATCATTCCACAGATCCATCAAGATTATACTTGATTTTGTAGATCCATTTACAACCAACTGGTTTCTTATTTGGAGGAGGCTGTTGGAGCGTCCAAATGCCATTAGTTTTGAGAGCATCAAGTTCTTGTTTCATGGCAAGCTGTCATTTTGGATCGTTGAAAGCTTCAACAAAGGTGGTTGGTTCCCTGAGAATGAAAATAGATGTAGAAAAGGCACGATGTGTAGTTGATAATCGGTCATAGGTAAGTATATAAGATAAGGAATGAGAAGTACCTTTGTTATTAGACAATGCTGAGTTAGACGAAGGGAATGACCAAGAAGGCAAGGAAGCTTCTACATGATACTTTTGAAGGTAGCTAGGAACATGAATAGATCGGTGGAGTCTATGTGTAACTGGTGTTGAAAGAGTCATGTGCGGTGCGAAAGTTGATAATGGTGTTTCAAGAGATGTATCTTGAAGATTAGGGGTGTGTAAGTTGATTGTTGGAAGGACAGATGATGTATGATTAAGTGATGTATTGGGAGTGATTTATTGGTAAATGTCAGGCATGTCATCATAAATAGTATTTTATGATGGAGAGAATAGAGTTGGAGTGTTGACAGTGGAAGTGGAATAAGGAAACACATGTTCATGAAATATAACATCAAGAGACACAGAAGCTTTGCCTATTTCAAGATTGTAGACTCGGTAACCTTTTATCCCAGATGGATACCTAATGAATACGCATCAATGTGATCTAGCATCAAACTTGGTGGGTCGATCATGATGTGCAGACACAAAGTAAAGAGAACCAAATAAACGAAAATGTTCATACCTAGGAACTTTGTGAATAAGGATTTCAAATGATGTTTTACCCTTGAGAATATGTGTTGGAGTATGATTTATAAGGTATATGGCTGTAAGAATGATATCTCCCCAAAATTGTTTAGGGAGGTTGGCTTGGAAAAGCAATGTGCGAGCTACATTGAGAAGGTGGCAGTGTTTGAATTCAACAACACCATTTTGTTGAGGGGTAGAGACACAATTTTTGTGATGTAGGATTCTTTTGGTAGAAAATAACTGGATCATAGAAAAATCTGGTCCATTATCACTACGAATGATTTTAACTCATGATGTAAATTATGTTTCAACAAGATTAATGAAGGTGGTGAGAAATGTGCATGTATTAGATTTAGTGTTTAAGAGATAGACCCATGTGTATCTTAAGTAGTCATACATAATAATGAGGAAATAACATGCTCTATTAAGTGCTAGAATGTGATAGTCACCCTAAATATCAACATGAATTAGTTCAAAATATGCTCTTGTATTGATAGAACTTAAAGGAAATGGATTACAAGTTTGCTTAGCTAGTGGACAAATAGAAAAATCACTAATAGAACAAAATGGTATATTGATGGAAAGAGAAAATATACGCAAACTGTTATCAAATAAATGACCAAGTCGTTGATGCTAGAGACAAGGGTTGGTTGGAGCGGTATTGAAACGGAGAAACATCCAGCCTTTTCCAAAATAGTCAGGTAGTAGAGTCCTACTTTCTCATTTCCCATCACAATTGTCTTCCCCAAGCGTATGTCCTTAACAAAGCACACATTATTAGTGAATGTGACATGAAAAGATGAAGTTTTGAGTGATTTTTGCTACTGAAATCAAGTTTAATTTGAAGAAGGAAACATATAAGACATTATGGAGTATGAACTTATTAGAGAAATGTACGGTGTCGATATGTGTGACACGGGAAAGTGAATGATCAAATAAATGTACATGCTGATTAATGACTAGAATGTTGGAGCTCATAAGGCTTTGGGAATAGACCATATGATCAATTGCCCATGTATCAAAAATCCAATGGGTTTTTGAATGGAAAACACTTGCACATGATGTGTTACCTAAAGGAGTAGTCACTTGACTTGCCATGTTACCTGGTTTGACTTGATTGAGAAATGTAAGGAGCTCATGATATTGGACGGATGTAAGATTGTATGATGGTGTTCTTATGTTAGAGCTGCTTGCCTGAAAGTCAATATGGTGAGCTTTGGAGGGGGAAGCCATAACTTGCATTTCTCTTGTCTTGAATTTCCTTTTTATTTCGACACATGTCGATGGTATGTCCATTGAGACCACAGAAATCAAATTTGAGGTGATTTTGGTAGCTTTCAAAATTATGGTCGGTATTGTTGCATCGATCGTACTTGAGATGTGAGTTCCTTGGTGGGTAATTCTTGTAAGGATATTGTGAAAAATATTGTGGATGAATATCCTTGGCAATAAGTGCGACAACTTCTGGCATCCTTCCTACAATTTGTGTAGAGATAACTCTTTACTTTTCATCTTGAACAATGAGTGAGCAAGATTTGTCCTCATGTTGCTGTGTAAACTGTATTAAGCCCATGAGGAACTTTATGGTTTGTTGCTTTTGTTGGTATTCCTATAGTTCTTTTCCGGTGTTTCCTCCATAATTTGGAAGGGGACATAGCACATATTGAGTATCCCGTAGAATTTTCAACTTGGTGTAGTATTCTCTAATGCTCATACCTTCTTATATGTAGTCATAGATCTCTTACTCGATTTGAAATAAGTGCATACTGTTGGTGTGCAAAAAACGTTCCTTCAATTATTCCCAGAGCTCATATGCGGTATCATTATGCATAACACTTTTTGCAATTTTAGGCGATATGGTATCGAGAATCCATCCTTTGACAAGAATGTTGCAGTGACTCTATTGTTTGGTTTCTGTCTTAGAGTTTGCTGGTCGCCTTGTGATTGTGCCGTCAATAAATCTATCTTTGTTTTTTGTGGTGAGAGTCATGAGTATTGCATGACTCCAAATATGATAATTTTCCTAATTTAAGTATTGAGCCACTAGAACCATGCCTGGTTGGTCTGAGTAGTGCAGGTATAATGAATGACTAAGATAATCATACCATTTTGGTACAGTGGGGCTGGTATTGGTAGTTTTAGACATGATTATTTAGTGAAAAAATCGAAAACGGGATAAGGTTTAGTATGTTTTAGATGATAATGATTGTTTATGGAAAAATAATGAACTAATATGGGCTGTATTTTATAGGAAATGGATCAAGGATACCAAAACCAGAAATTTCAGTTCGAGAATCGGCGTCTGGAATGATTGAATCAGCTAGAAGATCGAACCGGCTAACGACATGTTGTTTTCTTCAAAGAGCGGTTTGAAAGATGTGTCGTTTGCATCATCTTCTTGAGACTCCAGCAAGAGGCTTATGGGCGTATAGATGGTTGTTTTGGCTTGATAAAAATTACAGATTGCTCAAAATTTTCTGGAGATGATAATGGGAGGAATTTGAAATTGTAGTTTGAAATTGATTTTGAAAAAAAAACAAAATTTGGAAGAATTTTTTTTGTGTGAGTTGGAATTTTAGAGAGCTTATTCCTAAGCTTTGATACCATGTAAGAAATGATTTTAATTCACTTAATGAATGAATGTTTACAATCTAATTTATAAAAAAACAAAAGAAAAATTGTAATGTTTAAAAATAGACATAATTATGGTGGAAATGTCTTTGGATTCTTTTTCCTCCCTAACTTTTGTTGTTGATTGCTTGAAGCTGGTGTGCTGATTACCTCCAATTGGTTTTCGAGTTTTTCAACAACATGGATACTCTTAAGCTTACGCTTCACTCATCTTGAGTGGTTCCCAATTTCTTTAATCAGGAGATGGGGGTTCTAATTTCTTCTCCTTCGTGATAACCCTCACTTAAATCTCAAAGCTCAAGCACACATAAAAATGACTAAAACTCATGTTGGATGAGGATGCTTTGAGTTGTTTAGGGCTTTTGAAGGTGGGATTGCAATGGAAATGGGTAAGTGAACTTTCTCGTTCAACTTGTATGCTCAAGGGTGGGTTTCTCGCTTTGGATAGGCTTTATCATTTTTTTATTCACGATAACAAAAAGTTGAAAAAAAAACTTTTGTAAAAAAATCTCGATACAAGTCTTTAAGTAATGTTTGTCATTATTTTTAAAATCGTTTTAAGACAAAATATTTATAAATGGATTTTTTTTTCACGGAATAGAATAAGAATGAAAATGAAAATGAAAATGAAATGATTTTGTTTAATTTGAACATTAAAATAAAAAAATATTATAATATTTGATTTATGTTTGAAATGAAATTAAAAACATATTATATTAGGGGTGAACATCGGTTCGAAATCGCAAATTTTAGGTCAATCCGAATCATATTTGATCCGAAGCAAATTATGAATTATTCAATCCGAATTTGATTCGATGTACATGTCAATCCGAACAAATCCGAATCCGCCAATTTTAAGTCAATCCGAATCCGATCCGATTCGATCCGAAACCAATCCATTATATATGCCAATCCGAACAAATTCGAATTTGCTAATTTTAAGTCAATATGAATCCGATCCAATCCGAAATTTTAATTTAAATCTATTAAAAAAATTATATAAATAAATAAATTATGAAATATCAATCCGATCTGAACCGCTATAAATGTCAATCCGAACAAATTCAAATCTGATTTAATTTCAACATATAAAATGAAAAATTACATAAAATAAAAAAAATTTAAAATAAAAATATTTTTCATACAAATAAAAAAAGTAAGTGAAAACATGATTAAAAATAATTCAACAAAAATAATCAAAAAGAAAAAATTAAACAACATTTACATAATTTAACTCCAAATATACATAGTAATAATTTAACTCCAAAAAATTAAATATCAATTACATAAATTAACTTCACTCTACGAACATTAATAACAAAACTCTTTTTGATAATCATTCAAGATTTAAGTCACCAATACCATCAAGAATATATGCACAATGAAAAATTAAAAAGTTAAAAATATACATAAATAATGAGCTAATAAACATAATAATATATATTTGATAACAAATAAATCTATATATATTTGAAATATATATTTGAAATATATATTTGAAAGTTTTATGCAATATACCTGATTCTAGAGCTTTAATTTCATCAAGTGACTCTTGGATATTAATGATTGGAGATGAACGAATCTAAGTTTGAGTGCAAATCAAAGATTGTACAGTTTTAGAAGATAAAGAACTCCTGTATAGACTAATTGTACGACCACCAGTAGAGAATGCAGATTCAGATGCTACGGTAGATATCGGTATGGCCAATACATCTCGAGCTATCAAAGACAAAATCTTAAATCTTGAGGAATGAACATTCCACCAACTTAAAAAATCAAATTTCTCATCATCCATATCAACCAATGCTTTTTGTAAGTATTTTTCCACTTCAGATTTGTTTTCCATAGTATGAACTTCTTTTAAATGCTTTCTCTTACAAGAAGCATAAAGTTGAAATGCATTTGCTTCTAAACCAAAACCTTCTGTACCCATTTCTAAAGGTTGAGAAGATTCTTCTGTGTTTGAGGAAAAATATGCTTTACGATACTCCTCGTACATATCTTCCAAAGTTTTTTTTTACCTTTTTTGAACTCATTGAAACCTCAATCTCATCTCCATTACATAATTCTAGCAAACTTATCAAACTTAGATGTAAAGAACACTCTTTATGCCTAGGATCAAGTAAAATAGACACAAATAACATCATATTCATTTTAGATATTCATTTTAGATATTCCTTCCCAATATTTGTCAAACTTTACCTTCATATCACTAGCTATCTTCATCATAATATAATCCTCACATTTACTCCACATATCAAGTTGATCATGAATAAAACAAATACGATCCAAGAAGAAATTAGAAGTCACATATAAAGATCCAGAAAACATTAATGTAGCTTCATAAAAAACTTACAAAAATTGGACAAAATGTCTAGCATTATCCCAATCCATTATAGTCGGAGCTTGTTTAATTTCACCTCGACAAAACTCTTGATAGTACCTCAAATCAGTGATCTCTAACCTTTCAAATGCTTTTTGAAAATAAGTTGCAGAATCCAACATCAAATAAGTTGAATTCCACCTTGTCGTAACATCTAAACAAACGAGTTTTTGAGTAGAGAGTTTTTCCATTTCAGCAGCACTCTTAAATTTTTGCAGTCTAATTGGTGATCCTCTTACGTATCTTACAACAACACGAATCCTATTTATTGATATGTTATACTCTTTCAAACCCTGTTTAACAATTAAATTCAGAATATGTGCACCACATCGCATGTGCAAATGTTTTGATTCTAAAATTGCATTACCCCAACCATTAATGCATTTTTTCAAATAAGTAAGTGCAATATCATTAGAGTTTGCATTATCAACTGTAATACATAATATCCTATCAATGCCCCAATCTAACAAACATGCTTCAATCGCTCTACCAAGTGTATCACCTTTATGATTTGAAACTTGACAAAAGTTCAAGATTCTCTTTTGTAAATTTCAACCATTATCAACAAAATGAGCAATTAAACACATATAACATAAATTCTGACAAGATGTTCATGTATCAGTGGTAAGACATATTCTTTTACTAGTTCTATTCAATAGCTCTTTTAATTTTACTCTTTCAGTAACGTACAAATTCAAGCAATCTCTTGCAATAGTCCACCGAGAAGGGATTTTAAACAAAGGTTGTAACTCTTCAATAAACTCCTTAAATCCTTCACCTTCTACGATAATAAATGGTAATTCATCTTTTATTATCCTCCTTACCAATTTTTCTCTACATCTTTTAACATTAAAACTGTGAGGTACAAGACTTCCTTCCTTATGGAAAGCTAAAGTTTTTTGTTTCTTAAGAACTCTACCGGGAAACTTATCACATCTAATGGAAATGTGTGCAAGCAAATTTGACGTGCCAGATTTGCTTGACACATACTTATATTGTTTCTTACAATATTTGCATATAGCTTTGCGATGTTGCCCTACCCCTTCTATAGTAAAATGAACCCATGCTTCACTACTAGATCTAGAGGAACCTTTTTTACATTCTTCTTTAGAAGCAATGCATAGGTAAGGAATTAGAGTACTTACAAAATCTTCTTCTTGAGTTGGTTGTGTTGCATTTTCATCTTTATTTACTTCTTCAATCACATAAAGTGTATCATTATCTTTATCTAAAGCCATCTGTATAGTTGTAGAAAAAAATATTAGACATTTGCAATAAATAATTGTAAAAATGTGCACATAGACGTGGGGTGATGTTGGACATGCTTGCTTTCATGTGATTTAAAATATGTATTGAACATTTATATATAATATAACTAAAAATTTAATAATACGAATGAAATGTTCAATTAACATGCACCATTTATAAAACAATGTTTTATGATATTGATTTTTATAATTATGTAAATAACCATGATGTACTACAATGCTGACATTTGTTCCACCAAGCCACAATAGACCTCAATATTTTAAAAGTAGTTTAAAATTTTTTATAACTTAATTAAAGCATGAAAAACAGCGTTTTTTGGGGAAAAACTCTGAAAAAATTGCCTTTAACAGTTTGGCGTGCCTAGATATCGAAAAGTTACATGGAATCATAAAAAAATTCGTCCAAAACAGACCTCCCAACACAAAGTTATGATCGCTCAAAGTTTTTTTATGATGTCATCTAATTTTCACATTTTCATTTAGACTCGTAATTTCATCTCATAGCTCTTGAAAATTACTATAAGAAAACAGTAAATCACACAATATGTTCTAAAATTTAGATAGCTTATTACTTCACACATCCATTTGAAACAAAAGCAATAACTATCAATAACAGCTAAAACAAAGCATTTGAATATTAGATCTGAAATCAAAATTAAAAAAAAAAGTTCAAACAAATATAACCTTCTTGTTCAGGATGATGAAGAACAAAAAACAGCGAGCAACAGCAGCAACGAGCAGAGAAACACGAGCAGATAAGCAGAAGCAGCTGCGAAGCAGAGAAGCAGAAGCAACTACGAAGTAGAGAAGTAGAGAAGCACGAGCAGCAGCGAGCAAGCAGAGAAGCAAAAACAGCTACGAAGTAGAGAAGTAGAGAAGCACGAGCATCATCGAGCGAGCAGATAAGCACAAGCAGCTGTGAAGTAGAGAAGCAGAGAAGCACGAGCAGTAGCGAGCGAGCAGATAAGCAGAAGCAGCTACGAAGTAGAGAAGCAAAAGCAGCTACGAAGTAGAAAAGCAGAAACAGTTGCAAAGTAGAGAAGCAGAAGCAGTTGTGAAGCAGAGAAGCAGAAGCAGTTGTGAAGCAGAGAAGCACGAGTAACAGCGAGCAGAGAAGCACGATTGAAAATTTGAAACCAACAATGGAGGCAGGTAGGCAGGGAGAGAGATGGAGGCAGCTGGAAAAATATATTAGGTTTTGTATTAAGAATTAGAGATACGGCAACTGGTTTAATAGATTAAGTTAAATAATTATTATATATATATATATTTAAATAATATATTAAATATATCGATCGGATCAGATTATATGGATTTGAATATTTCTAATTCGAATTCGAGCGGATTAATAAAATTCAATCCAAATCCGATCCGATTTCGGATCGAAACCACTTAATTTTATTGGATTTTTCGGATTGATCGGATATTTTGGTCACCCTTACCTTATATTAACTAGTTTCCTTTACAATTTTTTAACAATAGTTACATTTATACTAAAAGTAACGGCGCATGCTCCTCAACTTAACTTTTGCCAGAACCTTCATGCAACTGTCTCAAATTTAAAACCCTAGATTTTAGAAGTTGGGGAAGCTTAGCCAAGAAGATAGTGATACCAAGAAGGAAAGGATCCCTTTATTACGAGTGAGGAAACCGAGAAAGAGATCAACTGAGCTGATTTTGCCCATAAGCCGATAACACAACAATTCAAGGAGAGTAGGGCTCTACTCGCGTCTGTTTCCGCCCAAATGTCTCATTCTGCTTCTCTCTCTGGCGACGACCAATCTTCGCCGCCCGGTGAAGTCTCTAATTCCGATGCTGGCGATGACGAACAAAAGGTTTATGAGGAGGAAGAAGAGGATGAGGTGGAAGAAGTAGAAGTGGATGAGGAAGAAGAGGATGAAGTAGAAGTTAAAGAGGAGGAAGAGGATGATGAGGTAGAAAAAGTAGAAGATGATAACAATGAGGAGGAGGAGGAGGAAGGAGAAGAAGAAGAAGATGATGATGATAATGAGGAGGTAGAAGAAGATGAAGTGTCAGATTCACCAATCGAAGCAAATGATGATCATAAAGGTAACTAGTTTGAACAGAATAACGTTGCATTTAAGTATTCCTCCGAATTGTTTATTTGTATTACATTTTTTGCGTGCTTTTGACTTTTGTTAGACTATCATCTAAATTTTATTGGATTTTGGTTTGAGATTTTATCTTTTGGTTAGTGCTTTATTGCTCTTCCCTTCGGATATCTCAGTGCCATTGAATTATGTTTATTTCATTGGTTCATTATTGAACTTTTGTCTCAAAGCTGAGTTTGGTTCTTGTTGGATGCTCATTAGCTTCAGGTTTCGATTAGATATTGGTCATATAATACAGTAATTACGGATAAATTGTCATCAAATAAGTATTTCACTTAAAGTTGAGTTCACTAGTGTTAAATAGTTTTCTTAACTAAGGTGGACATCATGTTCCTGATCATGAATATTGTTACATTGTTTCAATAATAGTTCTGCTGAGAATTTTCACCACCACTAGTAATTCTGAGGAGACTTGTGATTGCAACCCTGAAGATCAGAGTTTCAGAATCGCCATTGGGGTGAAAAACAACTTTTTTGATATTCTATAGGTTCATCTGTTCATGGAGAATTGGAGTTGTTTGGTTTACTATTATATCTGAGAGAATGGTTTAATTTCCATGGAAGGAGCTGAAGGGCTGATGATTTATACATACATAAAAAAACAAAATATGAGAAAACTAAGTTACTTAGCTTTTAATTGGATATATTTGGGATGCATTCAGTGAAAAGAAAGGAATGTAGCCATTTCTTTTGTTTTCAATTTTCAAAATGCCTTGGACACTAATATTATGTAAAGATTGCAGCAATCATGATATTAGAAATTAGTCAGAGTTTATGTTGACTTAATAAACTCTTTTGATCTAATAAACTTGAGTAATAGGAGGATTATTTATCTTACGCCACTTGAGAGCTTCATTGGATGTAAGCATGTGGTTTGGTTTTTTGAAGTGGTCATTTCATGATAAATACCGAGGAGCCGGCCTTATTTAGATCTACTACTACATTAGACCGCTTTAGAGGTTCCAAATATGGATTATAAAAATTCCCAGATATTTTTGTTTTTTGGGTGCTCAGGATGACGCTAGTTGGTGCATAATGAAGAGAAGACGTTTGAGATGTAGAAGAAACATCTTAAGATGGAGAGATAGTGAATGCACGACTAGGGAACATGTATTGTGATTGAAAAAAAAGTACTACAGAATATTAGCAAGGGAAAAAAACACAGAATAGAGATTGTCAAAGATTAAAGGTTCATGGAACTAGTCCCTTAGTCGTTAGCATCAAAGTCCTGTTGCTATTTGTATATGATTCCGTAGCTAGGAGTACAATGAAAAGATGAAAGTACATCCCTTTAGTTGAAAAGGTTGAATTTAGTTAATTCAAGTTCTTAAGAAAATGACCGCATTACCATTATATTCAGTTTTGCACTACATTTTTTCATTATCGGCTAGCTGCAAACGATTTTTTTTATTTGTATGTGTTATGAATGAGATATATGCCTTCTAAGTGACTCATGGCTTGTACAGATTGTTTCATAGTTGCTTTAAGTATTTAGTATTGTTTCATGAACTCTTCCCTGCAACTCCAATTCCATCGCGCTGAAAGAGAAAATGTTGATTGAGCTTACTTGAACTTTGTCTCCCCCTCCTCCCATTTTGATCTGTATTGTCATTTTCTTTTTCTCCTTTATTTCTTGCAATTTTCCTTAATGGTAACTTTGCCTATTTTTCTCTTTTCTTCTGACTCTTTAAAATATTTTTTGAAATTCTAAAGTTTTTATCCTTTTCATTGGGTCCTGTATACTCCTTCATTAGGGGCAGTTATATGACTTTTCTTCAACTACGAACTGCCATTCTAGAAGCTTTAGCATTAGCTTTGTGTACAGAGTATCTTGGGAGTCTTATTTATGGACCTCAACTTATTCTATATTAGTACCGATATTGTGTTGGTTACTTCCTCCAAAAGCTTGAGTTTGTAGGAGGTGGCCTTCAACTTTTTTATATACTCTAACTCTTCCTAATTGCATGCGGGCTAGACAATTTTACAAGTCCATCCCATTCAAATTTCTAATTATGGGGAAGAAGCAGAACCTATGAGGATTGAAACTCAGTTAGTCTCTTATCACTTTCCTGAAGCTTAAGCTTGTGATTGGTGGACCAACACATTTCTATCATGTTCTTCAAAGCATCATATATTATTTTAGAATTTCAACTACAAGATTGCTTTGCCATTGTTCTTAATTTTATCCTTTTCATGTAGATGTTAGGCAAGATGAGAAGTGTGAGAGAAATGATGGGCAATTGGGGTCTGCTTCATCTAATCAAGGAAACTCAAAATATCTACTACCTAATGCCCTTGTTGCTGAAGAAAGAAGTTCAAATTTTAAATTTTCTGATTATTCAAAGGAGTTATTAGCGATGGAGAATGAAGAACTAGGTGTAGAATCAGGGAAACATCTGGCATTTTCTGAAAATAGGGGAAGTCGAGAATTAATGGTTGGTAAGGACACTGCAGCAGTTCCACGAAAGAACTTGCAACCCTATAGCAAACAATGCTCAAATAGCTGTTCTTCTGGTAATAGTGCAATTATGGATGCTAAAACCACAAATTCATCTGGTGTAACTCAGAAAAAAGAGGTGGTTGATGTGACGATGATGAGTGAAGTCTCAGGCAGGGAGTCCCATGGCGATCTATATTCAGAAGAAGTAAATAAGCATAAAGACTTGCAGTCAGGAAATGATAAAAAGAGAAAAACATCAAGGTGGGTTGAACTGGTCCATTATATTCTTCAATTTATTTTAGCAATGTGCCAAAGTATCCACTTGGCTACTATATTTATATACACGTGATAGGATCAGAAGCCCCAGTTTATTAAACAGTTTTTTACACTTTCATATCTCAACATTTAAGATTTAAAAGAGTAATTTTCTCTCCTGTCCCTTCTAATTCTAAATCACTGAAATATGAGGGTGTAAAAAGTTGTGTAATAAATTGGGGCTATTGATCCTTGTGTGTGTATATATATAGTAGCCCAACTTTTTGCACTGCCTTATCCCAAGGGATCAATTTTCTCTCCATTTCCTTATAAATCTCAATCGTTGAGATAAGGGAGTGTGATAAATTTGGTAAAAGGTTGGAGCCATTTGTCCTGTCCATATTGAAGTTCTCACTCATTGTCGTTTCTTCAATTGGTCTTGAACCAAGCTAACCACTAGTATTTTCAGAATGGATGTTCCTGAAATAGGGACTAAAAGTCTTTCATCTAGTGTTGAAAATAAGGATGCTGCAATCATCTGCGACTTCTTCTTGAAGGGCTGGTGCATTAGAGGTAGTTCATGTAGGTTTCTTCATATAAAAGATCATATTGATACTACTCATCCACAGTGTAAAGGAGATGTTTCTGTTGAAAATTGTGAAAAAGAACTTCATTTTGGTGAAGGTATGTCATGTTTCTTCCGGCATATGGAGAAGAGAACCCTTTGTAGTGTTTAATAAACACCTTTTCTTGTTACAGGTCTAAGAGACACTAATGAGAAATCAGGATCACCTAGTCTTCACGTTTCTCAATCTCCTTCTTTTGGAAATAGATCTGGATTTTCTTCAGATAGGATCAAGTCAAGGGAGCTTATGGAAGGCGAAACATCATATCATCATTTGCATCAGAGAAAGGAACTATATGTTGACACTTCCCCTGCAATTAAGGATGTAGGAAGAGCAAGTAAGCATCAAAGTTGGCCCACTAATAACAGCAGCAGCCCTAGTTTGGTTAGAGGTGATTCTGCACTCAGAAAAAGCTTGCATCCTGAACTTTCTTCTAGTGGATATACCATATCATCCAGCAACTATGATGTTCAGAATCTCTCTTCTCATTCTAGCCATGACAAGGATGCGGTTAGCATACAAAGACACCATATGCACGATTATCAAAGTTCAAGCTTAAACAGATCACTTTTAACTAATGGCATGGTTTCTTCTAACCATATATCAACCTGGACATCTTCACAACCTTTTAGTTATTTGCCATTTAATTCATATTCTCTTGGTTCTAGATCATCCTCTTTTATGCGAAGCTCTTCTTTCTCTGGTCCTGAACCAGATAATTTGCCTTCAACTAGTTCATCGTTGCACTCTGCTGTACTTAAAGCAAAATTTTCTAATGATTGGGAACCATCTGTACCATTCCGACCATCTTTCTGTATTCAATCTGTGATACCATCTCCAGGAAGCCAGTACGATCCTCTGCGTGATAGCTTTGAAATACCCAGGTTGGGAAACATATCATCTAAGGCATCTTTATTTTGTCAAGGATCATCCATTGTCAATTCATCAAATCCTCAAATGCATGGTGATTCAAATACAGGAATCCTGGGCCTAGCATGCAGTGATGATACAAATTCAGTATCCTCTCATAATACATATCATGAGAAGACTATGCCAAAAGAGGAGAATCCTTTGGGTCCATCTGATGTAAAAGACATTGCAAAAAAAAGGAAAATCAATGGATATATTGACAGTAGATATCACTGGGATGGATCAAGGTTCGGAAATGACTTGTCCAGAGAAAACAATGAAATGATTGTTGAATGTGATATGGATGGAGGTGTGCAACAAGAATCCAAAGCACTGAGGCATTTCCGTGGTGACCTTGTCGAGCTAGTTAAAGATTTGTTAAAACCAAAATGGCGTGAGGGTCAATTAAGCAAAGACGCATTTAAAAAAATTGTAAAAAAAGCAGTAGATAAGATTCTTAGTGCCTCAGAACCCCATCAAATACCAACTACATTAGAGGCACTGAATCAATTTATTTGTTCGTCCCGTCAAAAAATTGCTAAACTTGTTGAGGTAAGCATTTTATTCTGGAGATTGTGTATTTAGAAAAGGCCTAGACCTGAATTTTTAAGAGTAATATTTCACTGGCATTTACAAGAAATTATTTTATTGCAGGGATATGCTGATAAATATGGAAAAAACTTGAGATGCTAGGCTGGATGTTCTTTCTTTTGTAGGGCTTTCTACATATTTTGCTTATCGGAAATCATTAACTGTTTGAGGATCCTCTTATTTAAGTGAAAAGTTGTGAACTTATTGAGATGTTTTTTGAATAAATGTATTTTTCATTGTATAGGATCCATTTTGAAGTGGATAGTAGTTATTGCTTCTGATCAGTTTTTGCTGCATATATAAAGAAATTAATTTTCTCTCAGCACAAGGAAAATTGTGTTTAAATACGTGGCTTTTAGTGTAATTGGTTTTTGATAACCAGTTGGTAGAGCGTCTATGACTTTCACGTAATGCCACCTTCAAGGTAGTTTATCTCAGATTATTTAGATTTCTTGGTTGCTTCGATCAGCACATTATTGTTACATTAGAACTAGAAGGACTAGACCATATTATTAGTGTCATATATCACAAAATATTTAGTCTTATGTCTTGATTGATGAAAGAGATATAAGCTCCGTAACTGGCTGCTTAGGAATTGGATCAAATATGGATTTTCATGATAAGCAAGTTTTGGCTTTGAGTTTTTTATTGAAATAGATATTCTGCCATTTATTAAATCATGGCCTTAATTTGAGTACAACTTACAGGTTCAATATTGATGGTTGGGTAATTGAATTTTCATTTTCTCGCATTGTCTCCTTTGATTGTCATTTTTGTAGTTGTGATTTCCAGATTTTTTCCATGGATGATATGCTGATATCTCTTTCAACAGCATTTGCCATTCTCTTCTGAAGATATATTTATCAACAAAGGTACACAATCTTTTTTTCTCGTTTGCATTTGGCTGTAGTCTCTTAGCTTTTCTTTTCTGCATGGTTTGGCAGTTCTTTTGTTTCTTAATTGTGCTTTACTTTGCTGGTAAGTGCTGGTTTGGTGATTAAATAATCAAAATAAGCATTTAGGCGACAATGTGGTTGATTACTTTCCACATTTTTTGGGGTCCAAAAGGGAAATTTTATTAGTTCAAACAGATGAAAAGTTTACAACTCAACATCACAGTACCCCATTCTTTCCTTGTACGGACATCAAGTACATTATAAGGAATAGTTGAATTAGATAAAACTTCAAAATTCTGGTCCCTATAAAACTTGGCAAGCAAGTCTGCAGCTACGTTACACTTCCTATTGACCCACTGTATCTTAGACACGGTGAAAAGGAAGTGTTTTTTTTTGGTTGAGAATCCCTTGGACCATCTCATCCTGATACCAAAGTTCAGTCTCCTTACCAGCTATCCAACTGGTCATATCATTCTATCTTACTCCAAAATTACCTTGTCCTAGTTATGAAGCACAGCCAACTCCACACCCTTCTCCATAGCCCTTGATCCCAGTTGAACAGGTGACAGACCCTACTTCTTTTCCCCATGCACTCCTACAGCTTCACTAGCACCATTCCTGGTTATAATAACACCTATGGCCATAACCAATTTACTTTGACAAATGACAGTTGATTTCAACATGTCCAGTAGGTGGTTAACACCAACCTAGAGTCAACTCTCCATTCTTCAGGGTGCTAGGACAATATATTTACAACCTTCTTCATTTGGAGTTGCAGAAATCACTAGCTGCTTTTCTTGACCCTAGTGCAACTTTAACTGCATATTATGGGAATTGGTTTTCAAAAGATGACCATTCCTTGCTCGCTAAAGGTGCCAACAGAGCAGGCACATAGCTGCAATAGCGTTGCACCATCTGATGCTTTTCCAACTCAACTAGTCTAACATAAAACCACTCACCAGATTTAGTGACTTTATCCATCCTTTCATCAACATACAGACCAGCAGCAAGCCTAGCAGATTGTACCCAAAAACATCCCAGTAGCATATTACTTGTGGCAATGAAATTATTCACCACCTTCCAAATAAATATTTTTGGTGGCAGTTGCAACAATGCATATTTCTTTTCCCGAAGAAGGTGATAGTGGGTTTAACAGTAAATCTTCAGTTTCTGGTATGAGACCAAAACAAGTATCTTCGGTTTCTGGTATGAGACCAAAACAAGTAACTTCCCTTTCTGGTATGAGACCAAAAAGTATCTTCCCTTTCTGGTGTGAAACCAGAACGAGTATCTTCCCTTTCTGGTATGAGAACCAAACAAATATCTTCCCTGTCTGGCATGAGACCCAAACAAGTACCCCCCCTTTTCTGGTATGAGACTGAAACAAGTATCTTCCTTTTCTGGTATGATACCCAAACAAGTATCTTCCTTTTTCTGGTATGATACCCAAACAAGTATCTTCCTTTTTCTGTTATGAGACTAAAACAAGTATCTTCCTTATCACTCCTTGGTATAGGCAAGGTCCGAATATCCTCAACAGTCCAAGGGGGAAATACCTCATTGATCTTAGCTAATTGCAGCCTTACCATCTTTCCTAATTAACCCATACCAGTAGTGCTAAATTGAGGCATTCCAAATCTTTACAACTAATCCCCCTGCACTTTTCCTTGTAGTAGCCTGCTCACTTTATTTTTTTTTTAAATTTTTGGGTCACAAATAGATTGAAATTGATTGAGAACAAAGAGTTCAAGTAAAAGACAAACCTAAGCAACTCGTCTTACAAACATATTAACCCATCAGTAAATCTGACAGGAGGTAAAATATCACAACCATTACAGAAGCCATCAAGAACTAAAATAAGTACCAGTCGTAGACCATCACACACAAGAACCAATCTAGCATCCAACACTAGTTGTATTGGATTAGCACTTCGGAGAGTCAGAACAAAACAATCAACAAAAATAGTAGGCTAGTAATATATAAACCTAACATCAAGACTAGAACTAACTTTACTTCAATCCCGATTGTTAGCCTCCAAGGAGGAGGAATCTTGAAGCAAAGCCATAGCATGGGACACATGATGTAGTTTGTTGAGAATCGAGAAATCGTCAACCTCCCTTCCCTCCAGACATGAAAGAGCTCCTAGTAGACTCCTAACACCTTTGCCCGAACTCTAACTTCCAAAAGACAATTTAATAGCTCCAGCCAAATTAAACATTATGAACCCAAGATCATTTTCCTCACACTTTGATCACATTTAGAGGTCTCATATTGATATTAAGCCCTAGAATCACCAGTTGGTCTTTGTCCAACCCCTCAAGCCCCAACTTTCCCCGTAGAGGAGTGAGAAGCATAACCATTCTTACCTTCCCTTGTTATGAGATCAATCCCTTTAATAAAAGTGGGGGTAGCCATATTCATATTTACACGAAGCCACTCCCCATACCTAGAAAATCGTCCACCTAAGACAGAGCTTGATATTGAAATAACTTGGGAAATTGCCTCAATATTACCCTTTAAATTTATAATAATAAAAATAACATCCTAATAACATAGAATATGGTCTAATTGGTCAAAGTTCAACATTTTAGCGTTTAATTGGTCAATGTTTAACTTGAATAACGTCTAATTGGTTGGCATTCAATGTAGAATATTTGGGTTAAATTTTTTCTTTGCATTGAAAACATAAGAGTTGGATATAAGAGGTGTTATTTCGTGGTTACAAGTTTTAAGTAGTGTTAAAATGCTTTTTGCCCAACTTCACAAAATTTTGTTTCATGAGTCTCTTCCACAATCATTGCAGAATTGTGGTAGCCTTTCATAATTCATATTTCTACTCAATCCAAACAGATGGCTTCCTATCAAAAGGAATTCTAACACCAAGATGCAAAGGACATAGAAGACGATATGAGACCAAAAATTCATTTTGAAATATTTTTAAACAATTATTTTTGAAATAACTTTAATAAAATGGATAATGCTTTGGGAATAATAGTTCAAATAAAAATTCTGACAAAAGTTAATAAGAATACAAATAGTTCAAATATTCATTAGCTTGAAACTTGCGGGAAAAAAGGAAAATATTATAGAGCTAATAATTAAAATTCCTAAATGTGAGAATTATGAATGTTATTTTATATTTATAAGTAGTATTATATATCGTAAAAATAAATAATAATTAATTACCAATTTGACACTACAGGTCTGTTGAAAAAACATCAATTTATTTATAAAATTACTTTCTAGATCAAATGATAAATAGGGAGTGGTGGATTTGAACCAAGTCATTCACTTGAAATGTACCAAGCCTTTACTACCCTACTATAAATTATGAATAGTAAACTTTAGTCAAAAATAGTTCAAAAAGTTATTATTTTAAAGTAATTTTGAAAATAGTTTGTAAAATTATTTTGAAAATATTTTTTGTAAAATTATTTAGGTCTTATATTTCTAATTCTGTTGATAAAAATAACTTAAATTAAATTTATGTATGCATATCGGTGGAAAACGATTATAATGAGTTAAAATACTCGAATTTATGTCCTTTCCAAGGTCAGGTGTTGTGTAGTTCTTATAACTTTTGGTTTAATACACTTTAATTTTGTAAATTTTGAGGTGAGTTTTCATTAGTTCTATAATTAAAAAAATTGATCTAAAAAGTAATATTTTTACTCTAAATTCTCAACACAGGTCACGTGACTTGTATGTGCTAAATAAGAGGAGCAAAATGGGGATTTCTTAAATGAAAAAAAATCAGTTTAAACTCATCATTTACCTAACACCACAGCCCATTCCCATCGTCAGGTTAAGGATGAAATTTGACAGACGACAAACAGAGATAATCGTCCCTGACTCCTCAATTCACTATTCCTCTTCCCTTATCTTCTCTGCACTGTTTATGGTTCTTTTGTGATTTCGTTGCATTTTCCTGCATGCTATCTGTCTCTTCGGTCAGCTCATGTTACAATTCACTCTGCCCATTTCCATATCCGCTGTGAAGGGCTAAGATCGGGGGGATGGGCTGACAGTGAAAGTAAATTTTCAAAAGGGAATGGGCTGTGGTGTTAGGTTAGGGGATGAGTTTAAACTTATTTTTTTCCCATTTAATTGAAATCCTGATATTTCCCTCTTTTATTGAGCATGTGCAGGTCAAGTGAACTGTGTTGAGAATTTAGTATGAAAAATTACCTTTTAGACCAATTTTTTTAAATATAGGACTAATATAACTTATCTTAAAAGTTAGAATACTAAATTATATTAAATTAAAAGTTGACTTACACAGCCCTTAAACCTGCTTTCTATGTGACATGTAATAAGGTTATTAGCTTTCTCGTCCAATAATGAGGTGTACCTTTTTGCATAAAAAAATGATAAATTAATACAATTTAAAGAAAAGCGAATAGTGTTCTTTTGTAAAAACTAGACCCATGCATTTTTAGTTTAATCTTGATTTAGGTTATTTATTTCCGGTAAAGATTCATTCGTGTGTGTGTGTTTTTTTTTTTTTTTGACATTTGAGATGTTTTTGATTCTAGACCATCTTTTGGAGTAGTAGTTTCTTTTGAGGCTAAGGTTTCAAGTGGATTGATTGAACAGTAGAAATACCATTAACATAATCTAGGAAAACAAATGGATATATATAAAGGAGGTCAATAGGGTTGATCATACATAATATTCCTAAATTTAAATTGATTTGTGTTTTTAATTAGATTCTTTGATATATTAAATTATTAATATCAATTATATTATGTTTATAAAAACTTATCATAAGCCGTTTATTAAAATATAAATAATTTTAATTAAATTTTATTTTAATTAAAATTATACTATTGTCATTATTATCTAAAAATTAGGCATAAAATTAATATTTTTAATAGTCTTTAAGATAATTATTAGTATTTTAAATACTAATAATTTATTATGTAATTGATAAAAAAGAAGAGAACTAAATAAATTATACATTATTAATGGGTAAGAGTAATAGTAAATAGTAGTCAATTTTTAAAAATGTGAAGGTAATTTTGTCTAAAAATTTATAAGATGTAATTTAAATTTTGATGGATATAATAGATTTAGTTCTTGAGAAAAATACCATGAGGTCCTTTAGCTATTAGAAAAAATTGTACTGAAGTCCAATACTTGGTTTTTGATAATTTTTAGTTCTATTGTTTTAAAAAAGTGATCATATAAAGATATAATCATATTTATGGACCACTTAAGGTCATATAACATGCATGGATTGACTTCTGATCTAGATGGTATGACTTTCCATCTCTGTCACCATGGATTCAAGTTTGAATCTTGTTAGTAGGAATTGACATTTTAACCGTGGATAACTTAAATTGGGATTATATGTAAAAAATTTGACAATTTTTTTTAAAATAATTGTAACTAATAAGATGTGGAGTATGGATGGTTATTGCAATACCAAAATTATGTTTAATCGAAAATAAGTATATATTAATACTATTTTTTAAATACATATAATTACATAAAAAGTACACTTTTAATAATAAAATACAATACTTTTAATAATTATATTGAATTTTATTTATTCTTTTATATTTTTTATTTTGTTTAGAAATATGTGCTATAAAATATGAAAACTAATGTTAATATTTTAAATAGGAGAGTAGATTTTTCTATCACTAATCTTTTAGGTTGTTATAAAAATATCATCAAACTTTAATTTACTACTTTTATTCTATTGAATTTTATAATTGTTACAAAAATAGCATAGTATTTTTTTGTTATTTTCATACCATTAAATTTTATAAAAGTTTTTAAAAATACCATCGATATTAATCAATTAATTGGAGTCAATGACAAATTACTATATGTCGATAGTATTTTTATTACTTTTGTAAATTTAATGGTATAGAAATAACAAAAAAGTTCAATAATATTTTTGTAACATTTGTGAAGTTTAATGGTACTGTTAGGATATATTCGTGGGCCTCGTACTTTATCGTGGGAGAGTTCTTAGACTCCATCTTCAATCCGAGGTACGTTAACGAGTTCTTTTTGCCTTTCCCAAGCCTCAAACTTGAGACCTAGTCCTTAAGTACCTCAAGTTCATAGAGGTTGGTACCAACTGAGACGCAAAAATGTTGAGACTAAAGTGACTTAGAGAGAGATTAGAGAAAGGTTAATACAAAGGGCTGAATGGTTGGATCCTCATGAGGGTCCATCTATTTATAGCACATTTATGGTACATGTGTCAGATATACAATGTGTACATGTAAGTAGGGCATAATATAATATGTTAGGAGAACATGATTAGCCTAAAGTACAATGTGTTAGAGATGCAAGTCGAGTTGAATCGAGCTTGACCAGATCTTAAGGCTCGGGCTTCCATTGGAGCCCATTGAGCTCGGTCTGTCTCATGGGTGGGATGTGTTGGGTACTTCATCTTCTGTCCTGGGTTAGACTGTCTTGGGTAGTTTGTAAGGTCCGATCTTTGGGTTGGTCCAGATGTCCAAACAGGTACAAAAGTAACAAATAAAAATTTGATGGTATTTTTACAATAACCTTCAAACTTTGGTGATAAAAAAATCTATTTAATGTAATAGATTAAAATTTAAGTTGACATTTGATTTTTAAACTAAATAGATTTTTGAAAAAAATGTTAAAAAATAAGTTGCTAAACTCTGAAATTGCTAAGCGCTTATAACTGACAGTTATTATTTGAATGTACTCAAAACTGGTGTGGGGTGGATATAGTTATTAGCATAAGATTTCATCTCGTGCCCATTTCTACTCACTTTTGTAATATTTTATTTATTTAATAAAAAAAGAGACTTTAATGTTCTTTTTCTTTTTCTTTTAGAAAAGGGTCACATAACATGCATATGACCATTTTAAAGTGGCATTTTGTGTCATTTTATCTCTCCCTTCTCGTGGAAAAAGAGGGGGTTATTCCTCCATTCTTAGTTATAAAGGTTAAGCTTCATAAGTTTTTTTTTTTCATTTTTTCCTCGATTTTCTTTATATTTTTGTATATTTATTCTATTTTTCTTCATATTTTTCTTATGTTGTATTTTTGTTGAATATATTTAATTTATTCATATTTTTGTATTATAAGAACAACTATAAAAGCGGAAGAATAATATAAGAAAAATAGAATAAATACAAAGAAAAAATGAATAAAAATATGGGTTTAAAGTCTTTAACAACCAAAAATGATAGGAATAATTCCTTTTTTTTTTAAGGAAAATAGGTAGATAAAATGACACCATATGTTCCTTAAATATAGTTACGTGGCCTTAAATGATTTATAAATATGGTTTTATAATCTTAAGCAATCCAAAATAGGATTGATATTTTAATAGTACATTTTTTTAAACAAAAAATACACATTTGGATCCATATTATTAAATTAATATATTATTAGTCCCCATTTAACATAATGTATACCAATGGCCTAATTTATTTTTAAAAAACCAAATTTATAGAAAGATATTTGTCTTGATGAAAATATTTATTATTTTATGCACTCTAATTTGTTTTTTGTTCATTTCAATATGAAAAAATCTCATACCATCCTAGTAATTATTGTCAACCTTCACTCTCCTCTCCGTCCTAACTCTTATATCACTTCATTCCTTTATTGGCTAATTAACTTTCACTATTTGTTGTAGAATAATTTAAAGCTATGCTTTTGTATTGCTTTTGTAGTTAAGCCATTACCAACTCATTTGAACTTTCCATCATTGTCCTTGATTGCCATTGCCAATAGTTCATTTCTTCTAATCACATTGATCTTTTCATCCTTTTCAATCATCTTATATTCTATCAAACCTAAGGTTAATCGAATACAAAGTGGTAAAAAAAGATAAGGGGTAAAGAAAATTAGAGGGAATAAGATGATGGTAGTGTCATTGGTAGGAATGATGCTTCAAATGAGTTGGTAGTTGCATAATTTTATTTTCGATAAAATTGTATTTTTGAATCGTTCTGTAGCAAGCAATGAAGGGTAGTTGGTGGGTTAAAAAATGGGGTGGTGTTAGGTATAGGACAAAGTGGATGGTGAAGGTGGACATGGTTGCTAGGGTGCATACATTTGTTTTTGTATGAAATGGACAAAAATATATGAGAGAAGACATAAAATAATAAATATATTTATAAATACATAATTGTCCTATAAAATTTAGTTTTTTTTTCTTTTCAAAATTGGACCATTGCTTTACCTATTGCTAAATTAGGGGACTATTAGTGTACTAGTTTAATAATATGGATCCAAATATATACCTTTTGTTCATGTGTAATTCAAGATTGAAAAGAATTAATTCTCTTATTTTAAATTTAAAGATGTTACATATTTATATATAAAGCTAGAGACACTATTAGTGATCAACATCTAATATACAACTCAACTAGTAATAGACACCTAATATATAACTAATATATTTAACACTCCTTCTAAGTTGGATTATAGATATTAATCATTCTCAACTTGTTACAAAAATAATCAACCCAAATCCCATTTAATTTGTGAATATATCTCCTAGTTGTTCTCTAGTCTTCACATATCCTGTAGAAATCAAACCTTGTAGGAAGACTTAAGAGATGAAATTCCCATAGTATCACTTCCAGTAATAACAATGTCATCTACATACACAACTAAAAGAATGATACCAGTTTCAGATTGTTTGTAGAACACATAATGGTCAGACTTGCTTTTTATCATACCAAACGTTTTTATAATTTGACTAAATTATCCAAACTAAGCACGAGGACTTTGTTTCAAACCATACAAAGATTTGCGGAGACGACAAACTTGTCTAGACTCCCCCTGAGCAACAAAACCAGGAGGTTACTCCATATACACCTCCTCTTGAAGATCACCATGAAGAAAAATATTCTTGATATCTAGTTGATGCAAAGGCCAATGGTGAGTAACTGCTATAGAAATAAACAACCGAACAAAGTTTAATTTGGCAACAAGAGAGAAAGTTTCAGAATAGTCCACTCCATAGATGCCATAGAAATAAACAACCGAATAGAGGTTAATTTAGCAACAGGAGAGAAAGTGTCAGAATAATCCACTCTATAGGTTTGAGCATATCCTTTAGCAACAAGACGGGCCTTTAATCAAGCAATTGACCCATTCGGATTAAACTTAACTGTGAACACCCATTTGCATCCGATAGCTCGTTTCCCCGAAGGTAAATCAACCAAGTCCCAAGTACCATTGTCTTCCAAAGCATTTATTTCCTTTATCATTGCATGATGCTAACCAAGATGAGATATGACTTCATGAACAGTTTTAAGGATAGAAATAGAATCAAGAGAGACAATAAAAGAGCAAGAGGAAGACGGCAAGCAGTTATAAGAAACAAAAGAAGAAATAAGATGAGTACATTGACGTTTACCTTTGCGTAATGCAATAGGAAGATCATCGTTCAAGACTGGATCTGGTGACGAAGGAGTAGGTGCAGGACATGAATTAGAAGGTTTATGTCTGGAGTAGACTTGAGTAATAGGAGGTCGAATAGGAACTGGATTTGAGACATGTTCAAATGATGTGATAGAATAGACTAACAAATCATTATCCTCTCTCTGACGTGCAAAAGGAGAAGACGAAAAATAAGGCGTGCCTTCCATGAAGGTAACATCAATTGAGACAAGATGTTTGTTAAGATTAGGACAATAACATCTATAACTTTTCTGAAGACGAGAATAACCTAGGAAGATACACTTCAAAAACTTGGGATCTAATTTAGTAACATGTATCCTGAACAAAACAAGTGCTACCAAATATCCTAGGGTCAATCGAAAATAGTGACTTATTAGGAAACAAGATTTTGTAAGGAATCTCACCATAAAGAACAGACGAAGGCATGCGATTAATAAGAAAACATGATGTTGAAATTGTATCGGCCCAAAAAGGTTTAGAAACATTCATTTGAAATAATAAGGCACGTGCAGTTTCAAGAAGATGTCTGTTCTTACGTTCTGTCACTCCATTTTGAGATGGAGTATCAACATATGAAGTTTCATGAAGCATGTTATTTTGAACCATATAAGATTAAAACAAAGCTGATGTATATTCTTTGGCATTATCACTTCACAAAGTACGAATTGAAACATTAAATTAAATTTTAATCTCAGCATAAAATGCGCAAAATATAGAAAATAATTTAGAACGATTCTTCATTAAATATAACCAAGTTACACGAGAATAATCATCCACAAAAGTAACAAAATACTTAAATCCAGGTTTAGACAAAATAGGACATGAACCCCAAACATCAAAATGAATTAATTCAAAAGGAACACTAGCACTTTTATTAACTATTGGATTTGAACTAAGACGATGGTGTTTTGCAAATTGACAAGACTCACAATCTAATGAAGGCACCTTACTAAATTGAGGACAAAGTTTCCTAAGGAAGAGATGGATGACCCAGTCTACAATGTGCCTCGAAGAGAGGTTACACCAGAGCAAGCAATAGATTTTGGTATTAGTGTGTCAAGAATATAGAGGCTTCCAGACTCATGTCTTTTACCAATAATAGTCTTCTTCGTCATAAGATCCTGAAATATGCAATGATCAAGAAAAAATGAGATGCAATAGTTAAGATTGCGAGTAAGTTGACTTACAAAGATCAAATTAAAGGATAAGCTAGGTAAATGTAAGACGGATAACAAAAGAAGCACATGAGTGGGAGTAATTGTGCTAGACCTAAGAACACGAGATGGTGACCCATCGACTAAGGTAACAGTAGAGGTGGAAGTGTGTGACTGAAGAGTAGAAAAGAGAGAATTACCTATCATATGATCTGTGGCACCAGAATTAATAACCCATTTGGAAGATGAGGAAAGAAGACACATTTGATTTACTTGAATCAGCAATAGCAGTGACAAAAGGTGATGAAGATTTTAGTGATTCTTGATATTATGAGAACTTGGTAAATTCATTTGTAGATATAAGAACCAATTTTTTAGAAGTATCATAAGTGGATGCAATATGGGCCGAGTGATCTTTCTGATTCTTGTACTGAAGCTTTCTACAGTCATGTTTCGTATGTTTTGGTTTGCGACAATAGTAACACACAATACCTCCTGGGTCTTGTGGTCGAGTTTCAAACCCTTGCGAGCTGCCTCCTTTGGTTCCACTCATATAAGTTGACCGTCCAGGCTCATAATTATTATTTTGGCTGACTAAAGCACCATTTAATTGAGCAAGTGTTGGTGGAGTGCCTTCTGTACGAAGTACTCGACTAAATAATTCTTGTAAAGAGGAGATCTTAGAACCAGAAAGAACCTGTGACTTAGCAGTCTCAAAATCAGAGGGAAGACTGGCAAGAAAACTTATAATCGCCATTTGTTACTGTTGGTTTTGCTGAACCTTCACATCAGGGCTAAAAGGCATCAAACTATTGAACTCCTCATAAGTCTTTAAATTCCATAAAATAATTTGTGAGGGATTGATCTTGTTTGTCTGCACCGTAAAATGCTTTGCATACCTCATACATGCGAGAAAGGTTTCCTTTATTAGAATATAAGAAATTCAAATAATCCATCAATTCCTTAACGAATTCACAAGGATTGATCAAGCCAATTACATCGCTCTCAATAGAATTCCGAATCTGTAGAAATAGGCAGGCATCTTCTTTGAGCCATGTCTCCTTTGAATCATCTTTAGGAGGATCGTTAGTCAAATGAGTATCTTTTTCGATACTTTTCAAATAAATTCGAATGGTCTTGCTCCAAGCCAAATAATTCGAGTAATTGAGCTTATGGTTCGTGATTTTAGACATCATAGGCACCATATCCGTCACAACATTAGATTTCTTTTCAGCCATAACTCTTACAAACTACAAGGCAGCGAACAAGCGAACAAACAAAATCCAACAAGGGTAGCGATCAAGAACACAAAATTGGCCAAAAGAAACCCAAATTGGAAGAACCCAAACCTGAACAATCAGAAAGTGATGAGTGCCAAACCACCACAGATGACGTTGGGGAACGTCGGAGAGCAACACGAGGACGACCAGAGAAGACTGTTGGAGGAGACGCGCTGTCACGCGCCGACGCGTGGGAAGATTGTAGAAATTTACGGTGGCGCATGGGGCCCATTCATGGCTCATCTGGTGACTGGACTTCGGGGTTTGGCCAGTCAATGGTTGGACTTCCTCCTTGTATTGGCAGTGAGAATAAATATGCACTAAATTCTAATTTGTGTTTACCTAAAATCAAACCCTAATTTGAATGAAAAAAAATCCCAATTTTGTAACCCAAATGACTCTGATACCATGTAATTCAAGATTGAAAAGAATTAATTCTCTTATTTTCCATTCAAAGATACTATATATTTATATACAAAGTTAGGGACACATAGTGATCGACACCTAATATACAATTCAACTAGTGATAGATACCTAATATACAAGTAATATATCTAACAATATGGATACCATTAAATTATCGAATTTGTCCAAAATAATAGAACTAATGTGTTATTAAAAATAAATATAAGACCTAAGTGTTATTTTTTGAACAAGTATCAGACTAGTAGTTTATTTTGGTAGCCTTTCCTTAATTCTTTATAAATTATACGAGGACATGATTCTTCCATATGCTTAAGGATCTAATTATTTTGTTAGAAAAAAGAGATTCGAACTCGTGTATTCTCTCAAGAGATACCAACCATTTACTTAGAGATGTAAAATGGACAGTTTCATCTTATTTCATATCTTATATATTGTTCCTAATCGGTTCATGATACATTATTGTCTCATTTTATCTTTATTTCATCCCATTTAGATTGTAGTCTTAATATACTTAACTTTAAACATATGCTAAATCATTTTTTTTAATTTAAACTTACATTATAAATAATTATGTATAATATTTTTTATTGTTTTTATATTCTTACTTGTCTCATTTAACTCCGTTAAAGACAATGAGATATATCAATTAGTATTATATCATTATTATTTTATCTTATTAAAAATTAAGTGTGACAATATGAGTTTTGAAAATTAATACATTGTTGTTGATATGAAGGATATGGTTATGCATCAAAGAAGTGTTGATATCCAGTCAAATAGTGTTGATGTGCAGGATGGTACCAGTAGAGCTGCATTATATCAGTGTAATGAGAGAAATATGCATGATAATGCAACTAAACATCAAGTGCTAATGTGTGCTATAGTTGCTAGTGTGAATGATAGTAAAAATAATGATGTGTGGAGAAGTACTAGTAGTATATTGTGTGCATGTGCAGAAAAGAAAATGTCAAGAAGGGTGAATGGTCCAATGTGTGCATGTGCAACCAATAGACTAGTAAGATGTGCAACAGAGTGTGCAAATGTAGATTATCAAGATTTAATACCAATTGCTATAGATGATGAAAGATAGTTAGAGAATTGTACTATCAAGTTTTATAAAGAATTAGATACGAATGTAGTACAGTTTTGTGAGTTGTGTAGTACAACTAACTCATTATAAAAAGATTATAAATACATGTACTGAAATACAATATAGTATAAGTCTTTTACAAGGCATTTATAGATACTTTCTTTCATTATCATTTCTCTGCTCGTCAATTTCTTGTTCTTGATCTTCTTCGTATACTCAAAGCAACGTTGTTGTTCACCTATTTTCATGATATCAGAGCCCAAAACTCTGAGTTTCAAGGTTAAGAACACGAAGTACAATAATGGAAGAACCACAAGTTGTTTACGATAGATTTGAAGGTTATTTGCCTAAAAATCATGAAAGAACGCAATTTGTTAACTCTGATAACAATATGATTGTTACAATCAAACTTGATAATCACAACTATATAATATAGAGACATCAAATCTTGAAAATCTTACATAGTCTCGAATTGAGTTAATATGTTCTAAAATCACCTCCCTTAGACCTGAATTGTGATTGTTCAATTAACACTAAATACAAGACACGAAAATGACAAGATGAAATGCTAGGTGTTGGCTTATGACATGCATAAGTGATATGATCTTGAAACAAGTAGGAAGTTTTGATACTTCACGTGAGACATGGTTAATTCTTAAAAATAATTTTGCTTCAAAGTCAAGAGCTCGAATTATACAAATAAAGGAAGAACTGTAGAATTTGAAGGAGGAATGTCGATATCTGAGTTCATCTTGAAGAACAAAGTTCTTATTGATGATCTATTAGCAACAACATGTCCAATTTTTGAAGACGAAAAACTGATGTATATGTTAGAAGGTCTTGGAAACAATTATGATAAATCTTTTCAACAATAATAGAAAAAATGCTAAGCAAGAAGGTGATAATTTTTTATGGAAAGGCTCTTTTGATGAGCCATAATAGTCGAATAGAAAGAAGGAAAGCTGTCAATATTTCATCTCTTCTAAGTGTGAATTTGAGTGTTAAAGGAAATGATAGCACTCATGGTAAATCATATGATAATCATTCATTGCCTAATATGAATGCATTTAATCTTAGTGGATCGCACCAATCAAATACATTTGGACAGTTTCAACAATGATGAATGCTTACAGACCAACGTTTAATAACAACTTTAATGATTAAGGTAGAGTTAGAGGTATATGGTCTAATAATAGGCCGCAATGTGTGTAGTAGAATGGGACATCTTGTGGCTACTCTTTAGCATAGGTTTAATAAGAATTTTATGTTCTCTTAAGGATAAAAAGCATATCAATTAGTTGTTCCTCCACCACCTTATCTAATGAATCCGAATAATTATGTGCAATAGAATGTTGGAAGCTATCAAGCTCCAATATCATTTGGCTTAAATCCTAGTGCTAATCAGCACATAGTTCTTAGTCACAAGGTGTTACACCATTTCACCCTTAATATATAGCATCACAACAACAGTTTACTCAATTCAAGTTTCCCAATATTTGGACAGTTTGGAGGTTCACATAATACATGTGCATATGATGTGCAACATGTTGCTTTTACACCATCAATGAATTCCTCAACCTCATCTCCTAGTCAAATAAGTTCTCCTCCTTCATCTTGGGACTCAGTTGCTTCAAGTGAGCTAGTGTGGTAACTAGACTCAGGAGCAAGTCACCATGTTACAACTAATCTAGCTAATTTGGCCGGTTCTCAAACTTATAATGGAGGTGAGAAATTGCATTATAATGGAGGTGAGAAATTGCTTGTAGGTAATGGTAATAGCTTAACAATTGAAAATATTAGTTCCAATTCATTTGAAACTAAGACAATACCTAGAAAATCCTTTTGGTTACATAATATCTTGCATGTGATTCACATTGCTAAAAGCAAACATAGCGTATCAAAATTTTCTCTAGATAATTCAATTTTCTTTAAGTTTCATTCTTCTTCTTGTTTGTGAAGGATTTGGATACCAAGGAGGTGCTAGTTGAGGGCAAAGTGCATCAAGGCCTTTATGTGTTCGATCTAAAACTTTCAAGTCTTAGACTTCATTTTCCAATTCTATTAAATCTATTATTGATTAATAAATTTTATGTTCTTCAGACTACCGGTGTGGCACATCATTTAGATGTTAGACTGACATTGTCGATTAAGACATACTTCTTTACCTATTATCAAGAAAGTTTTACATACATGTTCTATTCCTTATGACACTAATTGTACTGATATACAAAATGTTTGTGTTGCATGTCAAATAAGCTAGAGTCATACCTTGCCCTATTCTTCTTTAGTTTTCCATGCTATAATACCTTTACAGATTGTTCGATCTAAAACTTCCAAGTCTCAGACTTCATTTTCCAATTCTATTAAATCTATTATTGATTCTAATAAATTTTATGTTCCTAAGACTACCTGTGTGGAACATCTTTCAAATGTTAGACTCTGGCATTGTCGATTAAGACATGCTTCTTTACCTATTATCAAGAAATTTTTACATACATGTTCTATTCCTTATGACACTAATTGTACTGATATATAAAATGTTTGTGTTGCATGTCAAATAAGCTAGAGTCATACCTTGCCCTATTCTTCTTTAATTTTTCATGCTACAATACCTTTACAAATTGTGCATTCTGATATATGGGTTGCACCTAAAACTTCAATTAATGGTTATCATTATTATACTCATTTTGCTATGAATGTACATGCTACACCTGGATATACTTTCTTAAAATAAAAGTATCTATTACCCAAGATTTTATGCAATTTAAAACACTCTAAATTGCAAACTAATCATAAAATTAAAATTTTTCAATGACATTGGAGAGGTGAGCATCAAGGCCTTGTTTCTACTCTTGCTCATTATGGCATTAAGCATCAAACTTTTTGTCCTTATACTCACTCTCATAATGGTCTTATAGAAAGAAAACATAGGCATATTGTAGAACTTGGCATGTCTATGCTTGCTCATACTTTCATCCCTAAAACTTATTGGGATGAGACATTGTTTTCCAATGTCTACATCATTACTAGGTTTTCCACTCATGTTTTGAATAATCTCAATCCATTAGAAAAATAGTTTTGTCAAAAGCCAAATTATATGTTTTTAAAGGTATTTGGATATCGATGTGTTCCTTGTTTGAGGCCTTATGTTACTGACAAACTTGAACCAAAATCTATTCTTTATATATTTCTTGGTTATAGTTCTCATCATAATGGTTATAAATGCTTTAATGCCAATGGTAGGATGTTTATTAGTCATGATGTGGTGTTTGACGAGAATTATTTTCCTTTTGCTCATCATTCTCAGGTGTATGTTTCTTCCTTTGTTCCTATGTCATCTCAAACTATTTTTCCTATTCTTTTTAAGCAAACATCTCATGCTTTATTACCTTCTGATTTGTTTGATTGTTTGTTCATGTGCCTTCTATTATGAGTCCAGTATCTTCTCAGCATTCTCCAACTAACTCTTCCTTTGTTGCTCATGTTACCTTTAATGATATATGTTCTTCTACAAATATACCATTTGTACCCTCTAGTGTTATGCTTACCTCTCATATATCTATTCATCCTTAAGAGTCTAATGTCCCTTTGTCTACTAACACTCATCATATGGTCACTCGATCTAAAAAGGGTATTTTTAAACCAAAGCTTTTCTTAGTTTTTCTTGACTTGTCATTAGACAAGCCTTCCATTGTGAAGCAAGCATTGAATAGTATTGCTTGGAAGGAATCTATGCAATCTAAATTTTATGCCTTAGGAAGGAACAAAACATGGACGCTTGTTTCTTCACCCCTTGATAGGACATTTGATTTTTAGAGTTAAGAAATTGCCTAATTGACAGCTTTATAAAAGAAATTCTAGGGTGGTTGCTCAGGGGTTTAAACAAATAACTGGTTTTGATTTTATAAAAACTTTTAGCCATGTTGTCAAGTAGGTTACAGTTTGAATCATCCTTACTCTTGCACTATCTTTCTATTGGAAATTGCATCAACTTGACATTAATAATGCCTTCCTAAATAATGAATTGCATGAGAAAGTTTATATGCAACAACCCTTAGGTTTTAAAGATCTTTACCCTTATTTTGTGTGTAAATTGAACAAGGAAATCTATGGTTTAAAGAAAGCTTCATGAACTTAGTTTGATACCCTTAAGGACTTTTTGTTTCAACTTGGTTTTTAGAACTCAAGGATTGATTCTACCATATTTTTTTGCACTAATTATAGCTTTATTATGTTTTCACTTGTGTATGTGGATGATGTTATTATTACTAATAGTGATGAGGCTAGTATTCAATAGCTTATTGTTACATCGCATACTTAATTTACCTTGAAATATTAGGGTCTATTGAGTTACTTTCTAGGCATTGAGGTGAATGCCACTGAAAATGGAGATATATTGCTCACATAGAGCAAATACATTCAAGATTTGTTGGTTAAAGCTCAAATCTTGTTCTTAGTGTTGGAGGTGATGATATGTTTCCTGATCCTATATAGGAGTATAATGGGAGCTTTACAATACATTACACTTTTTTACCTAGATTTATTATTTGCAATCAACAAGTGTTATCAATTCATGGATGTTCTTAAAATGTCTTATTGAATTACTGTTAAACATGTGCTATGGTACTGTTATGCATGGTTTGGTACTTAAACCTTAAAACCAATTGCTTATTCAGGGGTTTGTTGATACTAAGTGGGGGGTTGATGTTGATGATCGACGATCTATGTTTGGTATAATGATTTTTTAGGTGCTAATCTTATTGCTTGGGTTGCTCATAAGGAAGCTTCAGTTTCTCATTCCATCACAGATGTTGAGTATAAGACTTTGGATGTAGCATCTGAAGTCATGGATCAAGGCATTCTTGGTTGAGTTACATGTTTCCATTGCTTCCATTCTAGTCTTATGGTGTGATAATCAATGAGCTGCCAATTTGGCAACAAATCTAGTTTTGCTTTCTAAAATCAAGCATATTGAGCTTGATGTCCATTTTATTCATGAATATGTGCTAGCAAAGCAGCTACAAGTTTGTTTTATTCCTAGTATTGAGTAACAAGTTAATGCTTTCTTTAAAGCTATACCAGCCGCTCAGTTTGTGTTCTTGTGTGGCAAACTTAGTGTGCAATTAATGCCACTAAGCTTGAGGGGGGAGGTTGATATGAAGGATATGATTATGTAGCAAAGAAGTGTTGATATGCAGTCAAGTAATATTGATGTGCAAGATGGTACTAGTGGAGCTACATTATATCAGTGTAATGATAGAAATGTGCATTATAGTGCAACTAAACATCAAGTACTAATGTGTGCCACAGTTGTTAGTATGAAGGATAGTAAAAATAATGATACGTCGAGAGGTACTAGTAGTATACTATGTGCATGTGCAGCAAAGAAAGCGTTAAGAAGTATGAATGGTGCATTGTGTGCATGTGCAACCAGTAGATTGTCAAGATGTGCAGTAGATAGGGTATGTGCAAATGTAAATGATCAAGATTCAATACCAGCTATTATAGATGATGAAAAACAGTTAGGAAACTGTACTATCAAGTCTTGTAAAGAATTAGATACAAATGTAGTACAATTTTGTGAATTGTGTAGTACAACTAACTCATTATAAAAAGATAATAAATACTTGTACTAAAATACAATACAATATAAGTTTTTTACAAGGCATTTATAGATATTTGCTTTCACTATCATTTCTCTACATCTTGCTTGTCAGTTTCTTATTCTTGATCTCTTCTTTTGTATACTCAAAGTAATGCTGTTATTCACCTGTTTTCAATTTTATCATAAATCTCATGAACATCTTATATCAATTCAAACATCTACATTTACCACTTTAGTAGATGTGACTACCAAATGGTAGTAACTTCTAGGAGTTTTTTGTTTTGTTTTTTAGTAAACATTTACACACATGCACCAACACATTTACGAATTTGCATTCTTTCACTAGTTTTAGATTAGGTATTGGGTTAATTAATATCAAAGCATAAATGCTTCTTATGTTGAAAGTTACGCTCCCATATAAATCTAATGCACGCTTTCTCGCTTACTTTTGTAATTCAAAATCACTTCCTATTATACAACATGAATTTGGTTATTCTCTTGAAATTCTCTCCTCTAACAGCTTTCAATAGAAACTTGAAATTATCTACAAAATTGTCTTAATGACTCGCTACTCAGTTTGGAATGTATAAAATGAATTTTCAAAAGTTAAGGATACAACTTAAAAAAATTCAGCTTTATATTTTGACATCAATTTTTATCAAGATCAATGATTGGATGCATCTCTGTGTTTTGTGGACCAAAGAACAGAAAACACACCATTAACTAGGACCTTGGATCACCACAAGGTGTGGTAGGCTTTGGCCCTTCATTGCTTAAGTAGGTTTGAGTAGCGAGAAGAAAGAGGAAACTAGTGTCTCTCCTTATAATGTAGAGAGATGCAGGGACATATTTAGGGAGAGAGTATAGATCTCATGGTCTTTAGTTATGAGAAAGTTATTTTTAATTATCTAAAGTTATTCTTTGTTTGATGGTAAGAAATGATGAATATATATAGGAGAAAGTATACTTACTGATGACCATTATTCATAGTGATAGACTTATCTTAATGTCGAAGCTTTATCTGTTTAATTATCTCGTCGTCAAATAATTAAGAGATTGAATATCGGTCACTTATCTTGTTGGATATTTATCTGATATTGATGTTTATCTATTGACTCAGTGCTTACTGAGCTAGCCTGCGAGTTATTTGCGAACTATGACCTCTTATATCACGTCACATGGTGTGAACTATTTTACACCAAACATAAGCCCCTAGATTTACTAGGAGGTCTATTTTTCCATTTTGTCATCACCTGGGTTCACGACCTTCTAAACCTCATTAATGGTGTCTAGTCCACTCTTATATGGTCATTACTTGCCCGTATAATGAATTTCTTTTTTTTGGCACTCAAAATATGCGTGGTGATGTCTTATTGTCAGTGGTTTTTATGGATTCTCAATCGTACTCCTGGTTAAGAAGTTATGTCGATGTCAAAACCATCACTCAATGGGTTAACTTCCCCCATTTTTGGAGGTAGGATATAGATCTAAATGTGTGGGCTTTTAACCCCATGGGCTATTTAGGAGCCTAGAACCTTTGATTGGGTTCCTTGATGTATGAGATCCTTTATTATCCTCTATATAAAGAGTTCTCCTCTCTCTCATTTTTTCATTCTAATCTTTAAAGCTCACTTATGAGAGAGAAAGAGAAAGAAATGGGGGGAATTTAATATCAAGGTCTGGTAAGTCTTTATTTTTTCCAACTTTTTTCATTTATTTATTTTCCTAGCACTTTGTAGAAAATTTAGGATTTTTATTTTCTTGCTATCCAAGCACTTTGCGTTTCACAACACTTACACTTATCATTTTCTACATAGGTAGTGATGAAGGACGAGATGATTGATGGATAGGATCAAACTTGGCCATCGTTAGGAAGAGAAAGCACAATCTAGGATGGTTTGCCTGAGGTGGTCACCAAGTGGAGGACTAATAGAGGAGCGGAGGACCTATATTCGACCAACCATAATGTGTCTGGCTATGGGAGGTTTGGCATGGTTTGGCTACCCATGTTGTGTTTGACCATGGACCGACCACTCTTGGAGTGTTCGACTATGGCCCGACCACTCATGGAGTGCCGACCATGGTCCAACCACTCATGGAGTGTCGACCATGGTCCAACCACTCATGGAGTGTCGACCATGGTTCGACTAGCCATGGGGTGTCTGATCATGTTGGGAAACTTAGGTCCATATGTTGGTGGTTAAGTGTGCGTCGAGTCGAGTAATGGTTTTGGATCACCCCGATGATGAAGTTCTATCTGTGGGGTTTGTTTGGTTGCTCATTCACCGCGGATTGACTCTTCCAATGATGAAGACTTAGATTTTATCCCCATTGGTATTCCTAAGTACCCATTGGGTTTTGGCCAAGAAGATCACACTTTCTATTATGTGAAAAGGTCTGTTCTGAAAAGATACATCTTTTCTTGGATAGAAGCAAAGATATCTTTAATATATCATAATCAATAAGGTTAATACCTCAAGTTTTGGGCATGAGATGCAGTAACCCTATTTTGGGTATGATTACTTTTTTTATAGGTCATCTTTTTGTTTGAATGAGATTTCTCTTTTTTCCTATAATGTGAAAGTTCCTAGCATATGGTGGTGTCGTTCCATCTCAGCTATGCCTTAACTATTACCGAATATTGTTATCTTTTTGGGTATTTTAGAAAGAATATGGACATGAATTGACTATGGAAGAGATCACTTATTGCTACTTCTCATATCTTTAAGGTGGCAACTACGGTTGGTTTTATTTCACACCTTTTACCAACTACGTTTTAATTAAGAAGCTTTCAAATACCAATAAAGGGATGTAGGATTCACTTTTCATGGTGGATGAAGATTTTGACTTAAATCTCTTGATGTACCTCCCATACCACCCAATATGAGATGAATGGTAGGATACTTTAAGACTTAGCCTTACTGTGGTATGATTTATTTGTTTCTGACATGTTCTCTTTTTGTTTGTAATTCGATGGTTACATAGCCGTCTTTCAAAAAGATATTGGAGTTTATCACTTATCTTTACAGCACACCTTTGAAGGAGTAATATAGTGATAGACTAATACCTCTAGAGCGGATTGCTTATTGGGCTTTGGACCCTACAGTAGCTTAGCCTGGTAATGGTGATCCTCTAGATCTTGATAGTGACTACTGGCTTTTTATCTACTTTCAATATTTTATTTTGAACACTTAGTTGATAACTATGTCTTTTTTACAAGTTTGATTTTTGATCTTTAAGTTTGTAGGAAAATTAAGAGCATGATAGCCTTTATGTTTCTTAAGGAGTCCAATAAATGGGAGGTTCTTTATAGACCAAAATGGTTCGCAACTCAAGGGGTTAAAAAAACCCTCACTTCTAGAATGATTGTCGTTAGATCATTTCTTGGAAAGACGAGATCATCGTCAACACCCGTCGATGTCGATTGTAAATGGTACAAGTTCATAACTTGTTAACTTGGAGGTTCCTTTTGTGACCTCACCTACATCCCACACTTTTTTGGGGTTTTCAAAATCTATAAAAGTTTTCAAAATCTAGAGGAAAAGGACCATAGAGCGATTGAGGCTCGAGATGTCACTAAGACTACCCACCATGAGGTGGAGTGTTAGTTAGGAAAAGTTCAAGGTGTAGCTCATGTAGCTCAACAGGCTCATGTGACATCATTGGCGACATTGGAAGTTGTCTTAGCAGCTCAAGAAACTTCTTTGGCCCAAGAGATTGAGCTAACTTAGGAGCTATCTGTGAGCTTTCACTTGTCTCGAGGACGAGTACATAATCTCAATATTGAGATGGGAATACTTTAAGCAAGTGCAGTTGCAGAGTATAAAGATTTTGATGATTATAATTAAGACACATTGGACATGTGGGCTCACAGTTTTGAAACCGCAAAACAATGATTTTGGAAGGTTTATCCTGACATATCCCTTTCTACAATCATCTTTCTAGATTCAGAGGAAAAGGCCTCCCGCCATGGTATGATCACTTTAGACTGAAAGGAGGAGGGCTAAAATGGATTTGGCATTGATGGTTTTGAAGTGATCGGGGAGGAAGCTGACATAAGAGATGATGCTTCTTAGAGCAAGACTAGATGTGGAGATTAACATACATACATATATATACATACATACATATATATGTTTTATTGCTTCATCATGTTTGTATTTTTGAGTTATGCACTTTATTTTTATATTTCAGTAGCAACTCTTTGGTGAGGTCCATCAATGATCTCATCTCTTTCGAGGCAAGGGTGCTCTTTGAGCATATCCTTTGCTGGAATCTATGATCCATTATGTTGGTACACAATGGTATGTACTTGCTAGGGAGCGAGTCTAGAGTGATTCAAATAGTTGAGGGCCTATGCATATGTGCCCTAACTAGCCACATATATTATGTCTTGCAATATATGCCATGTTTAGCCATTACTGTGTTGTCCATCTGTACTCCCTTTGTCTAGCCACATGTGTCGTGTTCAACCATATATGTCGTGTTCGACTATGTGTACCATATCTTGCCACATGCGTTGTGTTTGGCCATATATGCCATATTGGGCTATGTGCTAATAGGTGGGCTTATCTTGGCTCACTTTGTCATGTATCCATTAGCTAATCCGATCACTTTTAATATGACTATATACCCATTGGGTTTGTGCTTAAACTTTCTCTCTTTTGTATGATTTTTTTTTCATTGTCTAAGTAAGGGTGGTTTGTTTGAACCAGAGTGTTCTTAGTATACTAGCCCCCTCTACTTGATGTGCTTAAGTTTATCAAATTATACAAGCATTTGGTCTTGAGACTTAGAAAATTTTTGTAGTTCTTAGTGGGTTATTCCATCCCATCGTAAGTGTTATTGCACTCTATTTGTGCATGGTAGTTTTTATCAACGGCTAGGGTTGGAGACTTGATGCCCCTAATATGAGGAAATATGTGTTTGGATAGATGGAGTACATGAGTTGTAGCAACTCCTGGACCTGGGGCATAGTTGTTGCCTTTTTAAAGGCTAGTTAGGGCCTGTAGAGATAGGGTGTAGAAGTTGTAGCAACTCCTGAACCTGGGGTATAGTTGTTGCCTTTTCAATGGTAAGTCATAGCCCATAGAGGTGGGGTGTAGAAGTTGTAACAACTCCTAAACTTGAGACGTTATTGCTACCTTTTCAAAAGTTAGTTATGGCCTATAAAGGTGGGATACAAAGTTGTAGCAACTCCTGAACATGGGACGTAGTTGTTGCCTATTCAAAGCCTAGTTAGAGTCATAAAGGTTAGGTACATAAGTTGTAGCAACTGCTAAACCCAGGACGTAGTTGATACCTTTCGAAGGTCAATAACGACCTATAAAGGTGGGTGCAGAAGTTTTAGTAACTTTTGAACTTGAGGATAATGATGTGTGAGCTTTTATAGTCCACACATCTCAATCCCTTTATCGTTTGGACTTCTCTCATCCTTATTAAATCCCACGAGTGTAGATGAAGGACAGTTTTTTTTAGAATTCAATCTAGAAGTGTCCTCTTTATTTATGAATTCAAATTACAAATTGAAATGAAACATAAGTCTATAAATTTAAAATACAACAATGAAAATAAAGGGAAAGTAGAACGAGGCTAGAAGTGTGCACTTTATTTTTTTCCTTGGGATTTTATTTTTGTCCTATTCGGACTTCCAAGGCATAGCATTCCCAGTATTATCCCTATTTCACTTTCTGTGGGGAACTTTAGGGCATGATGGTAAGTGGAGGCCATTAGGGTTACATGTTGCAATTATCGTCCCAAAATCTAATTGTATGGTGATGGGTAATTTATTATGAGGAAGTCCACCATGAATGTTTTTCATATTAATGTCCTATCTCATTGTGACTGTTAGAGACACACATCCTTTAGAGGTCATTGAAGATATGGAGAATCTCACTAATCGGGTGGTCATTGGGCTCAGTGGATGAGTGAGCTTCATAACTTTCCATCCATCAGAGATTAAGATGTTAGCTGAGTTACCAATGTCAATTAGAATTCTGTACAAGTTTATATTTTCCCTTCCGTTCTCTTTCGTAGCAGAGTTATATCGGTTGTATGAGGACGATATACTTCCAACTCATTCCACATGTTTTTCACGTTCCCTATGAGTTGTACAAAAGGTTTGCCGTCTTGTTACAAATTAGAAATGTTCTTTAATTGAAAAACTCGTACAGTATTGTTTTGATTGTCATACATTTCTTTGACTGTTTCTCATAATTAGTATGTGGATTCAAAGTAACTGAATATTTCAACTAATTTACGTTTATTACAATTGTATAGTTATATATATAAGAAGATTCATTTCTTGAATTACTCCTTGAATTATTGATTTATTGAATTAAAGATTTCTTGATTTACTTCTTTACTTCTTGAATTAAAGATTATTTGATTTACTTCTTGAATTAAGGACTAACATCCAATAATTATATCATCTACGTAAATTTCTAATATTAATGAAAAAATCAAGGAAAGATGAACCATAGTATGGAGTTAAGTCAATGTCACTAAACAACATTTAAAAAATTGTACACACATGTTTGGATCAAAGCAAAGGTTATTTGAGTGTTCGAAAGTTGCGACTTGAAGTAGATAATATTCAAACTTTTATTGATAACATTCACCATTGGACTTTAAACCTTATACAACCTAAATTCTTCATATCAATTAAACTGAATGAATATTTTATTAACTAGCTGACATTAGGAGAAAGCAGAGAAGAAATTAAGGAACTCTGAGCCAAATACTTGTTTACTTTCTTCTCATGACAAAACTATTGTTTGTGTTTATTATGTCTTTAGACTGAAAAGTCTGACATTCCTTGCAAGGGGAGACAAATGACTTGAACCAAGATGATCTGTGCCTCAAGCTTTTTTTTTTCTCGGGTTTGTTTTTTATTTTGATTTTGGTTAACAATGAATTCTTTTTCACTTATTTTATCTCTTGATCTCCTGTTGCTGAAGCTAGTGATCACCTGATCATCTTTCTTTCGTTGATCATCTACTACTACTTTTGGAAGTAGCCTACCATTTGAAATTAACACATCAGCTAGAGAATTCTTGTTTGAATTGATCGTTTTTTATCTGAACTGATTGGACTACTGAACTCAAATTATGGGTTTTGATTTTGAAATTGGTAGGAACACTTTTTTGGGGAGAACTTAAGTTGCTGATGATCTTGAATCCTTAGGAAATCAGAGAAGGAGAGTGAGTCAAAGGAACTGTTATCTGCTGCCATGTCTACTGATATTTTGTTTTGCAAGCAGGTGGCCATGGAGATATGTGATGGGGGCTGTGGTTGCTATAACTCAGACCAGACCTTGCTGTTGCTTAAATACCCACATTTCTGGATTAAGAGGGTTTGTTCCATTATGTTTTTTGTTTTCCTCGTTTTTCTTCCTTCCAGCTATTAGAGTCTACAAAAATTGAGGAAACAAAGAAAAAAAGAAGTTAAAGTAGAGAAGTTATACTGGAATCTATAGGAGGGATTTATTAATAAAGAGGTCCCTATAATAAGATATGCTAGATGTGATAAATATCTTCATAATCTGATAATAGCGGTAGATTATAAGTAGTATAATAATTTTCTTTTTTCTTTTTTCTTTTTTCGATATTATTGAATTGGTTGTGCTCGGTGTAAATATCGTTAAGCTTGTTTTTATAAGCACGTTTTAAGGAAGGAGAGCACTTGAGATCCCTTGATTTTGGAAAAGGTGCAAATTAATCTCTAACTTTTTTAAATATGTATTAGAATTCTTTTATTTATTTTGAATATATATATATAAGTTTATTTTAATTTAATATCTATTAAACAAGTAAAAATCATGTGATGTATAAATTTATCAATATAAAAATATTTATTTTTCCTTCAAACATAAAAAAAAAAGTTTAATTAATTTCATTATTAATAAATTTATCTCTAATTTATGATGATATATAATTTTTAAATGTCTAAATTATAGCTAGATTGAAATAATTAATTTAAAATAAATTTGATGCACCTTGATTTGGCTGGCTGAGCAAATAAAAGGCAGAATCTGAAAGACGGAAAAGTACTTTATTTGATGGGTGGCAAATTGAGTTTATAACAATGCTGGGTTGGAGCTGCCAAGGGTCTCGAAGCCAAAGTAGATATACGAAAAATAAGATAGCATTTCACTTTTATTTGTAGTATATTATTTGGTGTATCATCAATAATCGGTAAACATGTAACAATTTTTACTTAAATGTTTGTGAGATATTGATAATACATATAAAGATATTAAAAATAACATCGGAGAATCAAATTCTCAAATAATTAAATGATTTAAACTTATAATTTATAACCGATGAATGGGATCGCAAAATCTTAGTTTAATAATGGTACATAGTTATAATTCATCCTTGGTCTAAAACTGGGTTTTTTGACCTGTACATTTAGATTTTGTTGATGATGCCAAGGATTCGGGTGTGAGAAGATTTTTAGGAGAAACACAATTTTAATACGAATTTAATTAAGTTCTAAACAGTAGAATTAGACTTATTCTCCTTCTTTGTGTGAATCTTTTATAAAACAAATAAATAGAGCTCAAAAATGAAAACATGTACAAAATCAATGCAAACAATTTATGTGAAAAAACTTTCCCGGTATAGGAAGGAAACAACCACGGCATTTTTTTCCAAAACTTCCACTATCAAGAAATAATTGTACAACATCATCAAGAATACACTTTTTGGAAATTAACAATTATTTCAAGAAAAATGGAGAGATCTAACCCAATTCGTAGTCATTGTTCACTGCTCATAATTTTCCAAACCGATGAGTCAAATCCAAATCCCACCGTAAAAATTAAAGAGTCTTGAGTTGTGAACCTGCCTGCAAAATATCAACTTAATCGGACCACAAACGACTTTCCATTGGAGCACTTGATGAAAGCTTGCTAGAGAAAGAGAAGCTGAAAAACTGCTCTCAGTTTTTCTGCTAGTTATTGCCTTTGCTGCTACTCTTAATTTTTCTCTTCAAAAATGTACACTCAACAAACCCTAAATGGGTTTATTAATGAAGCAATGAAATGACACAATTGCCCCCTTATTACTCTATGGGTTTTTAAGCTACATGAGCTTCACTTAGGCTCCTCCAAATAAGAGGAAAATCCAACAAATCTCCCATTTTTTCTATTAGATGGAGGGATCCACCATCCCGGTAATTGAACAAAAAATTTCAAGCTTTTCTCTTGACACTGCTTTTGTTAGCATGTCAGATCCATTCTCATCAGTATGGATTTTCTCAAGTTCAAGCAACTTATTGTTAAGAGTATCCTTTATCCAATGATACCTCACATCAATATGCTTTGATCTTGAGTGAAATGCTGAGTTCTTCGCTAGGTAAATAGAGCTCTGATTATCATAGAACAACACATATTTTTGCTACTTGAAATCAAGTTCTCTCAAGAACTGTTTCATCCACAACAACTCCTTACAAGCTTCCATTGCTGCAATAAAATTTGTCCCTACTATAGAAAGTGCAACACACTTTTGTAATCTTGATTGCCAAGAAACTACTCCACTAGAGAAAGTAATTAGATAACTTGAAGTAGACTTACAAGAATCTTCATCTCTTGCCAAATCTGAATCAATGTATCCAACTAACACTAGTTTTTCACTTCCAAAGTTAAGTATTAACTTGGAAGTACCTCGAAGATATCTCATAATTTACTTTACTACATCCCAATGCTCTCTTCCTGGACTCGAAAGAAAACGACTAACAACTCCAACTGCATGAGCTATGTTTGGCCTCGTACACACCATTGCATACATTAAGCTTCCTATTATTGAGGCATATGGAACCTTTTCCATATCTTCCTTCTCTTTATCTGTTGAAGGGCCTTGATTCGATCTCAACTTAAAGTGATTAGATAAAGGAGAAGAAACCACTTTAGCTTTATCCATATGAAACCTTTCAAGTACCTTGTTGATGTACCGTTCCTATGACATGTAAAACTTTTTTTCTTTTCTTGTCTCGACAAATTCGAATACCAAAAATTTGTTTTGCTGGCCTCAAGTCCTTCATGGCAAAGGACTTACTCAACTACTTCTTCAAATTATCAATTCTTGAAGAATTTTTGCCAACAATCAACATGTCATCAGCATAGAGCAATAAAATGATAAAGTCATCATCAGAGAATTTCTACACAAAAACACAATGATCAGAAGTAGTCTTCTTATAACCATGCTCCCCCATAACTGACTCAAACTTCTTATACCATTGTTTAGGTGTTTGCTTCAACCCGTAGAGGCTTTTCTTTAACCGAAATGCATAATCTTTTTTTCCTTTAACCTTAAAACCCTCTAGCTGCTCCATATAAATCTCTTCCTCCAACTCACCATGAAGAAAGGCAGTTTTCACATCCATTTGCTCAATTTATAAATCCAAGCTTACTACTAGACCTAGAACAACACGTATGGAAGACATTTTCACAGCATGAGAGAAAATATCTTCAAAATCAATACCTTTTCTCTGACTGAATCCTTTGACGACCAGTCTAGCTTTGTATCGTGGTTGTGAATTATGTTCTTCTTGCTTCACTCTGTAGACCCATTTGTTCTTCAAAACTCTCTTACCCTTAGGCAACTTTACCAGCTCAAACGTGTGAGCTGTCATACAGTGATTGCATCTCATCTTCCATAGCACCAACCTAGTGTGATCTGTTTCCATCTTCCATCGCTTCTACGTAACATTGAGGTTCTCCCTCATCTGTCAATAACACATACTCATCTGTATCATACCGTGTGGAAGGACGTCGGTCTTTGGTAGACTTCTTGGGTGGAATTTCTAATTCTGACAACTGATTCGTAGTCTAGTGATCTGTTTCAACTTCCATATCTGCATCATTTGAACCCTATTGGTCATCTTGAACATTTTGTTCCATCTGTATTAATAAAGGAACCAGATCTAAGTCAATCAAATCATCGCTATACTGATGGACTCCTTTTTCTATCTTCTCAACATCTTGTATAGTTTGATCTTCTATAAACATAACATCACGACTCCTTACCAATTTCTTCTCAATTGGATCATAAAATTTGTAGCCAAATTCATCCAGACTATAACCAACAAAGATACACTATCGTGTCTTCACATCGAGCTTAGATCTCTCATATTTTGGTATATGCACAAATGCCTTGCAACCAAAAATGCGAAGATGATAATAAGAAACATCTTTGCTAGTCCAAACTCTATTTGGTACATCAAACTGAAGAGGAACACATAGTGTGAAATTAAGAACATATACAATTGTATTCAAAGCCTCACCCCAAGAAAGATCTTGGCAACTAAGCCTGCGAAAGAAGACATCTTACTCGTTCAACCAATGTCATGTTCATTCTCTCAGCCAACCCATTTAACTGAGGAGTCTTGGGAGGTGTCTTTTGATGTTGAATGCCCTGATGCCTACAATACTCATCAAAAGGACTTGAATACTCTCCCTCATTATCTGTTCTGATGCATCACAATTTCTTCTCAGATTGTCTCTCCACTAAGGCTTGAAACTGTTTAAACACATCTAATACTTGATATTTGCTCTTCAAAGTGTACACCCATAACTTTCTTGAACAATCATCTATGAAGGTCACAAAATAACTAGCACCACCCAAAGTTTTTGTCTTTATAGGACCACATACATCTGAATGTACCAAATCAAGTATGTATTGTTTCTTGAAGGAGGGGAACTCTTGAAAGAAACTCTATTTTGCTTTCGTGCCAAATAATGAGTACATCTTCTTAAACAAACATCATTCATTCCAGAAAGAAGATTCTTTATAGTCAATATTGCCAAGCCTTTCTCACTCATGTGAGCAAGTCTCTTATGCCATAATTCTGCTGTGAGCTCATCTGTCACAGCATTAATAACGCCTTTGAAGAGTCTTGCCTGTAGTATATACAAACTATAATGTTTGTTCCCACGAGCAACAACCATAACACCTTTAGTAAGTTTCCATTGACCATTACTAAAGGTATTGCAATATTTTTCATCATCAAGTTTACCTGCAGAGATCAAGTTCAAACAAATTTCATGAATATGTTTTACCCCTCTAAGAAGTAGCCTCATGCCATTATTCATCTCTAAACACACATCTCCAATACCAATGACTTTAACCAAGCCATCATTACCCAACTTCATTGTCCCAAAGTCACCTGCTGTATAGGATGTAAAGAAGTCCTCTCGAGACGTAGCATGAATGAAGGCTTCACTATCAATAACCCAACTGACCTCGTGACATGCAACATTGACAACATCTTCATTATAAACAACGAGAAAGTCTTCTGAACTAACGGTGGCAACTCGATCATTTTCCTTGCCAAAATCACCCTCTTGTTCTTTGTCTTTCTTCTTGTTATCCCGCTTCAACTGTCTACAATATTTCTTGATGTGCCCTTTCATGCCACAGTGATGACACTCAACATTAGAAAACCTATTGGACTTGCTTCTTCCTTTTTATTTGCTTTTGAAACCTCTGCTTTTACTCCTCCTTCTTCTTTCTGTAACCAAAATCTCTAACTGTTGAGAAGACCTATGTGATTTTCTTTTCATTTCTTCATTCAAAACACTACTCTTATCCAGATCCATATTGATTACACCATTTAGAGCTTAGTTACTTAATGACATTCTAAATGTTTCCCAAGAGTTCGACAACGTACCCAATAAACACAACCCTTGAATCTCATCATCAAACTTGATACCCATTCCAACTAACTGATTGATTATTCCTTTTAACGTATTCAAGTGATCTATAAACGGAGTTCCATCTTGGTACCTTAAAGCCATCAGCTGCTCTATAAGAAACATTTTATTATTTCCTGTTTTCCGAGCATACAACTCTTCAAGTTTATTCCATAGTGACCGTGCATGTATTTTTCCACTAATATGATTCAAAACATTATCATCTACCCATTGCCTTATATACCCACAAACTTGTCGATGTAACAAAGTCCATTCTTCTTCAGATAACTTTTCTGGCTTCTCAGAGGCAAACACTGGTAAATGAAATTGTTTGACATAAAGGAGATCTTCCATTTTTTTTCCAAGTATGATAATTAGAACCATTCAAAGTAATCATTCTACTCAAATTTGTTTCCATTATTCAACACAAGAAATTCAACAATAATAACCACAGCTCTGATACCACTTTGTTAGGAGAATCACAATTTCAATATGAACTTAATCAAGTTCTAAATAGTGGAATTAAACCTATTCTCCTTCTTTGTGTGAATCTTTTAGGAAAAAAATAAATAGAGCTCAAAATTGAAAACATGCACAAAATCAACACAAATAATTTATGTGGAAAAACCTTCCCAATATAGGAAGGAAACAACCACGACACTCCTCTCCAAGCCTTCCACTATCAAGAAACAATTGTACAACAGTTCTCTCTAGGTAAATCTAGAGGCAAACAATCAATAACATCATCAAGAATACACTTCTTGGAAACTAACAATTATTTCAAGAAAAATAGAGAGATCTAATCCAATTCGTAGTCACTTTTCACTGCTCATAATTTCTCAAACCGGTGAGCCAAATCCAAATCCCACCGTACAGATTAAAGAGTCTTGAGTCGTGAACCTGCCTGAAAAATTTTAGCTTAATCGGACCACAAACAACCTTTCATCGGAGCACTTGATGAAAGCTTGATGGAGAAGGAAAAGCTAAAAAACTGCTCAGTTTTTCTGCTAGCTGCTGCTCTTAATTTTTCTCTGCAGAAATGTACACTCAACAATGAGTTTATTAATGAAGTAATGAAATGACACAATTTTTTCCTTATTACTCCATGGGCTTTTAAGCCATATGGTCTTCACTTGGGCTCCTCCAAATAAGAGGAAAACCCAACAAAGATGACTTGCAATCAAACAAGAAAAAGGGAAGCAATTTCAGTGGTGATTTGTTGATGTATAATTCTTAACTTTCTATCATGTCATTTTCTTGGAGTGATTCGAACAAAGTTCATTGAGGATATCTTAAGGGGGAAAATACCAATGTAAAGCGAGCTTTGGTACTAAATAACATGGATATAAAGACATATATAGTATGATAATGCATAAAACTGATAAAATGATATAAATAACATGTGCTAGTACCAAATACATAAAATCTTATACAATAATGAAAGATGATTTTACAAAATTGCCTTTATTTTTTTTTTTTACAAATACACCTTTGCTCAACAGTTTGGTGGTGATCTCGTTGGAGCACTAATAGATATTATCAATGATTTCGATATCTTCGATAATCATGATTAGAGAATCTTCAAGGCTTACATTTTTTTTAATATCTATAAGGCTTAAAAAACAAATTTTTGAAAGAATTTCTAAGGCTTACATAATGTTGGAAAACTTGTATGGTCTCACAAGTACAATATGTGCATATGATCTTAGTTTTTAACCGTGATCGTAGGTCTATAGTCATGATTATATTAACTGAGGCTTAAGTGAGAGAGATCATAAAGTGTTACATATGGTCTCAGTTTTTTAACCGAGACCATATGGTATGTCTATGGCCTCGGTTTTTAAATAATCGAGGCCATAGGACATATCTATGGCCTCAGTTTTTGAATACCTGGCCATAGGGCATGTCTAGGGCCTCGGTTATTTAAAAATCAAGGCCATAGACATATTATTTAATTTCATTTTTCAATATAAATTGATAAATTTAAAAAAATTAAAAGTTGATATATTAAAATTAAGAATGAAACTACATTTGAGAGTTTTTATATACACTAAAACATAATAAAATCTTACTATAGTTAGCAAATTAAAATGTTTCAAAATATGAAATACATGCAAAAAAACTTAAATATACTAAAACTGTCCAATAGAAAGACAGATTACATAACTTGTTGGTGTTGGTGTTGGCGTGTTGGCACTAGTGCGGTACTAGTGTTGGTGTTGGCATGCTAGCGTGCTGGTGCTGGTGTGCTGGCGTGCTAGTGCTGGCGTTGGTGTTGGTGCTTATACGCTTCAACACACCAAGAACAGAGACTAAGTCAGTACAGAGCAAGGTAAGGATTAAATGGATTTGCAATACAAAGCAAATGTTAATAATACATCCACGAGGACTTGTATCTATTGATGTCTATATTATATCTTCTGCCATTTTAGGCAGCTTGTCAATACTATTTGAAAAGAAAACAAACAAAAGAGCCAACAAAAATCCAACTTTAACTTAAGCTTGAGTAAAAGAGGTTGAATACCAAAAACCTTTAAAGAAAAAACTTTACTCATTTCACGGTAACAGAATTGTAATAAGAAAATTAAACATAATCGAATCTATAAAGTAGTAGGAAAATACAAAAAGAACCTTGACTCATATCACGGGTATTTTTATTGTTTTTTAGGTATTTTCATTCAAAAATAATTTAAAGGCTTAAATAAAAACACTGGAGGTAATACATCACAAATTTGTTGAGAAAAAAATGAGAAAAGTAAAAAAATAGAAAAATTAGACAAAATGGATCAAAAATGCCCCACACAAAACAAATTAACTTTCTAATCAAAGTATAGATCGAGTATGTTTTCACATACACAATAAAAACTCAGATTATACTAACACATAAATAGAGTATGCATAATAACATTGAAGGAGTCCAAGACCCAATACACAATCAAGTTAAGGAGATACCGACTCCTTAAGAAATCCTAAGAAATCACCTCAAACATGCAAAAAAATAGATAGATAAACACTTAACTAATAATCATAGTAGTAGTACAAATAATCATGAACATGCAATATTATAAAGAAGATGCAATATTCAATATTCAGAAAATAGACAATAAATAATTAAACCTTTTTAATTAGAGTTTAAACTTCAGTGTGTAAACATACATAATTTAGACTCTAAATGTACTAGTCACAAATTAGATTATTCATAACACCAGATATAATGATGTAAAGCCACATAGGTTCCTTGTCTATGTGGTAACATCCTCACGTTTTCTTATGGAAATTATTCAACAACAAACAAATCTACTAAGTAATAAAACAATTACAACACTATAGAAATAAAACCCTATTACCTCTTTCAATCAGGATCACTGTATAAACTATCTATTATTACCCTCGCTTATAGCCTTCGAAAAAACTTGATTCGACACACAAACCTAGCTCTCCTCTAAAGCCAACATCACCTTATATGGTGTGATAAAAAACCATATATCGGTAACAAATAATGTGAACAATCAACAAAATCGCTTTCAAACACAAACACCCAATAATCTCCGTGAAACATACAGTTAAGCCACAAACCACAAATCGTATACGTGAAACACATAGTCAATCAATGTATTACACATAACCAAATATATGGAAACACAAACAGTTCAACTCAATCCATTCTCACAGAGTTTTTTTTCATATATAAAAAGTTGCATGAAAGTAACAACCAATTAACACACAGCTCATAACTACACATGATCTTCACATAAGAAAGAACTGCATAAGGGAAACTACCTGCTAACACATAGATCATGACCACATAGGCTCCTCACATAAATCTACTTGAAAACACCACTTCGAGTACTCATCACTCAAGAGCACAGTTTTTTTCCACACAATCATATACCTAAAAACACTTAAGATAATGGTGATCCAAAAATAGAAAAACTTGGTTTCAATTTGACAAAGCTCTGTTACATATTTTCTAGATAAGAAACAAGATGATAGGAAGTATTTATAGAAGTTATCCAAGCTCACAACCAACCTTGACATGGCATTACCATGGTCCTCGCCAACCACCTCACCACAACCTTGTCAAGGGATGTGGCAAGGTGTCAAAAATCATATTTTTTTCATTTTCAAAATTCTCGAGTAATTTTCATAAATACTTGCATTGGAATTGAGCCAATTTTCATAAATTGTACATAATTATGTGCATATATGTATTATTAACCCTACACAAAAAAGACATAATATTGAGTAAAATAAACAAACTCTATATTTTGGATACGAAAAACCAAAAAAATAGACAATAAAAAGATACTATATTTTGCATATAGGAAACTAACAAACAAACAAAATGTACAACAGGACTTATAGTCATTATTTATTGACTAACTATATCAACTTCTAAAACAATAACTTATTGCAAAATGACTTGTGATATTTTATTCTAAATTTCTATTTGTATATTTGATTTGACATTTTATTCTAATATTCCATTTGTACCCAATGTGGCCAAACTTAATCTTGTATGTCCACGGATCCAGTATCTATCTCTTCCTACATAGGAAACTGTGGTATAAGCATCATGGGGTGCAGAGTGTTTGAATGATGAAAAATAATTATCCTACACTACATGAAGAAAAATCAACTGCCACGATCACTTAGTTAATCTTAAAGGGATTAGGCTTAGGATTTAAATTTTGAGGTTCCCTACAAAAATAAAAGAAGGTTTAACTTCCTTGATAAAAATGTTGACTTCAATGTAACTTTATAATCAAAAAATTGATTGTAAATCAGAAGACATCGCTAGTAATAGAACGTCATTGTGCATGCTTCAAATAGCCAGCAATGGTGTAAAGTTTTTCACTTGGGTAGTTAGAAAAATCATGCAAGTTTAAGCTCAGAATTGTTAATGAAATTAGAAGAGATATTTAACACAATTATTGATGGAGATTATTGTCAAATCTTTCAACCCAAAGACTAAGAAAGTTTGGGGGCTGATGTTGGGGTAATTTCATATATCCTATATGACAGTCAAATAGTGGCTATAATCAACAATGATCCTTATGATCCAAGCCCAATAAGTACCTAATCATCATACAAATATGAATGCAATATAATTATCCTAGAAAAATAAAGGTTCAATAATTATCATTTAATTATCTTAAAGAGATAATTAAGTATAGATATCTACAAGCAATATATATCTACAAAAGATAACTATCTATACCAAATAAGTGTCTAAAAAGTTATTAAAGTTGAATCTTAATCAGACAGTGACAATTATCAAGTTTATTCTTTTCTCTATATGTAATCACATATGCATAACATAAAATATATTATCATATATCTTGAAATTACTATATCTCATAACATAGAATCTTGCCACGCCCTTACTATGGTCCTCGCCAACCACCTTGCCACGATCTTGTCAAGGGATGTGGTGAGGTGTTAAAAATCATATTTTTTCATTTTGAAAATTCTCGAGTAATTTTTATAAATACTTGTATTGGAACTGAGCCAAAAACACGAGCAATAATGTTAGGTGTGCTCTACTTAGCATGCACACTATAAAAAGCAACCTATTGGTGTATGTAGACATACTCGCATATAAATTATACATAACTATATGTGTATTTGTATTATTAATCTACAATAACTAACATTACACACACAAAAATACATAATATTGAATAAAATAAACAAACTCTATATTTTAGATAAGAAAAACCAACAAAAAGACAATAAAAAAGATACTATATTTTGCATATGGGAAACTAACAAACAAACAAAATGTGCAACAGGACTTATAGTCATTATTTACTGACTAACTATATCAATTTCTAAAAGATAACTTATTGCAAAATGACTCATGATATTTTATTCTAAATTTTTATTTGTATATTTGATTTGACATTTTATTCTAATATTCTATTTGTACCCAAGGTGGCCAAACTAAATCTTGTACGTCCACGGATCTGGTATCCATCTCTTCCTATTTATGAAACTATGGTATAAGCATCATGGGATGCAGAGTGTTTGAATAATGAAAAATAATTATCCTACACTACATGAAGAAAAATCAATTGCCACGATCACTTAGCTAATCTTAAAGGGATTAGGCTTAGGATTTAAATTTTGAGGTTTCCTATAAAAATAAAAGAAGGTTTAACTTCCTTGATAAAAATGTTGACTTCAACGTAACTTTTTAATCAAAAATTTGATTGCAAATCAGAAGACATCGTGAGTAATAGAACGTCGTTGTACACGTTTCAAATAGCTAGCAATGGTGTAAGTTTTTCACTTGGGTAGTTAGAAAAATCATGCAAGTTTAAGCTCAGAATCGTTAATGAAATTAGAAGAGATATTTAACACAAGTATTGATAGAAATTATTGTCAGATCTTTCAGCCCAAAGACTAAGAAAGTTTGGGGGCTGATGTTGGGGTAATTTCATATATCCTATATGACAGTCAAATAGTGGCTATAATCAACAATGATCCTTATGATCCAAGCCCAATAAGTACCTAATCATCATACAAATATGAATGCAATATAATTATCCTAGAAAAATAAAGGTCCAATAATTATCATTTAATTATCTTTTTAAGATAACTAAGTATAGATATCTACAAGCAAAAGATATCTACAAAAAATAACTATCTACACTAAATAAGTGTCTAAAAAGCTATAAAAGCTTAATCTTAATTAGACAGTGACAATTATCAGGTTTATTATTTTCTTTATATGTAATCACATATGCATAACATAAATATCATCCTATATCTTGAAATTACTAGATCTCATAATAGAGAATCATTGATAATCATTCTCTTTTCATATAATTACTATAATGAGACTGATATCTCATTTATCATTTATCTTTTATCTTATAGTTACTAACTTAAGGATAATAGGGTCAAAAATCACCTCTTTATAAGATAATCCAAGGTCTTAATTATTTGTTAATCTCGCATATTATGGACTTGATATTAACAAAAATCAATATCGACATAATGTATTAAGTCATATAAATCATAGCCAAAAATAATTTAACATACAACAATATATCATATCACATTCAATTGTCTCCTTAATAATCCTAATGTGCTCTCATGTTATAGAATTAGAAATAAATCATAATATTTTATGAATTAATACATTTTATATTTTAAAAATATCTAATAAAATATGAACAATATTTAATAAAATGAATATAATTTTTCTAAAAAAGTTAAAATTTTAAAATGTAATATTTTTTATAAAATAGATGGTTTGATATATTCCATGATATACTGAGACTTAATTATAAATTAATAAAATTTAAATTTTAAAAATTAGTTAATAATTATATCTTTAATTTCAATTATAATTATAAATTTGATTAATATTAAATTTTTATTATAAAATTCAATATATATTTATCAAATAACATAAGAGTTACTCATCAACTAAAATAAATTATTCATTTAAATTAATAAGTCAAGATAATGACTTTTATTATCTCTTTTCACAACTTTAATTTATATATCTATATATGTATTCGCTAAACATCCACCTTTTTTGCATTTACTTTTTCAAATATAGTGTAAAAATTAATATTACATACATGTTTATATCATATCATTGCACTAACATTTGTTATGTGATCACTTGATTAAAGCATCCATACAAGGAAAATTTTCAATATCAAGGAATTCGATCTCACATTTGAGGCTCACTTGTAATTTTTCCTCGTTTTATAGTAATTTGTGGAATGTGTTACTTTATGTTTCTATAGGCATAGATGTCACCATTTTCTAATTTGATGAATTATTAATTTTTTTAATCTATATAATTCATAAATAAAAATAAATATTTAGATAAAGTGAATTATTAATTAATATTAGATTGAATTGATATTAAATTTAAATTACGAAAAAAGACAAAACTAAAGGGGTCCGTCCCACTTGTCACTCTTATCCCTGGTTTCCCGTCATAATGCATGGACCCTACGTTGCTCCAGGAATAAGACAAAGTAGAAGAAAAAAAAAAAGAGGACACATAATAATTCAAACTTCACTCTCATCAGATCAGATGTTTACCATTAGAAATAGATATTATTTTGCGGGTCCCGCATTACCAGGTCTTCGTTCTTATCCATTTATTACTCTCCATCCACTCTCAATTCTTATACTTCCACTATCCGCATAAAATTACCATTTATAACCAGCATCACTTTCTAATTTTTGAAACTTGTAATGTAAATATGGAAATATAAATGCCCCTCATTGTCAAAACATATAAGTTTCAGTGAGAGAAAAAAAAGAAGAAGAGATATTTTAGGATCAAGCACCATTATATATACAACCCAAAACGATGAGGAATTTAGACACGCACTCGCAACCCACAAAAGAAAGAAAATTTATATAGAGAGTGAGGACCGGATCGATATAACAAAGATGGTTCTGCTTGATAAAATTTGGGACGATGTCGCTGCTGGACCACAACCTGAAAGTGGCCTTAGCAGGCTCAGAAAAGTCACCACCAAACCCTCTTCCTTGAACATCAATGGTACGTACGTAATATATTATTGTTTTGCTAGCTATCTATCGCTTTAATTAGCTTCTTTTTTATTTTTATTTTTAATAATATATGTATATGATATAGATGCGGAAGGAAGCACGTACCAGAGATCCATGTCGATGCCGGCGAGCCCGGCGACACCAAGTACCCCACAAACTCCTGGATCGGCACGTAAAGACAACGTATGGAGGAGTGTGTTCAACCCAGGTAGCAACCTTGCCACTCGTGGCCTTGGGGCTGCGGTTTTTGACAAACCATTACAACCCAATTCTCCTACTGTCTATGACTGGTAAGTTCATATATATATATAATCGTACGATCGTGGATAGATGACAAAGATTTGTTTTGTTGGAAAATGATTTTAAGGTGAGGACTGTATGTTATTGTAGGCTCTACAGTGGAGAGACCAGAAGCAAGCACCGCTAAGAAGAGATCACCGATCGATGGCCGAAGTTTGCATGTAAATAGTTTTCTTTTCGTTTCGAGTGTTCGTCACGTGTGATGATAGTGCGGTGGTGATCATTACGTACGTACGTACGTGTCCTTGAAGGTTTAGGACATAGCTTTGTGAGAATGTATTGTTCGATATGGTAATTTTGGGTGTATGGTAATAAATAAATGTTTTATTTGTATTATTAATGTTCAATGATTCTTCTCTTTTTCTTTACTAAAGATCTATGATTCTGTATATTTTATTTTTGGTCCTAAATAAGGCCAACCAAATTATATGTAAATTATATCTTTGAATTGATTCTTGCAATTTTTACTTAAAATCTTTAATCGAAAATAATTGGGAATTAATAAAAATAACATGGAAACAAACTCTTTTTAAAATTTATAACTATAAATATATTAATTTAAAAAAAATTAAAAAAATAAGTATTGGGATATATAATATTATTTAAATTTTGAATTAGTATATTTATAATAAAATGTTATTTATGTTAAAATTTAAGAAAATTTTCTAAAAATAAGAATGTATTTAGCGTAATTAGTAGTTATAGTGTAAATATTTATATCTAATTTTAAAATTATAATAATTATTATAAAATAAAATATCTATTTGATTAGATACGTCGTCTTGATAAGTATTAGTTGGATGCAATACTGATCTCTTTAATTTGCAATTAATTCCGTAAAATAATGCAAAGTGGGGGATGTAGAGTGACGTATGAAAGTGAAAGGGATAAGGTGGAGCACCAATTAGAATACGTGGCGTGCCAGCAATCAAATAATGCTCACTTTAAAATCAATATCTTAAAAGTCATGATTTAATATCTTAAAAGTCATGATCATTTTTTTTAGGCTTTTGGTGTCGGAATCACTGCTTAATTATTTATTAAAAATTTATAATGATGTTTAATTTACCAATTAGATTGTGCCCAGTCGATAATCAAGATCATTGCGTGTGGGAAATTTTTTGTATGAGTTTATATATATATATATATATATATAACACACCAATAATATTACATGTATAATTTGTTTTATAAATACAACCAACACGACACAAAATTGCAAGAGTTAATTTCTTAACATATATTTTATTATTAGATTAAAGAGTAATTATAGTTACAAAATTTTATTGATAGTATAATTTAATTTCTTAATTAATTATTTTATTATTTGATATTTAATTTTTTTTTAAATTTTATTAAAATTAGATTAAAGAGGATTAAATATATTAAAATTTGAAAAGTTAAAAAATGAATCCATAATAAGACATATTAATTATGATTATTATGATGAAATTTCTATTTAATATTTAAATATAGATTAAAATTTTTAATTAAAAAATTTAGTAATTAAACATAAAATTAAGGAAAATTAAGAAATTATAGATGTTATTATACGTTACCATTATTAACTATCACAATAGAATGAAGACACATCACAAGTGAATTTTATAAGTAATTTGTACTTATAAAATATATTTTATTTGAGGGTTATCACAATAAAATGAAGACACATCACAAGTGAATTCAATAAGTAATTTTTACTAATAAAATATTTATTATTATTTGAGGGTGTGGTTTCGAATTGTTCAATTAATTTTGATAAGTTGTATATAGATAGTATTCTAAAAATCAATTTAGTTTACGAAATATAATAGAACACTAAAACGTTTTTATAGAATTATGATGTCTTATTTTTTAAATTTAATAAAATTTAAATGTATCAAAATTTTAGCACATCATAGATCCAACAAAATTTAAAAAATGAGATTACACGATTACACTAGGTTAGAAAAATAGAACATTAGAGATCTTAAGGACTTCTAATATCTTATTTTTTAAATTTAATGATATTTTAGTATACTATTTAAAATCTAGTAAATTTAGTGTTTAATTTACCTAATTTATTGAATTTGTAAGATATTTTTTCTTTTATTCAACTAATTTTTTAGTTTACAAATATACATTTATGATACGAACGAATCAAACTCAAATACAACCGACTCATAAATGGGTTTAAGACTAAACTTCTTAATATACAAAAATTATCAACAAGTATATAATATGTTGATAATTTTAAGAAATTGTTTTTTGTATTTATAGTAAAATTAAAATGAAGTTGTTTATATACAATTAAATTAATAATGATTGGATATTTACTCGTATCTTAACTTTAAAAAAAATACACAAAAATATTATATCTTTTAAAAATATATTTAAGTTATGTTATTTTTAAATATGTATAATTTAATCCTAAATGTCTATAAGAAAACAAGATTGATCAATTTTAAACAATGTGATCCATTAATGAACGAGGTATTTTGTATCATTTTCAAAATTTGTGTATTCCTTACTTATTTTTCCACCAAAAATAATTATATGTATTATTTCATCCATCAATCTTTCTTCACATTTTCTTCCCATTTTATCTTATAGCTACTCATTTTTGTATTTTTTTTAATTAAAATTAATTTTGGCTCCATTTTAAAAGTAAAATGAACTATGTGCTAAAACAATCTTAAAATAAAACAATTTTAACAAAAATTGTTTGCCACTAAAACTGTTTATACTATATAAACTCAATCCATTTACAAAATATTTTGGAGTAGTTTTACATAGTTTATGTCAGCATGTTTTTACAAAATTCCTATGAAATAGATTATCAATTATGCTTATATTAAACACGTAACACACCAAATAAATTAATCGATAAATAATATATATTTAACTCTTTATTTAATAACATAAGAAATTTTAAGTAAAATTATAAAAAATAATATTTATAAAACTTATTATAACAAAAATATCACATAATAAAATAAAACAGTATTCAACTTGTTAGAGTTAAAACATTAAATACATTTAATCGGTATAAATTTAATTTAAATAACATTAAATTTAACGATATTTAATATGAAAATTTTGGGTTGATTTTTTTTTTTTTTTGTAATAGAGATATAAGAGTTAATAATAAATATTATTTATGTGATTGGGATGTTATAAATATTATTTTACATTTTAATTGATAAAACAATATCTTTATAAAAAGAAGAAATTTGATCATATATATATTAAAAGAAAGAATAATAATAATATTAACAACAACTAAAAGATTAAAAAACAATTAAATAAATAAAGAGAAAGAAAAGCATTTTTTGAGTTATGGGCAATTTAAAAAGAAAAGTATACATGCAAATAGTCTTGATTTTGGTTTGTTATAAGATGAATTTACTATTCTCTCATTTTCAATTTTTCATAAATTTATCATTTATCACTTTTTTATGACTAACCAAAAAAATATTGATATACCCTTACATAAAATAATATATTAATGATATACTCTTATTTAATTTTAATACTAAATTATACTTATAATATCAAGCAAGATTTTTATACTAAATTAATATATATTAAAAATAATAAATAATTCTCTCGTTGTGTTAATTGAATATCTATTATAAAGTGACGTTTGGTTCATATAATAGAAAATGAATGGGAATAAAATTAAATGGAAAGAAAACAGTATTACCATTACATTATTTGGTTTAATTATTATAATTAACGAAGTAATCAGTATTATAATGTTTGATTTACAATTGGAATGAAATGAAAAATACTACATATTACATTAAAATTCCTATATTCAGTGATGTTTAAATAATGTCATTTAATTGTTATTTTTTTCAGAAAAAATACATAATTAAAACCATTATTTTTCTAAATAATTATTACTTAAAAATAAAATATATTATTAAAATTATTATTTTTCTAAATAGGGTTTACGGATTTAAGGTTTTGAGGTTTAGAGTTAAGGGTTTTTGGTTTTAAGGTTTAGAATTTTAGGATTTAAAATTTAGAGTTTAAGATTTTGGGATTTTGGGTAAACGATATATGGTAAGAGTTTAGGGTTATATTTGTAGATTAAGATAAAATTGAAACAAAAAATTAACATGATAATGTAATCATGATTCTTGAGAAGGAGGATGGAATTCTTATTTTTTTCTTTTAAAAATTGATTTTATTTCATTCTCGATTTATAGTACAATTAAACATAAAATTATAAGAAATCAATTACATTCTTATTCTCATTCCTACTAATTAAACATGACAAATGATTAAACTGGTCTTATCTACCAATGTCATACATTAACCCATGGTCAGCATTACTCTTCCGTAAAATATTGGATGAGTAAATATTGGATGCTAAACATAACCCAAATAATGAGAGTTTGAATGCTTTCAAGGTCTTAATTGGTAATGTTTTTTAGGTTATAAGTAAAAAAATAAAAATATTATTCTTAAAATTTATAATTATAAAAATAATACATTTTTATAATATCGTATATTTTTACTATTAAAAAATTAAATCTAACATATCATTCCATTTTAAACGTTATTTAAATTGAATGATACTCATTTAGATATGTCAATATTTAATCATGATCATTCAATTTAAACAATATCTAATTATAATATTTTTAATTTTATTAAGATATTATATTTATTATTATAAATTTTAAAAATATTATTTTATATAATTTAATAAAACATTACTGTGTGAGTTTACTAAACTTGAAATGTTAGCGATCAAATTCATTTAAAATTTTAATAAATTCAAATTATAATTTTTTTACCATTTAAATTAATCAAATTAAGAAATCATATAAAAGATATGTAACTTTTTAAATAACTACACTAGATATATAAATAGGGATTTGAATCAAACACCTTTTACATATTCAAATAAACCTAATACCATTAAGTCACAGTTAGTTGGTAAAGACACGTGACCTTCTTCAATAATATTGATGATTTTATCTATTTTTATGTTAAAAAAAATTATAATATCCTTAAATACTATTATTTTTGTTTGAAATGTTTTCTCTCTTGAATGGTGTAAAAAGAGATTGTAAGTTTTTTGTTCCATATATATTTTTTAATTATCATAGCTTAAATTTATTAAATTAATCTTACTTAATTAAACATATATTTAATAAATATATTTTATTATATTAATTTTGATTAATTCATATTAATTAAACCAATATATATATATTTGTTAAATTATATAACCTAATCAATTCAACCAAATATTTAAAGAATTAAAATATTAATTTTATAATAACAATTTTCTTCGTTATAAAGTATATTACCCTATTTTGATAATATTTAAAGAATTAAAATATTAATTTTATAATAACAAGTTTCTTCGTTATAAAGTATATTACCCTATTTTGATAACCAAAATAAAGTTACGTATGATATGTGATCCAAATTTTATGTAGGGCGTCCAAGTAGCGCAGAGACAATTGGGCACAACATGTTGGAATAATATAACATCCCATGAACAGACTAATTATTCATTGAGTTTCATTATAAATACAAATAGAATAATTCAACATAATTTAATTTTTTTATTATATTAAAAATATGTGAATTTCAGTAAAAAAAATACGAATACTTACGACACAAAAAAAATCAAACACAAATACGCACAATCTGCTTTACTACTAAAAAGAATAATAAATACATAATTAAGGAAGCAAGTAACGTTCAATCTTTGTTGCAAAAATTTGGATTTTAAGATTTAAGTGATATTAAAAATTAAAAAATCTAAGACTAGTATCTCCTATCACGCTGTTAATTCAAGCAAGTGTTACAAAGCTATTAAATAAGAGTCATTACATGCAAATCCTAAGGGTGTACAAAATATTCAATCATCCAAATTAATTAATTAAACTTTAAATAATTTTAAATTAACAGTTGGATTAAAATATTTTCTATTAATTAAGTTAATATTAATTGATTGAACTGATTAAATCAAATAATATTTAGATTTTATTTATATCTTACTCTTTTAAGATTTTTATTACTTTTGTAACTTAAGTTCTATCTATTTATAAAGTCTAACAAATATTCTAATGTAATTAAATTCTTTCTTTTACATTTATGTTAAATTTAAGATTATAATATTATTAAAATATTATAATTTATATTGATATTGTGATATTTATGATTTTATTTTACATTAAATACATGAAAAAAATGAGGGTAAATATAACTAAAAAACAAAAACGCATAAAATACATTATAGATCGAATTTATCCAATTTGATATGTTCAATTAAAAAATTGAATTGGATGGAAACAATTGGTTGGATCAAATTAAAACAAGTGATTGGATTGAAATGGATGAAAACAAATGATCATATTACATAGGAGAAAAATTCTACAAACCAATCAATTGACTGGACTGGATTGGATGAGCTCAAATTCAACTTAATCTAATGAACAACCTATTGACAAATGGGAATGGCATACATTCTTCAACGTCTATGACGTCTTACTATTTTGTTTTAGTTTCCAGCTCCTAAAATGCATGTTTATGTTCAAATAACACATTGTGTAGAAGACAAGCAATCTCGCTATTACATAAACTTTCATTTACCAGCCGCCTTTTAGTAAAGTGGTAAAGGCATGATATTTCTTCAGGAGTTTCCTGTTTTAAATCCCCACCCTAGAATATATTAGAAGTATGAATATGTACCACTTTGAAAGGAGGGCAGACCGGCCATTTCTTTATCATAAGAAATTAGCAGAAAATTTGTCAGCTATACAACTGTGAACTCAACTTCATCTGGTATGCCAGAAGCTGCCGAATAAAAAGTCAAATGTTAAACAAACTTATGTAGCAAGTTCTCCATCATATGTTTACGGTGTGTGCTTCAAGTGTGAAGGAAGTGCTTACAAGATATCCACAGGTCAAACTGTGTGTTTTAAGTTCGGCCAATGTTTCGTCCTCTCTTAAAACTTGCAACTTTTCTTTGCATTTCATTAAATTGGTCTTGGGAATTAGATCATCTGAAGGGGTTATAGGATTAAACTTGGCATTGAGATCCTTTACCAAGTATATCTCAACTTCATCAACGTTAACTGCAGTTTGGAGAGCAACATACTGTTCATATGAGAGAACCAACTTCAGTATAGTTGTTAATTTTAGTATCATGAATTACGAAGGTAGGTGATATTAGATGGGAAAAGGGGTTTGATGGAAAACGAACAACCTTACAGAGATGTTTAATGGATGCAGTTGGGCTGCAGCAAAGATAGGGACAACGCAAATGTGGTAATCTTTGTTCATCGATAGAAACGAGCATGAAGTGAACATCCGTCTGAAATAGCGAGTTTGTTCAAATCATCTCAGAGCAAAGCAAAACAGGATAGACTCAAATTCTACATAAATGTGTGCGTGCATGATAACATGATTGTGAAAATGGGCAACCAACCGTCCAGCCATTTTGAACCAATAAAAGAGTTATTCATGATCAGTCCACAGAGCAAAGCCAAAAGCATAATTTACCTGATTACCATTTTCCTGAGAGTTTTTAAGGTGATCCACCAACTTTGATATACGGCTATTCCTTGAATTCTTACCATTACCAGCAGAAGTACCGCCACATCGTGTGTGACTCCGCATGCCAGCTTTTCCCCAGGCAAACCTCTCTGAGGCTCCAACAAGACCCACTGTTGCACACATTGTTTCTCTGTTCAATTCGGCATCATTTTCGTCACCACTTCCATTTGTACCAGCACCAGAAGGTTGAGAATACCGAGCTCCTCCCCACCTTTGGCATCTTTTGGGTCTAGGTTCTGTGTGCTCATCAGCTGAAGATACCTCTTTATCTACATCATTATCATTCTTATCCTCATTGTCATCAGATCCTTGATTCTCAGCAGCATTACGGTAATTTCTTCTTCTCCTCTGGGGAGTATTACGGTACTTACCCTGGGATCTCCTCATAAATGCAGTCATTGTGGCTTTAGCTGTTCGTTTCCGACAAAGAGCTTCTGACTGTCGTTGAAGAGTTTGAGCAATGGAAATCTGTATCTGCACAAATTAACAGCAGGATCAAGTCCTTGAAGCATCAAAATTGAAAACTGAAAGAAACTATGTCTGCTAGTACTATTAATAATCCATAATCAACCAAGAGGTAGAGTATATATCTCTAGTAAAATACTATCTCAAAAGCCATGTCATATTATAAAAACAATAATGTTTTTTTCCATAGAGCAAAAAAAGGTGAGAGGAAAAAAAGAAGTAGACCTTGTCAGCAGTATTTAGACTTCTAGTGTTCTTTAGTTTCAAAAAAAGTTCGAGGAAGGCATCAATGTCATGAAAGAAAACACTATAGGGCAAGTATTTTGTTGTTTTGATCCACATAGTGATGACTAAATTTAAGAGTTATTAAAAAAGAAAATTCTAAGCAGGAAGTAAATTCAAAATATAAAACCTGGTTGTTGCGAGCCTTCTCTTCTTCATGAAAAGCCAACTCCTGCAGCACGTTTCAGCAATGAGTCCTTGACATCTTTAAGTTATATGATCAATGAAGTTTCAAAATGGTATGTAAAACAAACAAATCATCCTTGTCATACCTCTTCCTCATACTTGTCAATATCTGGATATAAAGCTGCAATCAATGCATCATAGTTTGGATCATCTCTCAGAGAACGACGGCTAGCACAGTGTGTACGGCAAGCAGGGCACTCATTATTCCTGCATAGAGATTTAGCAACCATTCACGTTTCGGATTCAAATTGTAACTACAGTTATAGTTGGTAGGTTAAGAGCATACCCCATACGCATAGATTTGTCTATGCATTCCCTACAAAATCGATGGAGGCACTCCATCACTGTTCTTGTTTTCCTAATGATCCCTACACATAAAAACTGGGTAAGTAATTTTGTAGCTTTTGAGAAAAAATAATAATTGGTAGGCATATAAGTATATGCTTTAGGACTTAATATTTAGTGCTCAGCCTCAGCCCAAATTACAATAATAAATTGATAAGTATATGCTTTAGGACTTAATATTAAGTGCTCAGCCTGAACCCAAATTACAAAAATAAATTGATATTTTAACAAGTACTTATTATGGGTACATTATGGCATTATGCAAATAAATTACCCAACAGTTAACTTCATTTATACAGTCTAATATATAACCTTATTCAACAGAAATTCATACCATAAGTATAGAATTGTAACTTAATATGCCTTGTTCGCATATATCAGAAAGAAATTGATCTTAAGAATGCACGAGAGAATAACTTTAGACTATTTCAAAAGGATAGAAGGAAGCTATGAACAATTTCAACAAAACAAAGTTTGCAACAGTCATGGAAATGTAAAGGCACAAATCTAAAATCAAAGCAAAGGTTACGTAAACCATTCAAAAATAAAGTATTATCAGTTAAAGCTAAAAGTCAAAGAAGAGGAATGTACAACTTAGTAAACACGATATAATGAAAACAGCCTTTTAAAACATAGTATTTCCTGCCCGGAGAAGAAAATGTAATTCCATTTATTCAAATATGTCTTCTAATATAGAAGAATATAATAAGAAAATTCAATTGCACTATTTGGGCATTTATTTTTGGCAGGGGGTCGGTGGGAGGTAATCTAAATTTGCTTCCTTCGTCAAGGATTTACAACATTTTTCTGAATTTATATCCCTTTTCCTTTGTATTAAAAATGAAAAAATTACTTCAAAAAGTGCAATATTATTGTAAACAGAATAATGCGCTTTGAATTTGCTTCTAAAGAAAATTTATAAAACCAAGTGGATGATCGTAAATAGCAATATTGTGATTGTGTGTCATAATCCATAACTCTCTTGAAAAGATGCCCCATTAAGAGGGGGCAAAGTCTGTGTCATCAGGCAAGCTTGGGAACCATCACTTCAGCATGAAATTGATGTTCTGAAATAAAACATCAATGAGTAGATCCATAATATAGATGTTGTTAAGTAAGTAAGTTCTGGTTTCAATTGGAGCAGTGATGAGTGTTCGATTAATTATTATCACACAAGTGAACCGAAAAGGAACACAAAAACATTTGGTGAGAATAATCAATAAGCAGCCATCTTTTTCCTCTTCTAGTTTTCCTTTCATTTCTCTAATTGGCAATACGCAATTATATTTGGTATATGATATCTCACAGGATACTAACAAATCAAAAGGCTTCACTGAGTTTAGGAGACAACCTAGGATAATCCTCTAACACGAAGTAAATGATGTTTACGCCCTGGTTCTCCAAGAAACAAATAGTTTGGTATCCACATTATAAACCAAGGTAACATATCGATGACTCACTCTAACTCACATGCAAGAAGCCTTAAAAGGAATAGCATTTCAGATCTTATACTCATCTCAACACAACAATTTGACAGCCTTCCTTTATTTTGAATATTATCATACATATATATAATAATGCTAATTGGCAATCTGCTACTGTCAATAGTGATTCGTATGTATTTAAACATACCTAAGCAGATAGGGCACTGAACCTCCTTTCTTATTTCTGCCAACTTTACTGTGATATATCTGCACACAAAGACCAACAAATACAATAGCATTAGAATTTAGCAGATTGATTTTCAATGGCTAGGTTGATATAATGTGATTCTCTATTTTTATATATACGCTTACTTTAAAATCTACTTCCCCCAGAGATATAAGCATAAGAGATGAAAAATTATATTCAAAAGATGAACAGATTGATCCCCCCCCCCCCCAAGAAAAAAGAAAAATAAGGAATATCTGCAGCTCTGATGATTGAGAAATGCAGGGGATGATATGGAAAAACCATGAAGAAAAACAAATGCTCAAGATTAAAAAAACACGAACCAAATCTTCCAAATTTCTCATTACATAGTTGAACATATTTTCATAACATTCTCGCTGCTGCATTTTGAGGGTGCAATTTAAGAGTTGGCCAATATAACAAGCATTTTTGTTCCCACCCTTGGTGTGTAACTTAAGTCACACTAAAAGAAGAGGAAAAAGGAAATTCCATTGTTTCCTTCATTATTAGAAATATCCTATCAAAAACAATTAAAGCCCAAAAAAAAAAGGGACTTTTAAATTAAACATAAAATGGTGAACAGATGAATGCTGCAGCTAAAGTGGAAACTGCATCCAAGAAAAACCATCCATAATGATCGTTTCTTCACGTAAAGAAATTTAGCCTAACAGAAGGATTTCAGTAAAATTTATGCGTTTAAAGCCTAGAAGTGTTCTCTTCCGTTAAAGAACTCCCTTTATCCTAGCTACCCATAAGGCTTCCACCACAGATAACAGAGAAATAGATATCAGTTAGTTCGACATGGGTGATAATAGTTTGAAAGCAGCAGTGAACATCTTCACGATTCTAATCACCCATGATCACTTGTAATCTCTTCGCGCAAGTTTGCGATGTAAAATTAACTGAAGGAATTGTGCTCGAACTACAATCAGAGACAACAGTACGAACCAATAGATCTCCAATTATCAGCTCCTTAGAAGTTGCAGCTGAGTATAAGATACTACAGCTAGCAACCAACTACGCAGAGCTCATCGAAAACCAAACATTAATGCGTATAAATAAAAATTTATGCATCTATCCACCAAAGCAATCGTCAGAACCGAAAAGATCCGCAATCCAACATCGCCTACATCCATCCCAATAGATCATATAAATCTAGAATAAAAAGAGGAACACTACCATAAATCCGTATAACTCGTCCCCTAAGTCCCATGTATACTACACTATAGGTGCCCAAACCAAACCCAAGGGATCCCAAGTCAGACCCACCATTCAAATACCAAACACTTACAACCGAAAAACTGTGCCTACATTAGAAGAGTAGTAAAAGAAGAAGAGAATAAAAAAAAAACTCCAAACAGACTTACTCGTCTTTGTCTCCGTTGCTTGACGAGTGGCTTCGATCGGATTCTGAAGAAGAACAAGAACACAGAACGCCATGAACAACAAAACAAGAATCAGAAAACAAGATAAATCCAAAATCATATGCACGAATAAAGACATTGGTAGTCGTAGAAATTTTGAGTTGGTGATGGGAACTGGGAAAAATAGCACGTACCCTCCTCTTCTTCTTGTCCTTCATGTCCGTTTTCGTGGTTTTTTTGCGTAGGATCATCTTCCATGGCCTCGTAGGAACGCTTCTGAGCCGGCATTGCTTATGTTTCAAGCAAAATTCAACGAGTAGTGGAAACCGTATGAAGCTAGAAAAAAAAGCACTAGTTGAGGAGGTCTTGTGGTTTCAATGTTGCTCTGAAGTTCTACAGCGACAGAGAAAGATAGAGGGATATGAATATGGTGGTGGTCGAGTGAGGCTAATCAGCGAACGAGTCACACAGAGAAAGAGGCGGAGGGGTAGAGGTTGAGTCTCGTGGCCTTACCGAATTTATATATATATTAGAAAAACTTACATCGGAACGAGTTTTATAAAAATTGATAATTTAAGGTCTAATTCACAATAAAAAAGATTAAATTATTTATACATATTATGACGTTACACATATAAAGTGATTATGATTCTTTTCTCTATTTTTCTATTTTTCTATTTTTCTAATTTATTAATTTATATTTTATTACTTAGTATAACACGATAACTAAGAAATTATTTACCATTTTAAACTTTTTTTTAAATATTATTTAACATACAACAAACAATATATTTTTCTATTAAAAATATTTTTTTATGTTATACAAAAATAATTAAAAATAATAGATCATGTATATTACTTTTAATAAAATTATACTTTGTCTCTCACCTATAAGGTGAACCAACCTAAATCTACGATATTTACAAAAAAAAATCTTAAAAATTAATTTTATAAAATTAATGAACTTATGTTATATTAATTTTGAAGTGGATAAATAGAATATCACAAGTTCATGACTTTATAAAGTAGACTTTTATAATTTTTTTATAAAGGTAGAGGATTTGTATTATTTTATCTAATAGATATGAATATAAACTGTATTTTTATTAATGACAAAGACGTGACCAACCTCCAAAATTTCAAGAAATTAAAGATAAAACTACTTATATAAAAAAAATTATCTCATGTAATTTAATAGTATGTAAGTAACAAAGTAGACATTATAAATTTACAAAAGGGTGAAGTGCTTAAATGGTCATTTTGGTCAAATGTGTTATTTAGTATTTTTATTTAAAAAAGTTTTTAAATCCTTTTATTTGTGAAAAATATACCAAGTAAGAATAAAATTAATTTTTTATCTTATTTTTTGTTAAATATAACAAAATAACATATGTATCAAATGTATATTTATATTTTTAAATAGATATATATGTAAAAAATATTTAATTAAAAACTTACTTAAACTTTTTAAGAAAAAATTTCTTTTAAAATTAAAAAAATATCATTGTTTAATATCCAAAGTCACACCTTAGATTAAATTTGATCGAAAAATTTGTTAAAATATTGACTATTTTTTTTAATTAAAAATTATTTTATTAGATATATATCTATCAAAAAATAAAAACATACATGTATCATATGTACTATCCTATTATATTTAACAAAAGATTAAACAAAAAATTAATTTTGTTAGCACCTTTTTCATAAACAAAATTACTTACAAATATATTTTCACTAAACAACCCTTGTGACTTAAACAAAGGGACCTCCATGACTCTTTTTCCATTTCTTACAAATTTATGCAAAAAAAAAAAAAATTATATTTGGTCTACACTTGTTTTAAGGCAGAGGTAATAAAGTAAATTAGATTTAATATTTGATATTTTTTTTCATTATTTTTATTTTTAAAGTGAATAATCCATTGCTTTTATTTAAAATTCTATTTTTATAATTATTCATTTATTATAAAAAAAATTGTACATCAACTACTGATGAGTGCTTAAAAAACACTAAAATTACCATGATTTAATGTACTTTAATTGATTAAATATATTTATATTTGTATAATTTTATCATATTTTATATAAATTTATATTTTTGAAATTACGGGTATTTATATTGTATTTTAAGTATTTTGATTCAAAAGTAATTTAAAGACTCGAAGAAAAATATTGGAAGTATCATAATATTTCAAGTGTAGTATTCATTTATTGTACAAATAAGTGAAAAAAATGGGGAAAAATAAAAAAAAATGGACAAAATTACACAACCAGTGCATGCCCAGCCTATTCTTACGCATAGCCGCATGCATGTCACACCAAGTCTCGTGCGTGCTATCTCCCGTCTACCGTAAATATTGTGCACGTTAACGCCCATCCGTGCTCGTCAATGCCCTCACATGCATGCTACCTTGTCCAAACGCATCCAAGACCAAATTTTGAGATATTTTCCCACTTTTTTAGTTTTTTTCTCACCTATAAAAGTATCCTCTCTCTGATGAGTGCCCAAAAAGCACTAAAATAATCATGATTTTATGTACATTAATTGATTAAAAATACATATATTTATATGTTTTATCATATATTTATATAAATTTGTCTTTTTCGGAATCACGGGTATTTTTATTGTTTTTCAGGTATTTTGGCTTAAAAACGCAATTTAAAGACTCAAAGAGGAATACTTGAAGCAATACATCACAAATATATTAATAAATAAGTGGGAAAAGGTCAACAAACATGGAAAAATTGGACAAAATGGGTCGAAAAGGTCAAAAATGTCAAAAGATCTGAAATCAACCATTTCACCTTGCTACAAGTACCTCAAATACCACGCCCCTGTCAGCATGCCTCAAGGCATACAAGCCCTGCCCATCCGCGCGCCCCATCGTTGGGTGTGACTTCATTCACGCGCCTAGGCGCTGAAGCAGCAGCAATGACACCCAAGGCAGCGTAGCCGCCCAAGACCTCTCTCCGGCGCCCAACGCCTTTTTCGCCCCATTTTTCACGTGCAGCCCTCAGACGTCACGCTGACGTCATTAATGACATCGCAATTCCTTAATACGCGTTTTTACATTTTTAAATATTTTTTAACATTTTTTTACTCATTTTTTCTCTCCATCCTCACCTATAAATACCCCTTCCTTCACTTCAAAACACACCTTCAAAACACACTTCTCTCTTCTTTCTTTCTTCTTTTCTAGATTTTTAGGTTTTTAGTTTTTCTTAGTTTTTAGTTAATTTCTCTTAGTTTTAGAGTTCTTCCTTTTGGGAAGAACTAGTTATGTTTTTGTAATATATTAGCTTTTTGATTCTAATAAATGGGAGTGCAAATTCATTGAGGTTTTCCAAGAATCAGAATAGCATCGAAGTTCTCGTAAGGATTTTATTTTCTTTACGCTTATTTTTTATGCTTTATTCTTACATGTTATATTTAATTTGTCTGTGATTAAATTTAACTCGTTGGTCGTTATAAAAATGATGTAATAATAACGTTATTATGCTTGCGAAATATTAAATAGGTAAAAATCTCTAAAATGAATTGATTTTATTTTTATTCAAGATTTTATATTAAGAATGTTAGAGAAATATATTATTTTTCATTACAAACTTAAATCTGAAAATTAGATTTTAAGGTTTAGTTATCCCATTCGATTTAGAGTAGTGCTCTTTTATTTGATGGTACAATCGCCTTGAGTAGTTAGAGTGAAGCTCTATTTCAAAAGTTTTTATAAGAATTATTATCTCAAAATGTATTGACAACATGTTTTCAATAGTGGTTTTAAAACTTGAAAGTTAGTACTGGATAACTAAATTCTTAGGTTTAATTTGGACACCTTGAATAAAGTTTAAATCCGCCTAACCCCACCAAAGGTGGCATTTAAATGGTTCATTTTCAATCTCTTAGAAAAAAGAATTAATTTAATTAACCAAATTAGTTAGCAACCCCACCCATAGGTGTTAATTGATTTGTTTAGTTAACAAAGAATATCTAACTCCCACCAAAGGTGGTATTCATATAAAAGAGAGAATCAATAAATATAAATTCATATCTTTAATAACCTAATTAATATGCGCAAGCATAATTAACTTAATTATTATATCCATAAATACCCCACCATTATAAATGATAAAATTTGCATAAATGTTTATTGAATCTATGTTTATTTTTATGTAATTACATAAAAAACACAAAACCCAAAATATCGTGCCAGAATGTTTAGGATTTAATTTCTTTTTTTAAAAGTTTGAATAATAAATTAAAAACCACATACATTCCTTCCTTAGAACGACCGTGGGAGTATACTTATCATTTTCTACGAAATGATTCGCACTTATGAGTTTTATAAATAGATAAAACCAAAGTAACTAGCAGGATCTACGCGATTCGCTCGCCTCATATCAAGTTTTAATGGCACACGGAAGGAATAACGTTTTTAAATTATTTATCAAAATTTTTAAAAACTTTTTGTGCTGTCAGAATAATTGTGATTTTTTTTTTATTAAAAAATTAAAAAAAAATAAAAATTTTGTTGTTTGTGAAAAGTAAAAAAATTCAAATTTCAATTTCAGTAATAAATAAAAAAATATAGCATGAATAATAAAATAATTTTGCATTTTGAAATTTGAAGTAAAAAAAGTAAACAAATTTTAAATTAAATTAATAAATAAATAAGAATAAAAAAAATAAAAAATTAAAAATAAAAAATAATAAAAATAATAAAAATAATAAAAAATAAAAAAAATAAAAAAAAAATCAAAAAAATCAAAAAATCAAAAAAAAAAAAAAAAACAAAAAATAAAAAAATCAAAAATCAAAAATCAAAAAATCAAAAAATCAAAAAAAATCAAAAACTTTATTTTCAATTTTTTTTATTTTATTTTTGTTGTTTTTTCTTTTCTTTTTTTTTTTCTTTTTACCTTTTTCAATTATTTTTTCAATTTATTTTATTTTATTATTATTATTTTTTTTTTGGCTTAATTTTTATTTTTTCTCTTTTATTTTATTTTATTTTTTTTTTTCAAATTTTTTTTAACTACTTTTTTTTAATTTTAGTTTTAAGTTAATTAACTTAGGTTTTTAGTAACTTAATTTTACTAACTTATATTAATTTAATTTACTAACTTAATTAACTTAGATTTTCATTAACTTAATTAACCTACCTTTTTATTAACTTAATTAACTTAAATTTTAACTTAACTTAACTTAATTAACTTAATTTTAATAGCATGAAAAGTAAAGATCTAAGTGAGTTCTTTCTAGGATACTAGTTCTTGGAAGCCTTTCAGGCCACTAGTCTTTCACAGGAACGTTGCTCGTCTAGGAGGATGGTTTTTAAGGAGCCTTTGCCCCACCATTCTTTCCTGGGGCACTTTCTCGTTATCTACGATTATGTTATTTTAACTTCAAAAAATTAAAAAAAAAAAAAAATTTCAAACTATCTCCAAAATTTTAAAGCTTTAATTACAATCTAAGGAGTTAGTTGTTTTGTTTGTTCTAGGTACAATTGTGTTTTGATGCCTTAATTATTTGATTTGCACCTAGATGTGGGTTATCTAAAACCTCAAGCATGCCCCTAGTTTTGGTACGTAAAAATTTGAAAATCAATAAAGGGCATGTTTGAAACAAGATAGGTAGACAACATTGTCTTACTTGTAGGTTTGATTGACTCAATGATGAGGGGACATTGAGTTTACTTAAAAGGCAATCCTGGGTTACGTCCTTGCTAAGACGTTAAACTAAGCTACTGGATGAGGCAACCCATCATTTTAGGTAATTTTTTTGTTATTTGTTTTAATTTTATTGTTTATTTTGGTTTAATTATATGTGAATAATTCTTAAATTGTTAAAACTAAAAATATTTTTTGAGTTGTTAGAAGTTCACAAAGAATCATTCAGATACACTTTAATGATTTAATATGATGAATGCACTTGCATTTCTCCATTACTACTTACACATTCTCAAGAAATAGGTAATTTTTCTTCTCTTTTCTCTTTATCTGTAATTTACGCTTGTTACATTGAGGACAATGTAAGTTCTTGGTTGGGGTGGTGAAAAGTTACCATGCTTAATTAGAAAAGAAAAAAAAAGATTTAACAATTTAAAAAAAAAAAAAAATTTTTTCTTTTTTATGTTCACATCTTCATTTTTTGTGTTTGTTTTGTGTGATTTTGTAATTTTTGAAATTTAAAAAAAAAAAATAAAAAAAAATATTTTCTCACAAAAATTTATCATTTCTTTAAATCAAATTTAAGTAAAGAGTTAAGACTTTTGAACTGTTAGATTAATTTTTGGAAAGATACCATGCAATATTTTGTAATTGTATTTGATTATTAGTTAATTTTTGTCATAAATAGTATTTCTTGATAAGATGAAGAAATTATATTATAACCAAAATCACTTTTTATGAATTTGTTTTAGTTGAAACTACCTTTCTGAGATATAATTTGAGCCTAATTTCCTTTTATCCAAGTCAAACATATATTTTTTCTACTCCAAAGACATTTCTTATTTCTTCAAATTCTTAGATGATCTCTATAGGCATTAATATTGAATGTATGAATTTTTTCTCATCTTAATAGAGTGTCGTATATTTTTTTATTATTATTTTTGTAGATTAAATGATTTGAGTAGAAATTGATTAGTATATGCTTTATCTCATTCGTAGCATGTTACAAAAAAGAGACATATCTGGGGTTACCTAAACCAAGATCAAACAGAAAAGCCACAAAAGTAACCACTCACCAAAATCCTTAAAAAAATGTACAATCTGTACATGGGTTGACTCTCTAAAAAAATGATATATATTGAAAAGTATCTTCAGAAAAAAATAGAGAGATAAAGAATATATAGTATAATTTACATACTATGACCCGCATTACCCAAGATCCTAAGAAAAAAATGTGTACAATCTGTACATGGGTTGACTCTCTAAAAAAAATGATATATATTGAAAAATATCTTCAGAAAAATATAGAGAGAAAGAATATATAGTATAATCTACATACTATGACCCACATTGCTTAGAAAGTTGTGAGTAAAGGCTAATTACAAAAGAAAGATATAGGAAGTAATATCTATATATGTCTATGCACTTTCTTCATTTGTAAAAGGCATATATCTTGAAATTTTTTCTTAATGAGTTTGATTTATGCATGAAAATAATTTTTATATATGATATCTTTATAATTTATACATTTGATTCCTTCCATGAGATCAACGTCAAAATAACACTTTGAGCCTTTCTTCTTTATACATATGCGAACATATTAGTTCATTTCTATACATCAACTCTTTCGCATATAAATTAGTATGAGTGTTTGAACCCATAGGATTCTGTTTTTGGAGAGTATTGACTTGTGAGGAATAGAGTCGAAACGAATTCGGATTCATGACACCGAAATTGGGTGAAATTAAATTGATACATTTTTGATATGAAATATGAAAATGATTTTCAACTAATTATTATAATAAATCATGATTGTTTAAGAAGATTAAAATAACTTATGCTTGAGATTTTAATTATGATCTTAAAAGAGATTAAAAAGTATGAGACATTTTTGTGTTATGTTGTTTTCTTTTATTCTTAAAAGTTAATTTTTGATGTTGTTGTAATTTTAGTTTTTAAGTTGATTATTTTTATTTCTTTTGATTTTTACATTTAGTTCAATGTTCATGGGTATCATTACCGAAAACCCTCACGAGACTCAAACTCGTCCACTAGGGCAACCTAGTGGGTTTAAAGGCTTGTTGCATGATAGGCTAAATGCAACCGTGTCAATCTACTAAGTGATTTAGGATAGTTTAATTTTTAGTTTTTATCGCTTCTCTTGCTAAGTGGACTAGCAAGAAATTGGGGGTTGTGATGAAAGTGCCCAAAAAGCACTAAAATAATCATGATTTTATGTACATTAATTGATTAAAATACATATATTTATATGTTTTATCATATATTTATATAAATTTGTCTTTTTTCGAATCACTGGTATTTTTTATTGTTTTTCGGGTATTTTGGCTTAAAAACGAAATTTAAAGACGCAAAGAGGAATACATGAAGCAATACATCACAAATATATTAATAAATAAGTGGGAAAAGGTCATCAAACATGGAAAAATTGGACAAAATGGGTCGAAAAGGTCAAAAATGTCAAAAGACGGAATCGCTACATTGGCCTACACAGCTCAGGCTTTGGCGCCTCATGCTGGCATGCGTGCCAAGGCCTGCCCGTCCGCGCGCGCCCCATCGCGCGGAGACCGTTTCACGCGCGCGTGCGCGGCGCAGCGGCCCTCTCCCCGCGCCCAACGCTTTTCGCCCCATTTTTCACGTGTGCCTCGCAGCAGCGTCATGCGCCGACGTCATTAATGACATCAGCAATTCCAATACGCGTTTTTACATTTTTAAATATTTTTTTAACATTTTTTTACTCATTTTTCTCTCCATCCTCACCTATAAATACCCCTTCCTCTTCACTTCAAAACACACCTTCAAAACACACTTCTCTCTCTTTCTTTCTCTCTTTTCTTAGATTTTTAGGTTTTTTAGTTTTTCTTAGTTTTTAGTTAATTTCTCTTAGTTTAGAGTTCTTCCTTTTTGGGAAGAACTAGTTATGTTTTGTAATATATTAGCTTTTTGATTCAATAAATGGGAGTGCAAATTCCGGCTTGGAGGTTTTCCAAACTAACGGAATAGCATCAAGTTCGTAAGGATTTTATTTTCTTCTGAGCTTATTTTTTATGCTTTATTCTTACATGTTATATTTAATTTGTCCTCGTGATTAAATTTAACTCATGGTCAGTTTATAAAAATGATGTAATAATAACGTTATTATGCTTGCGAAAATATTAAATAGGTAAAAATCTCTAAAATGAATTGATTTTATTTTTATTCAAGATTTTATATTAAGAATGTTAGAGAGAAATATATTATTTTTCATTACAAACTTAAATCTGAAAATTAGATTTTAAGGTTTAGTTATCCTGTCTGATTTAGAGTACTGCTCTTTTATTTGATGGTACAATCGCGCGGTAGTTAGACTCAAGCTCTATTTCAAAAGTTTTTATAAGAATTATCTCACGAAAATGTATTGACAACATGTTTTCAATAGTGGTTTTAAAACTTGAAAGTTAGTACTCGGATAACTAAATTCTTAGGTTTAATTTGGACACCTTGAATAAAGTTTAAATCGTTTTAACCCCACCAAAGGTGGCATTTAAATCGTTCATTTTCAATCTCTTAGAAAAAAGAATTAATTTAATTAACCAAATTAGTTAGCAACCCCACCCATAGGTGTTAATTGATTTGTTTAGTTAACAAAGAATATCTAACCCCCCAAAGGTGGTATTCATATAAAAAGAGAGAATCAATAAATATCAATTCATATCTTTAATAACCTAATTAATATGAGCAAGCATAATTAACTTAATTATTATATCCATAAATACTCCACCATTATAAATGATAAAATTTGCATAAATGTTTATTGAATCTATGTTTATTTTTATGTAATTAGATTAAAAACCCAAAACCGTAAAATATCGTGACGGGATGTTTAGGATTTAATTTCGTTTTAAAAGTTTGAATAATAAATTAAAAACCACATACATTCCTTCCTTAGATCGACCTTGGGAGTATACTTATCATTTTCTACGAAATGATTCGCACTTGCGTAGAGTTTTATAAATAGATAAAACCAAAGTAGCAACCCGCAGGATCTGCCATGCCTGCTCGCACTTTATCACTCTCCCATTGTAAAAATCATCCCTCAAAATCTCTTCTCTTTCTCTCTCTAGAAAGCTTTCTTAATTGTTTTTAGTTTTAAAGTTTTTCTCTTTTTAAGAAGAACTAGTTATGTTTTTATAAATTTCTAGTTTTTGATTCAATAAACGAAAATACAAATTCATTTGGAGGTTTTCTAGAAACAGAACTAGTATCAAAGTTATGTAAGAATTCTTTTTAAGGTAATTTTTTAAAATGAATTTTTTATAATTATTTTTATGTTTTATTCTTATATGTTATATTTAGTTTGTTTGTGATTAAATTTAACATGGTTGGTTGATTGTAAATATGATATAATAATAACATTTTTATACTGACAAAATATTAAATAAATAAAACATTTCTATAAAACAAATTGATTTTGTTTTTATTTAAGATTTTATATTAAGGATGTTAGAGAGAAATATATTATTTTTAATTACAAACTTAAATCTTAAAGTTAGACTTTAAGGTTTAATTATTCAATCTCATTTAGAGTAGTGCCATTTTATTTATTGATATCTCATTTTTATATAAATACCACATTTGGTTAAGTTAAACATTCTTTAATAATTAAACAAATTAATTAACACCTATGAGTCAGGTTGATAATTAATTTGATTAATTAAATTAATTTCTTTTTTCTAAGAGATTGAAAATGAACCATTTAAATGCTACTTTTGGTGAGGTTAGACATTTTAAACTTTATTCAAGATATCCAAATTAAACCTAAGAATTTAATTATCCAAGTACTAACTTTTGAAGTTTTAAAACCATACAATTTGTCAATACATTTTTGAATAATAGTTCTTATAAAATTTTTTGAAATAAAGTTTTACTCTAACTACCATACAATTGTACCGACAAATAAAATGACACTACTATAAATCAGACCGGATAATTAAACCTTAGAATCTAATTTTTAAATTTAAGTTTATAATAAAAAAATATATATTTATCTCTAACATCCTTAATATAAAATCTTAAATAAAAACAAAATCAATTTATTTTATATAGATGTTTTACCTATTTAATATTTCACAAGCATAACAACGTTATTATTATATCATATATACAATCAGCCAACGATATTAAATTTAATCATAGACAAATTAAATATAACATATAAGAATAAAACATAAAAATAACTATAAATAATTCATTTTAAAATTATACCTCAAAAAAATCCTTACAAAACTTTGATGCTAATTCTGTTATTGGAAAACCTTCAAACAGATTTACATTTTTGTTTATTGAATCAAAAACTAGAAATTTACAAAAACATAACTAGTTCTTCTCAAAAAGAGAAGAACTTTAAAACAAAAAAAACCAAGAAAGCTTTCTAGAGAGGGAAAAAGAATAGATTTTGAGGGATTTGATGGATGATTTTTACAATAGAAAAGATGGTCTTTTATAGGTGAGTAAAAAGCTAAAAAGTGAGAAAATATCTCAAAAATTGGTCTTGGACGTGTTTGGATAAGTTGGCACACGTATGGGGGAAAAATTTGCGATGGGCACTTATGCACACGAGATTTATGGCAAATAGGAGCTAATGCTCGCGGGCACATGAAGGACTCGATATGACATGCATGCGTGGCTCAACAAATGGGTACTGGTTCTCGGTGTGATATGTATGTGTGGCATGCGAGATAGGGTCGGCGTGTGCTAGCTGGGTGGTGCACCTGGGACTCGGCGTGACATACGTTGGTTGGCAATTTTGTCCATTTTTTTATTTTTTTAATTATTTTGACTTTTTCTCATGTTTTCTGAACATATTTGTAGTTTATTGCCTCCAGTATTTATCTTCGAGTTTTTAAATTTTGTTTGAATAAAAATACCTAAAAAACAAAAAAAAAATATCCATGATTTTGAAAAGATAAATTTATATAAAATATATGAGATCAATTAAAATACATTAAATCATGATAATTTTAGTACTTTTTAAGAACTTATTATAAACCCCAACTAGCTTCTTGTTAGTCCCTTAGCAAGAGAAGTTATAAAAATTAAAAATTAAACTATCTAAAATCACTTTCGTGGATTGACACAGTTGCATTTAGCCTATGCAACAAACCTTTAAACCCTTAGATTGTCATAGTAGACGAATTTAAGTCTTGTGAGAGTTTTTAGTAATAATACCTACAAACATTGAACTAAATATAAATATTAAAAAGAAATAACAAAAATAAACAAATCAAAAACTAAAATTATAACAAAATCAAAATTAAATAAAATCAAAAATTAACTTTAAAATAAAATAAAATAAAACAAGAAAACAAAACAAAATAAAACAAAATTATTTATTAAAACAAATAATTTAGTAAAATACTTTTGAGTTGGACTCAATTGATCCCAATTTTTTTTAATAATAAGCTAAATAAATTTAAATTATAATTTTCTGTTTAAATAAAACTAAAGAATACATGCAAAAGGTGAATGATCTTCTTTTTTATTGTATTAGATAGATTTTAATCATTTTAATATCAAATAAAATTCTAATATCTTTAAATTTTGTTATTTTCATATTGAAGTTTTTTATTTGTACCATGATACCAAGATATTCCAAGTTTTTATTACATATAAATCTTGTTTTTATAATTTTATTTATTTATTTATAATAACTTAAAATTACTAAATTAGCTTGGTTTATTATGCATTAACAAATAAATATTTCGTTATGTTAACCTCTAATTTTGATAACATTATGTTAATCTATTAAATTTAACTTTTTTTTCGATAACAGGACCTAATCAACTCAACTTAATAATTACATTATTAGAATACTTAGTTTACAATAATTATAAACTAACTATTTTATTAGTTTCTAATTTTTGAACCAACTTACTTTAAACTTTTAAAATGTGTGATTTAATTCTTAAATTTTTAAAACATATGATTTAATTTTTAAATTTTAAAAACTTTTTATTGATACCTCAAATTTTTAAAACTTTTAATTTATACTTTAATCTTTTAAACTTTACAGTTTACAATTAGTATACAATTTATATGATTTAAAACATATGATTTAATTTTTTTATAATTAATTCATATGATTTAAAAATTTAAAATCCTACTTAAAAATTATTAAAAATTTGATAATTAAATTATATATTTTATAATTTTTATAATTTATGTATCAATTTAATCAAAGTATAAAAACCAGTGAGGTTTATTTTTTCTTTCTTTCTTTTCTACGTACACCTGTGATATATTACTCCAATAATTAATTTATATATTGGGAAATTATTATTTTTAAGCAACACTTTATTCTAAAATTGTACAAGTACTCCTTTATTATACAAAGGGTAATTATTATTAACTTTTTTTCCTATTTTGCCCCAATATTAATGACACATGCTATACTTCAATCATTCAATCGTTTATGTTAACTTTTTCAATCTTTTCTATATAAATATTTGTTTTTAATAGGAACTCAAAATAAAGTAATTAAATTAAGAAAAATAAAACCTAACAGTTATAATTGATATTTGGGTAAAAAACAAGATGTATTAATGATAATTATTCGATACAAAAACTATAAATAATGATAATATTAAGATTTAAATTTATAATTTTAATATACAACACTTTATTAACATTCATGACAAAACCATAAGATAATTTAAATGGATGCAAAAATGTACTATTGCGTGAGAAATTTCTTTTGCAGTAAAACTAAAATTGTACACAAAATAATTTATAGATATCATAACTCTTATTGTAAAATGTATTTATTAAAATTATAAAAGTAATGTAAGGATAATAAAATACTATAAAAAGTATTTTATACATGCTTTAAAGAAAAAAATCATTTATTATAAAAATAATAATAATAAATTTATGTATTAATGAATCATAAATATGAAAGGTACATATAAAAATACTAACTTTAAATATGAGAGAAAAAATAGTAACAAAATAAGGATAGTAAGTGTGATTTTTTTTTAAAACTTAAATAGATTAAAAATAAGAATAATTAATAAAAAAAAGAAAAAAAAAGAAAAGAATGAAAAGAATGAAAAGAATGAAAAAATGTAAAATATGAGAAGACTAAAAGAGATAAGATGTGATTTTTTATTTATATATTTTTCTATATTTTATTCTAATATTTTGATTTAATTATTTTTTAACTTCTTCTTTTTATCTTTTAAATAATGATGGAGGTAAATATCTTTTTAATAGCTTGATAGTAAATATAATATCTTATATTCTTTTGGACGTGACTTCAAATCTTTTACTAGTTTAAAATTATTAATGAGTGAATATTATGTATCTTAAAATAGATTGTACTATTTGAACATAAAAAGTTAAAACAAAATAAGTAATATATTTTAAAATTTAAAATCATAAAAATAATACATTTTATGTTTAGTAAATATATTTTTTCTATTAAATAAAATTTTAATAATTTTATATTGAATATTATTCAATAAAATATAGGTAATTTAGATTTGTTTTATTTTAAATTTCATCCGACCAATTTAATATAATTATTATTTATTTTTATTGGTATCATTTTGTGTAATTTTTTAAAAATTATAAATTAGACTAATATGTTTAATTTTTAATATATTTAAAAAATATTAAATTTATACCTATAATATAAAAAAATTATTCAATATTTAGACCAGGCTGCAGTCCACCTGAGCCCCCACATCCTCTCTCAGTAATTTTTTTTTATCTATATAGAATATTTTTTTTAAAATATCAATTTTATTTAAATAACACAAATAAAATATAAAAGTCACAATTTATGAAAAAATATATAAATTTTATATACATATTTATAAAAGAGTGTACACTTTAGATACATATTTTTTTAAAATATATAAATTTTAGATATATATTTTTGAAAATATACTTATGTTTTACATGTATATTTTTGAGAAAATATGTAAGATTTATATACATATTTTAGAAAAAATTATGTAATATTTACGTACATATTTTTGAAAGAATAATATGTAAGATATTTATACATATCATAACTATATAAAATAAGATTAAAAATAACTCAAAACAAAATAGTAATGCTATTTAAGTAAAATATTAACTATTCTTTATTATGCTAGTAATTAATAACATCCTACGCCCCTCAGCACTTGATTATGAGTCATGGTTACGTCTTTTATTTGACCCACATATGATATAAATATCACTTAAATAAATTTCTTTAATCTATATTAGGATTTGAACTATTCTTGTAGCTCATCGTCACGAACATGCTTCGTCTTTTTTCTTTTTCTTTTTCTTTTCATGAAAAACCAAATTTACACTCAAAATAAAAAAAAGTGAATTTTTAAAGTATCATTTTGCAATTAAAAAATGTGCAGAATTTCTCCTTGGAAGGTAAAAATCATACTTTTATCTTTTTAATTCCTATTAAAAATCTTAATAATTATATTTAATTCTATGAGTTGAATATACAATAATAACTTTATATATAAGTTACAAGTAAATTAGATATATGTTAATAGATATACATTAACATCCTCCTTTAAACTCAAGGTGGATGTGAAACCAGCTTGAGGTTGTCAACCAAATTACAAGTATGTCATTTAGGAAGTGTCTTAGTGAAGATATCTGCAAGTTGATCGTTGGATAAGATGAGAAAAAACTTGAGAGCACCATGGGCAAATGAGAACGAATAAAGTGATAATCAATCTCGATGTGTTTAGTCCGTTCATGAAAGATATCATTGTAAGCAATATGAATGACACTTTGATTGTCACAATAGAGGAGAGTAGCAAAGGATGTGGACACACCTAAATTCTTAAGAAGCCATCATAGCCAAAGGAGCTTAGATGTGGTATAAACAAAAGCACGATATTCTGCTTCAGTATTGGAGCGGGCCACGAAATTTTGTTTCTTACTTCGCCAAAAAATCAAAAAAGAACCAAAGAGAAAGCAATAACCTGTAGTGGACCTACGATCAGTGGATCTCCTACCCAATCAGCATCAGAGAATGCACGAAGTACAAGAGGAGACTGAGTTGAGTAGAAAAGGCCATGGAAGAGAGTGCCCTTCAAGTATCGTAGAATGCGCAGAACATCAGCATAATGAGTCGATCATGGAGTAGATAGATACTAGCTCACCTGATAAACAACATAAGAAATGTTTGGACGAGTAACTATAAGATAAACTAGGCTGCCAACCAATCGTATGTAAAGAGAGGGATTAGACAATGGTTTCCCCCTATGCGTATTAAGTTCAACTAGAGTGTCAACAATCTTATTGTCAGTGAGTTCAGCTTGAGATAAAAGGTCAGATTCATACTTGGCTTGAGTAATATAAAGACCATATGTGGAACGAGTGATCTCAAGACCCAAGAAATAGCTAGGATGTCTAAGGGCTTTCATCTCAAACTGCTGACTAAGAAAATCCTTTAGTTCTTGAATGCTACTGAGGTCATCACCAGTTATGATCATATTATCCATATATAGGAGAAGCAAAATGCTGCCTTTATCATTGCGACGAAGAAATAAGGCAGAATCACAAAGACTGGCAGTGTAACCCTAGCGAAGGATGGTGGAGCTAAACTCGCAAACCACGCTAGTGGAGCTTGTTTAAGGCCATAAAATGCACGTTGAAGGCGACAAACCTTGTTTGTTTCAACAAAAAGACCAGAAAGAGGTTGCATATAGACTTCTTCATGTAGATCCCCATTAAGGAAACTTAACAATTATCCAAGCTTATAAGTAACATTGTTGTCGAACTCTTGGCTGATGTGGGACTGAAGGAAACTTAACAGTCTCCCTCCACACGGACAAAGGTGGTCTCACAAAGCCACGGTGAGACTGTTAAAGACAAAGCCCAAGTCACCGATTAAGCCAGGCCTAGCTCTAATACCATGTTAGAAATACTTAATGATTGTATTCTATTCTGTGAGTTAAAGAATAATGTCTTTATATATGGTGCCTTTATATAAGAGTTACAAGTAAACTAGATATACCTAAAATAAACTAAATATACATTAGCAGATATATGTTAATAGATATACATTAACAGTTTTTAAGGTAGATGCTGATACGAGCATATGTGCTTGGGTTTCTTGGCCCAGCACATGGGCCTGCGAGACACAAGGGGACCACCCACGATGCTAAAGTGCAGGCGATATAGATGGAGGGGACCATCGAAAAACGTACCATAGGGAAGGTTACAATGTAGTTAGGAATGTCAGAATTGGTTAACATGATTTCCTTGTAATTCCATGTGCATGTAAGGTTATATATAGCCATAGTTAATTTAATAAAAGATATTAGAAATTATAGTTAAACAACTCTTTTTTACCTATGTTTTTCTTCTTTCCTAACCCATATGAAATTTTATACGTAACAGAAACACGTAAATTTGGAAATGAATTTTAACCAATTAATCTCTGTAATGTTATTTATAAATTTGTTACCAAGTGCAATACAAATAAAATGAAAAGTGTACTCTTTGATGTGATCTATGTTTCCCAAAGTGTGTTTGTTCTTGGAGGTTTGATCTCGAATAGCAATGTAGTGGCCTTGAGATCATTCATTCCATGAAAACGTGCCTGAAGAGCAAGAAGTACAAGGTAACCATTAAGTTGAATATGTGTAAAGTTTATAACATGATTGAATGGGGCTTTTTGGAGGTTTTATTAAGGAAATTGGGTTTTCATGACCACTAGGTGGCTTTCTGCGAGGGCGAAGCGAAAATCACTCCGTATTGGTGAATGGTGCTCAAACACCTTCTTTTAAAACTAAGATGGTGCTTTGACAAGGTGATCCTCTGTCACCTTATCTCATTATTCTTTGTGTTGAAGAGCTGTATGCACTTTTAAGTAAAGTGGAAGGGGAAGGTTAAATCAAGGGACTTTTTGTTGTTGCTAGAAATAGTCTTAAAGGTGTCTCACTTTTCCTTTGCTGATGATAGTTTCACTTTTATGAAGGTTAGTAGATCATCTATCTCTAAATTGAAAGAAATTCTCATAAGCTATGAACGAGCATCTGGTCAAAAGATTAATTTGAAGAAATTTTCTATGGTTTGTAGCTCTAACACAACAAAGGATGTTAAAAAGGAATAACAAGATGGTTTGGGCATTCCTTTAGTTTTATCTATTATGATGGCAGAATTACAATTCTTCCATCTTGTTATTAATTGTGCTAAAAATAGAGGCTTTACAAATATTCTCTTTTAGACTGGTTCTTTATAGGCTGTTTCGATATAATTAACAAGGTAAGTGAACTTTGATGGTGTCTTGGTAGAGGAGATTGAGAGTAATTTGAGTTATATTAATTTACGGGTTCAATTTTGGAGAATGCAGGGTTATCTAATTTTTGTTTTTGGGATTGGGATGATTCCCCAAGTGTTTGGTATGTTATTTTTAGTCATGTATCTCGGATTGATTCTATAAATACTGTGATTTAATGAGATTGACAGGTTTTGTTATTAAAAAAAAAAAAAGACTCAAACTCACACGTTCGGACATAGGCGGTATACCATTAACTATAAATATAACACTTTGTCAATATTTGAACTTATAAGTATAGCATTATACATTTACCATTAAGCTATGAAATTATGGTTATATATTTATCTTTTACAATTTATTAACTCATATGTGAATAAAACTATACTTAAAATAAATTCTTTTTTTTAATAGTTGACTTTATTTCAATTATTTAAATCAAATAAAATAATAAGATATAATAATATTTACAATATTGTAACAACTTCTACTAGGTTTGAACCTCACTCAGTCAAAAAATTATTCTACATTATAATACAAGTCAAAAGTTTTTTATATGGTTTAATGGTATAATTTTGTTAGTAGTGTCATATTTTTTCTTTCAAAGCATTATACATGTACACATTCTATATATATAAAATTTAAACCCACAAAATACATAATTTGTATTATAAAAAAACTTATAATATTGTTTTAAATTTTATATTTATATTAATAGTATATTTTTTTTATTAAATAATTATTTGAAAATATAAATTAATTTTAAATACGAAACAAGAATCACACGTGCCCACAAACCTAGTAGTATAAAGGAGCTCATCAGGAAAAATAATTATTTTTTAAATGAGTATTATAAATTAATTTTTTAAAATAAAATGTTCATATTTCTTATTTATTATGGATAAGCAATGAAAACTGAAACTGTTTATTTCAAAACATGATCGATATCATTATGTGAGTTTTCTCGATGAAGAAACTTTTTTTATAATATATATTTTTATGAAGAAGTTATAAGTATTTTTCTCATTGTTATTTTAATCAACAAAAAAGGTGATATCAATGGCATCATTACAAATCTCACCGATCTAAGTTATTTTTGCTCTAGTAACCATTTAATTTTTTTTTATAGTTACTTATTTTTTTAAGGCTTTTTATATTAAATTTATTGAGATTAGTTAAATTTACGAATAGAAAAAGAACAATTAATGAAATGTATTTATTAAAGTGTTATACATATATGTATCGATTATACAAAATAGATACATTCAAGCATGTTAAGGGGCATAAAAATAAAAACAAACATATATATAATTTGAGGTCAACCATCATATAGCTCGAACTTGTGGTCGACTCTCCAAATGCTAAAGCTCCATAGGACAAGTCTGTTTCACGAATGTATTCATGGGTGTAGACAATGATATGTCTTTGGAGGTGATTCGTTTTATGGTTAGAGTTGTCTATTAGACTCGAATTTTTAGATATATTAGACTCCGGATCAATCCATATGTCCAAATAAAATTCTTTAAAAAATTACTTGAAAAATAATTTTTAATTTCATTTTCAAAACTTGAATAAGAAAATTTGATAACTAATTTTCTAATTAATTATTTTACCAAATTCAATCATACATTTTGAGGGTCAATTATTGTAATTCAAGAGTATATGTTTTTTTATAGACAATTAAACGACATGAATTTGGGTTTTATTGATAATAAAGGTAAGCATTAATATTTTTACTCTAAAATTAATTTTTGAACTAGTTTTTTTAAAATGGGATTCTCTAAGTTATTTTGTTTGCATCAAATGTATACTTTGATCGTGTTATTTTTATAAGTGACACTTAAGTAGAACAGTTTAGTCACTTATAAAATAATACCATATTATTTTATTAATAAAAACTTTGATAGTGAATTTAATGAGGACAAAATTGTTTAACATTTTAAAACTAAATTTGAATAGTAAAATAATTTTTTTTGTCTTTTTGTTAAATTTATTTAAAATTTTATATTTTATGAATTTTTTTTAATTTTTTTGAGCATATTTTTATATTTTTCAATCCAAACACAATACTTATAAAAAATACGTTACATAAAAGTGTCCAAAAATATACTAAAATGTTTTATAAAATATATAATTTTAATAGATAGTTGATAAAAAATTAAAGAAAAAACTATACAATTTATATTCAATTTTAGATTATGAAAATAAAATGATAATTTTGCTCTCATTAAATTTACTTTAATATTTTTTATTATCAAAATAATATTTTAATGTTTAAAAAGTGAGTATAATGTCTCATTTTTATATAGACCGATATAAATGTTCGTTATAAAAACAAAGTAACTAAAATATCTTAAGAACACAAACAAAATGATTTATAGAATATTTAATCTTTTTTTAACATAATTCTTATTAAACTTTGTTACGTGAGCAAGTGAGTTTATAGTTGTTGGTTTTAAGTGTCGAAAAGAAATAATTTTTTTTTAAATTTAAGATCAATTCTTTTAAAATTTTAATATTTGGTTGTCTAAGTAGTTGTAGTGTAATGATACCAAAGACAAACAAAGCAGAAACTAGCTATACAATCCTAAAATATACATGAGTTGTGTAATGTTATTTTAATTTTTTTTACTCGGTTCCAAAACTAAAATTTTAAATTTAAGATATAAAAACTAAAAATGACTTATAAATATGATGTTTTTCAATTTAAAATTGAAAATAAAAATGGTTATTAAACTAGCATTTTTTTAATATTAGTTTAAACTTTAATTAGAGTAAAAGTTCATATCAATCCATTAGCTATTACAGTTTCAACATTTAAGTCTAATAATTATTTTTGTAAGCATTTTGTTCATAAAGTTTGAATGAGTGATACCACAAGATAAATTAACAATTATTAAAAAGTTACTAACCTAATTGTACTGATTTATCATAAGTAATGACATAATATTTTACGTAAATAAAATATAAAATTCCTACATTTTTTTTAATTATAAGTGATTAATATTAGTGATCGAAAGTAGGTATTAATGAAATACACATTTATAACTATAACTAGTTAAAATCAACGTATGTTGGATACCCCAAGTGTTTGGTATGCTATTTTTAGTCATGTATCTCGGATTGATTCTATAAATACTGTGATCTAATGAGATTGACAGGTTTTGTTATAAAAAAAAAAAAACTCAAACTCACACGTTCGGACATAAGCTACCATTAACTATAAATATAACACTTTGTCAATATTTGAACTTATAAGTAGCATTATACATTTACCATTAAGTTTTGAAATTATGGTTATATATTTATATTTTACAATTTATTAACTCATATGTGAATAAAATTATACTTAAAATAAATTCTTTTTTTTAATAGTAGATTTTATTTCAATTATCTACCTAAATCAAATAAAACAATAAGATATAATAATATTTATAATATCGTAACTTCTACTAGGTTTGAATCTCACTCCCTCAAAAAATTATTCTCTTTTTTGCAATATTATAATATAGGTAAAAAGTTTTTTATATAGTTTAATGATTTAATTTTGTTTGTAATGTCATATTTTTTTCTTTCAAAGCATTATAGATGTACCCATTCTATATATATAACATTTAAACCCACAAAATACATAATTTGTATTAAAATAAAACTTATAATATTATTTTAAATTTTAAATTTATATTAATATTATATTTTTTATTAAATAATTATTTAAAAATATAAATTAATTTTAAATACGAAACAAGAATCACGTGCCCACAAACCTAGTGGTATAAAAGGAGCTTATCAAGAAAAACAATTATTTTTTAAATTAGTATTATAAATTAATTTTTAAAAATAAAAATGTTCTTATTTCTTATTCATTATGGATAAGCAATGAAAACTGATACTGTTTATTTCAAAACATGATCGATATCATTATGTGAGTTTTCTAGGTGAAGAAACTTCTTTTATAATATATATTTTTTTGAAGAAGTTATAAGTATTTTTCCCGTTGTTATATTAATCAACAGAGAAGGTGATATCAATGGCATCTTTACAAATCTCACCGATCTAAGTTATTTTTGTTCTAGTAACCATTTAATTTTTTTATAGTTCCTTACTTTGTAAGGCTTTTTATATTAAATTTGTTGAGATTTGTCAAATTTACATATAGAAAATTCAGAATAATTAATAAAATATGTGGATATTGTATATATTAAAGTGTTATAGATACATTTATCAATTATATAAAATAGATACATCTAAACGTGTCAAAGAACATAAAAATAAAAATAAGCATATATATAGTTTGAGGTCAACCACCACATAACTCGAACTGGTGGTTGATCATGTAGATGCTAAATCTCCATAGAACAAGTCTATTTCACGAACGTATTTGTAGGTGCAGACAATGATTGGTTTTTGGAGGTAATTCGTCTTATGACTCGAGCTGTGTATTGGATTTGAATTGTTAAACGGATCAGGTTTCAGATCAATCCATATATTCAAACAAAATTCTTTAAAAAATCACTTGAAAAATAATTTTTAATTTCATTTTCAAAACGTAAATAAGAAAATTTGATAATTAATTTTCTAATTAATTATTTTGCCCAAACTCAATCATACATTTTGAAGGTCAATTATTGTAATTCAAAAGTATATGTTTTTTTATAGACAATTAATCTACATGAGTTTGGTTTTATCGATAACAAATGTAAGCATTAATATTTTTACTCTAAAATTCATGTTTGAACTAGTTTTTTTAGAATGAGATTCTCTAAGTTATTTTGTTTGCATCAAATTAATATTTTTATCATGTTATTTTTATAAGTAACACTTAAGTCAAATAGTTTAGTCACTTATAAAATAGTACCATGTTATTTTATTAATAAAAATTTATAATGAATTTAATGAAGACAAAATTGTTTAGCATTTTAAAACTAAATTTGAATAGTAATTTTTTTTTTGTCTTTTTGTCAAATTTATTTAAAATTTTATATTTTATGAATTTTTTTTGTATTTTTTGAGCACATTTTTGTACTATATCTTTGAATCTAAACACAATACTTATAAAAAGTATGATACATAAAAAATCCAAAAATATACTGAATTGTTTTATAAAATATAATATTTTAATAGATAGTTTATCAAAAAATTAAAAGAAAAATTATACAATTTATATTCAATTTTAAATTATGAAAATAAAATGATAATTTTATTCTCGTTAAATTTACTTTGAAATTTTTTATTAATAAAATAATATTTTAATATTTAAAAAGTTATAAGGTGTCTCATTTTTACATAGATTGACGTTATAAAAATAAAGTAACTAAAATAAATAATACAAACAAAATGGTTTATAGAATATTTAATCTTTTTTAACATAATTCTTATTAAACTTTGTTACGTGAGCGAGTGAGTTTATAGTTGTTGGTTTTAAGTGTTGAAAAGAAATAAAAAAATTTAAATTTAAAATCAATTCTTTTAAAATTTTAATATTTGGTTGTCTAAGTAGTTGTAGTGTAATGATACCAAAGACAAGCAAACCAGAAGATACAATCCTAAAATATACATGAGTTGTGTAATATTATTTTAATTTTTTTTACTCAATTCCAAAACTAAAATTTTAAATTTAAGATATAAAAACTAAAAATGACTTATAAATATGATGTTTTAAAATTTAAAATTGAAAATAAAAATGGTTATTAAACTAACATTTTTTTAATATTAATTTAAATTTTAATTAGAGTAAAAGTTCATATCAATCCATTAACTATTACAGTTTTAACATTTAATTCTAATAATTATTTTTGTAAACAATTTGTTCATAAAGTTTGAATGAGTGACACCACAAGGATAAATTAATAATTTTTTTTTATGTTTTTCTTAGTTTCTTATTTTGTACGATTTTTATTTAAACAATTATGTTAGCATTTATGTTAAAACTTTATTTATCAACTATTGTTGAAAATTAAAAAAAAAATATTAAAAAGTTACTAACCTAATTGTACTGATTAATTTATCATAAGTAATGACGTAATATTTTAAGTAAATCAAATATAAAATTCGTACAGTTGTTTTTAATTATAAGTGATTAATATTAGTGATGGAGAGTAGGTATTAATGAAAAACACATTTGTAACTATAACTAGTTAAAAGCAACGTATGTTGGATACCTATGACGACTTTTTGTTATTTTCTTCGATATTGATAATAATTTTTTATTACGATTTCAATTTTTTAAAAACCCTTTAAAGCTAGGATATGATTAAATAATATTTAATAATAGCTTTTAAAATCATGTTTCAGATTTGGTTTTATGTTAACCATACAAATCATAGAATAAGTCGAGTCAGCTGTTACATGGGGAAAAATATTGAATAAAATTATTAAATCTTATATCTGTAAATATAATTAACATATTTTTTAATTCAGATTTTTGAAAAAATAATAATTAGAGAGTATTACTGTTACCAAATAACTTTAAAATGATATGTGATTTTTTTCCTTAAGTTTACTAAGTAAAAATATTTACTTTTGAGATTATTTTTCGTATAAGTTAAAACTAAATATAATCATGCATGGTGAAACACGACCACATTATTTAGACGAATGTATGTTTTATTAGTTATAGTATACATTTTTCTAGTTAAATAGCTTCCACCAAACACTATTGTACCTTGATTCACACGTGTGTATTAGTTAATTAACATTTTATAATATAATGACATATATTTTATATAGAAAATAAAATGATATGAATTCATTATATATATATATATGGTCATACAAAATAGTCAGGGTATAAAATAAATTTTACAAAACTTTACATATATATATATTAATGAGATAAATTAATTTTTAAAATTAATATTATCTTATTTTATTTTATTTTTAATGAGATGAGATGATAATAAAACAGTATTAATTAAAATATCATATTTATCTCTAATAGATTTAAATAAGACAATTAAAAATACGAAATAATATAAAAATTAATATTATTTAATTTAATTTAATTTTTAATGAGATAAGATGATAATAAAACAATATTAATTACAATATCATATTTGTTTCTAATGGATCTAAATGAGACAAATAATAATACAAAATAATATAAAATATGATAAATGATTATTTATAATATAACTTTAATAAAAAATGATACAACATATGTTAAAGTTATGCGCATTAGCGATACGATCTAAACGAGTTGAAATAAAATGAGATATTATTTAAATTAAATGAGAAAATATTGTATCATGAACTCATTAAAGATATTAAATGAGACATAGGATATGATGAGATAACACATTTAATGTATATATATATATTTCTTGACAAAAAAATAACTATAATGCAAATCATTTGTCATAGATTATTTTAATGCAGTTAAACCAACTTTTAAGTTCTTGTAATATATAAAACATTTTAAAATAATAAAATAATATATTTAAAATTTATAATTATAAAAATAACATCTTTTATATATGTTCACTTTTTTACTATTTTAAGAATGTGGCAAATTATTTTAAATTGAAAATGAAGACAATGATTATTTTGATTCATTGAATGAATGAATGAATGAATATAAGTGCATTTCTACTTCACCATTTATGCACGAGCTATACAAGAGCATGCTTGTATTCTATTGGCTGCTCTATAACTGATCACATGAGATATTGTTAGAATATAGTTACACTACAATTCTAACAATAGCATAACTTTGATATCTCACAAACTTATGATGGTGAAATAACCATCAGTCTTACTTCGAAATGTTGAAACTTGGACTTAAAACAAAGGGTTTTGTAAATACATCAACTAATTAATCTTCGGATTTAACTTATCTCATATCAAACTTCTCATTGACAATAATATCATAAACGAAATAAAAATCTATATATATCAATATGTTTCATTCTACTATACAAAATTGGATTAAAAGCTAGATGCATGATTGGCACTAATATTGTAACATAACAGAATATGAGAGTGATGTTACTTAACTTTGAGTTCCTTGAGAAGATACACAAGTCGTAGTACCTCAATTGCAGCAATAGCTAATACCCTGTACTCAGAATCAATATTAGACTTGGATAATACCTTTTGCTCGCTGGATTTCCATGAAACCATGCTATTAACAAAGTATATATATGTTGGAGATTGTTGTTATAAAGCTCCTTAATTTAAGGAGCAAATTAAGGAGTAAAACATGTAGTTTAATTCAAGGAGCAATTTAAGGAACCATTAATTTAAGGAATAATTCAAGGAGTGAATTTTACTATAAATAGATGTGTAATTGTAATGAATTAACCATCTAAAGTGTTCATTCCAATTGAGAGAAAAGCTTTTGTGAGAGATAATTGAGAGTAATTTTCTTGGGTGTAATTGGGTTGTGGGTTGTGAGTGTTGTAAACACCTTGTGTAATTTCTCCTCTTTCAGTAAAAAGATCTACAGCAGATCCGGAGACGTAAGCAAGATTGGCCGAACTCCGTTATCAAATTTATGTGTTATTTTTCTATTCTTGCTTTCTCATAAGTCTGACTTATTGAGAATTTGCGTTATTTCTTAACAATTGGTATCAGAGCTATTGGTCGTGATTCCTATCAATTTTCTACAAGGTTACTATTTACATGAATAGTGAATTACGTGAATAGTAAAATTTTGTTTGCGATATTGGTTTGTCGACGGAGGTGTTCTAATACACGGTGGTTTGCAGAAATAGTCAGAAACGATCCGGAGGAAGTCAGATTTGAGTGGGAGCAATGGTCGCAAATGAAGGAAAGGTGAAACTTGAGAAATTCGATGGCACAGATTTCGGATTTTGGAAAATGTAGATAGAGGATTATCTGTATCAAAGAAATCTGTATCAATCTCTTTCAGGGAAGAAGCCAGAGGCTATGAAGGAAGAAGATTAGAATCTTCTAGACAGACAAGCCCTCGGAGTTATTCGATTGACGTTATCCCGTAATGTTGCTTTCAACATAGCAAAGGAAAAGACCACGGCGGGTCTTATGTCATCTCTCTCCAATATGTATGAGAAGCCATCAGCCTTAAACAAAGTGCACTTGATGAGGCGTTTGTTCAATTTGCGGATGACTGAAGGCGCATCGGTAGCTCAACATCTCAATGAACTCAACACAGTCACAACCCAATTGAGTTCAGTAGAAATTGAATTCGATGAAGAAGTACGAGCATTGATACTTTTGTCTTCTCTACCAAAAAGCTAGAATGCTACTGTCACGGCTGTGAGTAGCTCGTTAGGAAGCAATAAGTTGAAATTTGACGATGTTCGTGATTTGGTTCTCAGTGAAGAGATCCAACGTAGAGAGTCAAGTGAATCGTCAACTTCTTCAATTTTGCATACAGAGTCAAGAGGAAGAAATTCAACCAAAGGGAATGGACGTGGTAGAATAGACTACCGAGGTAGATCAAAGGATAGGAGGTCCAAATCTAGGAATCCTAATAATTCCCATAGCTCGAAGACTATCGAGTGTTAGAATTGTGGAAGAACTGGACACTACAAAAATCAGTGCAAGAGTGCATCGAAGGACAAAAAAGTGAAGGCAGAGGAAAATGTTACTTCCACCTCAGGAAGGGATGATGCATTGATATGCTCTTTGGAGAGCAAGAAGAATCTTGGGTGTTAGACTCTGGAGCATCATTCCATGCTACTTCACAAAAAGAATTCTTCGAGAAATATGTCCCCGGAAACCTTGGAAAGATAAGTTAAACGGGTCTGTTTGGGAGCTGAAGGATGTCAGGTGATAACTGTATTTTATATAGTTATTTTCATCTATTTTATTAAATATAATTGCTATGTTCTTCATATTTTTAGTTAATTTTAGTTTAATAAATTAGTATTTACTGTTTTTCATATATTTTAAGAAAATTAAATAATTTGAATCGAAAACGTACTTAATTGCAAATTTATGTATAAAAATATAATTTCAAATAAAAGAGTGCTTAATTGCAATTTATAAAAAGTCTAAAAATATAATTTAAATTAAATTTGGGCTTAATTTTAGTTATTAAAAGTTTAAAATTTAATTTAAATTAGGGAAGGGCTTTATTGTAATTAAACAAAGTTTAAAATGTAATTTGAAATGTATTTGTGGGTTAAAATGCAATTAATAAAACTTAATTTTTTGCACAGGATAGAAGAATCCATGCGTACAACGTGGACCGTCCGATCAAAGCATAAACGGTTAGGATGCGCGCGTGTCCTTCAAACCCGACCAAAGAGAGTGGGTACAGGGTTACCTCTATCACGCGGCTCAGTGCAACGAGTGGGGCCCACCTGACGCGTAGGCTGGCGTGTAGGGTGGGACCCACGTGTTTGACACGTTTTCAAGGAATGATCTCGCGTTGCCGTTTTCACATGCGCTCGGTTATACAGTGAATAGAAAGCTACCGCGTGTCCCACCTTATGTTTCAACAAATCATATTCTGACACGTGGCAAGCTTGGGTGAGTGTGAAAATGCAGAATCACGCACGCGTTCGAGCCGCTGTCCCCCACTTTCTCGGCGCCTCTACTCCCGTGCGGCATTTTTGTGTGCACCCGTCCTTGAACGCCAATGATATGCTGCCACATGTCCCACTTTAGCTTTCAACGAATCACATGGCGACACGTGGTAGTGGGAATGAAAAAAAAAGAAGCAACGACGCACATGTTCCCAGTTTACGTTTTCGATATCAGTTTTTGCATTTTGATACAATTTTGTCCCCCACGCGTATTTTTAAATTAATTTCTCCATCATTAGTTGTCCCCCGCGTGTATTAAAAAAATATATTTTAAAATGTATTTTTTTTAGAAATTTGATGTTATAAATAGGGGATAGTATGATAGAGTTAAAAAAGTTTTGGAGAGTTTTGGAGAGTTTATAATTTTTGTGTTGTTCGGTTCTGGACTGTGGAACACGCAGAAGCCATTTTTGGTTTCTGTTGTGTTTTGCATGTGCCAAATATTAACGATACAAGATGTTTTAATTTTAATTCTTCTTCATCTAATTTTTCTGTGTGTGATGTAATTTTTATTTTTAATTTATGAAGTAATTTAATTTTTCTAGGGTTGCATTTGATATAAATTTATGAAGCTTTGATTTTAATTATTTTTGATAGATTTATAAGACATTCTATTTGTTCATTCTATTTTGTGCTTAATTCTTTTTGATTATTTACGAATTTTATCAAATTGATCCGTGGCTTATAAATAAACTTGGAAGAGGCATTTGTGTGTATATTGCTCGTAGATAGAATGACATGTATGATGAAGGATAGAAATATACCCTAATTGTATGTGTGGCCATTTCTTAGAACGTAATGAATCTTGGTGAATTTAATTCTCATAGAGATATAGTGAATTAATTTAACGAGGTGTGTCCATACGGAGCTCGGAAGAGATGTATAGATAAAATTAGAAGTTTTCGGTTGACAAATTAAATGTACTAAAAAATATAAATCAAGATAAAATAACACAATTAGAGTGGAGTAGTTTGGTGAAAAATTGCAATCCTAGATTTCTTTTATTTTTAAACTCTTTTCTTTACACTTTTTCCAAATCAACGATTGTTTTGAATAAAATGAGAGAGAAATAATTTTAGTACTCAACAAACTATAGTAACAAATCTCCGTGGGAACGATACTTTACTTATCAAATTTTATTACTTGTGACTGTGTATGCTTGCACGTTTTATGTTCTCCAAAAGAGACAACATCAGGCATATTCCTGACCTCAGAAGGAATTTAATCTCAGTGGGGCAGTTGGCCAGTGAAGGCTACACTACGATCTTCCATGGTAATGATTGGAAGATTTCAAAGGGTGCAATGACAGTTGCTCGAGGCAAGAAAAGTGACACTCTTTACATGACAACAGAAGCACGTTGTTCAATCACAATTGCAGCAGGCAATGAAACACCAAATCTGTGGCACCAGAGACTAGGCCATATGAGTGAGAAGGGGATGAAGATTATGCACTCAAAAGGAAAACTTCCAGGTCTATAGTCTATAGAGATGGGCATGTGCGAAGATTGCATACTTGGAAAGCAAAAGAGAGTCAGCTTTCAGACAAGTGGCAGAACCCCAAAGAAGGAAAGGCTAGAGCTTATTCACTCTGATGTTTGGGGACCAACAACCATCCATTGGTGGGAAACAATACTTCGTGACTTTCATCGATGATCACTCTCGAAAGGTATGTGTTTACTTTCCAAAGCATAAGTCTAAAGTATTTGAGGCTTTCAGAAGATGGAAAGCTATGGTGGAAAATGAGACGGGTTTGAAGATCAAAAAGCTTAGAACCGATAATGGTGGTGAATATGAAGACACCAGATTCAAAAATTTCTGCTATGAGCACGGGATCAGAATGGAAAGAACTGTGCTAGGCACGCCTCAACACAATGGTGTAGCTGAGCGTATGAACCGAACGTTGACAGAAAGAGCCAGAAGCATTCGTATACAGTCAGGTCTACCAAAGCAATTCTGGGCAGAAGTAGTTAACACATCAGCTTACTTGATCAACCGAGGCCCATCTGTTCCATTGGAGCATAGAGTACCAAAGGAGGTATGGAGCAGAAAAGAGCTGAAACTATCACATCTAAAAGTTTTCGGCTGTGTAGCATTTATGCATATCAGTGATCAAGGCAGGAATAAGCTTGATCCCAAATCCAAAAAATGCACATTCATCGGCTATGGTGAGGATGAGTTTGGCTACCGTATTTGGGATGACGAAAACAAGAAAGTTATTCATAGTAGAGATGTGATTTTCAACGAAAGGGTGATGTATAAGGACATGCATAAAATAGACGCCAATGACTCAGAGCAGAATGAGTCAGTATTTGTAGATGCAGATGATGTCCCAGATAGTTCCGCAACAACACCAATTGTAATAAGTCCTCAGCTAGAGGAACTTGTTGGATAGAGCAGTACACAGTATTCTAAAACACCACAACCTCTTACTCCAGCTCCTGTATTGAGAAGGTCTTCTCGACCTCATGTGCCTAACAGGAGATACATTAACTATATGTTGCTGACTGATGGAGGGGAGCCTGAATGCTTTGATGAAGCTTGTAAGACTCGAGATTCCAACAAGTGGGAGCTTGCTATGAAAGAAGAAATGAAATCTCTATTTCCAACCAGACCTGGGAACTAGCTGAGTTACCTATGGGAAAGAAGGCACTTCACAACAAATGGGTGTACCGGGTGAAAGAGGAGTATGATGGTTCCAAGATATACAAAGCACGCCTAGTTTTTAAAGGGTTTCAACAGAAGGAAGGAGTTGACTACACTGACATTTTCGCTCCCATTGTGAAGCTCAATACTATCAGATCAATATTGAGTATTGTAGCCATTGAAGATCTTCATCTTGAATAGTTGGATGTGAAGACTGCATTCCTTCATAGAGATTTAGATGAAGAGATATACATGTACCAGCCAGAAGGTTTCTCAGAAAGAGGGAAGAAGAACATGGTGTGCAGACTTAAGAAGAGTTTGTATGACCTGAAACAAGCCCCGAGACAATGGTACAGAAAGTTTGACAGCTTCATGCACAATGAAGGTTTCCAGAAGTGTAATGCTGACCATTGTTGCTACTTCAAGAGATATAGGTCCAGTTATATCATTTTACTGCTTTATGTTGATGATATGTTAGTAGCAGGTTCAGATATGGATGATATTAAAAGGTTGAAGTAGCAATTGTCAAAGGAGTTTGACATGAAAGACTTGGGTCCAACAAAGAAGATTCTTGGAATGCAAATCACAAGAAATAAGAAGAAAGTATCCTTGCAGTTATCTCAGGCAGAGTACATCAATCGTGTATTGTAGAGATTCAACATGGTCCCCTCAGATAGAGGAAGAGAGAGAATTCATGGCTAAGGTTCCTTATGCCTCAGCCATTGGAAGTTTGATGTACATAATGGTCTGTACGAGATCAGACATTGGCCATGCAGTGGGAGTTGTTAGCAGATTTATGTCAAATCCAGGAAAAACTCATTGGGAAGCAGTCAAGTGGATTTTGAGGTATCTGCGAGGCACCACAGAAAAGTGCTTGTACTTTAGTAAAGGAGAGTTAAAATTACAAGGGTACGTAGACGCAGACTTTGGAGGTGAAGTTGATCACCGAAGAAGCACCACCGGTTATATATTTACTGTTGGAACTACAGCTGTTAGTTGGATGTCGCAAATACAGAAAATTGTCACTCTATCCACTATAGAGGCTGAGTATGTAGTAGTAACTGAAGCTAGTAAAGAGATGATATGGCTTCAAGGTTTGTTAACTGAGCTGGGATTCAAACAGGAGAAGAATGTTTTGCATAGTGATAGTCAAAGTGCAATACACTTGGCGAAGAATTCAGTATTTCATTCTAGAACCAAGCATATTGGACTTCGTTATCACTTCATCAGATCTCTATTGGAAGACGATGTGTTAATACTGGAGAAGATTCAAGGAAACAAAAATCCAACAGATATGTTAACAAAGATGGTGACTATTGACAAACTGAAGTTGTGATCAACTTCAGTTGGTCTGCTAGAGTAACAAAGACTAGAAAAGTCTGCTACATTGATCGAGGTGTGAAGACAGATTGAAATCAGTCTTCAAGTGGGAGATTGTTGGAGATTGTTGTTATAAAGCTCCTTAATTTAAGGAGTAAATTAAGGAACCATTAATTTAAGGAGTAATTCAAGGAGTGAATTTTCCTATAAATAGATGTGTAATTGTAATGAATTAACCATCCAAATTGTTCATTCCAATTGAGAGAAAAGCTTAGAGAGAAAAGCTTTTGTGAGAGAAAATTGAGTTGTGGGTTATGAGTGTTGTAAACACCTTGTGTAATTTCTCCTCTTTTAGTAAAAAGATCTGCAGTAGGTCCAGAGAAGTAAGCAAGATTGGTCGAACTCCGTTATCAAATTTATGTGTTATTTTTCTATTCTTGCTTTCTCATAAGTCTGACTTATTGGGAATTTGCGTTATTTCCCAACAATATATACATGCAATCTGTTTTATTTCTGGATAAACAAATAGTTATAATACAAGTCATGTACTTTTAAGTTCTTGTACTATATAATAAACACTTAAAAATAACAAAATAATATATTTAAAATTTATAATTATAAAAATAACATCTGTTTATATTGTTGAGTAAAATTTAGAATACACAACTCTAAATTTACTAATATTAGATCCAAACAAATAAACAAATTACTTGTATTATACCCACTATAACACCTTTCAAAGACAACTCACAAATTGAAGATAAATACAAACACTCAAAGAGAAAGCTTTTAACTCACACTCAAACTAGGAATACAAAAACTTATTTGTTTTTGATAGAATGATTAAACCAAATGCAAGGTAAACTATTTATAGTCCTCACCATGCAATCTACACCACACAAATATAAAACTAAGAAATAATTCTAGCCATACAAATATTATCTACATATTTTTTCTTTTCTACAACTTTCAACCACCCTATTTATTCATCCTTCAACCACCATATTTATTCATCATTCAACCACCTTATTTATTCATCCTTCAACTACTTCATTTATTTCTCTACATCCTTCAACCACTCCATTTATTTTCCTACCACTTTATTTATTATATTGGTGTTGAATTTTAACACTCCCCCCCTCAACACCAACTTTTACTATGTCAAGCTGACGACGAAACATTTTGAACTTACCAACGCTTAAGCTTTTTGTGAACAATTCTACAACTTGATCATTTGTCTTGATTTGCCTCATCTCAATTTCTTCTTGCAGAACCTTTTCTCTGATAAAGTGATAGTGCACTTCAACATGCTTAGTTCTTGCATGAAAGACCAGATTCTCTATCAAAAAAATTGTCGATTGATTGTCATAGTACAAGGGTACTACATAATCTACTAGTTGATCTAGATTATTCATTAGTTGTATCAGCCATGTACACTCTTGAGTTGCCATTGCCACTGATCGATACTCAGCTTCAGTGGTTGATAATGATACCATTGGTTGTCTCTTACTATACCAAGAAATTATTCTGGAACCCAGCTTAAACACATACCCAGTTCTTGATCTTCTGCATAGTCTGCATCGCAGTAACCAACTAACTTGTAGTCTCCACCTTTCTTGTACAAAAGACCATAGTCAATTGTACTCTTCAGATATCTCAGTATTCGTCGAACTGCATCCAAATGAGGCTTCTTTGGATTTTGCATGTACCGACTCATCACACTAACAACATATTAAATGTCAGGTCGAGTCAAGGTTAAGTAGATCAAACTGCCTATCAATTTTCGATACATTGTTGCATCTTCCAAATTTTTTCCTTCACGTGTACACATTTTGGAATTTGGTTCCATCGACGTCAAAATCGGCTTACATTCGAGCATTCCAAACCTTTTCAACAAATCTTTAGAATATTTTTGCTAATAAAGAAATATTCCTTCTTGTGTGCGATCAACCTCTAAACCAAGGAAGTGCTTAAGCTGGCCAAGTTCCTTCATCTGGAAATGGAATAACAAATTCTCCTTCGTTCGAAGAATTTCTACCTCATCATTACCAGTTATGATTAAGTCATCCACATACACTAGCACAATAGCTAGCTTTCCTTCATTGGCTTTGACAAACAAGCTAGAATCTGCATGTGTTACTGAATAACCACTTTGTGTTAAAAATTCAGCAATCTTACCATACCATGCCAAGATGATCTTGGCTCTGAAAACCCATTGGTTGGATCATATAGATCTCCTAATCCAGCTCTCCACGAAGAAAAACATTATTCACATCCATCTGCCATAACTTCCAATTTTTGTTGGCTGCAAGTGCAAGTAGGATTTGAACAGTTGTAAGTTTCGCCACTGGAATAAAAGTTTCATCATAGTCTAGTCCATACTATTTAGAGAAACCATGAGCTACCAATCGTGCCTTGTACCTCTCGATTGAACCATCTAGATGACGCTTTATATTGTAAACCCACTTGCAGGATATGAGTTTCACATCTCTTGGCTTTCGCACCAGATCCCAAATTTGATTTTTTTGAAGTGCATCAATCTCTTCTTTCATAACTGTCATCCACTCAGATCTTTGTGATGCTTCTACAAACATCTCAGGTTCTATTGCTTCTTCAATTATGGCTACATTTGCGTAATTAGGATTTGGCCTTCGTGTTCTTGTTGACCTTCGAAGTTGAGATTATGGAGTTGATTCTTCTGTTTCACTAGGCCCATCTTCTTCGTTTGGTTGTTGATACATGCCATTTTACCAAGGATTCTGAGCCACTCTTTTTTCGACATTATCACCATTTGGTTCTCCTGGTTCATCTGAACTTGGTTGGAGTTAGATAGTATGTTCCCCCATTTTTTGTTGTAGCTTTTCTCCAAATTGTCTAAAGTCTGATAACACCTCCCTCTCTGAGGACCACCAAGAAGATGCTTCATCAAACACCACATCTCGTGAAGTGTAGCATCTTCCACTCGTTGGATCACAACATTTCCACCCTTTTCTCTGGTTGTCGTATCCCACAAAGATACATCGAACAACTTTCTTGTCAAATTTGCTCCGTAAATGGTCAGGAACAAATACATAACATACACAGCCAAATACTCGAAAGTAGCTAACTGTAGGTTTCATGTTCCATAGTTTCTCAAAGGATGAAATAAATTCTAACCTTGGTTGAGGAAGTCTATTGATCACAAAGGCTGCAGTCCTCATCGCTTCAGCCTAAAACCTCCCAGGTACATTCTTTTCATGTAGCATACTCTGACAAATTTTTGCAAGATGCGAGTTCTTTCTCTCTACTACACCATTTTGTTGTGATGTGTTGGCACAAGTGTACTGATGATGTATTCGACATTCCCTCAGGTATTGAGAGAACTTGCTTGAGCTATATTCTTCGCCGTTGTTTGTGCGTAAGCAACAGATCCTTTTTCCAACTTCTCCTTCAGTTGACTCTCTAAACTCTTTAAACTTTGAGAATATGTCAGATTTTTTTTCATAAAGAAAACTCACACATACCTTGAGAAGTTGTCAATGAATGTTACCATATATCGCATACCGCCAATTGATGATTGCTTAATAGGAGCGAATACATTAGAGTAAACTAACTCCAATGGTTCTTTTGCTTTTACCATATTGGCATCCTACACAGACCGTGTATGTTCACACGTTTAGTTGAGGAAGCCCTTTAAGCATCAAATTTTTCACCATCACACTTAGCTTGGAATAGCTAACGTGACCTAACCACATATGCCATAGATCTACTGTCTCATTTCTTCTTATTTTGTCTACATATGCAGATTCTACTGATATCACGTAGACTGATTCCAATTGTTGCCCCTCCATTATCAGTGTTTTTGAGATTTTGAGATCACGATACACCTTCATGTCTCGAGGACCGAACAAGACATAGTGTCCTGATGATGTTAATTGAGCCACAGATAGAAATTTTTTCTTCTTTCCTGGGATATGATAAACATCTTGAAGTGGTACTTGGTTAGTACTATATCAAGGCGTAACTATCGTCTTACCGATATGGGCTATCGGTAACCTTGAGTTGTTAGCTGTCACCACTACACGACCTCCCACCGTAAGAGCTAATTCTTCATCCTTTGTAACGAATAATGCTTCAGCATCCCAACCATCTTCGCTATACTCCTTAGAACTAGAAGTAGCTATATTTCTTTCAACAGGCTTTTTCTTACACCAACAATATTTTGCCATGTGACCCATCTTCCCACAGTTGTAACATTCACCATCAAATTTTCTATTATTATTGCGGTTCTTCCAAGCTCTCCCTCAACGAAAGCCTCCCTTTCCTTGAAGAATTTTTCCTTTGTTGCCATCATTTTTATATCCATTTCCATTGTACTGCTTGAAAGTGCCTCTGCTTTTGCTAGTGTAGAGTGCTTCTTCTTCACTCTTCAGCGAGACTCTTCCCATTTGCTTAGCTATAACTTCTTGACCGACCAACAAATTCTCAAACTGAACAAGAGATGGTTGTGTCGCCCATCCTTGTATAGGACTAACAAACCCTCGATATTCGGGTCTCAAACCATGAATAATTATTCTTTTTATCCTCATTTCCTCAATAGGAGCTTTTAGATCTAACTCTAAAATTTCGCGACATAACGACTGTACCTTGTGAAAGTATTAGGAAATCGTCATGTCGTGTTGCACCATCGATAGCAACTCATTCTCTAGAAGTTGCAATCTTGTATCATTCTTCTTTAAAAAAAGTGTAACAAGAGTGTCCTATGCTTCCTTTGGTGTTTTTGCATCCCGAATTTGCTCCAACATTTCTTCTTCAACTGTGGTCTTCACAGCAAACATCACTTTGCCTTCTTTAATTTTCCACTTCTGTAAGATGCCGTTTGCATCTTCCACTGTTGGTTGTGTAACTTCATCACCACCAACAATCTCCCACAAGTCTTGCCCTTGTAGGTAAGACTCCATACATGTTTTCCATGTGTTATAACTTTTGTTGTTGAGCTTCTTGATTTCTCCAACTACTTGAAGATCACCCATTGTGTCGGCAAGACTTTGACTATACCGAACAAGCTTGACTAATAAACTTGCATAGTATCAAACTTCTCATGACTCAAGATAGCTCCACTAAGAATGATCCCTGACCGTCCTGCTATGATACCAATTGTTGAGTAAAATTTAGAATACACAATTTTAAATTTACTAATATTAGATCCAAATAAGTAAACAAACTACTTGTATTATACCCATTATAACATTTTTCAAAGACAACTCACAAATTGAAGAGAAATATAAACACTCAAAGAGAAAGCTCTCAACTCACACTCAAACTAGGAATACAAAGACTTATTTGTTTTTGATAGAATGAGTAAACCAAATGCAAGGTAGGTTATTTATAGTCCTTACTATGCAATCTACACCACACAAATATAAAACTAAGAAATAATTCTAGTCATACAAATATTATCTACACACTTTTATTTTCTATAACTTTCAACCACCCTATTTATTCATCCAAAGCTGGGGTATTGGGAATCCTGACAGTGTTAGAGCTCTTCAAAGGTTTATTAATTTCCAAGTTCCCAAATTAGATTTGATTTAAGTGATAACGAAACTTGTTTACGGTGAAGATGATGATGTTTGATGAGATGTAGTATTTGAAATATGCTTTGCGTGTCGAGAAGAAACATGTGGTGAGGTTTATTAATGTTGTGGAATGATGAATTGAAAGTTTATATTGTTGGCTAAGGTGTTAGCTTTATTAATTTAGTAACGAAATGCTCTATTTTGTGTACTTTTAGAGTAACATGATTTTATGGTCATTATGATCGTAAAAAAAAAATCATGATTTTAATAAAGTAACTACTCAAGAAGAATAGCTTGGAAAGGCTTGAATGAAAAATTGATTATTTCATAGAGGTATTTTACCACTGTGGAGGATGTTACTAAAGTGCGCTTTGATAGAGCATTTATGAATACTACTTGGTCTATAACTTTTTGTATCAATACAGTTTTACACTGAAAGATCTCAAAGTTTGACCATCAAACAATTACTTTCATGGTTGAAAAAATTAGAAAATTAGAAGTAGAGGTTGGCATAGGAAAAAAGGAAAAAAAACCTTTTTAGATTTGAAGAGTTTTAGACCATATTAGATGGCTGTGAAGTAGTGATACATAAGAATGCTGGTTTGTCTCTATTAATGATAAGATATAGGCTTGTGCTACAGCTCTTGATGATTGAAACTGGAATATTGTTGGGCTCGTACAAATAAGGCTAGTTGGTTTAGCGAAAAAAATTACAAGAAGCTATTTCAATGTCAAACACAAATAGATGCAGAAACTTGGAATGAAAAATTAATTCTTTGGTCAAGTATGACGAAATAATGTGGAGACAATATAGGGATAAAAATTCTAGGATCTTTCATGAAAAAACAAATAAGTGACTTGAGAAGAATAAAATGAAATAACTGTTTGATGATAACAATAAATGGGTTAAAAATGATGCTCATTTATAAGGTATTTTCCATCTTTTTACCAAAAGTTATTTACTAGTGAGGAAAATTGTAATTTAAATGAATTCATGGTCTACCTTGACCATAAAATGATTAATGATATAAATAGATTGTTGATGATGCCTTTTATAAGAATTGAATGTCAAAAGTGAAGTTAAACTAAAAAATAATAGGGAATAAAGTTATTTATTTTTGTTTATAAGTGTTGAATTATAATGTTGATCTATGTGACTTTAATAATACCATTATTTCATTTATACTTAAAAGGCAATGAACCTAAAAGAGATATAGAATTTAGGCCCATTAGTATATGCAATGTCATGTATAGATTATTGCAAAGTATAATACTAACATAATAAAAATTATTTTACCAAGAATCATCTATAAGAGTCAAAGTGTATTTGTACCTGAAGACTCATCTCTAAAATTCATATAGTATCATTTGAAACATTGTGCTTTATTAAGAAAATTTTAAAATGAAAAAAAGCCAGAGCTACTATAAAGTTAGATATGATGAAGGCATATGATAGGATTGAGTGTATGTTTTTAAAGTTTGTTCTCACAAAGTTAGGATTTGATACAAACTAGGTGCAACTATTAATGAATGGTGTTACCTCTATGTCTTATTCAATCTTAATTAATGGTAATATTTTGAATCCTTTCTGGTTGAGTATAGGAATTAGATAAAGAGATCTCTATCCCTTTATCTATTCATAATTTGTGCTAAGGGACTCACATGTTTATTCAAGAAAGCTGGACGAAACTAACTAATTAAAGGGATTATGGTGGCAAGAGTTAATCCTAGGGTTTCTCATCTATTTTTTTTTTTGTTAATGATAGTTTTATTTGCTTTAGGTCAAAAGGTGAATTTCAATAAGCTTGCTATGTATTTTAGTCCAAATAGCACTGACAAAATAAAACAGATGGCTCTAGACATAGTTGGTATCCCCATAATTAATTTTCATGAAAGGTACCTTGGCTTGCCTATAATGAATGAAATAAATAAATAAATTTATTTGGATAAATTAAAGACCGAGTTTAGAATAAGCTTGAAGGGAAAGTGCTTATCTACAAATGGTAAGGAGGTTTTTCTAAAGTCAATCATTCAAGCTATCCCTACTTATATGATGAGTTGTTTTAAGCTGCCAATAGGTTTGTGTGATGAGTTACAAAGCCTTATGGACAAATTTTGGTGGGATTTCACATGGACAAGAAGACCATACATTGGATGGTACGGGCAAAACTTTGCATGCCCAAAGCTTTAAGAGGACTTGCTTTTAGAAATTTGACCTCCTTTAATCAAGCCTTAGTTTCTATGTACTTCTAGAGACTATTGCAGAGTGAACATAGTGTGGTTGCTAAGGTATTAAAAGTAAGATATTATTGTAACACTATTTTACTCCATGCCACTACACCTTCTTTCTCTTCTTATTTATGAAAAAGTATGATATGGAAGAGGGAGTTAATGTGTATGGTGAACCTTGGCTTCCTTATGCTGAGCCTTTTATTATAATTTCACCAATTACATGTGAATTCTCTTGTGGAAGCTTTATAAATGAAACATATATGTGTAAAGAAAAGCTAATAAAGACTAAGTCACCACTAGATGCTTATGCTATTTTGGGAATTCATTTAATTGGTACGTAGAAAGAGGACAGACTTATTTGGGAAAGAACCATAAATGGGATGTTTTATGTTAAAAGCATCTATTGGCTAGTAGACCAAAAAAGAAGATTTTTCAACAGAGTTGATATGGGGGTTGCTTGTAGTAATATTAATAAGCAAAGTTGGTGGAAGCACTTTTGGGATCTAAATGTTTCAAATAAGATCAAAATCTTTATATGGAAAGCTTGTGCTGAAATTCTACTTATGTATACTAACTTTTTAAAAAAGAAAGTTGTGGACTATAATTGGTGCCCAATTTGCAAGTTGTGCTGAAATTCTACCATGCCTATATCAATTAATATAGAATGATTAGTTTTATGGGTAGCTTCTCCTAAAAAAGGTATCTAGATGTTATTTTTTACGAGGAAATTAATGCATGATGTCAAAGACGAAGATTTTGAAGAATAACATTACAATGAAATATATAAAATATTTTCAAATTGATTTAGATCGTAGACAATTTGATTAGTTAATAGCAGTAAAGTTTTTTATGTATATTTTTATATTTTTGGAACACTTTAATTAACTAGTTTTTATTATATTTGTTTTAGTGTATCAATTTATTAAACTCTTAATGTAATATTTCGCTTAAGTTTAATATAATGAATCTTAATTTTCTTAATTTATATTTGAAAATTAGCTTAATTGAGATGTATATAGTCATTGTTTAAGTGTAACCGAAATAATAGATATCATTTTGATTATAAGTCTATGGTCTCAGTTTTCTAATAACTGAGGCCATAGAGTGTACCTATGGTCACGGTTTTCATGAAAAACCGAGGCCATAGGTCATTACTTTTGGTTTCTCTCACTTAGGTCTCAGTTCTTATAACAGTGGTCATAGACCTACAATCATGGTTAAAAACCGAGACTATATGTATGTTTTGTAGTAGTGTCTATTACCCCTTTAATAACATAATTTTATTCCATTTTGAAAGCTTATAAACGTGTTGTGCAAAGAGCTGATGACTATGTTATGTTTGAGTTTGATTGCTTGCAAACCATCAATATGATTAACACAAAAACTAAATGTCTAACTAATGAAGTTTTGGTGGATAAGATATTGAGGTTTGTGTCTAATAGAAAGTTTTATTTTCAATTTGGCCTTAAAAAAGCAAAAAAAAAAAATTTGCATATTTGGTAGTAGGCTTTGCAACACAATAAGTTGTAGATAATCTTTGGTTAGTTGATTTTGATATATTTTTTTTAATAAACATGGTTCATTTGGATGTAATTTCTGATCAATTGATACAATGAAATGAGTTTTACATTCAAAAAAGAAGAAGACATATTAACAGTCTTATAAACATTTAAATAAAGTAATAAAGTATCATCAAAATATATCTATCAAAGTATCACATACTTCAAGCTTTTCATTCACATAATTAAACCTAAATTTAAGGCATGCACTTTTGTTTTAACAAAATAAATTCATGGGAAAAATAAAAAAAAATCAATTTTCATGTAAGGTTACAAGATTATTATCCTTTGTATACACATAATTAAAATAAAATTCAAAAAATATATATTAATACTTTAAGGATAACCTACAAATATACTACCGAATTATTGTATTTGTTTCAAATATATGACTAGACTAAATGTAGTTTAATTTTTATCATTAAATTAAAAATGTTTCATTTACACTACTATGTTAGTCTTCCATCCATCCATGCCATTAAGAAATAAAAAAAATAAAAAATATTTAAAATTTATTATTCATTTTCTTCCTTACCAAACCTTAAGTAAGATAATGAAGCAGAAAATCCTGAATTTCTGGACAAGAATCTCCCATGCCCAACAAGCAAGTTTGCAAACTTTTGACCAAGACCACATTGTATAGAATCATTGTGACTTTGAGAGCTCCAACAACAATTACAAACAGAAACATCTTTCAATCATTAAATTTACCAACAACACAACAAGTAATTACTTTTAAAAACTTATATAACCATAACAAGATAATCTTTTATTAACTTCTATAATATTGCTTTCTAGGTAAAGTAAATAAGAAATGAATCTCTAAAAACCAAAGTTTTGATTTTTTGATTAATCTAATTCATGTTCTTCACTACCCATGGTTTTTCGTGGCCATTGCCAAAATGGAAAACAATCAAATACAGACAAAGTATTTCAAATTGAATATATACAACAAATATCTCAATGAAAATACAATAGACCTTAAAAAAAATTTCAAGAAGATGAACCTCTTGAAATTGATAACACAAATGGCAAATGACGAATGAATTACAAAGTAGCAACTTCAGATAAGTATCAAATGTATCATGTCGTTTCTATGAATAAGTTAGGAGCTTTCCCTTACCAAATCCCTATTTCTCTATGGCTAGTTGAGTTGTTCTGTGTGTGGGGTTTCTAAATGGGGGAATTGAGGAAGAAAAAAAAAGGTGCATTTAGAGAGGTTTTGATCTCGGTAGTGGGCTGTTTATTATCAAAAACTATCATTAGAAGGTTATTGCTTAAGGCTCAACGAGGAAGATAATAAAAAATGAATTTTAGAGATTTTTATAACTTTATTTTATTTTTAAAGATATATATGGACGGAAGACTGATGAAGTGGTTTGAATGGAGCATTTTTTTAGGTTAAGGTAAAAATTAGATGAAATTTAATTTAATGGTATATTTAAAATAAAAATCGATCTTATTTTTATAGATTTATATTTCTTTGTATCATAAAAAATAAAAATAAAATAAAAAATATAAACATACATTCACTATTTTAATTAAAAAAATCATGAAAATAATTAACAAAACTTCAATTTTTATAACCAATTTCAAGATTACAATTTTCATATCCATAATTAAAAAATTAAGAAAATCTATTTTTATAAATCTTATCATACAAAACGAACAAGAATTGCAAACATGAAATCAAATTCAAAAATGATATTTTTATAAATTTATCCTTCCTTTTATTTATCATACAAAAGTAAAAAAAAAATGAAAGCATACATTCACTATTTTAATTAAAAAAGAATCATGAAAATAATTAATAAAACTTCAATATTTATGAACAATTTCAAGATTATAATTTTCAAACTCATAATTAAAAAAGTAAGAAAGTATATTTTTACAACATCTTATCGTACAAAACGAACAAGAATTGCAAGCATGCAATCAAATTGAAAAATGGGTCATAAGGTTTATACCTTTATGCGTCAAGACCCACTGAAAAGCCGTATCAACACTTCCCACAATGTCAATGAATTGGTATTATATTTACTATATGCTTATCAACAAATGAAGCAATTTTAGGCATCTTAAAATGAATAAAAAGGTTAATAAAAACCTCGCATTAATATTAATGGAAGAAGATTCAGGAGGTGTGGTTAGAGTTTTCTATAATGACAGAGATAAAAAAGGATAAATGATTTCTAATTAGTATAAAAATATGTCACTCAAAATAGGTTAATTTTAGAATCCTAATACTTATCACATTATCAATTTGTCACATTAATTCTTTAATTTACTCCTAAATTTCACATTTTCTTAACTCAGTTTAAATTTGAGGATATCATTGAATTTTTCAAAACTTAGAATAAATTTACTCCTAAATTTCACACTTTCTTAACTCAGTTTAAATTTGAGGATATCATTGAATTTTTCAAAACTTGAAGGGCATCATTTTTATTTTTTTATCAAGCTTGAAGGACATTATTGAAGAAGATTGTTGTTTTTTCCATAAAATTTCCTTGATGAACAATGGAAGAAATGGAAGCATGAGGAATAAAAGAAAACAATGCAATCGTAGTGGAAGCATAGAAATGATGAAGATAAAAAATTATTGCTCAACTGATGTAATTCTCATTATAGTTTTGTTTTGTAATATAGTAGTAGCTTTATGGTGTATTGTTGGTATGGTCTACTAGTGTGTCTACAATAAAAACTCTTGCAATAGTTTTGTGTGCTAAAGTGGTGTAATTAGCTCTATTCAAAGGGAATCAATTTAACAACTCTGATTTTTGTTATTCTAACAAACTAAATGACAATCTTGAAATGTTGTTATGAAACAAAAAGTTCAAGCAAAACCTTTTGTATCCTAATTATCTGAACTACATCTTGTGCTAGGGATCTAAATTCATCTTCAGTAAAGAACCTTTAAACCACTTTGTGTTTACCAAAACTTCAAAAGACCATAGAGTTGGCAAGGAACACACGTATCCCCTTATGCTTCTTCTGTCATTTGGGTGTGATGCACAATTAGCATTACAATAACTATGAAGGACCAAATTATATTTTTGAGAATTAAAATGCCAAAATTTGATGTGCCATGCAAATATTTTAGCAACCTTTTTACTATAATACAATGTGCAAACATAGGAAAATGTAGGAATTGTCGTAATTTATTCCCAACATAGCAAATATATGGACTAGTTGGGGTGGAATATTGAAGTTATAGTGTGGCATCAGACAATACCTCACCATTAGATTTTGACAGGATGCTACTAGCCTTTATAGGTGTAGAAGCTAATTTACTCTCATTAAGTTGCACCTTAGTTAGAAGTTTAGTAATGTGTTTGGTTTTGAAAAAGATGATAACATGAGAAGTTTGAGTGATCTTTATGTCGAGGAAGTTTCTAAGCGTTCCAAGATTTTTAGGAGCAAAAAATGAGTTAAGATTATCCATATGCCATTAAATCATACCATTGTTATTCCGTATCACTAAAATATCATCAACATAGATAAAGAAGATCATAAGATCACCACATTTATCATAGATCATCATTGAGTTATCTAAGTTTGAGGTGTGAAAGCCCTAATTATGTATCTGACCACTCAATTTTAGGAATCAAGCTCTTGGTGATTGTTTTAATTCATAGAGTGCCTTTTTGAGCTTGCACATATAATATGGATAAGTAGGATCAAAAAACCCTTCTGGTTGAGTCATATATATCTCTTCTTCTAACCCACCATCTAGGAAAACATTATTAATATCAAGTTATTGAATGTGCCATCCAGGAGTGAGTCTAAGAGTGATGACAACTCTAATTGTTGTTGGTTTAGCAATTGGGTTAAAGGTCTCTTCATAATCAATGCCTTTAATTTGAATGTAACCCTTTGCAACAACTTTAACTTTGTATTTTTCAAGGGTTCTCTCTAGTTTAAACGTCACATGGAATATCTATTTGTTTCCAACAACCTTTCTATATGTAGGAGATGGAACAAGCAACCATGTATGATTATTGATAAGGGCTATATACTCTTGCTACATTGCCATGTATCAGTCATCATTTTTTAAGGCTTCCTTTGTTGATGTTGGTTCAGATAAAATCACAAGGGATATGAGTAGCTTGGGTTTGAAAATTTCATGTTTGGCTCGAGTGAGCATAGAATGTATGTTTAGAGAATGAAGTTCCAGTTGAATGGAAGGAACAATTAGTGAGGTATTGATAAGTAATAATTTATACATATTTTTAGATATTAATTCCTTTATATTTATATAATTTTATTAATTTAATGAGCCAAAATTGTTTATATTATATTTATTGAAAAAATATTAATAATTAAGATTTTTTGGGATTTTTAATAATTTTTATGATTTTTTTATTATTTTTATTTGATATTTGGATATACTTGGAAATATACGTGGATGTACTTACAAGAAAAAACCAAAACTCATTCCCGTCTGCTTACACTATTCACTCTTAATTCCATAAAGTGACACATGGTATACATATATTTATCATTTTCCAACACTGCGTATCCTTTACACATATAAAGCACGTATAATCAATCTTAATACAATTTAAAAACATATCATATTCAAAAATAAAAATCTTAAGATTTCTTCCCTTTTTTTATTATTTTTATGAGTAATTTTCTTAATTTATTGTTTGTCATGATTAGTTAATTTTATAATTAATTGTTGGCGATTTCAAAACTTTAAACATATATTGTAATATTTAATAAGATTTGCAATATTCTATTAAACTATTATTTTTTATTATGTATTAATTCTCAATTTTAATTATCGTATGAATTTATTTGATTATTTAAATGTACAATTAAATAATCAATTTAATTCATCATTAAACAATTTAGTTGATTCATTATGTAATTGCTTGACCAATTTAAATAATTAGTGATAAATTTCTTTCAATGAGAATTAATGCTCATGATAATTAAAATGAGCTTGTATGTTTAACCTTGATCTAATTTACTTTTTAAAAAATAAATATTTTTGATAGATTAAATTTAAAGAGTTTATTCAAGGTTGTCTATTAAAAAGAGTTGGATTAATAGCTTATTTAATTCAACAAATCTATAAGAAGATACTGAGATTTTTAATTTTTTGAATTTCTCTAAGTTAGTATAATAAAAGAATATGACAATAGAAAAAAACTTTTGTTGATTTACAATACATGCTAATGGTGAAAAATGATCCTGCAATCATTATTTTATTGGAATCTTTGTCATAATATTTATATTTTGTTTTTATCTTTATTAATATTTTATTTTTAGTAAATAAAATAAAAACCCACATCTTTAATAAATATGAATTAGTTTTCAAAATCCTCTACGAGAAAACCCTTACTTGCTATATATAAAATAACGACATCTTAAACAATTTAAAGTATGGTTTAAATTTACTGTTCTCCAAACACGCATCAAGTTTTGGCTCTATATCACTGGAGATTTTTTTTTTAAATTAACTCTTAATAACTTCTATTTATTTTTTATATATATAAAATAAAAAATAAAAAATAAAAAAAATTAATAAAAATATAAAATATATTTTCTTTCTTTTTATTTTTATTTTGGTTTATTTATATTTATTTTTGTTTTATTTTTATTAATTTGCTTCTAATTTTTATTTATTTTTCAGAGTCAATGAATAAACTCAAGCAAAAATCTGAGATTAAATTCATGATTTCTTAAGCAAGTAATTTAGACAGATCTTCAAGTATAAGGGACTCATCTAAAGATTTGAATCATTCCTTCTACATAAAAATGACTGTGAATAATCCCAATCAAGCTTTTAGGGATATAGCATCACTAGCTTTAGATCAACAACCATTATGCATTCAATATGATGACAATGGTGATGCTCTTGAACTAAAATCTGGTATGATTCATCGCTTAGCTACTTTTTGAGGTCTAGTTGTGAGGATCCAAATAAGCATATAAAGAAATTTCATGTGGTCTATTCTAGCATGAAACCTAATGGCACTACTAAAGATAGTGTTAAAGATAAGTTGTACTACTTACCATCTAGGACTATATATAGTTGAAATGAGATGAAGTACCTCTTCTTGGAGAAATATTTTCCAACTTATAGGGCCACTCTAATCAAAAAAGAAATGTATGATATTCAACAGTACAAGGGGAGATTTTATATTAGTATTAAGATAAGTTCAAGAAGTTATGTGCAAGTTTTCCTCATCATCAAATAAGTGAGTAGCTCTTAATACCATACTTCTATGATGAATTGATACCTATGGAAAAAAGCATGATAGATGTAACAAGTGGTGAAGTTATGGTTTATAAGATTCTTGAAGCTGCAAGAAATTTGATCGCTAATATGGCTACAAATGCTCAATAGTTGGCACCCGATCCAACACACCACAAAAGGTCAATGAAGTAGGAGTTTTTAATAATATTGAACAACAACTGAGCGCCCTCACTTAGTTGTGCAACAACAAGCAATCAGACAAGTTCAAGCTTATGGAATCTATACTAACATTGGACACCCAATAGATATATGTCCTACTATTCAAGATCCTAATGTTCAACAAGCAAATGCTATAGGAGGATACTAATGAAAAAAAGAAAAAAATATGATCCCTACTCTAAATATTACAATCATGGTTAGAATGATCATCCTAACTTTAGCTATTCTTGAGGAAACCAACCAACTATCCCTAGTAATCCACCAAGTTTTTCTATTCCAAGAGGCCAAAAACCTTATCAAATGAGACCATAAAAATCCTCCTCTACCTCAAGGTAAATCTTTAGAGGATTTGGTAAATACGATAGTCTCTAAAAAGATACTAAGTTCCAAAAATAACCATTTAGATTTCAATAAGACACTAAATCTACTATCAAGAACCTTGAAAATGGATTCATTTCTATTGGCAAACTAGAGGCACAAGGATTGGGTAAACTTCCTTCTTAACCAATGCTCAATACTTGGGAAAATTCCAATGCTATTTCATTGAGAAGTGGTAAACATCTTGAAGAAGCTTATGAGTGACAAACCAAAGAAAATGAGACAAAGGATAAGTTAATTCAAGAACAATCAAATAATTCTGATAAAGTGGAAAACAAGACAACCAATAATAAGGAAGCAAAAAAACCACCAAAGGTACAATCTAAAGTTCCAATATCTACTTATGAACCCTTTATTCCTTTTCCCAACAGGTTTGTAAAATCTAAGAAGGAGGTACACGAGCGAGAAGTCTTAGAAACTTTTCAAAAAATACAGGTCAGTATTTCACTATTGGATGTCATCAAGCAAGTGCCACACTATGTTATATTTCTAAAGTAATTGTGCACTAGTAAAAGGAAGCTCAAAGGAAATGAAGTAGTGAACATGGGATAGAATGTGTCGGTAGTCTTACAAGGGAAACTTCCAAAAAAATGCAAGGATCCAAGTAGTTTCACCATACCATACGCTATAGGTAACATTAAATTTGAAAGGCTATGCTAGATCTAGAAGCGTCAATTAATGTTATGCCTTATTCAATTTATGCATTTTAAATCTTGGACCCTTAAATAAACTGGTGTAGTTATCCAAATCGTCGATCGATCTAATGCTTATCCAAAGGGAGTTTTGGAAGATGTTTTAATCCATGTCAATAAGTTCATATGCTTGATCGATTTGTATGTGGTTAATATGAGAGATGACTCTTCTATTAAGTCTATAGTCTTGCTTTTGGGTAAACCATTCATGAAAACTTCCTGAATAAAGATAGATATGCATACCGAAACGTAGACAGGTTATTTGATTCAATATCTTTGAAGTGATAAGGTACCCGGGTGATTATAATTCTTTTTTTTTTCTATTGATATACACTCTTTAACGTATTAGGTGATTAATTTCGAAAGTACATGTAAGTCCCGTTACACTTATGTCAACATGTTGGCTTCCTATATACAAAACATAGTGTCTATATTATTTTACTTAGTATATTTATCTTCCACTGTGTAAGTTTGGTTACTACGGATCAATAATTCATACACAAATAGTTAGGTACACAAATAGTTAGGTACACTTTATATGAAAGAATATTTACACACACTACATGATTGGCTTTTATAGTGTGCATGATAGGTAGATAGTTGGTTTTCAACAAGTGTGTTAGTGAGATAACATTTTTACTTGTGTGTTTTTAGCATGTTTCATGTATGGGTATTTATGGATTCTACTCAACATTTTTAAAAATGAAAAAATGCAACTTTTTAGCACCTTGATAATGAGCTTGCCAAAGAGCTTAGCAACACTCTCGTCAGCACCCTTGGTGAGGTGGCTATTAAAATGTGCATTCTGAGCCCTATAAACACCCTACACATTTCTCTTCTCGTCACCCACATTTCCTACACTAAAACTCTATCAAAATTCATACCGAGATTTGTATCTATTTCTTAAATCGTTTTAGAGAGCTTATATTTAAGTGTGAGTTGTTTAGTGAGTTTAGTAATCAAATCATAAACTGTGTACATACGTGGTGTGATTGTGTGTCTCATATGCATGATTTGATATTAGTGATGTATTGTGTGTCCCTTGAAAGTGCCAATAATTACACTTCTTGTTACTGATATAGGTTTATCAATTACACTACATTGGATAGTGTTGGTTGTAGATAAGAGACGAGTTAGAATTTCTAACCAAGTTTATTGTGAAAGAAGCAAGTAAAGAACAACAGTATGTAGTTTGGATAGAGTTCTGGCTGATAGAGGTAATAGTAGTTTTATTGTTTATCAAAGTGGTAACTACTTTATTATTTAGTAAATTATTTACTATTGAATGATTAACTTAGGCAATCTAAGGATGTTACCACATATATACATTTTCTATGTGGGTTTGTCTCATCACATCACTTGTGATGCATGATCCATTGTTGAGCTACTATAATCTAAGTTTATAGTTTGTATGTTACAACATACTAAATTTTAAACTTTGATTAGAAAACATTTATTGTTTACTTGCTTTCTGTTGATTATTTAATAATTGTTGATTATATGCTTATGCTTATAGTTAACATATATTTGTTAAGATTTATGTTCTATCTATTTATGGTTATGATTTACGTATTTTTTTCACTACTTGAAGGGACAAATCCTTTAGGAGTCTTTATCTCCTTTAACCTTTCATTTTTTTATTTGGATCCATAAAATGTAGTTGAGCTTTGTTAAATTGACATCTCATTTTTTTATTTTTGGATCACTAATATCTTAAGTGTTTTTTGGTATTAGTGATTTGTGATTGTGTACGTGAAATCATGATTGTGAGTGATGAGTACTCAATATGGTGTTTGCAAGTAGGTTGTATGTGAGCCGTGTGTTAGTTGGGAGTTGCTTGAATGCAACTGTTTATTTGTAAGAACCTTATTGTGAGAGTGAGCTAAGTTAAATGCTTTGAGTTCTCATATCTCTTGTTGTGTGCAATAAAAGGCAAGTTGTTTGAGTTTGAGGATGGTTAATGGAGATCGAGGGTTCACATCAATGGTTCTCATGATTAGGAGTAGTTACACTTCTAGTTATTGATCTGTGATTTCTTATCACACTTCATTGGATGGTGTTGGCTTTGGAGGTCAGCCAAGTTTGTGTGTTGAACTAGGTTATTATGGAAGCAGCAAGTAAGAGTAGTAATAGGTAGTTAGGATAGAGGTCTCGATTGATAGAGATAATGGTGGTTTTATTTCTCTCATAATGTAGCTATTTTATTGTTCAATGGATTGTTATCTACTGAGTTGTTTCCTTAAGTAACCCGAGGATGTTACCATATAGATATGGTTTCTATATGGGCTTATCTTATTATATATATTTTTATGCATGCTCGAATGTATGGCTAGTACAATTAGAGTTTAACTGGTATATATTTCTCCATACTGAAGTTTATACTTTGATTAGAAATTTTTTTATTGTTTATTGTTTATATATACTATTGGTATGATTATCAGTTATGTGTTATCTATTGGATGTTATGCATGATCACATTACATGTTAGTCCAATCTAAGTGTCCATCTTGTATGATCCAATATACTAGATTATAGACTTTGATGAGAAAGCATATTCATTTTATGTTGTCGCATGATTTTTTTTCCTTTCTATGTAGTATGCCTATACCTTTCCAATCATTGATTATGTTGTAGTAAATTAATCTACCTACTCCTTGATTAATTTATATTACTAATGTTTGTTATGTGTATGTGATTTTGTTATGAGTCTTCAAGAAGTTTGTATCTTCTTACCCTAATTGTATCCCAAGTGTTAGACTCTTTAATTGGTTTGCTATGTTTAGATTGATCGCATATAATGAGAATATAATCATCATTTATCGAATACGTTTCCACATATGAAGCCTTAAAGTGAATGAAAGTACATTGTTATTTTGTATACATTCTTATCTTACTTGTTGTTAGTGGTTTTTCATGCATATGTTTGTTGTTAGTCAAATAATATTTTTATCACAATTAGTTCTTCATTATTGTTGGTTGTTTTTTTTTGTGTGCTGAACTAATCATGCTATTTTGTACTTCTACTGTGCTAATTACTTAATTCACATTGCAAGACCTACTTGGCCAAATTTATATATAGCTCATGAAAAGATTCCATAGGTTGGCTTTCCCACTAGATGACTCTATGAAAGTAGAGTCATTAGCCCATTTTTTTACTTAATATTTACTTGTTTTTATTTAATAAATAGTATTTTTGGGGCTAAAAATATTAAAATATACTTTTTAGTAAAAAGGGGAAAAAATATAATTTTTGGGATTTTTCTAGAATTTTTATAGATTATTTATGAATATTTAACGCATGAAAAATGAGGAGTTGCAACGTAAGCATGAGAGCTGACTGAGAAAGCCACGTGGACACCACATAAGCATGGAGATAAAATCACGCTATGCCGCATGTGAGGAGGACTAAACACGTGCCACGTGTCAACACAACGTTCAATCTGAGTTCGAAGTGGGTCAAACTTCTCTACCACGCGTTGCTCTCTAATTTACCCAGTGAATTTTCCCTATCACGTGTCACCCTGTGATTGGCTAGTGCTGTCAGTTTTACTTGTTTTGATAACAACCCTTGATCTAAAGCTAATTTGATGTTCCAGATTGTACCTGAGCAATATTTAAGCCCCTAATCACTCCCTAAATCCTAAATGGCCTTTGTTAGCATAATTTTGGTCAGTTTTTAGAGCTAAAAAGAGAGACAAATACAAAAAAAATTTGAGAGGGGACACAATTTTGGTGGAGATTCAAGAGGAGATTAATTCTACAATTCAAGAGATTGATTGTATTTCTTCTTCTACTCTTTTCTTTATCAATTTTTATGTCTTCCTTTATGAAAAATATGAGATTTATGAATACAATTATGTGTAGTTAATTTATTAATCTAGGGATCTTATGAACCAAATTTTTTCACCATGTGATGATTGAATATTTTACCCAAATTATAATTTTAATTTAATTATATTATTTAATATGATTTTGTATGCCATTAATTGTTTAGCCAACAATTAATCTATAGAAGCAATTAAATGGATTTGAGAGAATTATTTAATTGCTTGTTTTGATTAAATAACATGATAGTTTCTAGGAAGAGATGTATGATTCTTATATATGTGATCCATAATTGATGAACTTAATGAGTAGTATGCAACTTAATTGGCATGCGAGTATGATTAAATTAATTACTATATGGTGTGTGGTTTACTTGAGAGTGGAATACATGTTAGGTTAGACTCAATTGATAATTTAATTAATTGATAATTATATTGGGGGGATTTTAGCGATTCGTATGTTTAAAAAATTAGGGGATTAAGTATTTCTAAATTTTTTCTCGTATATATTTTTAGTTATCAAAATCTGATTTAATTAATTATTGCTATTTACTTTTAATTATTTTAATTTTGCTTCCTTAAAATATAAAAATACAAAAAAATTAATGTTTATTTATTTAGTTTTAAATAATTAGTTTATAATAAAATAATCTTCGTAAGAACGATCTTTTTTTATCATTATATTATTTGTTGCGATACTTATACTTAGTATTCATTGCACACACTTAGTGTGTGGTGATCAAGTTTTTGGCACTCATATCGAGTATTATAAAATTAGAAATTAATAATTTTTTTATTTTTTATTTTAGTTATTTTTTAAATTTATTTTTAATTTTAATTTACTTATTTTCTTTTGCTGACTTATTTATTTATTTATTTTAGTTAATTTCTTTATTTATTTTTTAACTTTAATTTATTTATTTAGTTGTTTATTTTTTTTTAATTTAGACACATCATTTAGTGTTAGAAACATAGAGTAGAAAATAGCTAGCAATAATTACCAATGGTCAATGAACGGAATGATAACCACAACAAGAGTTAGTGGAATGCATGAGATAAATGATATCGTGGCACTTACAACTCAAGTTTCATCTTTGGTAAATCTTTTGATGGTTTAAAACTCGCCAACGAGTATAAACCTGATTCAAGATTCAAGGGTGTCGTGTGTGTTTTTGATGGACCCCATTTGTTTGATAATTGTCCATATAATCCTAAATCAATCTTTTTTATGAGTAATGTGAACCAAAACAATGATCCATACTCAAATACATATAACCCAGGATGGAGACAATATCCAAATTTCTCTTGGAATAACAACAATCAGGGTGGTAATCAATTCAACTATCAATCATTTCCACCATCTAGTTTCCAACAACCACAACAATTATAAGCCCAAGAAAAGAAGCCACCTACTGAGGATAATACAAATGCTTTAATGGGGATGATGAAAGACTTCATCCAATCATTTAATACAAAAGTGTTAACTCAAGAAGTTTCAATTCAAAATTTGGAGAACCAAATGGGGCAACTTACTCAGGCTATTAGTCAAAGGCCTCAAGATAACCTTCCAAGTGACACAATTGTAAACCCAAGAAGTGAATGTAAGGACCATTACAACACCATAGACTTAAGGATTGATAAAACTTTAGAGGAAGAACATAGTACCCAAAAAAATAAGGAGGAACTAGAAACTAAAAAGGATGAATAGGATAAAAAGAGTACTAAAAAGGAAATAATTTAGCCAAAAAAGAGCAATAACCTCTATAAATCTACTATTTCTTTCCCTCAAAGACTACAAAAGCAAAAGTTAGATATGCAATTTTCAAAATTTCTGGAAGTCTTCAAGAAGTTGCACATAAACATAACATTTGTAGATGCAATTGAACATATGCCTACTTATGCCAAATTTTCCAAGGACATCTTGTCTAAGAAAAGAAATCTTGGAGATAATGAAATAATAACCTTAATTGAAAGTCGTAGTGCCATCCTTGCTAGAAAACTACCCCAAAAGTTGAAAGATCCAGGTAGTTTTGACATTCCTTGTATAATTGGGAACATCCACTTTGAGAAAGTATTATGTAACTTGGGTTCTAACATTAACCTTAAGCCATTATCAATATTTAAGAGATTAGGGGTTGGTAAAGCCAAACCCACTTTAGTAACATTACAAATAGCAGATAGATCAATTAAGAGACCTTGGGGTATGGTACAAGATGTGCTAGTAAAAGTAGACAAATTCATCTTTTTGGTAGACTTCATTGTGCTAGACATGGAAGAGAACCGTAAAATTCCTATCATACTTGGTCATCCATTCTTAGCAACTAGAAAAACACTCATTGATGTACAAAAGGTGAACTTACAATGAGAGTGTAATATGAACAAGTAATGTTTAAAGATTTTAAAGCTTCTGAACCCCCAACATTGATAGTACTAATGAATGCTTAAGGGTAAATGTTACTAAATATGGTGAAAACTTAAAATAAGTTGTTGAGTTTCTCACACTTAAGACTTTAACACATGATGCTATGATCAAGAATATAAACTCACTAGAAAACAACTTAACCTATTTTAAATTTAAAAGTATGGAATCTAAGGTTAACATTGGATATTATGTGAACTTTTTGGAGGATGTGCCTCTCATATGTGTATCAAAGGAGATTATGGAGAATTTTACGATAGGATCAAAGCTCAAAACATAAATTGAAGAGCCACCAAGTTTAGACCCTACACTTTTACCCTCGTATCCCCAATCAAGTATGAAAGTGAAAGAGTCCAATGGAGAGGTGAAACAGCTATTAGAAATACATAAATTGGATGAGTTACGGTGGAGTGTTTATAAGAATACCGAAAAGTTCAAAAGGAAAAAAAATGGCATGAGAAGATAATTGAGCACCGTGTTCATGAACCAAAGCATAAGGTATCATTGGAAAAATCAAGACTTAAACTGTTTTAAGGTAAACTCAAAAGTAAATGGACAAAAAGGGATATGCCTTAGAACTTGATATGACAGTCTAGTCAAGGACGTTAAACGTGGTGCTGGTTGAAAGGTAACCCAACATTATTTTACTTATGTTTTAATTGTTTTTGTTTTGTAGGTGAATAAATATAGAGAGCAATGACACAACAAGAATGAGCATTCCAGTGACATATGTGGTGTGCCATGATTAAGGGATTTTTCTTTTCTTTTATCTTTTCATATTTATATGTGCACATTGGGGACAATATGTAATTTAAGTTTGGGGAGGGAACTTCATTCTCTACATTAATTTTTCTACTATGCATTCTAAATTTTTAGGAATTGCTTTTTAGGGATTATTTTTTATTTTTATGGTGTTTTTAATCATGATTTGGGTAGAAATTGATAAATATATGGAAACTAAATGCATACATACTTGATATGAAACATATGAACTCAATGATAAAAATTGGTTGTCATGACTAGGATAAAGAATGTAACATATTTGTTAAGATATTTACATTAATCATGTGATATGCTTGCTATTTTTGATTGGATTGATTCAAATTTTTATGCACATAATCATGATTGATTTTGGTATTCTTATTAAGAGAAAATTTGTAGTGAGTTATGTGAGTTGATGAGATTTACCAGGTTTTAAAATCTATTTGATCATCTCTTGAGGCGAATTCCTAAATAGTATTTAGCAAGAGAAATGATTTAGGCCTTATTTGGATCGATTGAGCCTTTCAAGCAAACCATTGTTAATATCTTTAGTCACCCATTTGAGCCTAATAAAGAACCTTTCATATCTTTTAGCCACATTTATTGCCTAACTAATAAGTATTACCTTTACCCTTGCACCTTTAGCTTGTATGAAAAGAAAAAAAAATGAAATCATGTGTTATGCTATAGCGTAAGGTGAAACATAATGCACTCTATAAAAAAATAGAGAAAAAAGAAAGAAAAAGAAAAACTCACAACATAATTATTCCTCTAAAGAAAAATAAAATAGAATTGAAAATAAGTTTGGGAGTGTTGTGAAGTTACAAAAAGAAGATAAAAGAGATGTGGAATAAATATGAAAAAAATGACAAAAGAGGGTGCACTGAAATATCAAGTTAAAGCTCAATTGTAGTTAAAAATTTCATGATGAAAAAAAGGTAAGGTGTAGAAAGAGTCTAAAATGTCTTCATTTATCGACCCCCACCTAAGCCTTACAATACAACCATGTAAAGTCCTTATTGATCTTGAGCTAAGTGCATATTTATATTAGTGGAGAAGGATGTGAAAAATTGACTTATAAGACTTGTTCTAAGATTGAATTGATTAACATGCTCATATAGTTTGATTTCATAAGTGCATTGGATGATATCATGTGCAACACACACACAAATAAAATTTTCAAAAACCTTGTATATCCTTGTATTGATGGAACGCTGATTTATGAATATGTGAACCTCTTTATCATAAGATTGTATGACTTTTGAGAGGGATAATTTTTGTGAAATATGCATGTACTAATAGAAGTATATTTATAAATATACTATCCAAGTTATTTTATTTAGTTATACTTGGCTTTACTTGAGGACACGCAAAGAGTTAAGTTTGGAGGTGTGATACTCTATGAAAGTAGAGTCATTATCGCACTTTTTTACTTAATATTTACTTGTTTTATTTAATAAATACTATTTTTGAGGCTAAAAATATTAAAATATAAACTTTTTAGTGAAAAGGGGGGAAAATATAATTTTTGGAATTTTTATGGATTATTTATGAATTTTTAACGCATGACGAATCAGAAGCTGTCACGTGGCCTACCACGTAAGCATGTGAGTGGAATTGGAAAGCCACGTGGATGCCACGTAAGCATGAAGAGTGAATCATGCTATGCCTCGTGTGAGGAGGATGAAACATATGCCATGTGTCAGCACAACGCTCAATCCGAGTTCATAGTGGGTCAAACTTCTCTACCATACGTCACTCCTGAGTAATATTTAAGCCCCTAATCACTCCCTAAATCCTAAATGGCCTTCGTTAGCATAATTTTGGTCAGTTTTTGGAGCTAAAAAGAAAGACAAATACAAAAAAATTTGAGAGGAAACACAATTTTGGTGGAGATTCAAGAGGAGATTAATTCTACAATTCAAGAGATTGATTGTATTTCTTCTACTACTATTTTCTTTATCAATTTTTATGTCTTCCTTTATGAAAAATATGGGTTTTATGAACACAATTATGTGTAGTTAATTTATTAATCTAGGGATCTTATAAACCTAATTTTTTCACCATGTGATGATTTAATATTTTACCCAAGTTATAATTTTAATTTAATTATATTATTTAACTGATTTTTATGCTATTAATTGTTTGACCAACAATTTATCTATAGAGGCAATTAAATAGATTTGAGAGAATTATTTAATTGCTTGTTTTGATTAAATAACATGCATAGTTTCTAGGAAGAGATATATGATTCTTATGTATGTGATCCATAATTCATGAACTTAATGAGTAATATGCAATTTAATTGGCATGAAAGTGTGATTAAATTAATTACTATATGGTATATAGTTTACTTGAGATTGGAATACATGCTAGGTTAGACTCAATTGATCATTTAATTAATTGATAAATATATTGAGGGGATTTTAGCAATTCACATGTTTAGAAAATTGGGGGATTAAGTATTTCTGGATTTTTTCTCATATATATTTTTAGTTATCAAAATCTGATTTAATTAATTATTGCAATTTACTTTTAGTTATTTTAATTTTGCTTTCTTAAAATATAAAAACACAAAAAAATTGACTTTTATTTTTTTAGTTTTAAAAATTAGTTTCTAATAAAATAATCTCTGTGGGAACAATCTTTTCTTATCATTATATTACTTGTTGCGATACGTGTACTTGCGTATTCATTGCATACACTTAGTGTGTGGTTAACATCACCTTTCATCTAGGCCTCGGTTACCTATTTGATTTGCAAGACAATTGACAAATGAAAGATGGGATCTTTCTATCTCAAGCAAAGTATGCTAAGAAGTTTGTTAAAAAGTTTGGCTTGAATAATACTACTTTTGTTGGGACTTCTTGATCCTTCTATAAAGGATGTTGTGCAAAATTTGTATAGAAGTATGATTAGAAGTCTCTCTTATCTAATTGTAAGTCTCTCTGATATCTCCTTTAGTGCTTGAGTTTGTGCTAGATACTAGTTTAGTCACAAAGAATCACATCTTGTTGCATTTGGTATCCTCGTGATACTACAATAGAGTTGGTTGGTTGTTCTGATGTTGACTTGGCTGGATGCAATGATGATAGGAAAAGCACCATTAAGGGTTGTTTCTACCTAGTAATTCCTTAATTTATTGGCATAGTAAGAAGTAAAGTTCAATTTCCCTCTCCAATGCTGAAGCTAAGTATATTAGTTTAGGATTTTTTCATTCACAATTACTTTGGATGAAAACAATTGTATCAAAATTTAAAAGGTTTTAATCCCTAAGAAAGGTTATTGGCATGTGTAGCTCTCCTTGAGAGGTATGTTCCTAAGTTTGTTAGATTCTATTGTTTGTCTTTCTATGTTATTCATTATCGCATGACTGTTAGGATTCTTGCATATTTTTATGCCTTCTCTTCCTTATATAGGGTTGTTCCTTCGACTTTCTATGTCAAAAAGAGGAGAAGTTTATTTATGTGCATAACTATATGTTGCTACTATGTTATGTGCTATATGGGTTGTGAGTGTAGGATTGCACTATATAATGGTTTCTGACTTGTATGCATTTAGGAAGAGTGTTTCCTAAAGTTAAGAAGAGTTGTGCATTTATTCTTATGCTTATGCCTATCGTTATGTACCTGTGTAGAGGTAACATGATAGTATGTGGTTTGACTACATGTTGTTTCTATATGATATGTTCACGGGATATGTGTTTATTTTGTGTGTGGAAGTTACAGGTGTAAAGTGAAGTCTTCGTGCTTCATGTGTACTGTTTGCTATGGTGCTAATACCCTCATGTTTTAGAGTGATAGAGATTGGATGAGTTGATGCATGAAGAAGGATGGAGCATACAAGATGGATGTACTTAATATAAGTGTCTTTTAGGTTTTACTATATGTTATGTTGTTCATAAAGACAAATAACTTTGGCACATCTTCATGATAATCTCATGTTTAATGAATGTTTGTACCTATTTATGAAGTGTTTTGACATAGAAAGCCAAAGTAGGAGAATATAAGTTCAGTTTGTACTTATGTTTGTTTGTTTGCTTTCTATGTACAAAATATGGTGCCTGTTTTATTTTATTTAGTGTTTTGTCTTCCTATGTGTAAGGTTATTTACAGGGAATCAGTAATTCACACACTCACATAGTTAAGTACACTTTGTATGCAAGCATGTTTACACACACCACGGGGTTGATTTTTGTAGTTTATATGCTAGTTAGAGTATTGGTTATCGACTAGCATGAAAGCAAGCCAACATTTTTACTTGTGGTTTTTTGCTTGTTTCAAATGCGAGTATTTATGGATAATACTTGGAATTTTTAGAAATGAAAAAATGAAACTTTTTAGCACCTTGCTAATGAGCTTTCCAAAGACCTCGCCAACACCCTTGCCAGTATCCTTGACAAGGTGGTTGGCGATATGGCTAGCAAGGTATACATTTTAAGCCCTATAAATACCCACTCATTTCTCTTTGCTTCATGCACATTTTCTAAACGAAAACCATATCAAAATTCATATCGATATTTATATCTATTTCTTAGATCATTTTGGAGAGCTTATATTTGAGTATAGGTCATTTAGCAAGTTAAGTAATCAAATTGAAGATTGTGTGCGTATGTGATGTGACTGTGTGTCTCCCTACACGATTTGATATTAATGATAGACTATGTGTCCCTTGAGAGTCTCAATAATTAAACTTTGTGTTACTAATCTGGTTTTATCAATCACACTGCATTGGGTGGTGTTGGTTGTAAAGGATAACCAATTCGAGATTTGAACCAAGTTCTTGTGAAAGAAGTAAGTAAAAAAAAACAATGGGCAATTTGGGTAGAGGTCCTGACTGATATAGATAATAGCGGTTTTATTTTGTATCAAAGTTGTAATTATTTTATTTTTTAGTGAGTTATTTATTGTTGAGTGATTTCCTTAGGCAACCCGAAAATGTTACCACATATATACAATCTCTATGTGGGTTTACCTGATCACATTGCTTGTAATGTATGATCCATTGTTGAGCTAATATAATTTAAGTTTATAGTCTGTATGTTGCAACATACTGAATCTTAAACTCTAATTAGAAAGAATTTATTGTTTATATGCTTTCTGTAGATTATTTAGTATCTGTTGTTGATATGCTTATGGTTATAGTTATATATATCTTTTGAGCTTTATGATTTGTTTGTTTGTGTTTGTGATTTACTTATTTTTTCCCTACTTAAGGGGACAAATTATTTAGGATTATGTATTTTCTTTACATGGTTGAAATCTAGGTTGTAGATTTTTTCTATATAGACCTATTGGAGGTTACAATAAGAGACAACATTAAAATCGAAAATTTAAGTGACAAAGAAAGGGATGTTGATAGAGAAGAGGAATTTAAGAAGATTGTTGCCTATCTTAACTCTTATCTAGAGATAAACGCAAGGTATAATCTTTCCTATATTTCTCTTCTTGTATCTAATGAGAAACTTTTGCCTTCCATTGAGTAGGCATCCATCTTGGAGCTCAAACATTTCCCAAAACATCTCAAATATATATACTTAGGAGATTGAGACAGGTCCTGTGATTATATCATCCAAGCTTCTAAAAATTCAACATGAAAGCTTAATACATGTTTTGAGAGAATACAACTCAACAAATGGGTGGAAAATTTCCAATATTAAAGGAATCAACACCTCTATATGCATGCACTGAATGTTACTTGAAAATGACGTTAAACCAATAACAGAACCACAAAGGTGATTGAATCTGCTAATGATGAAAGTGGTTAAAAACAATTTACCAAGTTATTGGAAGTTAGTGTAATTTTTCTAATATCATATAGAAAATGGGTTAGCCCTGTACAAGTTGTTCCAAAGAAGTCCAGAGTTATAGTGGTGAACAATGAGAATAATGATTTGATTTCTACATGATTTCAATCCAGATATTTGCATTGACTTTTGAAAGATCAACTTTATAACTCACAAATATCATTTTCCTTTACCATTTATTGATCCAATACTTAGCATTTAGCATGCCATATGGCCTTTCTAATGCTCCTCCCACCTTCTAGATAGGTATATTTTCTGATTATATAGAGAGTATTATAAAAGTATTTATGGATGATTTTACTATATTTGGAGACTCATTTGATGGCAACCTCAATAACCTTATATTAATTCTTGAGAGATACGTAGAAGCTAACCTTATACTTAATTGGAAAAAAATATCATTTTATAATAGATCAAGGCCTAGTTTTAAGGCATGTGATATTATCTAAGGGAATAGAGGTCGATAAATCTAAGATAATTATTATTTGTTCCTTGCCACCTTCCACTTTTTTGAGGGAGGTTTGTTCTTTTCTTAATCATGTAGGATTCTATTGAAGATTTATGCAAGATTTCTCAAAAATAGCAAGACCTTTATGCCAGTTGCTCCAAAAAGATGTGGCATTTGTATCCAATTCATAGTGTCTCAAAGCATTTAACAAATTGAAAGTCCTCTTACTCCATTCACGACTTAAACTATTTCCAAGTAAGTTACATTCTCATTAAATCGATTCATTTATTATTGTTAATATTTTCTCTCATAGTGAAGTTGAAATATAAAGCCCAAGTACCGACAAAAAATTCAAAGTTAATGGACACAAATTGAAGCCATAATGTGAATCTTTTATACCAATCAATATAGAGGAGGTGAAGCTACACGAATTGACATATTTGGACAATTAAAGAAACATATGAGGTAACATCGGGCTAGCGACATTAAAGTAAGCGCTTTGTGGGAGGCAACCCACTAGATTTGTTTTCTACTTCTTTTTAATTTATATTTTTTACACTACATATATATATGTTTTTACATTAAGGACAATGTACGAATTAGGTGTAGGGGAATGTTAGCATATCACTATATTTATTTTTTAAGCTTTAGTAGTTTAGCATGTTTTAGGATGCATGTTTTAAGAGTAGTATGCTCTAGGTAGCATAATTTTTTTTCCTTTTTAGTATGTATTTATTGTATTATTAGGATAATTATGATTAATATAAGGGCTTAGAATCAATCATGCATTCTATTTTTGTTCTTTGGCATCTATGATGAAATTAGTTAAACAATGTTAGGTGAAAAAAGATAATGAATGTTGATAGACTCTTAACCTTGTTTCTAAGTGGATGTGACTTATGATAATTTTATTCAAAACTTGCATGCACAATAGTTAAATTGGTGATAGAATAATCTATATGCATGAACTTATGAAAAATATTATGAATCGCTTAGAATTGTGCTACACTTTTAATGAATAAAAATAGGTTGTTAGAACTTTTTTTTAAGTTTATCAAGCCAATTGCCAAATGTATTTCTTGAAAAAATGATTAACTTCTTTAACTAAATTATCATAACCTTAATATTGTTGTTCTTTCAAGAACAATCCTTTTAGAGAACCAATTTGAACCTACATGAGCTTATTATTTATACTCACTCCTTATCCTTTAAACAAAATACATTGGTCATACTTTATAATTCAAGAATAAATGGAGTTGCACAAAAAGAGAATAAATTCTATGAAAGTGTTAGAATAAGATTTAAGTATATCAATTGTACTATAATTGATTAAATACCCAACACATAGAAGCAACCTCAACTACAATATGTTCCCAAAAAAAGGGAAAATAAAAAAAGAAAAAATAAATTTTTAAAATAATAATAATGGAATAAGTTGAACACAATTATAAAAAGGATTATGTGTTATACAAAAAGAAAAGAAGTCAAAAATGATATTTGTGTCTAAAACTTAAAGAGTCCATAACCTATTATACAACCATGCAAGGAAATAAAAACTCTTAAATGACTCATCCCTAACTCGCAAGGAACATAATAGTATTACACTTATAAAATTCACACAAAAGAAGCACAAATAGTATAATATCAAAACCAAAAAACTTTAATAACATATATTATATGTCAAACATAAAGCATATAAATAATAAATACTTTCTAATAAAAAATTTAGCTAATCGTATGTTAAAACATACACACCTTAAACACAAATTGTACTAAAAAAATTAGATCATGCATAATAATTGATATAACAAGGTAAACCCATATAAAAACCGTATTTATATAGTAATATCCTCGGGTTGCTTAAGTCAACCGCTCAAGAGAAAATAATTCACTAAATAGTAAACATGTTACAACACTAATAGATAGTAGAACCATTGTTACCTCTATAAATCATGACCTCTGTCCAAACCACCTACTACTACTCTTCACTTATTGCTTCAACATTTGTTTGGTTCAATACTCGAACCCGGCTGACCTCCACATTGAACACCACCTAATGTGATGTGATTGGAAACTAATGATTACTAATAGTAAGTGTGTCAACTCACAACCTCATGAGACACACATTCCACTACTAACATCAAATCGCATAAGGGAGATATACAAACAAACCACATACTCACATAGATTATGATTTGATTACTAAACTCACAAAAACTATCCACTCTCAAATATAAGCTATCCAAAATAATTTTAAAATTAGATATAAATATCAGTGTGTATTTTAGTAAAATTTCAACTCTTGAACAAGGGGTAAATAAGAGAGAAATGAGATGTGTATTTCTAGGGTTCGATTTTACTACTCGTTGGCCACGTCGCCAATCACCTCATCAAGGGTGGTGGCAAGCTTGGTGGCAATGTGCTAAAATTTTCATTTTTTGTTTCCAAAAATATGAGTGCTATCTATAAATACCAACACCAAAACCACACCAAAAATCACAAGTAATAACCTTAAATCGCTCACATACTTGCTTACCAAAAACTTACACTCTACCTAGCATGCACACTACAAAAACTAACCTTGTAGTGTGTGTAAACATGCTTGTATACAAGGTATACTTCACAAAAACACTAAGTAAAATAACATACACTATGTTTTGTACATGAAAAGTCAACACGTAGACATAAATACAATGGGAGTGACATTCTCCCCCTTTGGCTTTCCATCTAAAAACACTACATAACTAGATATATACACTTATCAAGCATGAGAAGATCATGAAGATGTCATAAATTTTTTTGTTCTTATGAACAACACAACGACACACACCAAAACCCAAAAGACACACCTACACCAAGTGCATCCATCTTGTGAGCCCCATCCGTCTTCATTTATCAACTCATTCATTCTATCACTCTGAAATATGAGGGTTGTAGCACCACAACATCCCTATAAAATAGAAGCACAAAGACTTCACTCTACACTTGTAATCTACACATATGAAGCAACCATATACCTTGTGAATGTATGATTCAAAAATAGTGTGTAGTCAAACCATAAACTATCATTTTATCTCTACATAGGTATACAACAATAGGCACAAACACAAGTAAAGTACACAACTCCCCTTGACCTCATACAAGTCAGACAATAATATCTCGTGCAATCCTATACATACAACCCATGCGGCAAACATCATGGCAATAATCATATAGTTGTGGCTAGAAACTTCTCCCTTTTTTTGACACTGAAAGCCAAAAGGAACACCCCTATATGAGATAGATAAGGCATATAAATATGCTATAATCCTAACACTAATGCAAAGTATCATGTAAAATTAAAGCAAACACAATAAGAAGTATCACAAGCTTTAAGAGAAAAAGACATAAAAAAGCCTCAAGACACTAGCAGGGTAGAAACATGCAATAGGCAATAAACTAAATGCACGAGAAACCAAATTGAAAACATCTTAGTCTACACAAAAAAACATATGTCATACATTCCAACAACAGTTACTAGACTATGAACGACAAGCAAAAAACATGTAAGAAGGAAGTAGAAGCAGGGAAACACATATGTGAACATGTGAAACTAGAGATTGTATACAAGGTATAAACAATGTCATACTAACAGTCCTATTTATGCATGGTTCATATAGTATAACACCAAAGAGATAGAAGCGCCATATAAACATACATCATAATAAAAACTCATAAATAGAACAAATAACATGAAGTAAAACAAACACATAGCTCTCCCCTTAAAAGTATGCATGTGATACAATAATCATGTTATGCATTCTACTCGCAAAAACCCCCAACACAAAAGCATCGACACACAATAGACAATAAGAAACATAGGATGATTGAAGCAAACAAAGCATGTTTAAAAAATAAGAGGATTTGTAAAGAATAAACAATACATTCAACACAAATATCCACATGTCCATCAACCCATGATGTATTCATATAAGGTTATGACTAAATTTTTGATAACATGAAATGTGTGTAATATGAAAAAATTGTTTATTCTATATGCCATCATGATATTCTTATATGAACCAAGAAAATCGAAGTATAGACTTAAGTTGAGGCAAGCTTCATATGTCCATAAATAAACTATCTCCATACTAATTTAAGGGCCAACCAAGAAGAAAGAAATAGGTCTTTCAAAGTTTGTAATGAAAGGCTAAGGAATAGGTAGGAAAGAGAAGATATTTAGGCTTGAACATACCTTTGTTGATCCAAACAAATGGATAGGTTCATATCCATAACACTTATACTTTCAAACATGGATTTCTTATCTCATTACTTCTCATACTTCAACAAATGAAATTGAGAGAGAAGTACAAAAAATTCAATAACTTATGCACTTCTTCCTTTTTCTTATTTCTCTTTTCTCCATCCTTCCTATTTTTTATATCATTCCACTTTTACCCTTTTTATTATTCCAATTTTTTATAAATCCATTTTCAACCTTTTTTCTCCTTTTTTATATTGAAACTAAGAAGGTAAAGCGGACAAATCCAGTATATACAAGTTCAATAAAGTGTAAAGGAAGTAAGTGGCAATAAATTTGGGCTAAGCCAATATTTAGGGTTAAAATGAAGGAATAACATAATGACACAAATAAGGGAGACAAAAGATATGGGAACAATGGTGGCAAGAAAGGATCAAACAAATCAAGGAAGGCCTAAATCCTTTTTCTATCCATGTAACACCTAGAATTTTACCTCGGGAGACACTAAAGGTAGATTCTAGAGCTTGTTAGAGAAATACAATCATCAAAGTTGAAAAATTTGATCCGATCTACTAGATTGGATAAATATATTTTATGGTCAGATCTAATTCAGATTGAAAAGTATACAATACACTCGAATTCGAATCAGATTCAAATGATATGTTACAATCCGATATAATCAATTACTATTAAAATTATAAATAAATACATGTTTTATTTTATAATGTGTTATATTTAAATATTATACATACTATAATTACATTAAATTACTATTTTAATTTAAAAGTAAATATAAATGTTAAATCTCTATAATAATTTAATAAATGTGCAAGCATAATTATTATTTTGATTCTCTTATTTGTGATTATAAATAATATATTTTATTAAAGATGTATAAATTTAAAATTTAAATGTATATATCACATTTTGATACATGATAATAATTTATAAATAAGTTCTAACATCAATACGATTTTATCTAATTCAAAAAATTTGTTTTTTCTCAAATTCACATTGATTCCATTACCGGATTAGATTTAAATTGAAAATATTTAAACTAATTTAGAATAAATTATATTCGAATATGTTATAAATATGAGATTTTGATTGATAGTCACCACTAATCAAAATCTAAATGAAAAATACAAACACAAAAAAAATGTTGCTAATTAACAGAATTCGCCAAAGTAGATGAAGATAAGCTCCATTGGTTATGGACTATGGTGTACACTTAATAAGGAAGTACAATTAGTGCTCAAAAGAGGGACTCAAAATCAATGAAGACGAAGGTGGCTTTGTCTATTTCTCTCTCAAATAGCTGGAGAAAGAAGGAATCTTTATATCTAAGCTTAATAGGGATTTAAACTTAACCTTCGAGAATATTTTCTCTATATACAATATTTTTTATTTCAATAGTTTTTTTTTTCGAACTAACAAGAACTTATTTCAAAACTTATATTTTTATACATTAAATACCAAAATATTCTTGCTATATAAATTAAATAAAATAAAAATAAGATTAGATCCCACAATGTATCTAGTGACTAATCAGAGTTCTGACGATTATCGTTGACGATTATCGTTGACGACCCATCAAGTTCTGAAGATCCATCAAAATTTCGGTGACCTTTATCGATAATCTATATGTATGTTTGTATATAATATGTTACATTTACCTTTACAAGTTGGTCAATTGTGTTTCACTCTACAATATATAAATCTAATTCTACCTTTGTATATAACATGTTACATTTACCTCTATATTTAGATATAATATATTACATCTATCTCCTTTACAAGTTGGTCAATGTGTTTCACTCTACAATATATAAATCTAATTCTATCTTTGTATATAACATGTTATATCTACCTTATATTTAGATATAATATATTACATCTATCTCTAGTAGGATCGTTAAAGCTCTAGTAAGGATATAACATATTATGTCTAACTCTATATTTGTATGCAACAAGTTACATCCACATCTATATTTTTATGTAATATATTATATCTATCATACTTTCAGTTAGGGGTGTCCATCGGTTCAGTTTTGGTTAAAAAAATTTAACCGGATCGTTTATATTACTCGGACCGGACCGGACCGAATCGTTTGAAACAGTTTTAATTAATACAAATCAGATCAGATCGTTTGATTTATAAAATCGTTCGATCCGGTTCGGTTTCTAGTTTGGTTCGGTTTTTTGACACATTTAATGAGAAATAATGTGAAAATTTTAATATATTATTAAACCAGTCCGGTCTGGTTCGATTAGTTTAAAAATTAATACAAACCGGACCGGACCATTTGAAAAATGGTTTTAACTAATACAAACCGGACCAGACCATTTGATTTGTAAAACCGTTCGGCCTTGTCTGATTCGGTTCAGTTTTACGATTTGGTTCGGTCCGGACCGATTTATGGACACCCTTACTTCCAATGATCTATTATATGTAATATATTACATTCACATATATATTTTATGTAACATGTTACATCTCTATATATATCTTTGTATTATTTTATCCATCATAGTTCCTGTGACTTATCGGAATAACTTGTTGCATCTATTTGTATTTTTGTATATATATGTTATATCCATTATAGTTCTGATGACACAATGAATGTAATTTGGTATATATACAAATATATTTATATGTAACATATTACATCAACCATAATTTATTTGACCCACTAAATGTGACTATTACATTCATCTATACATTTGTATATAACATATTACATGCATCATATTAGCATGTAAATGATAGATAAGAGTTGACTTTGTGATTAAAAGGGTGAAATGTCCTAATATTGACTAAATTGCAACAGACCTCCTCTTGACCTATGTATCCAAGCCCAAGAGGCATGAAGTTTGATGTTGGGTATCAAATAAACCCATGTCGCATTGCGCAATATAAATGGGCTTACTCAACAATATGACTTACGAATTTCCCGATGAACACTAAGTTAGCAAATGAACTTAACTATTAGGATAATGTTCATAAAGATAAATATCTCCTAATTATTCGAAAATGATAATTACAGAGAGATAACTCCGATCTTAGATTAATGTTTATTTCCACGGGTAAGTGATCGATATCAAGTATATCTTTTCTCCCTTTATATACCCACTTTGTACACTTTACACAATAAGTTCATAACTATGCATATACCCAACTAAATCTATAATATCCTTCTATCTTCACTTATTCTCTCAAAATTACAAAGTGATACTTTGTCTTTTTCATTATCGCCATTATACGAACTAATTTAAACTTCGAAAAGTTAAAAACCATTGTACCTTATGGTGGCTCGAGGTCTTAACAATTGTTCTCTATTCACATAACTATAGTAAAGAGAAATGAATTCTCGTTTGATATAGACGAAAAATGATATCAACATATTTTGATCCCTTAATTTTTTTAATTTTCACATATTTAATCTAAAATTTATTAGTAATTTGAATTGAATTTTAAAAGTATAAAAATGTAAAGGTGTCAAAAGTATAAATTTTTTAAAAGTAAAAGAATTAAAAAAAAGTAAGGGTTAAAGAGTGAAAATAAAAAAAAATAAAAAATGTAAGAAAAAATTAAGGAACTAAAACGTATAAGGTAGAAAAACATAAGTGATATTTGTATAATTATAAAAAAATATTATTCGATTATAAAAAAAATGTGAATTTGATTTTTTAGATTTAAAATCGTTTTTCGATAATTATATTGTTTTTTCCTTTACCTTCTATTATATATTATTTTTCAAAACAAAAATTTATTAATATTAAATTTTATTAAGATAAAATAACACTTTATTATATATTTCAAAAATAATAAATAATTACTCAACTAAACTCCAATTTACACCTAATTATACAGTATAGTAAGTGATAGAATCTTATTAAAAAATTTCAATTCCCAAAATTATTTTACGCGACTGAGTACACGACTGCAAATATTTCAAATTTATGCGCGATTAGCCTTCTTCCTAAAGAAAAGGCGGATTAGTAACTCGCATTTCCGCAGTAATCACAATTCACAAACTCAAACTCCGTTGTGGCCATATGAATTACCTCTGTAATTAATTACCGTTGAGTTAGCTCATTTTCCACTAGCTTTAGAAAAGGCATTCATCGCAAAGCTATGAAAGTTTGCGACAAATAGTATAGAGTCTATAGCCAAGCTCGTTTGAATAAATGGTAATGGGAGAGATCTCCGCTTACAAGGAGTACATGGCAGGCTTGTTTGCTGGTATTTCTACTGTCATCGTTGGCCACCCATTCGACACCGTTAAGGTATTATAGCCCAAAACTCTCCAACTCTAATTTGTTTAACAATTTTAGTCTCTCCTTCCTCCTCTCCCTTCTTCTCCTCCTCTTCTAATGTGGGATGTGGGTTAGTAATTGGGATCAGTTTATCTTTCATGGGTTATGGTAATAATTTAGTTAAGTTTCCACAAAAGTCATTTTAATATTTGTAGATGCTGGGCTGGGAATGAAAAACAATCCCCAAAAACTTTATCTTCAGAAATCTGGTTCTATGACCATTGTTTGCAGTTTGTACGGTGATGGGTTAATTACTTTAGCCTTGTCTTGCTAGGAGATTAGGTTACCTCCTTAGAGCAACTTACTGTTTAAAAAAAAAAAATTCTCCCCTTTTCTCCTCTGTTTTTAGGGTTATCTTAAAACTAAGATTTGGTCTTTAAAAACAAACCAATATAGTTAAGATATCGAGATGTTAAAAAAAAAAAATCGAGTCAAGGTTTTGTACTTACGTTAAATTTTACTCCAGAGTTTGGTCCCTCCACAGTCCCCATTTACATTAGGCTTTTAGATATATTGATTATTGATATATTGCTTGAATGAAATGGCTGGCAATCGGTGTCATCATAGACATGCTGGTGACAAGAATAGCTGTTATTAGAAACTATATCCAATGCATACCACCGATCTCTTTCTCTCGGAAATGGGATAATGGAACTTGTGGATGTTCCGTACAAAGTAAATCGGCCACTACAAAGCAGAGCTTTTTAGATCATACACAATGTTAGTGGCTTAAAAGACCAAATATTCGTTAATATATTGTAGGAACTACAATATTTCAATCTTATGCTGCTTAAATACAGTGTGTTATGTTACTTGAATAAATTCTTATTAAATCAAGAGTGATTGTAATTATTGATACCTATCTATCAATGACTTAATAGTTTCATACAGTTATACCTTTGTATCTGCCATAACACTGGTCAGATACGACATTTATCATTGTTAATTAACATGTTTAATAATATCAAGGTTTGCTTTGAGTTGTTTTCAGGACAATTTATATTCCTGATTCTACTTCTTTTCATGTGCACTCGAATTCTTCATTACCAATTTTTGCATTGTTGTTGGCAAAATCAGGCAATATTAACTAGTAACAAATTATAATGTTGTCTTTGTGGAATGAAAATTGTTGAGCCTTTTTTTTTTTTTTACATCTAAACTTTTTCTTACTGCTTTTATATATTTCTTTGTTTTGCATTTATTCGTTTTTAGGTGAAGCTGCAAAAACATAATACCGAATCACATGGGATTAAGTATAAGAGTGGTCTCCATTGTACTGCTAGGATACTAAAGACAGAAGGAGTATGGTTCTTAAACTTATCTTGCTCTTATATACTTGTTCTCTTTCTTGAAATATGTCATGTATCTGGCTCTGGAATTTTTCATCCCAGAAATTCAATGAAAATGTGCCTTCAACAGTAAAATTATTCATGTTAACTATCCTAATTTTGCGTGAGTAATTATGGGACCAAATTTTCTCGGGACATGGGATTAGCATAAAATCATTATTGATAAATGTGATGAATTGTCGTATTCAAACTGAAAATACCATTCATCATGCTAATCAACTTATGTAAACCGTATATATGGTATGTCATATGACATTACATGATAAACTTGTAATCGTGCTTGCTGTTCAATATATTCTTTGATCACGTGGTCTTAAGCATGTATTTTGTAATGTTATATGAAAATAGTATGTGGGTTCTTTGTCAAGTGTATGTTATGTTGCTTCTTAATTTTCCGTCTGTTGTGCTGTAATTAGTTGTTGGTCAAATTGAATTTTGATAAACTGATTGAATCTGTGAGACAGTGGATTTAAATTTTCTAGAGTGATAGGAAATTTTAAGGAACCTAATATGGACCGTTGTGGGGAACTTTGGAAGTAGAATAATATTTTTGTTAGCTGTTCATTCCATATAGCTGGGGTGTGCATTGTTAATGAAGTTTGTTACCCTGATCATTCATAATTTGTTTTTTGTGAAATGTAAATATGTTATGATATTGCAATCGTAAGAAATCATTTCCTACTAAGATCTGCTAACATTCTTTCTCTGCAATTTTGTCCACGGATGGCTGTAATCTGTGAGCCAAACTTATGCCTTCTATATTTTCCCCCTCTCAATTAAGAAAAGCAATGGTTATTTTGAATCATTTTTTCAGAACCTTTCTTATGGTATTTAAATTGGAGAATAGACTCAACAAATGTTGTCCTGCACCTTTTTAGGTCAAGTAAGAGAAATGTTCTCCGGCATTTGGTTTACATAAATTTGTACTCGTAGATGACAAAAACTAAAAATTTAACTGTTCTTCAAAAACAACTCTCTTCCTTTTGATTTATAAAGTCATGACTAGGAGTAACATAATTTTCAGAATAGTTCTCATAAACATTAATTTTTTCCTTTTCATGGGATTTTCAGATACACAGTCCCTTCATGATGTCATGAATAGAACTGAGTGATATCGGGTTTTTCACAGATTACAGGACTCTATAGAGGGGCCACATCGTCATTTATAGGAGTGGCTTTTGAGAGTTCTCTTCTTTTTGGCATTTATTCCCGGATGAAACAATCACTGCAGGTATGAATAAAAGGATGCTGGATACACTTTTTACTGGTCTTTTATTATTTTTTGATATTCATTGGTTGATTGTGTATGGAAATGCTTCTATCAGAGACATTGTGGGTAGGTACTCTATTTGTTTGTTGATGTATTCCTATGTGAGAGATCCTTTCTTCACCTATTTTTGTATTGCATTATACTTCTCACATTATCCTTTTCTTCCCATGAAGGGAAGTTCACAAAGTAGTGGACCACAGCTCCAAGTTATAATTCCATCTGCTGCTTATGGTGGAGCAATAATTAGTTTTATATTATGTCCATCAGAACTGGTTAAGGTGAAATTATTTTAGGGTTTGTAAATGTCACAATTGCTTCTCATTATATGCTTATGACACTAAGCTTCTCCAGTGTAGGATGCAAGTTCAGGGCACAGATTCGTTAGTTCCAGAATCTAGAAGATACAGAGGTCCTCTTGATTGTGCTCTTAGAACTGTAAAGAGTGAAGGGGTACGATATTCTTCTGCTTTCCGGCTTACATTAATTCTGATGTTGGTTTAATCTTATGGAAAATATTTCAGGTTAAAGGAATTTTTCGTGGAGGTCTTACAACATTGTTGAGAGAAACTGTTGGAAATTCAGTGTTTTTCACTGTGTATGAGTATGTTCGCTACCACATGTATTCACAACTCAAATATTCTTCAACTGATCGCAGCAACTTGGTTGATGTGGGAGTTGGGATAGTGACTGGTGGTCTTGGTGGTATAGCTGTACGCATTTTCTTTAGCTCTTTTCTTTTCTGTTTTTTTCCCCCTGAATAGAGTTTTGCATGTTAATTGAATTTTTCAAGTTATGATTTTGCTCTTTTTATTACAGTTCTGGTCTGCGGTTTTGCCATTGGATGTAGCAAAAACTAAAATTCAGACTGCTCAAGATGTAAATTATACAAGGAACCCTTTTCGAATTTTGAGAGCCGTAAGCAACTCTAATTTTTACATTCAGATTGCAATTGATTTCCCTCATCTTTCTTTTTCCACCGTGAAAATTTCGTAGGTAAATTGAGTAATGTAATTTTTTTTAATTGGTATTTTTGCTAGATTTACATGAGGGACAGATTTAAAGGATGCTATACAGGTTTTGGTCCCACTATAGTACGGGCATTTCCTGCAAATGCAGCTGCAATTGTTACCTGGGAGCTGGCAATGAAACTATTTGGCATCAAGCATGACTGAGTGTAGCTTCTAACCTAAAAGACAAGCATTTTTGGTATTCACTAGATGCAGATGTTTTTGTATTGGTGGCTGTATGGTATCACTTTACATTTGCCTTAATTATATGAAAGTTACGACGCTGCCTGACCTCACTAACATAGGCTGTGACCATTGTTGAAAGTTTGTTTTGGTTAAGCTGGAGAGACTTTAAATTGCTTAAAAATATTGATTAAATGTTTGATTCTAGTTCATTGATTTTGATAAAGAAACCAATTCAACAGTTTTATAGAAGACCTTGTTTGACATTCCATGTTCTATGGAAATTGTAACTGTATAATTAATAAGATATTATTGTGAAATGGAAAACTAGATCTTGTTTTGGCATTTGAAGATAATTTTTACATGTTTCCATTAAGTTTGATTTGACCAGAATTATGGATATTCAACTAGTATTATTAATTCCAATAAAAAGTTTAATGATATTACTACAATAAAAGTGTATGATTATCTATTATATGTTTATAATTAATTATGTTATAGTGTTACTATTATTGGACAAAATTTTCATTAAAGAAAAATATTCGTAAGTAATAATAATTTGAATTGTAGCAATAATGTATCATTAAAAAAAAGCATTGTTGACTAGGGAGGTGTCCATTTCTAGTGAATTGATGTTTCTCTGCTTATTTGGACCCTCTGGTCTGTATTGTTATTATCAAACGTCCTCTGTGTAAAACGTGAGCAGAAAACAGAGTGAGAAGAAGAGAGAAGACAGTTCTGTATTGTTCCGTTCTTTTTCTTTCTTTCTTTTTTCCTTTTCCATTCTTGATTAGCTATTTATACAACTAGTACAATCTTTGTTATAGATATTTTCCTTAGCCTAAACGCCTTGCTGACATGGCTTAACAATCTAACTAAGCTGACAAACTAATAGCTCATTAGCTGAGAAAAGCCTTGCTTAACATCACCATAAGCTCACATCTTTTCTGGAACGGCGAGCTTATTTTTCAACTCCTCGAAGTGCTGAGAGGAGAGAGATTTAGTCATAATATATGTGATATGATTCTCATTAGTCACATGCTCAACTACTGAAGCACCTGCCTAAACTTTCTCCCTGATATAGTGGAAGTCTATTTCCACATCTTTGGTTTTGGAGTGAAAATTGTATTCCTGGCATTCACAGAATAGTATTGGGAGCTGAATAAGTACAACCTTTAATTCAACAATCAACTTTTGAATCCAAGATAGCTTTGATGTGGCATGAGCTAGTGCTATAAATTCTTTCTCCATTGAGGAATGAGAAACTACCTTGTGCTTCCATGAGGACCAAGACACTATGGAATGTCCAAGTATACGCAGAATCTACTTATACTTATGTTATCTGGACAAGAAGTTCAATCTGTATCTGTATCTATGTAGGCAGACTAAACACTTCACTCTTGTGGAAAAGCACTCCATGAAAAGTTCCATTTAAATACTTGAAAACTCTCTTTACAGAAGCCCAATGTCAATCAGATGGACTTTTTAGATAATAGCAGAGTTTGTTAACTGAGTAAGAAATCCCAAATTTGGTTTGGTGCAAAATAGTTTACCTACAATGGTTGTATATTGAGCAAGGTCATTAAGAGGTTGGCCATCACGTTTGGAAAGAGTTTTACCAGCTATAAGAGGTGTGGAAATTAGCTTGGCATCAACAAGCTTGGCCTTGGCCAGTAATTGTTGTATGTACTTGTTCTAAGAGAGGGAAAAACCAATGTGGGTTCTTACAACCTTATTCCTTATGAAGAAACTCAATTCACCAAAGTCTTTCGGAACAATAGTCTTGTGCAACTTTTCAATCATTGTTTGAATAAGCCCATGATTATTCATGTGATGACTATTATAAACATAGACAAGGAAAATGACTAAGTCTGCGGCACAAGCACCAACCAAAGCTGAAGTGTCAGCATTGGAACACTTTTGAAACCCCCTCCGAATAAGAGAATTATTCAAATTGATGAACCAAACCCTTGTTTTAGCCTATAAATATCTTTTTTGAGCTTGCACACATATTGAACTTTGTTTTTGTCAACAAATTTCTTAGGAGACATCTTATATACATCTTCTTTCAAGTCATCGGAAAAAAATTGTTAATGTTCAATTGCCTCACCATCCAATTCTTTGACAAAGCTAAGGTGAGAATCACCTTATAGTTGTTAGCTTAACCATACGACTGAATGTCTTTATGTAATAAATGTCAAATGTTTGATCATATCCGATGTCTCTTGAAGACAAGGAGTCTTAGGAATAGTATCGATGGTGCAAAAGGGCCGATACTATCCACGATTTTCACATAGTAGGGTACACGAAAGGGAATGTAAATGCTAACAATTTACTTGATGTGGGCATATGAAGATAGCTTCGTGGGAACCTAATATGCCACATGGGCGGTGTGGCACAAGTGATGGTGTATCGATGAGTAGCATAATGTTAGTAAGGCACATTGCGAATGTGACAACCTTCATGATGATGAAGTCGAGTGGGGATGTTCATTGGTCAAGGGCTCGACTATGCACTAAGGTTTTGTAGGTTTGGTGGCACAAAAATGGGTGACAACGTGCTAAGATGAAGGCATCGGATCAAAAGAGTTGATCACTTGGGACAAAATGTGAGTTTGGTTGAATGAAACTTGCTTACATGTAAGACATAATTGCTTGGTTAGCTTGAGGATAATTTGGCATGTGTTAGCTCGAGTATAATTGTAGGAGAAATGACATATGTACAAGAGGGTTGCAAGAAGAAGTTGGTTTTTGGGGAAGGAATTAGACCCATAATGTTAAGTTACCTATTTAAGGGTGTGTATAAAGGGATCTGATAAGAGGAATGGGAAGCTGACTAAGTCTTGGTACATTGTTATACTACTCGCTATCAACATGTGGGACTTGAATAGTTGGACAAGCAGTTGTGTAGCATAATGCCTATATGAGAGGAACCTTATGATGGGAAGAACGCCTTGATTGAGTAACTTTGATGTTAGGAAGCAATTATGAAGTCGTATGCGTGCGAGACTCATTAAGAGTAGTTTTCATTGGTATTTTCTCAAGGAGCACCAAAGTATTTTGTTTAAGAGTCATGTCTTAGGCTCAAAAGGTGATAGGCTAGCCTTGAATTGGACCATCTTGGCATCGAGTGGTGGAGTTTTCGCTACACGGACACACAAACTATTACACTTTAGCTATCACCTTGCATTTTTATTTTTCCAAGCTCCTATATGCTCTTTAACTTCACATGAACCACCCTTTTATTGCCAATGATTTTTGGCTCCTACATATGGAGGAACAAACTCTGAAGTATTATTTTCAATCCGTTTGCATAGAAGCAACCCATTAAGGGGTATTTGAAAGCTTCACTCGTAGTATTTACGAAGAATAACCTGCACAGTGAGTATTTTAGGCTTGTAAATTCTATTTTTAGCTCTTATATAGGATGCATGTTCAAAACACCTTGAATGCCATCTCGATATGGAATAAGAGTAAATTCAATAAAGAACATAGCAAGTACCACCATTGGTGAAGTCAAGGAAGATGACGTAAGGGATTGTAATGAGTAAGATGGTAAGGAAGGTATTGAGACAAGAGCAGGAGAGAATGAGGAAGAACTATTAGCTTTCTCGATGTTGATAGAGTTGGAAGAGCTTGAAAAATAAATACATTGTATATTGGTTTTGAGTTTGATGAATAAAGTGAGTTGAAGTTGTTGACTGAGAATTTAGTTGAGAAGAAGACTAAGAGAACGGGTTAAGAGAGAGGAAATGTAAAAGGGTTTCATGAAAAAAATGTGGACTAAGGTAGACCCTTTTATTAGCAAATTTCTATACACCAATGCCCCCTGTAGTGAGGTGGATAACCCATAAACACACAAGGTATAAGCATGCATTCTAGCTTGTTGGAGTTATAGGGTTTACAAAGCGGTAACATAGACATCCAAATGTACGTGGGCAGTTGTAGTTTAGTTTTTTATTATAAAGTAGCTCATAGGAACTTTTATACAATAGGGTAAGTTTATTGATGAGATGGACAACACATTTAAAGGTATACACCCAATAGTCTAGAGATAGCACTACTTTAGTGAGCAATGAAAATTCAAACTCCACAATTTGTCTATTAATTTCACTAATCTCTTTGGACTAACAACAATTCAAAAGCTTTAAAATTTCTATCACCATCACACTAGAACTCTCTAATATGATCACACAATTTCCTTTCCACAAAGCCTTCAAAGTGTTTGAACAATTGCACAACTTGACTCTTGTTTGCCACTACATACAACCACTAAATATTTTTAAAGTCATCTACAAAGAGCAACAAATAATGAAAATCATAGTGATAAATGGGATTGGTATAACGTCCATGTGGACTATGTCAAAAGCCTTAACAGATCTATCAAACACTATTATTGAACTTACTCTCTAGTTTAGTTGTGATTTATTTTGTGTTTTCTTATGCTTTGTTCTTGCTTGTGCATTTCCCATGTTTCCTAAGGGTCAGGTTAGCAATGGAGGATATGTTTACTAGTTTGGATAATCTTGATCTAACATTCATACTTGAGGATATAATCAATGAGGAACAAGAGTTAATGGAGCTTACTTTTGCTACTTGGGTGATTATTGCTCGATATGTGAATCTTGATGCTTAGTTGAAAGTCTTTAACAAATTTGGGTAAAATAAATGTGGTAGTGAGGTTAAAGTGCTGAATCAAACTACCTTTTTAATTTTATTTTGAATAAAAGGGTGATCTAATGCTCATTTTGCAAAGATTATCGTGAAATTTTAACAATGTGTTATTGGTTGTGAAGAAGGTTGAGCCAGGTATACTTCCTTCCCAAATGAGGGTTATTTATTTTCTATTTTCGTTACAGATACATGATTTACCTCTAAATTGAAGGAAAGTGCCCATTATCACGAAAATTGCAGAGAAAATAAGTTAGATGCTAGAGTTAGAATAGTACTCTCTTGTTAATAGCTTGGCTAGGCTATTAGGGTGAAAATTAACTTTGATCTTGGGTGTGCACTTATTCCTAGTGTTCAAATTCTAATGATTGATTAGGTGTTTTCTCCAAGGGTGGTATTGATTAATTTGAGATACCACAATTTTGCTATCCTTGTGGACTATTGTATACCACTGCTCATATTTAAGGGTATAATTAGTGCTATTCCAATCTTGAATGGTGGTGGTAGCTCTAAGTAGGCTATTTTTCCCATGTGAAAAGGTCATAAAGTGCTAATCTAGTGCATTTTAGGGGGAATGCATATATTGTGGAATGCCCATAGTGTAAGGACTATGAGTGTTGGTTATTTTCGCGGATAAAATATTTATTTGTAAATTTGTTTTTAGGCCTACTATCAAGTCTATCAAGAAAAGCCAAATAAATGCTCGAGTTTTAGATAATTGTACTTCAGGTATATCTTTGATAACTACGACACATAAGATTATATTTATGCATTTAATAGCACATGCTTATAAATCTAAAATTATTTTTAGTGCTAAAATATGAAATAAGATATGCTAAAAGATATTAGATAAGATATACTCTAAAATAAGATATGTTAAAAGATATTAGATAAGATATACTTTAAATTATATTTGAAATCCTTATAATAAAAGATAGCATAAAATCTATTTTAAAAGAAATCTATTTTATATAAGAGTTATCTTAATTAATGAGTAATATTAATCCTATTTATAATAGAAAAGATATTTATTAATCATATATGAGTTATCTTAATTAATGAATAATATTAATTCTATTTGTAATATAAAAGATATTTATCAATCATATATGAGTTATCTTAATTAATGAGTATTATTAATCATATTTGTAATAAAAAAGATATGTATCAATTACATAAGATTAAGGGTTTTAATTTTTTCTATAAATAAAACTCATTACTCATTATTTCAATTAATTATACAAGAGCATTATTCTAATATTCTTAATTTCTCTCTCTTGTTTTACAAATATAAGATTATAATTCTTTAGGCTTCTTTATTTAGTTAATCTATCAAATATTGGTAGTTATATTTGATTCATTAATAAACCTAATTATTTTATGATATTTTGATATTATGTTCTTATGACTTCTTCTTTATTTTTATTCTTAAATTGTTAGATCAAATAATTATTTTTGTCATATCATAATTATTTGATTTGATTATTAATCTTTAAAGAAGCTATTTTTATTGAACTTATATTTGATCTTTTTGGTCTAGGATTTGCTAGTTGATTTAATTAAAATGACATATGTTTTGAATCATCTAGTTAGGATTATTCATTATTAAATATGTTCTAGAACATACACGGGCACTTGTGTTTTGTGCTAACTTTTTTGCAATTACTTCGAGAACATATCTGATTGGCAGGAAGCTTATTGGAACGTTGGTCTAGAAACCGCTCACGCTAATATTGAAAACTATGAAAACAGAGCATGGGCTCGTAAGTAAAGTACATTGGGGTAGTATCCTAGGGAGGGTAGCATAAGACCGAGTTTGTACTTAAACATTTGATTTTCATAGTGGAAAATTAGGTGGTCCGGTGGACCGGTGGTTTTTCTTTTAGGTCATGATTATGGCCTAGGTTGTTTCCACCTAAAAATATCGTGTGTTATTATTTTATTTCCGCACTTATTTTTACACATGATTGCATGCCTAACTGCTTTGTTTAGATTATTAAGTTATAAATTAGTAAAAATTAAAAATAACCTATTCACCCCCCTCTAGGTTAATTAGGTCCATAATTTATAAACTTTCACATAGGTTGGCTGATAATGGTCACATTATTAGTGGGACTGGTGATGATGATCTTAATGTCACTATGGAGGCCTTAGCTTAAGCTAGGAGGGCTGATGCTTGAGGTTTACAAAATAAGGGTTTTAATGATATGTTTTCCAAATTGGTGGCTACTAGTAGCAATAAGAACGCTAGCAGGGAATTAGAGGTTGTGTCCAACATGAAAGCAGATGCTAATGCTATAAGCGTGAGAAAGAATGCTAGTTCTTTTGATGCTCTATATGATCTGCCCTTGGATTAATATTTTTTAGTTTTTTGGTAGTACTAGTACTTGGTGTTCTTTTTCTATTGTTCCTATTTGCTTTTGTGTGTGTTTAGATTGTAAAAGGGTCTTTGTGTTTCAGTTGTTGTGTCTTGTGGCATGGATATTTATTATGAATTGGTTGGTGATGTTTGTGTTGTAAAGAAGTGTTTGTTAGACAATTAGTCATTTGAAAAGATATTAGGGATGTTAGTTTATAGGCTTCCATTCTAATAGTTATGTTACTTAGGATAGGGTGAGGAAATGCTTGGCAATTAGTGTCTTTAGTATTATAGATTTAGGTTTTGTACATGTTCTTGTTATTCAAATAACGATCTCTATTTTGCTAACAAAAAAGGTCTTAACAGACATGATATGCCCATTTGATAAGGGTTGCCTACGCGTCTTTCCTCTTTGCAGCACATACTTCAGGCAAGGAGCCAATTTTGAGTCTTTAATTTTCATTACTCAAAACATGTTTCACAACTTCCATATGAGATGCGCTAACATATTATACCATAGCTCTCCATTGATCGTTATTTTGTTGTGACACTTCATACTATCGACTAAGTCATGACCAAAAGAAACAAGAGATAGATGAACTGACCATATTACCAATTCGGGCAACTGTAGCCTTTGGTAACTTGTATAGACCTTGTTAAGTGCTTCCAACAAGAAATATTTTATCCTTCAACCATTTCATTGATATAAAATATGAAAAATAAGGTTATTTTACTTATATAAATTGGACAGATATTGTATATTGTTTTCAACTTGTGTAATTTATAGTTACCTTTAAACACTTTGGTTTTTTTTTTTTACAATTTTTAGTTTTTTAGTCACTTGATTTTCCATTTTCCCATTTATTGTTACTTTTGGGACATTTTTTCATCAAATATCCACTAATCCCTACTAGTAATATTTAAAATCTATTCTACTTAAATTTTTCCTAAAAATATGACCAAAAAGATGAAATATTAAGGTGATTAAAGTGTATTAAATTTAAATAAAGTTACTAATGTGTTTAATTTGTAAGAAAATAAAATAATCAAATTGTTTTACTATTCTAAAAATACTGTGGATGAAACTCAACGGTCAAATTTTTATATGCATACAGTCTTTTGATTGAAATCAAGATCTTGGTCAGAGACTCAGCATAAACACACAGGACACTACCAAGCTTTAAGGGCTTTAAACCAGTACAGAAGATACACTATCACCAAAGCTGGCAATGGGAATAGTGCTGCCATTCCTCAACATGACAACCTTGGAACCGTTGTAAGCCATTGGATTAGAAAGAACTCTTGTATTATAAGTGATTAATAAGATGGTGAGTACCATCAATATTTATATACCAATATATGTCTCTAGGGCTTGTAGCTAGGTGTAACATGAGACTGTTGTGTTACAGAAGAAGCAGTATAGGCAACAGGTGACCAAAAAAGGAAACTAGGTAGCAGTTTTTACCAGTTCATGCACTTAATGACAAATGTACGGTAAACCATGTATTTCTCTTGATCATTTGTAGATAAGCAATGTTAAACTCTATCGCATGTTTTTAGAGGCCCCTTATTTTTCACAAAGCATTTGTTTCGGACGGACATGATATAAATACAGGTGTGATTACTCAATACACTTTAAATCGATGAAAATTTAAATAAAATTAAAAAAAGAAATTGATTTTAATTAGATACATATTTAAAAATTTAGGACATTATAAGAGTTCATATAACATACGTCAATGTAATAAAGACTCATTTTTTCTGAGTAAATTTATCTTCTTTTTTTCCCTCTTCTCAAGTTTATTAGTAAGGCATATTAATTTATTGCTGGATTTATAATAAGTAGAGTTGTAGTTGTTCAAATACTTAAATACATGCAGTACGTCTAAGAAATTAAGACTTAAGAGCAAATAATTAATTATATTTAAATGAAATAATCTAATTAAGAAGAGTACTAATGACAGAAGAGAGAGAGCATATTTGTGGGAGTTAAATAAAAGGTAGCTGAAACTCCCTTCAATCTACGTTCATAGTTGTGTGGCCTCCAACTTGTTACTTAAATATATATATATATATTTCCTCTTTGATCAGACGTCGGATCCTTCTCCTTCATTACATGACATGTTTTTCCGACGCCGTTCATTGTGCCCGGCCAAACGTCTACGGCAACTCCTTTTAGTTTCATCAAACTCTGATAGTCCATGAAACCTGTGTGTATATTATATGTTGATCATTAAAACAAAACATTAGTAGCTATCACCATAATTATTAACCATTTATACACATTAATATCTACTACAGGTCAATTTTAGTATTTTTTTTTAAAGTAATTACACTACCTACATAGACGTCAATAAAATTCAAATCCTAGATATTTTACATGTGGGAGTTGACTAAGCTACATGACAGCTACATTCTGGTTGGTAATTTTTTGTCATTTATTTAATAATTCTACTTTATTCTCACTCTTAATTCGGTAACAGTTAATAATTTACATTAATAAATAGAAGAGCCAGGGTCATGATTGTGATGTATATATTCCCCATTCGTCAAAGTTGTAGTACTAAATATCCACTTGCTCATAAGGTGGGATATGCATGTCTATCCATATATTAAAGAAAGTAGATATAATAAAGATTATGAGCAACCAACATGGGAAAACCAAATAAAGGTGTTAATCCCATGGTAATTTCATAATACTTTTGATGAATTAATGCTTACTGAAATATTATAGATTTAGGCTAATTAGATGTTTAATTGGTACAATCTATTTGATACATATGTTAAGTATAATTCTTTTTGAGTCAAGCGATTGTATTATAATCAGTATATACAGTTTTTGATGAAAATTTATATAATATATTTGATAAAAATAATGATAAATATTTTAATAAAATAATTTATGCTTAAAATAGTATTAAGTTTATATTATGTATTATTCTTACGTATTAAAATAATTTAATTTAAAAATTTATTTAAATTATGATATATAAAAAAATAAAAATTGTACATTCATGATCTTTTATACTTATAAGTTTCCATCTACGTACGTACCATAGCAGTCAATATATATTGCAAAGGACATTATATAATTAAAGTTGGATTTCAGTGTGCTCTATTGGAGCACCTCTCTATATTGAAGAAGACGACTTATGGTTGAATTTAAACTATTAATATGCTAATTAATTAGTAATTTAATATGCAAATAGGATTAATAAGAAAACAACTATTTTTTTCTGAGTAAATAGAAAAATACAAAGTGATAAATATATAAAAATATATCATTTTTTTTTTCTAATAACTTAAGTTTTTGAAAGAAATGAGTTCTAACATATTTTAACGTAATAACATAGTTAAAAATCTTGTGTTCAAAGTTCAATAATCTCATTCGTTGAATTACAATTGTTTACTCTACATGATATATAAAATAATACTTATAAGATAATGATAAATATATAAAAATATAATTAATCATACTCTGAATAGCTTAAACATTTTTTAAGAATCGTTAATTCTAACAACCTCTAACACAAAGGTTAATTTAGGGAGCATCAACTAAATGTAAGGGAAAGAGGTTAATAGCTCATTGCCATTCTTGGGGCATGCCAATTGGATGAAATTGTGAACACCATTATTTTGCTCCAGTGGTATCCATCATCCAATAGATATCATCATAAATCTAACATTCAAGAATCTCTAATTGTGCATTTATAGCCAAATGATTAGTACCACCAATAAAATTCACTGAAGTTCTTTTCTCTTTCCAATAGTAGCATATATGTACTGAACTCATAGAACATTATAACTAATATTACAGAGTATTTATTCGAATCCCCACTACCAATTATGGTTTAATAAAGCAATCATAAACATAACACCTAATCATCTGAAAGTACGTTAATCGATAGTAGCTAGAGATCTAGAGTGGGTTTAATTTTCTAAATGTTCAAGTTAATATAATTAACGTTAGATTATTTACAAAACTATATAATAATAATAATAATTTATATGTTTAGATCGACAAAATTAAGAAAAACCAAATATATCTGATTATCGAAGCTAATTAAAATCATTTATCCATAAGTCAGTTCATAAAGAAACACTTAAATAGTTTTTTTTTTAAAAGGAAATTAATTAAGTTAAGCAATAAACACAAACAAGAAAACAAATTTAAAGTGATTAGGGTTGAATGAACCTGCTACATTGCTGACAAAAGCGTTGTTGAAGACCGGTTATAAGGACAATCGGAGCCTTGGAGTGAAACTCACAGACCTTGTGGCGACGGTGGTAGATCTTAGCCTGATTCAAGTCAGCATTACAGTTATCAGCTTGACAACAAGCAGGTCTATTTGACCCACCAGAACCAGATCCTCTCTTGATAGATGAGGAACTATTACTACTCATGACTCTTTTCTTCTTGTAATTATCATCCTCTGCAAACCCTAATCTACCATTTTCTTCGTAATCATCTTCTTCCTCTTCCTCTTCCTCTTCATCATCTAATTCCTGATCCATCTTGTAGCTGAAGCTCCTCTTTCCTTGAGATTTGCTTGAATATTCCATTTTAATTAGAAAAAATAAAAATAAAAAATAAAAGAGGAGAGACAACTCAGACTAGCAATAGTCTTCCTAAGTTATATATATGGATGGCACTAGAGAAGTCAAGCACAAGTCATCAAGAGGCTGCTAACAAATCTTCTATATATAAATTAAACCTTGTAGAAAAAGTTAAATATATAATTACATGTGTGAGTGAGGACCAAAGTATTCTTGTATCTTATCTTATATGGACTCTTAGTCATTTTCAAGAAGCATGGTATAGATATAGACACATGCTCTAACACTTTAATTTAATAAAAAAAAATTTAAAAATGAATAAAATAGATATATCTAAAACTCAAATAAACCTTGACATATATTCAAAAATAAAGAGTTTGCTGAACATAGCTAGCTATTAACTTGTCACTTTAAGGCAAATACAATTGCTAATTAAGATTAATTAGTAGCTAGCTCTAAAACACCACATTAATTTGTTATGTTGTTTTTGAGAAATTAATTATAACTAACCAATTTAATTAATTAGTAATCTTTGCAGTACTTATGATAAAGTAAATGATAAAGTAATTATAATATCAATTAATAATAAAATAAAATAAATTGTATTAAGTGAATTATTTATCTTTTAATTAAAAAATATTTTTGTTTAGAAAAAATTATTATATGAGTAGGAGTATAAGTATTAGAGTAATATTATTGTGCCCTGTGGGATGCATCACTGTCAATATATTCATTGTTTTATTGGGTTTTATACATAAATTTTGCTATTAAAAGTATAGGGGATTCATGGTAAAGACTATTTAACATATTTTAAAATGAGAATACACTGAGACGAAAAATAGGGAAAAGATAAAAAAAGTTTTTCATATAACTATAGTATGTCCTTGTCCTTTTTTCCACAATTGACTTGGTCAGTGTGTAAACGGTCCTTGACTCAATCATGCTCCACACAAGTATTTCTCGTGATATTTTAAAGGCTGGTCCTTTATATATATAGTACTTCTAATTAACCAATGCTAGCTGTTGCTATATAAATTTTATAAAGTGGGGCTGGCTGATATGCCTATCTAACCTAATCATGTATTTACCAAAAAAAAAAAAAAAACAACAAATCATGTGATTTATAAGGAAAAGCTAATATTTTGTATATTTAGCCGATAAGTTAATTAACAACAACAAAGTCATACTAACTTAAATATGTATGATATTTTAAGTTAATAAAATTTATTTATTTTTTTAAAATAAAATAATTAATATTTAATAGAAAAATATAATAAAAAATAATAATAACATGATGGATAAAAAATATACACAAAATTAATGAATTACACTTTATTATTAATAGTAGTTCTCTCTCTTCTTATCATTCTCAAATCCTTAGTTTTTTCTTTTTGTTTTTTTTTTCTTAAAAAAATATTGATTTTAAAATTTATAATAATAAAAATAATATTTTAATATAATTTAAATATTTAAATATTTTGTTTTTTCACATTTTTTTTATAAATCTAATAAATTTGTTAATTTTTTTTTGTTTAAGATGATGATATTATGATAAAGAAATACATATAAATCAATAAAATTGATTGAAACAATTATACTTATCCAAATAAACAAAAAACATTTTGATAGAGGCCAATGCTTTTTAACAAAAAAATAAGCTTATTTTATTTAATTAAGTATTTGTAATATTCATGTATATTTAATTTTAATGGATGAATAAATATTTTTTTAAGTTAATTAATTTTTTTTAATGTACGTAAAAATTTAATTTAAACTATCTACAATTATAATAGATATTTAATAATAGGTAGGGATATTACAATAATATAATAAGTTATTATTGTTATATTATTAATGATAATTTTATTTAATAGTTGTGATATTAAAGTGTTATGGAAGGAAGGCACGAGTGGAGGCCTTTGTCTCTGTGTATTTGACACATGCCTTTCTTTTGAGAGATAATGGATTAGGGTGGGGGGCAATTTTCTTAAAATTTGACACGCATTATTGGAAAAAAGTTGAAACAGGGAAGTAGTTGAATATCAGTTTTTTAATTTTTAATTTTTTTTATTCCGTAATACATTATAGGTAATTATTTACTATAATAATAATACTTATGTTTTTTTATTGTATAAGTTATAATAATACCAAAAACTAGTAAGAAATAGATTTTTTTTTAAAAAAATTCATATATTAACTTCAAGTTTGGCCTATCAATTTTTGACATATGTTAGTAGCTTATTGCCTACTATATTGCATGTATTTGGATGTTTCTTATAATTAAAAGCTTTTGGCCCCTTCTCTATTTTGTTTTTCTTATTGCATTTGGTGCAGCCAACTGGTTTGCACCAAAGTAGACAACTATAAGTCCTTTCATTTACTTGGTTATTCCATCATTTCTCTATTTGCTTTGGACCACATTACATGATGATTCCCATATATGTTACAAATTATCGTTTATTGGTTGGTCCTCTTTTGTACTAGGGCCACTATATCCTTTAAATTGTGTTGTGGTTGAATTTAAGGGTCTATATTAATTTTAATGTTTCAAGTTAATGTAAATGATCTCTTTTCACATTAAAAAATAGATTATAAACCATATATATATATATATATATATCATCATAATATGCTCATATAAAAGTAAGACGGTAAACAACATTCTCTGCAATACTAGTTGGTGCAAGTTCATGATACTTTGGACTGTTAGAAAAATAATTCAAATTCTTAATTATTATTATTATGAGAGTTGTAGAATGTGAGGAAATCTAATTTAAGGAAAACTAATAATGTGTGTTAATGGGTATATTTCTACATTTAAGTGTACGGTTAAGATGTGAAGTGAGGTTAATATAATAATAAGAGGAAGTTTATGAGATTTTAATATTTAAGTGGTGTTTAGTAGTGTAGTTAAAACAAAATGCAATTCAAATTCTTAATTATTATTATGAGAGTTGTAGAATGTAAGGAAATCTAATTTAAAGAAAACTAATAATGTGTGTGTTAATGGATATGTTTCTACATTTAAGTGTACGGTTAAGATGCGAAGTCAGGTTAATATAATAAGGAGAGAGAGTTTATGAGATTTTAATACTTAAGTGGTGTTTAGTAGTGTAGTTAAAACAAAATGCATTTTTATTTTTGTAGTGAAGTATTGAAGTGTATTGTGAGTTAATAAACTATATTTGTGAGTCTTATATATCTAAGTTTATATAGTATTTATAAGGGATATGCAATACTCTTTTTGAGAAACTTTTACATGTAATTAGTTTATACATGATGCGAGGAACCTCTTAATTCATTATTTTATATGAATGTATTTGTTTTTATATAGATGATTCATTATAATATAAAAACTAATAATATATTTTTAAAATTAACAAGTTACATCACAAAGCGATTCATATAAATTCTCTCTTTTGAGAGTACACCCCTAAATTATCTTATTCTTTATTTCTAGGTTTATCTTAGGTTCAATTACACCTATATCTCACGTACACATCCTTTCAAAATTCTCTTTGAGTCCATTAACAATTCTGCATATGTAAGATCAAAATCTTAACATGGATACATTCTTCTATCCCTTCAGTTTATCAAGCGAGCCAAAAATCAACTTGATTACAATTTTGGTGAACATCGATAGAGTATATGCACCTCATACAAGGCACCCCATATGGTAGTATAGATGAGTGAACTCTTCAATAGGTAGCTTAGACTTCCTTTCCCTCAACAGAATATAATAGGATATTACAATCCCTAAAAAGTGAGGAGCAAAACTAACTGAGAGGAGTACCTACCAATGTCAAGAAACTTTCGACAAGGGGAGCAATAAGAAGACAAATTTTAGTTTACAAGTAGTTAGTGAACATGTATGGTTAACTTCCCCTTAGTAGGATGGCTAGGTACAACTCTAGCAAGGGGAAGGGTCAATCTATGATACAATACGATTAATCCATTCGCATACCGCGGAATGAGACCTACTCTACATGGTATGAGATTGTCTACCTTGGTACATAATTTTAAGTTCAGTAGGCCCATCGCCATGACTTGATAGTTCAGCAGGATCTCACGGTTTTTCTTTCTAGGAAGAAACCCCAAAAACATGTCATGCCATTTAGAGAATGCCCATCCCTTATTAGCATATCATCACTTAGCTACCTAAGTAATGTGGGACATGTGTAGGAACATTGCATCATATACCCCTACTTAGGGAGTCTTACGTCCTCGTAAGAATGTAAACTCATATGGCCTAGTAGGGCCATGGCTCTGATACCAATTGATATAGAACGGTTAATTGTTTGTTTACAACAGGGCATGACTCATTTTACATGACACGATACTGTCTACTTTGGTCCATAACTACAAGTATAGTACGCCTATAGCCATAACTTGATAGTTTATCGGGACCCCACAACTTTGCTTCTAAGAAGAAACTCGAAAATATGTCATGCTATTTAGAGAGTGCTCACTCTTTATAAACATATCACCACTTAATTGCCTACGCAATATGGGTCCTACCTCGTTATAAATGGACAAATTAACCGTTATTTATCAATTGGTATTAGAGCCAACTAATACAAAATGGTTTATCTGTGCACTTATAGCGGGACAAGATCCACTCTAAGTGGTAAGAGATTGTCTACTTTGGTCCATAATTATAAGTTCAGTAGACCCACTTCTATGACTTGACAGTTCAACGGGACCTTATGGCTTTATTTCTAGGGAGAAACCCCAAAATAGGTAATGTCATTTAGAAAGTACACAACCCTTATAAGCACATCACTACTTAGCTTCCTATGAAATGTGTGATATATGTAGGCACATCCTTGTAAGAATACAAGCTCATATGGCCCAGTAGGGTTATGACTCTGATACCAACTAATACAAAAAGGTTAATCCGTCCGCTTACAGCGGGATGAGACCTACTCTACGTGGCACGAGATTGTTCGCTTTAGTTCATAACTGTAAGTTCAATGGGCTTATGACCATGACTTGACAGTTCATCGGGATCTTATGGCTTTGTTTATAGGGAGAAACCCCAAAACGTGTTATGCCACTTAGAAAGTACTAACTCTTTATAAGCACATCACCGCTTAGCTTCCTAAGCAATGTGGGACATGTACTGACATGCTACATCATAATTCGCCCGCATACAACTGGATAAGAAAAGGCCACATCATTAAAAAAATAAATATAAATAAAGGTTTTTATGTAGTACTCTATTAGTATATAAGAATTAGAACTCTAAACAAAATAGGTTATTACTTTAGTAGAACTTTAAACAAAAACTCTAAATAACATAAATTACTTTTTCTTTCTAATCTTTTCCCGTATTAAGTCAATATCCTATAGAACGTGTGTTGGAGTGAAATTCTTAATTGTAATATCTTACATTCATTAAGTATATTGTTATAATAGAATTTATAAGAATTATAAGTGTATTCACCCATTTGGGAGACCTATAATTCTTATAGACTTTGACATAATATTATAACTTCATTCGATTGGACCAAAAACTTTAGATCCTCAACTTATAAAAAATAAAATTGTCCTTGCAAAAATAAAAAAGAGATATTTGATCTAAATAGAATATAATACAATAGAATACTTTAAAAATATAAAAGTGATGAGTTTTGCAATAGACAAAGACTCATACTTTGAAACAATATTAAGAGTAATATTTCATATTGATTAAATAAAATAGTATGATAGAGTTTATAAGGATTATGTGTGTCTCCATCCATTGAGTTAATATTTTGGGATTGAAAGTTACATAGTTCTCGTGGACTTTGAATGAAAGTAAAGTGGAACGTGTTTCACCTTCCTCCTATCCATGCAACATCGTCTATTTGCTTAGAAAAATTAGCCATGTTGTCCTCAAAGTTGAACCCAATTACATGCATAGCTATGTAGATAGAATCGATGAACTTAGGAACATAAGATAGGCCAAGAAACTTGCAGGTGTCTTCTAGATCACCGTTGCGACGCTCACCACCACTGGTCAGCCCATTTGGTTGATAAACTCCCCATAATGATGGGAATGCTAGGCACCAACAAGCTATTGGCCAACCACCTCGTCATTACCAAGTTGTTAGTCCGTTTGACCTATGGAAGTCAACAGAACAAAAAGGTTATCTTCATTCTTCATTTAAATATTGCGAAAATCAAGCATAGAAGCTCTATTAGAGGCTAGATATTTATAAAAATATAAGATTTTTTAACGATTGAATATTCAATAATTTAAGTAAGTATAAATACTAGCATATTTATTTGTTATATAATTAAATCAAATAAATTTAAATTTAAAGCACAAATTATATTTATAATTAAATATTTTATTATTTTATTAGCTTAATAATTATTATTCCCTCTATCATAGTTTTAGATTTTAATAATTAAAATATTGGTTTATCAATTAAAATATTATTTATGATAAAAATTTATTTAATTTAATTCTAAAATTTTAAAAGAAATTATAAGAAAAGTGGTACCGTATTGGGGCACAACAAGTAAAAAAAATCAATATAGTAAAATAATGACACTAGCAATTTAACGTGGTTCACCATTTAATTTAACCTACGTCTACTAGATAAACTCCAAAAAAATATTTCTTCTACTAATAAAATTAATGGGTACAAAGTGAGAGACAATACAACAAATTCAGATAAATCCAAAATAGTGACACACAAGTGTTTCCCAAGCTATTTTGTCACTCCCCTTTTAGAAAAAATATTCTCTCTCACTCTCTCACTCTCTCACACACACAACACTATTTTTCATCAGAGAAAATTGCTCTTTTTGCTTTGCTTCCCTTCTTTTGGTGTGTCTCTCTAAGGTAAAAATATTACCTATCTCTTATGTGGCCAAAAATTGGCCACGTAGCTAGCTAAATTTTAGCCATAAATATATTTATTTATTTAATGCATTTTTCAAATGTGGTTGCACCTATAATTTTTATTTTCTTCCCTTTTCATATGGGTAGGACCTACAAATTCCTCATTCTCGACTACATGGAGGGCTCTACCATTCCAGTAGCTAAAGGAAATTATTCAAAATTCTATCTTGGAAGAATTTTTATCATGTCTGATATATTTTCCTTTGTATGGTGATCCATACAGAAATACAAGTGCACAATATCATAGTTTTATAATAAAATGATAAAAAAAGTATCGTCATCAGAGATTGGTAACTTACTTTTGACAATTACCAAAATTACACTAATCTCAATTTTGTCTAAAGAAGTCAGCAAAGTTGTTGTAACTGAAATTTAAAATAAAATAAATTTAAAGAAAATATGCAAAAAAAAATAAAGATGTTGTTCAAAGATCAAATTAATGGGAAGAAAACTTCTACAAAATCAATTTCATCTAATCCCTTACTATGCTTTACTCATCTAGCTAATAGAATTTAATTCTCTCTTTTGTTAGTAATCTCCAAAATATATCCGAAAGCCTCTTTTGATAGTCAATTGGAAATATTCCTTTTCATTAATTTTTAATAGAGTATGCAATTTAATAAATCAAGAAAGCATTAAGACCAATGATTTTAACAACAAGTTCATACAAGTCTTTCGATCTCTATATTTACCTACACTAAAATATTCCAGATCTATCCTATAATTTCTTCTTTTGATAGTAAATCACAAGATTAAAATCATCTAATTAATAACCAGTTCATTAGAAGCATTAAACTTAGAATAAATCATACAAACATGAAGATAAATAATTCTAATTAACATAGAAAATCAAGCATAGTTTGGAATTAAATTACATCTTTTTCCTACAATAAATAAAAATTAGTTCATGCTAAAAATTAAATTTAGTATAAACAAATTCACCATAATTTTCTGAGAGAAACTGAAAAGAAATTAAATCGCAAAAAGAATCTACTTTCGTATTTTCTCCCACGTTTTTTTTGCTGCCTTCAACATTTATTTTGTTTCTAATCTGGCGGTTGTTCTTCCTTCCCCCTTCTCTATGATATATATATACCCTAACCGCTGGCACCCTATGTAACCACTGGCTTCCCAATTGCAAGTAATCGCTCTTCTCATATATTACATGCTCATCCTTAGAGAATGTAGAACGCTCTCCCTAAAAAACTTGATCACCTTAAGCTCATAAAAGGTAGAGTTCTTTCCCTCAAAGAGAGTTGATCACCTTGAGTTCAGACTGGGTAGAGCGTTATCCCTCAAAGCTCACTCTTAAAGAGTTAATCACCTCAAGCTTAGAAAAGGTAGAAAGCTCTCTCTCAAAGGAAGTTGATCATCTCGAGTTCAGACCAAGTAGAGCGTTCTTCTTCAAAAATAATTGATCACATCATTCTCAAAGATGGTAGAACGCTATCCCTTAGAGATTTGATCATCTCAAGCTTAGAAAAGGTAGAGTGTTATCCCTAAAAGAGAGTTGATCACCATGAGTTCAAACCATGTAGAGCGTTCTCCCTTAGTAAGAGTTAATCACCTCATTCTTAGAGAAGGTATAACACTCTCCCTCAGATCGTTGGTCACCTCAAGCTTAAAAAAGGTGGAGCTTTCTTCCTCAAAGTAAGTTAATTACCTCGAGCTTAAACCAAGTAGAGAACTCTCCCTCAAGGAGAATTGATCACCTCAAGCTCGTACCAGGTAGAGTGCTCTCCCTAAAATAGAGTTAATCACCTCATCCTCAGATGAGGTAGAACACTCTCCCTTAGAGAGTTAATCACCTCAAGCTTAGAAAAGGTAGAACGCTCTTTCTCAAAGAAAGTTGATCATCTTGAGCTCAAACCAGGTAGAGTGTTATCCTTCAAAGGGAGTTGATCACCTCTTCCTTAAATAAGGTAGAACACTCTCCTTAAGAGAGTTAATCACCTAAAGCTCATAAAAGGTAGAGTGCTCTCCCTAAAAGAGAGTTGATCACCTTAAGCTTAGACCAGATAGAACGCTCTCTCTCAAAGATATTTTATCACCTCATCCTCAAAGAAGGTAGAAAAATCTCCCTCAAAGAGAGTTGATCGTCCCAAGCTCAAACCAGGTAGAGAGTTATCCCTCAAAGAGAGTTGATCACATGGTCCTCAAAAAAGGTAGAACACTTTTCCTTAGAGAGTTGATCTCCTTAAGCTCAAAAAGGATAAGGCTTTATACCATGTGGACTATTGTGTCCAGCACCTTCCATATATGGAAGTTGAGAAAGAGCTCAACATCATATGTAAGGATGTCAATTCTATTCTTATAATGAGTAGGTTTCTTTTTTAGATTAAATGTGTCATTTTTCCTATTGAGCCTTTTACTCTTCCACCTCAATTGAAGAATTGAGTTAAAAGAGTAGGAAGACTAATGTTTAGGCATAAGGAATGACATACTGCCTGACCTTTGTAGAGACCAAGCCTTAAGACATCTGTCCGAGCCTTGATACATCTGGTTAAGCCTTGATACATCTACATATGCCTTAAGACATCTGCTCGAGCCTTGATACATATGCCCGAGCCTTGATACATCAACATGAGCCTTGATATGTCAGCCTGATATTTAACAGTGTTTTCGCTTTACTCTTATACCCCTCTGACACGTTATGACGTGTATATCCTATGTAACCAACATGTGTACATGTAAAACTCTATATATACATGGACTCCCCAAATGATTCACATATTCAATCAATTTCTTTAACCTCTCTTTAGTTTATCTCTCTGTAAATCTGATCAATCCCCAACATATTACATAAATTATAATTAAGATATATTTGTAATATATAAAATTATTATTTTAACCCTAATAAACATGAGATTATAATATTAAGACACTTTAGTTTATTGACTAATCAAATAGTTACTCTACAAGTCACTTTAACCAAGAGACTCCAAACAAAAAACCCAAAGGAATTAAATATTATTTTTAGAGTAATAATTGAAGAGTATTTCGGGTGTGAAAAGTTGGGTGGATTTCATTTTAAACCAAAAATGGAGTCAACTCAATCTAATCGATTCTTTAAAAATATAAATTGAATCAAAATAATTAAAGGTGTAAAACCAATTCAATCCAAACTAAAAAAATTGGGTTGATTTGGATGAGATGGATCAGTTTTTAAATTTTTTTTATTTTTCTTTATAATGCATATGGCTATAATTTTTTTAGAGTAAATTTGATTATAAAAACTTTAATCTCTACAATTTGTATTATGTATATGATATCATAAGGTTTAGGTCTTTACAAGTCTGGTAATTCTTCAAAAGATATATTTTAGTTTTCTACCTTTTAGGGTATGCACTTAGGGTTATGTAATTCATCAAAAAATACATTTTAGCTCTCCATATTTTAAGATACACATTTAGAGTTCTATAATTTGGCTATAATTTTTTTAGAGTAAATTTGATTATAAAAACTTTAATCTCTACAATTTGTATTATGTATATGATATCATAAGGTTTAGGTCTTTACAAGTCTAGTAATTCTTCAAAAGATACATTTTAGTTTTCTACCTTTTAGGGTATGCACTTAGGGTTATGTAATTCATCAAAAAATACATTTTAGCTCCCCATAATTTAAGATACACATTTAGAGTTCTATAATTTGGCTACTATGTTTGAAAAACTTACAAGAAATGCTTTAGATTCCACTTCGGTTAAGCAAAACTATTTTTACCATCACCATTCTTGAAACTATTTCTTGTTCTAGCTTAGAGGTGCCATTCATTTTAAAATGAAATTTAGCAATGTTTGCTTGACAAGATAATCCTCATCATTGCCAATCTATCTATGTATTGGTTCATATCCCTTAAGAAAATTGTGCAAGGTATTAATCAAGGGCTTAACCTCTTTCATGTTTATATCAGAAACAAAAGAGATGTACCAACTTTGTTTACTCAATCCACCAAGAATGTACAATTACAATTATTTATTACTAATTAGCTCACATGCAGTAGGAAATTATCTAGCTAAGGTTTTGGCTTTAATAATGTATTCAGAAATAGAAGATCTATCATTTTGAAAAGTCTACAATTGCTATCTAAGAGTCTTTAAGAGTAGTGCATTGCCCACTAGTAGTCATCCTACTACTCAAATATCCTAACATAGATACATTCATAGAATTGTAAATCCATCCCTTAACAATGGTAAGTCTGTTCCTATTCAAGAAAGTAGAATTGGGGTTCAAAGAACCACCAAGAATCCTAGGAAGAGACTGCAAAAAACCATCAATCATGCCCTCTAGCCAAAGTCACAAATGTTAATAGTTGATCTCTCCATATCTTGTAATTGCGATCATATCATTTTACTGACAATGTGATACTCATTGGTAGTGTAGAAGACAAGGCTCGAACAAGACAATCAATTTCATTACTACCCAAATCACCATTTTCAATTCTTTGAAAAAACTAGTGAAGGATGAACAATAGATGAATCACTTATAACTGGTGAAGCCCTTGGTGAGGAATTGGTAGTATCCTGATAGTTATGATTCCCAAGATTTTTGTTTTCCATATTGACATGTTTACCGCAAGTATACGGGTCATGCAAGTAATATAATGTACTTAAGTACAGATATCGATCCCACATGGAGTTGTATAACTTATAACTGTGTACCATTATATTTATTACGAATACTATTTGGATGATAGCAAATTATAAAAATATAAAATAAATGAAAACTAGTTACTCAAATCAAAACTTACGACTATGAAAATATATAAGAAACAATCAAGGAATCTTTAATCTCCCAATTTTTTAAACATGCAAATCAAGAAATTTTCCCAAGAATATTGACAATCCAATTATATAATCAATTAAATCTAATCTAGTATGCATTCCTTTTTCAAGTAAACTATACCCCATATAGTAATTAATATAATAATCTCTGTTTAGAAATCATGCATGTTATTTAATCAAGGAAAACAATTAAATAATTCTCTTAAATATATTCAAATTGCCTTTATAGATCAATTGTTGGCCAAAAAATTGATATAAAAAATATTAGATTAAAAAATATAATTGAATTGAAATCACAAGTGGGGTAAAATATCATATCATTACATGTAGAAAATAAGGTTCATAAGACCCATAGATTAATAAATTAGCTAATTATTAAGTTCATAAAACTCAAATTTTTCATAAAGAAAGACATAAAAATTGATAAAGAAAGGAAAAGAAGAAGAGATACACTCAATCGCTTGATTTGTAGCACTAATCTTCTCTTGAATCTTATCAAAATTGTGTCTTCTTTAATATTCTCTTAAAAATTTTCTCTATTTTCTCTATTCTTGACAGCTACTAGGTTTTGTGATTCTTAATTATGTGTTTAATTAGTGCTTCATTAGGGTTAATTAATAGGGAAACATAATAATATGGACCATTAGATCAAATACTAAAAAGATCTAAGGGTTGAGATTAAAAATAAGACATATAGATCATTAGCAAAATCCAGTCCGCTTTCTACACGTGCCACGACATATATTCTTACTCACCGTGGTTAAGCCTCTTATGATCACGAATGAGTGTCCAACTATTTATCATGTACCGCAATGCTATTTTTTCACCACTATGGCATGGTCTTCACTGTGTTACTTTTCCTCCATGTGCGTTGCGGCCTAGATAGAATTTTTTCTTGTTTTTGACTTATTTTCACTCCATTTGCTATAATTCCACTTATATTGATATAATTAAACACAAAATATGATTTTTTATATGATATTTTAGCACAAAACGAGAAAAATATTAGGTTTAAAAGTGGTTAAATAACTCTACTTTAATAGTGTTATTACACTCTTAAACTTAACTGTTTGCTTATCTTTAACCAAAACCAAGTGTAACCAACTAAAGTGATATGGGAATCACAATCATAGAAACATATATATTAATACATGCATGTTCAGTATTCTTTATCCTAGTTATGAAAACAACTTCTATCATTGGGTTCAAGTGTTTCATATTAAATATTAATGCATTTAGTTTCCATGTATTCATCAATTTTATCCAAATCATGATAAAAAAACATCCTAGAAAAATAGAAAAACATCCTAAAAAATATACATACTAAACACTAAAATTTACTAAAACTTAAATAAGACAATGAAGTTTTCTCCCCAACACTTATTTCATATTGTCCCCAATGTGCATATATGAATATGAAAAAGTAAAAAGAAATAAAACTCCCTTAGTCTTGTTACACTACATTTCCTTGTCAAAACTGGTTTTCCTGTACTATCTAAATGACACATGGATTAAGTTCAAAATTATTATCATTAATGCCCATTCTTTTGATAGATGATTAGGATCCATCTACTTACGAGACTACAAAATACCTTAAAGCTTTAGGGACCATTATAACTCATTGTTCACATTATTATGCCATAACCCTTGATTGATGTTGTGGTAACTATTCCCTTCTTAAGTGGAGTAAAGTTCTCTCTATTTTGGATCATAATATACCAGATTTTTACCTGTCACATTAGGCATATAACAGAAACTCTAAAACAAAAATTAAAAGGCCCAACCTATTACAGTAGTAATAGTTATTGATATCCATTACAAGTAATTAACTCCCTAGTAATGTTGCCAAAACATGACATTATTACCACATGTAAATAGGTTGCGCAAGTAATATAATGTACCTAAGTATAGATATCGATTTCATAGGATGTTGTGTAACTTATAACTGAGTAACAATATAATTATTACGAATAGTATTTGGACAATAACAAATTATAAAAATGTAAAATAAATGACAACTAATTATTCAAATCAAAACTTAATAAGTACGAAAATATATGAGAAACTAGTAGAGGAATATTTTATCCCTCAATTTTCTCAGTATGTAAATCACTAATATTTTCCCAAAATAAATAGCAACAAATTTCATGATCAATTGAATCTAACCTAGCATGTATTCCCCTCCATAATAAACTAAATATCATATAGTAATTAATTTAATTACACTCTTATGGCAATTAGATTTCATACTATTTATTGAGATCATCAATTATGGACCATACACATAAGAATCATACATCTCTACTTAAAAACTATAGATGTTATTTAATAAAGATAAACAATTAAATAATTTTCTTAAATCTATTCAAATTGTCTCTATAGATCAATTATTGGTGAGACAATTATAGCATAAAAATTAGATTAAATAATATAATTGAATTAAAATCAGAATTGGTGTAAAATATTAGATCATCACATGTAGACAATTGGGTTTGTAAGATCCTAGATTAATAAATTTGCTAGATAAATTAGCATAAAGCTTAAATTTTTCATAAATAAAGACATAAAAGTTGATAAAGAAAGCAGAAGAAGAAGAGATACACTCAATATCTTGATTCGTAACAACAATCTTCACTTAAATCTTCTCAAAATTGGGTTTTCTTTAATCTTCTGTTTAACTTTTTATCTCTTTTCTCTCTTTTTGGCAGCTGTTAGGTTTTGTGTATCTTAATTGTGTGTTTAATTAGTGGCTCAGTTAGGTTAATTGAGAAGTGATTAAAAGCACTAATATATCATGATTTTATACATGTTTAATGATTAAATAGATTTATATTTGCTTCGTTTTTAAAACAAATCTATCTTTTTAGAATCACAGGTATGTTTTGTTATATTTAGGTATTTTAGCTTCAAAATGATTTGATTGATCAAACACTTAAAGAATATATATATATATATATATATATATATATGAAATCATTTTATTATAGCATTTATGCTTAAAAAGAATAACATATATAAAGCATTACATATGCTCCTATCCATGAAAAAGGGTATACAAGAAAATAAGGGTTTCAAGTTGATTAGAAGGATGTAGGCTAATGGATTAAATATCATGCATTCCAGAATTGAGAGGCTAAATGTTGGCATATAAATTTTGGTTCTGCTTGAGCCTATATTTCTATTTTCTTGGTTCACATAAACATATCTTGATAGCATATAGAGTAAATAGGTTTAGTATATCACACAGAGTATATGTCATCAAATATTTAGTAATATTTTCATGAATTCATCATGGATTGATGGCCTTATAGATATTTACATTGAATGTATTGATTCATCTTTAAGGACCATCTAGTTCTTTGAACATGCGTAGTTTGTTTCCCTCTTTTTGTACTACTTTTTTTCTATTCTATGATTGATGATTTTACTTTGGGGGAGTTTGGAAAGTGTAGGATGGATAACATGTTTATTGCTTGACTTACACACATTTAGAGGGAGAGATATGTGTCTGTTGTTTTCTATCTAGGGGATTCCTGCGTTTTTTTGGCATCCTTGGCTTTTGTCCTATTTGTAAGTTATTGTTATGCTTTTGTATTCTTGTGATGCTTCATTCTTCTTAATATCACTATATTTGAACCATGCATAAAGAGTAATATTAGTATGACATGTTGCATGTATGCAATCTCTTCTTTCATATGTCTTCTTATGTGTTTACCTGTTTCCGTATTGTAGTGAGTTTGTGCTTTTTTTCTCACATGTAGTTGATAGCTTGTTATTTGTTGTTGGAATGCAAAACACATGTTTTCTTTAGTAGACTAGTATACCTTTATGTATGTGTGTGCATAATACGGGGTGAGGTTATGATACAAATCACACCAACTTGTGATGAAACCCATAACAAAAACTAGTTCCTATGATTGTTCTACTACAGGTTTAGATGGAAACTACAACCCAACACCTTTATTGAGATGTGAACCTTGATATAAGGAAGACACGACAACCAAGGAATAGAGACTTGATTGATAAGTTGAGGTATGAGGAAATATACCTTAGAAGAACCAAAAAGAAATTTTACTCTCACAATTTTGATATGAAATATTCTAATTTTTATCAAATTAAAAAGGCCTATTTATAGGCTATTACATGCCTTACACGCTCATATAAGAAAGAGAAACTACCAAAAATATAAAAAGGAAATATAAACTAAAGGAAATGTCTATGTTCTTATCCCCTTAAGCTACATGCCCAAAATGGTAAAGAATAAACCATATTTCTTTCTCTCCAAATCACACTCAAAATGATAAAGAATTAACCAGATTTATTTCTCTCCAAATCACATGCCGAAAATTAGAAAAAGGAAACTAATAAATGGCACATGCCTTATTTGTGTGATCTACAAATAAAAAAAAATCCCACATATTATTCATATTTAATCCTCTAATTATTTCAAATTTCCTTGCTGGATTATTCTAGAATTTGTAGCATATTGACACATCTTTTATGAACACATGGACCTTCCTCTATAAGCTTACATGAATTGGCTTGAGCCTAAATTTCTTGCATCAACTCATTCAAACATCCTTGAATCTCTCTACCCATGCTCTTATAATTGGAACAACTGGTACTTCAAGCGGGTCCATACTCCGTTTGGTAGCCACATTTCCATCAAGTTATAGGATTGAATGCACCCAAGTCTTTTTTAAGAGAGGTAGTTGAATCACTAGGAGTGTGTCAACTTGGAAAATATTTGGACTTCGAGTCAACTTATTCTTAGGCATTCACCAACACATTTATATGAAATTGTTGTTTAGGGGAAGATAGTTGAGCCACTAGAATGTGTCAACTTCAAAAATAGTTGGGCTCCTAGTCAACTTCTTCTTACAAATTCAATGATACATCTTTATGGCATTAGTGCTCGACTGCCCATTCTATTGATGAGTATTAAGCACATTACGAAGACTTTTATGCCCTCCCACATCACTATAGACATGGGGCTCTGTACTAAGTATTGCATTTGTGAGTTGTTTTCTATTTGCACTTCTCTTCATTTGTTTATACATTCAATTTGTTGTTTGTTCCATACTTATAACTTGATATTGTCTCGATGTTATTCTTTGTCTTTTTTGTATGGCTTCCTTTGTTGCTTCTTATCGTGTTTTCTCTATTCTTCTCTACTATGGTGCATGAGTATTAAGAATATTGAATTTTTTTTTACTTATCTCTTTCATATAAAGGTGTGGTATGTGTGCTTGCTTTGATTTTCCATATGAAAAAGGGAGAGAAGTGTGCAGAACTTGTGTTTATCTATGCATTGTATTTGTTTGTTTACATGCTAGTTGTTGCATGGGATGGTGAGTATAATTTGAAATGCATCATGATTTATTGATATGCATACACTTAAGGGAAGGGTTGCATACACTTAGAGGGAGTCTGCATACTTATGTTGCATGTAGGTTGTGTTTATTTGTATTATGTGTTGACTGTGCTTAGACTATCAATATGTACCTATGTAGGGATAACACGATAGTATCTAATGGACTACATGTTTTTTCATGATAAGTTCACAGGGTATGTGTTTGCTTCGTGTATGCAGGTTACATATGTTGATTGAAGTCTTTAAGCTTCATATGTGTTATGTATAGTGGTGTTGAAACCCTTACATTTCAGATTGATGAGTTCATACATGAAGAGGGATGGAGCACATAAGATGGATGCACTTGGTTTATGTGTGTTTTTCAAGTTTAGGTATGCGTTAATTTCTTGTTCATGAGAACAAACGTTGCTAGGTCATCTTCATGATCATATCATGATTGATGCGCATTTGTTTCTAGTTGTGTAGTTTTTTGGTATGGAATGCCAAAGGGGAGAATGTAAGTCTTATTGTTCTCATTTTCTATGTTTTGGCTTCCTAGGTACAAAACACGGTGTCTTTGTATTTCACTTAGTGTTTTGTTTTCCTATATGTAAAGTTGGTTACTGCTGATCAGTAATGCACACACCTACATAGTTTGATACACTTTGTATATGAGCATGTTTACACACAAACTGAGTTTGTTTTTATGATTGTCTTAAGTGATGTGGTTTTCGGCGAGCAAGTATGTGAGAGAGCCCATGTTTTCACTCTATTCTTGGTTTGTTTCGGGTGTAGGAATTTATTGAGTTAACTCAACAGTTTTGGAAATGAAAAAAATATCTTTGTTTAGCAGCCCGCCACTACCCTCGCTACCCCCTTTGGCGAGATGGTTGATAAGATTTCTAGCAAGGTTAAAGAACCAACTAGTTTGTAAGGTGTACAAGAAAATTTTGAAGAAAAATTAGGCCATGATCAACCTTCATTTATTTGGCCCGAAACCCTTATGTACCAACCTTGCTTATAAATATAACATTATATTTGGGTTTTCATTAACTTTTATTTTATAATGTTCCAGCAGCCATTCTAGTAGCTTTAGTGTAACACCTTTCTATATAATTTTTCATAGAACTTTCATTTATGATTGAAGATGAAAATGCTTTTTTAATTTAGGTTAGCTGTTGAACCATCATGTAAAGATGCATAGAGAAAAGTCTAATTGTAAAGATGATCTAAGGATTTGAAAATGTAGTGATAGACCATTTTGAGATTCGAAATCGTTTTTATTAGAAAGGATAATTTTATTGTTATATTTTCTTTGTAATTTAATGCCCGGTACTTAAATTGACTTTTATTGATTTAACTATGATTCACTAAATCTATATATGGGATTGAATTTTATAGAAATCTTTTGTTCTTTCTTGATCTGGAAAAAATCTCTCAAATGTTGCCTATGATTTGTTCTTATCTAATCTAAATTATGAGTAAAACAATATAGAACTAAAACTAAGAAAACTAAACTAATGGTTGACAAAGTTATATATTCAAAGCTATCTATCCTAATAACCTAATAGGTTTATTTATAAAAAAAGGTCGCTACACAAGGGTTGGAGTCAAAATTCAGCATCACGTATTGTGGTACACAAATTTCTTCTTCACAACATGGAGTTCGATTACCCTTGCATTACAAAACATAAATATTTTTTGCCACAACATGCTTTGTTTGTCTTTAATTTTGCATTGTACTTCTTACAAATTTGTTGGTTATTGATGTAAGGCTTACATGCTATAGTCTTTTAAGATTTTAGGGTGCAATTTTAGTTCTCTAAATGTTGTGTGTTCATGTATTGACATGTTTATATATTTTCAAATTAAAAACACCTAAAATACAACAAAACATACATATGATTTCAAACTTATAGAATTGCATAAATAATCACATAAACATGCTATAATTGAACATATTTATTTCAATTAAGTAAAATAAAATCATGAAATGTGAGTGCATTTCAAGCACTAATCATATACTCATCAACAACTCAATATAAATGAATAACCTAGGTTAGAGAAACTCTAATGAATATGAACCTACATAATAAATTATGTCTTAGTATTTAATTCATTTTAATTAAATTCACCCAAAAAATTGTTTTCACAAAAACACTTTTTGAGTGTATCATTGATACAATGAATAAAAAAAATGTTTCCATAAAAATTGCAAGAGTTTACCATTTTATTCTAATTACCAAAACAAATAAAATAAAGAAGCATTTGTATAATACTCTTTACCTTTTGGAGTAACCATCGACCCACTTAGCGAAGATAATAGCCACCAAACCTCCTTTTTGGCCTAATCTCGATGAATCCCCGTAAGCCTCATTAAGTACAATTTAGCAAACCACATTGTGCACACTAGAAAGCTTAGAGAGCTTGGCAAGGCTCATTAATACCTTAGTGATATCTCAACAAATAGGTAGTTTTTATTTTGAAAAAGCTGAGTAATTTCTCAAAAATACAAGAAAAATAATGATGTAAATATATAACCTAATTAAACATACCAATCACATGCTCAAACCCAAAAGTGGTATGTGTATCATGCAAACATACAAAGTGTGATCTATGTGAGTGTCATGAGTAATCAATCGTATATAGATAATGATAAATACATTAAGTAAAATACATACTTTGTATTTTCCTAGAACAAAAACTACAACACTTGTAAGGTTATAACAATTAAACAAATGGTCAAAATAATATATATTATTTTTAAGCAAAAAATTCTTATTAAGTTCGATTAAGTCGTGTTTACCGTGTATTTTTTGGAAGAACTTCTTAAATAATAATAAAATAATATTTAAAAGAAGTTTATTTGTATCGTCGAATCATATTTGGCTTATTTACTAAATGAAGTTATGCAAGTGTTGTTAATATTGTGTTAAATTAATTTATTTGTATCGTATTTAGATTGTATATCATTGTCATAAATTATCATACATAATATTTCTCATAAAATAAAAACTATATTATATTTATTATTCACTAAAATAAAAAATTATTTATTTATTTATTATAGTAGTAGTACTCTTCCTTGACTCAAAATTTAAAATCAATTTTTAACCTTTTATAATAAAAGCAATATAAAATAAAAATTATATTTAAAATCTTTTTTCTAAAATAAATAATTTCAAAGTAATACAATTATTAGTCGATAATCAACACTATTATGTACTTATAAAATTTGAACAAATTTAAAAACATCTTAAATAACTAATAAAGTATTATAATTTAGTTAATCATAACATTTCTTCTAATTCTATAATTTTTACTTACATGCTAAAAAAGTTTAATTATTAAAAATTTAATTATAAAGCAAAAAATATTATTTCATACATCATATTTAATTTTATCTAGATTGTTAGCTACTCATTTTGTTTTTGTAATATATATGTGTGTTTTCTTTTTAGAAATATTAAAACAAAGTAAAAAGTAGGAAAAAACCTAAATGAATAACCTAATTAAAAGTTATTTATAAATAATAATTTATTCAAAGTAAATAAATTTTATAATGGCACGAGCCCAAAATTGTATAAAAAAAGAGAAATGGGTACTAAAGTATGTATGTATCCAATACTATATGACTAACTATGCTTAGTTAGTTAGAAGTAAGGAGTTGTTTGAATCTTAGTAATAGAAGTGTTTACATGTATATGGATCAACTGAGGTGATAATATCAATTTGTGAAGACTATTATTACACCTTGTGGATAAGCACTCCACACTTGTGATATTATTCATTTCTTGAGTCATTGTAAGGTATCAAAGCAAGTTCAAAAATTTCTGGACTATGGTTATGGATTCCAGATCAACGAATAGAGAAGTGTTGTCTCCCTTACCAAGACTGACTTTAGCACAAAGCTTGATGCTAATCAAGATAGGTTAGTGGAAAATGATGGCTTTTCTTCAATCTATAATGTTGTAGTGAATGTTTATCCATCAAGAAATATCATTTCATAATCTAGTAATTTAATTCTTAATGTTCTTTCATGGCATTCCTCATCCAATCCACCTAATAATGTGTCTTTATCAGTGAAATTAGATGATAATAACTATCTTATATGACAAGAAAAATTGCTAAGTTTTTTCATGGCTTATAGGCTAGAATGGTTCATCAATGGATCTTTATCTAAATCCTCTCCATTTATTGACTATAAATGTTTGTTAACAAATAATTGTTTCACACTTGGGTCTAATATAATTCACCGGTAAAGAATTGGATTTTTAGCTCATTTTCACATGAAATGAATGTTGTCTTTGTTGGACATTTAACTACAAGAGATCAATGGATGACTCTTAAAGATCATTTTAGTCACACCAGTCAATCTAGAGTTATGAAACTACATGGAAAATTATAGTCTTTATCAAAGAATGGTCTCTCTATTGTAGATCATATTCTTAATGATAAAAGACTATCTAACCATTTTGTTGTCGCTGGTGAGTTCATCCCTGAGAGAGAAATGGTATTATACATTTTGAATGGTATAGGATCACAATATCTTACTTTTGTTGTTATCTTTAATATGATTCAAGTTGATCCATATGTGGGAGTGTTACACAGTCAGTTGAAAATCTTTGATAGAATGCTTCTTTCCTCTAAAGGATGTGTTCAAGAATCAAATGTTTCTTAGAGTAATGTTGCTAAGAGTCATACCTCTTATTTTGGTTATCATAAGGGGTCATATAATAATTCCCAATCCAAGCCACAATAATGGAACTTTTATTAGTTTCTTAAAGAAGGTGTCATGTGTGGAAATGTGCAAAAATATGGAAATTTTACTACTAATGCACTTAAAAATGTCAAGAAACATTATTTAGAAAAGCATATTTTCCAAATCTGTGAAAAGTAGGCCATGCTATCGCTTCATGTTTTATTCTTAGATATGTTTTGATGAGTAATAATGCATTAGGTCCCTTTGCAATGAGTGATGTTTTAGATGCTACATCTCCCAATCTTTTGGCTAGTCCTTGGTTGTTAGATTCAGATGCAAGTCACTATTTGACACATAATGTAGATTAGGTTCCAAATGTTTTTCTTTATAATGACTCGGATGGTATTATGGTCGGCAATGTTTACAAATTACCTATTTCTACTATTGGTTCTAGTTTCTTGCATGCTGTTGATAAGTGTTTGTCTTATGTTAGTATTGTGCTTCACACTCATAATGTTACTTGTAACCTTGTTTCTATTCGAAAGCTTTGTACTAATAATGATGTTTTTTTTTAATTTCATTCGGGTTCATTTTTTGTGAAGGACCACAATTCCAAGCAGATAGTGTTGCAAGGTTCCAGTGAGAATGTTTTATAAAAGGTGGTTGGCGTAATACTAGAATGTGATGATATGTCATTTGTTGGTGCATCAATCATAGCTAATGACACTCATATAGCTAACATTGCTTTAGAAGTTTTTCTTATTGATACCTATTTTCTTTAGTACAGAAAATTAGGTTACCCTTCCTTTAATACCATTCTTAAAGTACTTAGATATAATGGCATATCATTTAAAGCTTTGAATAAATGATATATTATTTGTGATTCTTGTCAAATTTCCAAGGCTCATAAACTGTCATTCTTGGCACCTCACATGAGAGCTTTAATACCTTTTGAATTGTCGTATATAGACGAAACTTTTCATTTGTCTACATATTTACCTACAATTTCTACTATAGTGCCTGCTTCTATCACCACACCTATTTTTCATTCAACAACAAGCACTCTTTAGCTTGTTTTAGACTTATCTCTTATTCCTTTTTTGGATTCTAGTGCTTTCAATACTATACCTACAAGTTCTCATCCTTTACCTATTGAACCATCACAACCCTTTAATATGCATTAAATGCATATTAGGTCTAAGGTTGATAATAATAAGCCCATATTATGTTCCTTTACAATACATGACATTTCTGTAATACTAGAACCACGTTCATACATGGAAGCATTACAAGTTCTTGAGTGGCTTAAGGTAATGTAGCTTGAACTAGATGCTATTCTTGCTAATGGTAGATAGAAATTGGTGGAGTTGCCTACTAGTAAAACTGCTATTGGATGCAAATGGGTGTTCAAGGTAAAGTTCAAAGCTCATTGAACTTTAGATAAATACAAGGCTTGCCTTGTTTCTAAAGGTCTTATACAAATTAAAGAGTTTGATTTCTTTAAAACCTTTGTAAGTTCCGTTATACTCGTGTTTGTGTATTGACTTTTTATATACAACATATGATGTCTATTTTATTCTACTTTGTGTATTTGCCTTTTTTTTGTAAGTTTGGTTACTAGGGATCAGTAATTCACATACTTACATTGTTAGACATTGTATGCAAGAATTTTTACACATATCACGGGGTTGGTTTTTATAGTGTGCATGCTTGGTTGAGAGTGTTGGTTTTCAATAAGCGAGTGTATGAGCGAGCCAACGTTGTTACTCTTGGTTTTGGGCTTATTTTGGGCATGGGTACTAATGGATATTAATTGGTATTTTTGGAAAAAAAATCACGTTTTACACGCCTCACCAAAAGCTTACCAATAATATTCTTAGGGACGTTGCCATAGGTGGTAGTAAGGTCATGTCGGGATGGCTGGTAAAGTGGAAAATCTAAGTGCTATAAATACCCTTATTTCTCTTATTTCTTGCTCCTCGTTTAAGAACTGAAATTCTACCAAAATTTACTATGAATTTTATATATGCTCTCAAAATTATTTTGGAGAGGCTATATTGGAGTACAGATCACTTGAATAGTTTAGTAATCAAATCGTAGGTTGTATGTATGTGATTTGACTGTGTGTCTCCCATATATGATTTGACTGTGTGTCTCCCGTATATGATTTGATTGTAGTGGAGGACTGTGTGTCCCTTGAGAGTATGAGTTAATAAACTTCCAGTTATTTATCATTAGTTACCAATCACAACACATTGGATGGTGTTAGTTGTGAAGGATAATTGGATTCGAGTGTTGAACCAAACGGTTGCGAAAGTAGTAAGTGAAAAGTAGCAACAGAGTAGTTTGGATAGAGGCCCTAATTGATAGAGATAATAGTGGTTTTACTATCCATTAGTATTATAACCTGTTTTACCATTTATTGAGTTATTTACTACTGAGTGGTTGCTTTAGCAACCTAAAGATGTTACCATATAGATACAATATCCATATGAGTTTACCTTATTATATAGAGTGTTATGTATGATCACTTATTGTGCTAGTAGAATATGAGTTTGTTATGTGTATGTCTCAATATGTTGAAGCATAAACTCTGAGTAGAAAGCATTTATTGTTTACTTGCTTTCCGTTATTGATGTATAATATATGTGATTAAAGTTATCTACTTTTTGATATTATACTATCTATGATTCTACTTTGTGTTTTGTACAAGTGTTTTTATTCTTATTTGTGTGAGTTAGGACCGAGTCTTTTAAGAGTCTATATCTCCTAACCCTGGTCGTATACTGGGTCATGAACTCTTTCAACCTTCTTTCAAGTGGTTAAGCCTATTATCATTAGATTGATTTTGACTTTAGCCATGTCTAAAGGATGGGAATTAAGGCAGGTTAATGTGAATAATGTATTTTAGAATGGGAATATTATTAAAGATGTGTTCACGAATTAAACATTTGGTTTTGAGTAAGGCAAAAGGGTACTTTGCAAGTTGAAGAAGGCTCTCTTTGGTTTAAAGGAAGCACCAAGAGCTTGGCTCTTAAAACTTAGTAGTATCTTGGGAGCCTTGGGTTTTTTAGCTTCCCAATCTGATACTTCTTTGCTCATCCTTAACTATGTTGAAGTTTACATTGTGATGCTCATCTATGTTAATGACATTATAACTATAGGAAGTTCCTCTACACATGTCAACTTTCTTATTATTAATCTCCACTCTCAATTTTCCCTTAAAGGATCTTGGTACATTCAACTACTTTCTTGGTCTAGTAGTGATTATACATAGTGATGTTTGGTGTCTTAATCAACATAAATATATTAGTGAATTGTTATTCAAGTGTGATATAGTGACTGCAAAGGAATGTGACATTCCTATGGTTACTAGGAAGAGCCTTAGTAAGAAATATGGTACTCCTTTGGTAGATGCTATTTTTTACAGAAGTGTGATATATAGGATATGATATTGTACATTAACAAGGCTTGATACTTCTTTTAGTGTTGACCAGTTATGCCAATTTATGGTTTGTCCTTCTGAGGTGCATTGCGTTGCTATTAGATTCATACTTCTTTATCTCAAGGGCACTATCTATAATGTTCTAACCTTTTTGAGGTATTCTCCATTGCATTTGGTTGCTTTTTGTAATATAGATCGAGCATCTAGTATGGATGATTGCAAATCAATAAGAGTATATTGTGTGTTCTTTGGTCATAATCTGATCTATTCGCATACCTACAAACAACATGTGGTCTCTCCTTTAAGCACATAATCTAAATATAGAGCCATGACTAATTCCACTATAGAACTTCTTTAATTGATATCATTGTTTTTTGAGCTGCATCTTCCCATTACAGGTACCCCAACTTTTTCTGTGATAATCTAACTGCTATTAGCCTTGCCAAGAAATCCAATGCTGCACTCAAGAATCAAGTACAATAAAATTGGCTAACATCTTCACAAAACCTCTCCCCTCTCCCCAATTTCATTTCAAGATCAAACTTATGATTTTGCCTAAACTACTAGCTTAAAGGGGGCTATTAGAGTATGTATGTATCCAATACTATAAGATATACTATGTTTAGTTGGTTAGAGCTAAGGAGTTGTAGGCTCTTAGTGGTAGAAGTGCTTGCCGAGAGCAATGGAGGTAATAATAACAGTTTATAACAGTTTGTTAAGGCTGTTTTTATAGCTTGTATATAAGCACTCCACACATGTGATATTCTTCACTTTTCGATAATTCAATAATATAGTTATCTTCATTTATTGAGTTTCTTAGGTCATTGTAAAGGGTAAGCTAAGTTTTGTCAAATTATGTTTTTGTTTGAGTTAAATCTTCTATATTGCAAAATATGTTTTTAGTCATATATATAGCTTTGATAAAGAGACTAATTAAATACAAATAATATTATTTTAATAATTTTTTTCAATAATTTTTTTTTCTATTAAGAGATTAAAATACCATTAAAACTTGATTATTTAATAATAAAAGAAAAAATAAAGATTAAAAATATTTGTTGATTAACACATTTTTTATTATAATATTTTAATTTTTTTAATGTATTTAAATAATATTAGTATTGAAATATTATTGTTTATTTTTTAAATAATTTTATATTAAATTTTACTTTTGTTTTTTTTATTAATGGGTTGTATTTTATTGTACTTTAATCACTTGACTTAAAAAAAATAATATTTTAATTAAAATAATTAAAATAATATAAATTGATTCTTTATCTCAAATATAATAACTAAAATCATACTTTATAATCTGTGGGACTAAATATATAGGATCCTTAGTGATCTTTTTCTTATAAAAAAGGGTTTTGTTGTTCGTTTTTGTCGTCCATCTTTTTTTTTCTTTCTTTCTTTACTTTTTGTAACATTTTTTTTAATCTTTTCTTTCTTTCTTTTTATATTGTTACATGTGTATCAATATTATTTAAAAAAATAGAATAATATTATAATTTATAAAATAATTTTGACATATATCATGATATAAAAAGTACTAGTACAAATATTCATACTAAAAGTGAGTGAAAATTTATTGTCAAAATTGTGTATTATGACAACAATAGCTTGAATTTTTGTTTTTTGTAGGGAGCATTTTATACATACTAGTAGACTATGAGTTATGAGTATGTTATTAATCCTTTTTCTAACTCGTTTACGAATGAAAGTTATTTTATTTGCTAACTATGTAAATAAGTTTTATCTTTATATAATCTAAAACAAGTAGCATTGGGAAAAATAATACTTGCCATTGCAAGAATTTTTACAGGGTTAATTAGAATCTTAATCTTGTGTATTATAAGTATAAATTTATTTATTAATAAAACTTATATGTTTGTCTTATCAAATATATCTTAATTTATATAAAATTTGAATAATTTTTGTTATTTTTTGGGTTTTAAGTCACATTATGATTGAAAGGTTGTTAAAAAGACAAATAAATAATTAAAATTGGCAATAAAAACATAAAATATAATTTGCTTTATTACTTAGTCATGAATATGTTTTTTTTAGCTTTTTTTGATATATTTATTTATACACGACTCAAACTACACGAAAATAAATTTTTTAAATTATTGAATGCATAAATAAATTTTTATTTTTATTATCTAATAATGTAATTATAAATGCATGTAAAAAATAAAAATAACTTAAAGTAAAACTTAATTTTCTGTATATATAAATTTTTAAATTAGAATTAAAATATTCAATATAAGAGTAAAGACATACTAATAGTTAGAACATAATATTGTTATATACATATCTTAGTTAAGGTATTTTGCGTGGTCGAGGAATTCGAATCCCCATTGATAAATAAATTAAATTAAATAAATTTTCAATAGCTCAATTACCATAACATTTCAAATATACTTGTTGTTTGTTATGTAATAAAACTAATAAATTTAAATTTGGAGTTCATATTATAGCTATAAATAAATTCATTTTTTATTAATTTAAGAATAACTATAACAATTCTTATCTCATATATCATAATATAATATTTTCATAACTAAAATATTAATTTATTTATAAAAATATTATTTTTAACCAAAAATTCATTTAATTTAACTCTAAAATTTTACAAATATATATTTATATATATGAAAGGGAATATGTGTGGCAGTGAGAGTAATCGTCAACCTCATCCCATCTCATCCCCACGGAGCATTCCCTATATAGTTTGGTTCCTATCAAGAAATTGAATTCCCTTTATAATTCAAACAAAAAAACATATAAGTATATTATAAGAAAATTTATAATATCATTTTAAAGTTTATTTGTATCAATTGTATAATTTTTATTAAATAATGAATAAAAATATTATCATAGTTATAATTTGATGAGATATATCATTAGTTTCTTTGAGTTGAATAATGATCTTGAAAGACATGCCTAGAAACTAAATTATATTTAAATATTTATTCATAAATATTGTCATCACTCATAAACCTTACAATCTTCTCATTTGGTATATTCGTATGATAAAACCTTTCTATCACTACATCACACTCATAGGAAAAATAAATTTTACATAGTGGAACTATCCTACAATCTGGTAAAATCATCTTCGCATGATTTTTGAATACTCATATGTACATTGAAAAGAAAAAACACAAATAGGAATACAATTTATCTCAAAAGACTTATTATTTATTATATTAGTGTATTTAACAAAAGAAAAGTAAATAAATAGATATAAGTGATGAGTGATAATAGATAGAATTATTTACATATTACTCCCCTATGTGAATAAACTTGAACACATAATGCATTCTCCCCTTAAATATAATCTCTTTTAAAGAAAAGTTTTCAATTTATTTTTTTTAATTAATAATTCTTCGTCTTTATGTATTTTCATTAATGTTTAATAACTCTTCCCTTCCTTTTATTGTAAGAATAAGTAACACAAAAAAGAAGGAAATAAAAACAAGTTAAGCAAACATGGTGTATTAAATGACAAAATTAAGGTACATCATTAAAGATAATTCCATTACACTTCAAAACAAGACAAATCAAATGCATAAAATGATTTATGACAACCAAAAGGATAGTACAATGAAAATTAAACATAAAAAGAAAATGATAATTATCCTGAAAGTTGACTGACTTGATGTTTGAATTGAGAATTCATATCTCTAAGCATGGAGTACATGGCCTCTTAACATTCATCCAAGCCGGTCACTTTTTGATAGAGGCCTTGCACTTGAGTAGATAGTACTTCCATTCTCATTTGCATTTATTCTCAAATAAATCTCGAAAAGAATGTTCAAAAGCATGTATATTTTCAATCTCATCATTTTCAAAAATGACATCAATTGCTCTACCACTGGTTTGAATATCAACGGTAGCTCTACATCTAGTACCAACATAATCAGATCTCTATCTCTTTGAGGTATGAGTAGATGATCTTGAAATGATTGACTTTTCAATATCACCCATATAAAAGAGTGGATTTAGAATGTGGCACACTCACATCAATAATAAGTTGAGTAATAAGGCAACCATAGGAAAGTCCAATTCTTGGGTTTATGATCTAAGGTTGATTTATAATTTCATCTTGAATAACTATTCCTACAATGAAGACAATCCTTTTTCCAATATAGTATAAGATCTTAGTGTGTAGGTAACCAATCTTAGATCACAAACCCAATATAATAAATAGTTGTTTATAATTAACACCGACATTCAGTGAACTTGTTAATTTGGTTAAAAAATCTTCATTTGAAATGCTATAGCACTCTAAGTGAAAAATGACATCCTCGGTGTTTGTGAACGACAAAAAGATGTTGATTCTCTTGGTCGAGATGTCAACAGTTTTATTTTGAACAAATACCCTATTTGGACCAAGGTGACTTATTTTTGGGTCAATATTAACATAGAACTCACAAACCAAGAAAGGGAAACATAATTTTGATGGTGTAAATAAATATTGCCAACCCAAAGCCTTAATGGCTCGTGTAATTCCTATCTCATGGAATTCAATTCAAGTTATATCACACTCAAGTAAAATTAGGCATTTAGAGATAGTAGTTTGATACCTCATTTGAGGCTTTATGTCCTACCATTGAGATGAATTTGGAATAGGTGCACAAAACGAAAAAGAACCAAAAATCAAAAATTCAAGTTATAGTAGGCTTTATACCCTTATGAACTAAAAACACAAAAGCTGATCAAAAATTTCCAAAAATATTGAAGAATGGAAGTTAATGAACAATTTTTAAAGTAAAGGAGGGGGATTTATGAAGATATTTCAGTCAAAACTAGTGTTTGTTTGGAGAAAAAATGGGACAAATTGGAGAAAAATGGTGGTTTTAATTTATGCTCAAAAGTGGGTATTTTTTTTTACAAAGATTGGTCATAGAAATGTAAATAGCAATCTCTAAGTAAAATATGATAAAAATGAGAAGTTAAATAGATTTTTAAGAAAAAAAATCGAAAGAGAAGCATGAAAATAGGGTAATGGTTTGTAAGGTGAAATGAAAAAAGAAGAAGGATATATAAACTTAAACTATTTGATTGATCAAGAATAATATCGATTGATAGACATTTAAACTTTGATGGATCAAGTTTATCATTAATCAATCGGCAATAGTATTTTCTAAAAGATGCATTTACTCTCTCTAAGTGCAATAACTACACATTTACTTAACATAAATAAGTAAATAAAATAAAAATATCAGACAAAAATTTAATATAATATTTTTATTTTATTTTTAATTTTTTGAGTAAAAATAGTAAATTTATTCAAATATAAACATCACTCAAATCAATCAATTTGAAATAAAGATCATTCTTGATTAGAATTTAATTATGCATAATGCATAAGTATTCTAATAACGCACACATACATTCTTTATCACATATGGTGACATATTAACAATTGTTCAAAAGTGAGAGAGGTGTTGGAACTACAATAGTATGTTAATTTGTTTACTTATGATGAGTCATGGAAGATGTAAAGGAAAGAATATCACCTATCATGAAAAATTATAGTTGAATTCATGTTTGCACAAAATAAAATTTACTTACCAAGGGAGAACTTATTTAAATTTTTCTTTTGTATTCCCTTTTATTATTTATTATTATATTTTTGTAAGGGATTGGTTGTATATTTTCTTTTTGTATAACCATTTGAGGCTCTTTCTTTTTGTGCAAACAATTACTTTAGTTTTTTCTTTAACAATTACTATCATCTTTTAAGGAAATATGCACAAACCAAAAAATCTAGTATGATGACCATCACACTAATTGCGAGGTAGCCTTTCCGATTACTATGGTAGCCTCATACATCACAATAGGTAGTACTCTCAAAACTAGGTGTCTCTCTCTAGTAGCATTTTATAAAGTGAAAGGCAAAGCTCAAATACAATTTTACAGTTAAAGATTATCTTAATCCTTAAAATCTCACAATATTAATCATAAACTTGAAGCATGAAATACATATGCATCTAATGAGTTTGTGAGTAAGTTCTTGTTAACATCGATGACCAGATGTAAGAAAAAATTTAAGTGTATAGATCAATATACTCATTTACACAATGAACACTCAAACAAAAAAAATTGAGGTTTGTTTCAATGTTAGAACAATTTTACTTTCTTTATTATCATTTTAAAATTTTAAATGAATTGAAATGAAACTAAGAACCAAAAAACTAAACTAAAATTAAGAAATAAAAAATCAAAACAATCAAACTAACATACTCATCTAGGATCAATTAAGCATAACATAAAAATACTTAAGTGAATAAGGAAGATGGTTAGTTGATAGGATAACGGCAATCTTCCCTAACCCAAATTGTTTGGAATTTTGATTTTTTAACATCTTTTGGTTTGGACACAATTAACTTAGTTGTCTTTGGTATATCCTTGGACTTGCCTTTATTTTTCTTATTCATCATTAATGAAGATGCAACATGCATGTAAGGATGATGATAATTAATTCTAGAATTTTGAGCATAAAAAACTCTATTAAAATTAGGAGATATCACAAGGAATCTACAATTAGGTCAGATATAACCTTTTCTACTATAGTTATGACAAACAAGAATAGACTTAATATATTTTTCAATCACAAGTATTATTATTCTTTGTGTATAATGAGTAATATTAAGAGTAGGGTTATAGGATTGTGGTCGTTAATGTTGAAGGTGCACTTAGGGAGGACATGTTTGTGGGCTTTGCAAGTAGAGTTGATTTGGAAGAAGATGACATAGTGTGCTCATCTAAATAGCCTAGTCCTATCAACCTTTTGATTAAGCGTGTTCTTGGTAGTGAGAAATTTGCTTGTTTAGTTAACATAAAGTCTATAAATTTTAATTATTTTCGTACATAAAATATTTATTTATAAATTTGGTTTTAAACTTGTTATCAAGTCTATTAAGAAAGTCGAACAAATGTTCGAGTTTCAAATAATCGCACCTCAGGTATATCTTTTATAACAACAATATATAGGATTACATTAATGTATTTAATAGCACATGTTCATAAATTTGAAATTATTAATTAAATAATTTTAAATGTGTTTTAATATTTTTAAGATGTGTTTAAAAAAATATTTTTTTAATATTAAGTTTTTTTTGGCTTTGAAAAATTAAACTGAAAATACCCTTAATCGTAATACTATTATGTATTATTATTAACTATATATATATATATATATAGACACCGTTAGGGTTTAATATTTCGGTAAAAAAATACTGAAATTGTCGATCTGCATCTGCCGAACTGCTGCTGCCTAATTGTTGAAATCTACAAGTGACTGGAAAAACCGAAAAGAAAAGGAAAAAAAAAAAAACAGAGCAGACGCAGAAGTGAAAAAGGTAATTAATATATATATATATATGTGTGCAATTAAGATTATATATATATAAACGCAGGAAAGTGAAAAAGATAATTAATATATATATTGATTTATATTAATTAGTTTAATTATTATTTATTAAATTTTTAGACATTTAAATTAAATAATTTTATAAATAATCATGATTATTTGATTTAATTATTAAATTTTAAAGAAGTTACTTTTACTAAAATTGTATCTGTTTAATCTTTTTACTCTAAAATTTACTAGTTAATTTGATTTAAGAGATATATGTTTTGAATAATCTAGTTAAAGAAGATAGCATAAGATCGAGTTTTTACTTGAACATTTGATTTTCATAGTAAAAAATTAGATGGTCTAGTGGATTAGTGGTTTTTCTCTTAGGTCATAGTTGTGGCCTAGGTTGTTTCTACCTAAAAATATCGTGTGATATTATTTTATTTTCGTACTTTATTCTTACACCTGATTGCATGCATAGCCGTTTTGTTTAGGTTATTAAATTATAAATAACCTATTCATCCCCCTCTAGGTTAAATAGGTCTGTAATTTATAAACTTTCAATTGGTATTATAACTGATACTAGACACACTTAATGAGATTGATTTTTAGGGACACACACTCCTACTTATGAACCAAATGAAAGAAGATGGGTCATCTGTTAGACCCCTACTATTTGATGGGTATAATTACCCTTACTAGAAGGCTCGAATGCAAGCCTTTCTCAAACAAGATGAAAAAGTCTAGGATGTCATTCTTGATGGTTGGGAACCACCTTTGGTAACAAAAGATGGTATAACAATCATAAGGCCAAGAAGAGACTGGACCATTGAAGAATGCACCCTTAGTGGGGCAAACCAAAAAGGTCTAAGCTCAACCTTTGTTACTCTGTCGATGGTTGAGTTCCGTCGCATCTCTGACTATGAGACTGCTAAAGATGCATAGAATGCACTTACTCATGAGGGAACTTCCCAAGTGAAATAAACAAAATTAAGATTGCTAACATCTCAGTTTGATTACCTTAAAATGAGCAACACTGAAACTTTTGATCAATTCTATACTCTCTTTTGTGATATCATTAATGTTTGTTCTAATCTTGGTGAGAAAATTTCAACCTGTACAAGTATGCAAACTCTTAAGCTCCTTAACAGCAGATTACAAGATGAAAGTTACAGCGACATACTAAACATTGATGAAATTTTCGGGTCAATCTAAACCTATGAGCTTACTCTTGATCCATCCAAGAAAAACAAGGATGTGGCATTCAAAAGCTCTAAAAAGGACATCTTTGATACTGATGAGGATATGAATGATGAGTCACTAGTCTTGTTAGCACAAAATTTTAGAAATTCATGAAGAAGAAAAGTCAACTGATTAGTCAATCTAACAAGGGACAATCCAGTCATTCGAAGGACTGAAAGTCAAAGGAAACTAAGCCTCCTAGCCTTGATAGTAAGAAAAGTAAGCCCACTAGTTCTCAATGCTTTACTTGTGGGGGATTTGATCATATTTCTACAGAATGTGCTAACATTAAAAACAAATTTGGAAAAACTTTTAATGTTATACTCAGTGACAAAAAAGTGAGCAGGATGATGCTAGTAACTTAAAGGATGATAACACTAATTATTGTGCCTTGACTGCAACTTCCAAAGCATACCACAATGTCTTCGACTTTAGCTTGGATGAAGAAAATGAAGAAGTAAACTCTTCTCTCTTACTGTTTAAGTTTAATGTATCGAATTAAGAGAAACTATTCATGGATTGTTTAGGTGCCATGAAAGAGAGAGATAAATTACTTGTGGAAGTAACTAAATTAATGATATCATCAATATTCACAAAACAAATTTCTCCAGCCTGGAGAAATATAAAAAGGAATTGTCTGAACATATTAATGCCTTGAATCTTAGACTTGCAGAAACCACTGAGGAAAAAAAAGCTTAGGCAAGAACTTAGTATTGCTAAAGAGACGGTAAGGAATTTGACCATTGGTGCTAAAAAATTGACTAAAATCCTAGACTATGAAAAGCCACGTGGAGATAAGAAAAGTCTTGGGTACATAGATGAACAGTGAACTTCTTCATCATCCAAAACTCAATATGTAAATCCACTGTTTGTCAAGCAGGGAAGGTAATTTTTGCAATTTATCACTCTAAGAAAATTCAGTTTGTTCCCATCTATCATCATTGTGTTTGGAAAGGACACATTAGACTTAAGTGTAGATTTCTTTATGCTTATGATTCTATCACGAGTACAAATGTTTCTCGGACACCTCAAAAAATTTCAAAACGTAAAGTTTTTACTGCATGAACTACACAAAAAGAGAAACTTAAGAAACCAGTAACTCAAACATCCAAAATTAAAAGAGGATGGGTTAAGAAATATGAGTTACATTGCTTTGTGGTCCACATAGCGTTTAAAGCTAAATCAAATACTGTCTGGTGATGGTAAAACCTTTGAGGAATACAATGAAGGGATAGTTACCTATGGTGATGATAAAACATCTAAAATTGTTGAAAAATGCTCTGTTCAAATAGAGGGTATCCCTAAACTTGATGAAGTTTTATATGTGAAAAGACTCAAGGTAAACTTGATTAGCATAAGTCAAATATATGACGGTGATTTTAATGTACAAATTACAAACAATCACTGTATTGTAATAGATCAAAATGGTGAATGTATGATTAAGGGAATCATATGACATGAAAATTGTTATTGTATTGATACATCACCCACAGTAACATGTAGCCTAGCTAGAAATGACTCAACTACCTTGTGGCATGAAAAGCTAAGTCATATGAATTTTAAAGATATGGTTAGATTAAGTAAAACTAAGATTATGCATGGTTTACCTATTTTCCCAAAAATTGAAACACCTATATGTGGACCATGTCAATTGGGTAAAAAAAATAGGATCATAAGAAGAACAAGAGTATCAATACAAACAGAGTATTAAAATTGATACATATTGACCTCATGGGTTTTATGAGATAAGAAAGTATTAGAGGTAAGAAATATATCATAGTTATAGTAGATGACTTTTCTCGCTACACTTGGGTAGACTTTCTTAAAGATAAGTCAGATGCTTTTGAGTTCTTCATCTCATATTGTACACAAGTGCAGGTTAAAACAAATGACAAAATAGTAACCATCAAGAGACTAAGAACAGACCATGGAAAAAAGTTTGAAAATAACAAGTATGTTGACTTCTGCAAAGAACATGGTATCTTTTATGAATTCTCTGCTCCCATCACACCTCAACAAAATGGAGTAGTTGAAAAGAAAAACAAGATACTTCAAGAGATGGCAAGTGTAATGCTGCATGCCAAATGAGTCTCTCAAAGGTTTTGGGCTGAAGCTATAAACACCATATGTCATATTATAAATCATGTATATCTTTGCCCAAGTACAAACCAAACTCCTTATAAGATATGTAGAGATAAAAAACCCAACCTGAAAATCATGCATGTTTTTGAAACTAAATGCTACATACTTAAGGATCGAGAACAATTGGATAAGTTTGATTCAAGAAGTGATAAAGGTATATTTATTACTTATTTCCTAAATATTAGAGCCTACAAAAGTCTTCAACTGTAGAACTAATGTTGTTATGGAATCTATAAATGTTGTTATAGATGATGTAGGTAAGTAGATTATAAGTGAAGAAGTTGATAATGAAGTAAATCTCACAACATCTCAATTAACAATGACCAATGACACAATTGGAACAAAAGAAGAGGAGATAGAGGAAAGAGAAGAAAAGAAGGAAGAAGCATCAACCTCATTAATGATAAATCCAACCCAAACTTAAAAAAAATCATCATGTTAAGAATATAATTGGAGATCCTAATGCAAGCATGGTAATAAGAAGAAGATAAATAAGTAAGGTAACCCATTTATGCTATATTTCTCAATTTGAACCAAAAAGGGTGAACGAAGCCCTTAGGGATGAATTTTGGATAAATTCCATGCATGATAAGTTAGCTCAATTTGAAAGAAATCATGTGTAGATATTAGTACCTAAGCCTAAAAAAAATTTAATTGGAACAAAATGTGTGTTCAAAAATAAATATGACGAGCATGACATTGTTGTTAGAAATAAGGCTAGGTTAGTAGCTCAAGGCTACATGTAAGTAGAAGGAGTTGACTTTGATGAAAAATTTGTACCTGTAGCTAGAATATAGTCAATTAGGATTTTACTTGCCATTGCTTTACACATGAAATTCAAATTATATCAAATGAATGTTAAGTCTGCCTTTTTGAATAGATTTTTGAATGAGGAGGTATACGTGGAACAACTAAAATGATTTGTTGATCTAAAATTTCCAAATCATGTTTACAAACTTAACAAAGCTCTTTATGGTTTGAAACAAGCTCCACAAGCATGGTATGAGAGACTTACCAACTATCTCTTGAACTAGGGATTTATTCGAGGGGGAGTTGATAAGACTTTATTCATTAAAAGGATTAGTAATGAGATCTATATTGCTCAAATTTATATAGATGACATAGTTTTTGGATCCACATCTAGTATACTAGTAGATGATTTTGTGCATGTTATGACAAATGAATTTGAAATGTCTATGGTAGGTGAAATGACTTTCTTTCTTGGTTTGCAAATCAAACAATCTCATGATAATATATTTATTTCTCAAACCAAGTATGCCTATAACCTTGTTAAAAGGTTTGGTCTTGAAATTAGCAAGCCATTAAAGACTCCTTTAGGTACCAGTGCAAAAATTATAAAGGAAACTCAAGGTAAAAGTGTTAATCAAACCCTTTATAGGAGTAAGATAGGCAGTTTACTCTACCTCACTGCAAGTAGGCCTGACATATGTTTTAGTGGTGGTGTGTGTGCCCTTTTATCAAGCTGATCCTAAGGAATCACACTTAGAGAATGTAAAGAGAATCATCAAATATATCTCATGAACAAGTAATTATGGTCTATATTTTACTACCAACACTACTTGTGAAGTAAGTGGTTATACAGATGCCAATTGGGTAGGCAATCAGGATGATAGAAAGAGCACATCAAGTGGTTTCTTCTACATTGGGAACAACTTAGTATCCTAGCATAGTAAGCTCTTGCACACAAATTCTATGGATGAAAAACATGCTCAAGGACTATGGTTAACCACAAGATATGATGCCCTTATATTGTGATAACTCTAGTGCTATATGTATTTCTAATAACCCAATTCAACATTCTAGAACTAAGCATATTGACATTAGGCATTACTTTATTCGAGAATTAGTTGAAGAGAAACTAGTGACACTTGAGTTTGTACCTACTGAGAGACAACTAGTTGATATATTCACGAAAACCATAAACATCCAAAGATTTGAGTATCCTAAGAATGCCTTGGGAATTTCTCCCTCAAATTGAATTTAAAAAAAGGGAGAAAAAGAAGTATAATCTTTATCTAGCCAACACGGTATTGGACTTATTTAATACTTATATATATATATATATATATATATATATATAACCTCGTTTTTAGTTATTTGACTCATTTTGATATTTATTGTATAAATTATTCTATAATTTTGACTTATGCACACACATATTCTTATACATATGATGATCGATGTTGACATAAACTTATTCACACACTCACGAACACACATTTATGCTATGCTTGAAGTTTATGAATTTTCTTGAAAGACTTTAGGACTTCAACCAATCTTGACTATAAATGGTGTTGAGTTATATTTCTTACTTCTAAAACTTTACCATATGGAGGCACCTAGTATTAAGAGGGCTACCTACTGTGATGTGTGAAGCTATTGTAGTGAATGGAGAGGGCTACCTCACAACCAGTGTGAAAGTCATCATGCTAAGTTTATGGCTAGTTAAAAAAAAGAGCGAAATAATTTTCAAAAAACAATTGTTTATAAAACTTGTACTTGGAATGCACAAATAGAAAGAGCCAATAAAGGTTAAAAACAATAATATTTGTGCCTCATTTATAAAAAAAAATAAGTCCTTCTATGGTAGATATATTTTATTTTGTGAGATTGAAGACTCGATTAAAATTTTATATGATAGGTGATATATTTTTCTTTTGAGTCTTTCTTGATTGCTCATAAATGAATTAATTGATATATTTGTGAAGTTTAAACATATACACCACTTTTAAATAAATATCAATATGTCATTATAAGTGAAAAGTGCGATTGTGTGCCTCTTCTACTCTACTTGCTTATCTATATAATAAATCATCAAAATTGTAGATAAAAAATTATGAGTTCTCAATTGGTTGTGTGATTGTTTTTGATTAATTGAGTTTAATATCTTATGTGGCTATTTATGAAAGTTAAAAAAATAATATTTTTATTCATTTACATCGTTTTTTTATTTATTACTTTTTTAATTGGTTTTTAAGTTAGAGAGTTATAGAACTTAGGGAGACTTTAAACCACATTGCACTTCTGCATTACTCTGCTTTTACATTGCTATAACTTTAGGAGGAGTTTAGCTTCATTGATTTGTTCAATGGTTTGTCCTTCTCGTATATGAAAAAAAGGGAGAGATATGTGTTTCACTTCCATGTTTTATTTTGTTATACATATAGGGGGAGAACACACTTAGTTAAGCTTATGTAAAGCTTGATTAGTATGAATGCATACTACATGATTATTCTTTACACTTAACTTATTTCTATGTAAACTAACCTAATGTACAATGAGAATTTCAAGCCAAATTGTAATATGTTTTGTTTATGTCATTTCAGTTACTTACAAGCTTGTCAAGTTACAGCGAAGATGGATTCACCGAAACGTAAGATATTTCCACAATAGAGTCTGAGACATCATTGTATTTTTATCTTATTTTTATAAGTGTCATGTAGTGAGTGGGAGATTTTGTCACATGAAAGTGTCAAAGAGGGAGTTTGTAAGGACTATGAGTGTTGACTATTTTCGTGGGCAAATATTTACCTATAAACTTGTTTATAGACCTGCTACCAAGTCTATCAAGAAAATTGAACAAATACTCGAGTTCCAGTTAGTCGTACTTCAGGTATATCTTTTATAACAACAACATATAGGATTACATTCATACATTTAATAGTACATGTTCATAAATCTAAAATTATTTTTAGTGCTAAAATATTTATTTAAATTTTAATTAATTTATGAAATTACTAATAAAATACTTTTAGATGTGCTATAATATTTTTAAGATGTGTTTTAAAAAATGATTTCTATTTAATATTAAGTTTTTTTTTTACTTTGAAAAATTAAACTCAAAATACACTTAACCCTGACTATTATTATTATCAATATATATATATATATATATATATATATATATATATATATATATATATATATATATATATATTAGGGTTCAATATTTGGGGGGGAAAATTCTACTAAAATTGCTGACCTGCATCTGCCGAACTGCTGCTGCCTAATTGTTGAAATCTGCAAGCGACTGGAGAAACCGAAAAGAAAAGAAAAAAAACACAGAGGAGCGGGCAAAAGTGAAAAAGGTAATGACTTGATTAGATTTTTTAGATATATATAACTGCTGCCGCCTAATTGTTGAAATTATGTTGAACCTTTTTGCTAAAAAATTTGGTAGTTGATTTGATTTAAGTGATATATGTTTTGAATCATCTAATTAGTATTATTAATTATTAAATCTATTTTAGAACACACACGGATATTTATGTTTTTGTGCTAATTATTTTACAGTTAATTCGATAATGTAACTGATTAACGAGAATTTATTGGAACGTTGGTTTGAAAATCGTTTACACTAATTTTAGAAATTGTGAAAACAGAGTAAGACGTCGTAAGTAAAGTACATTGGGGCTGTATCCTAGGGAGGATAGCATAAGACAAAGTTTGTACTTAAGCATTTGATTCTTATAGTAAAAAGTTAGATGATCTGGTGGTTTTTCTCTTAGGTCATCGTTATGACCTAGATTATTTCTATCTAAAAATATCGTATGTTATTCTTTTATTTCTGTACTTTATTTTTAAACATGATTGCCTACCTAGTCGATTTATTTAGATTATTAAGTTATAATTTGATAAAAATTAAAAATAACCTATTGACCTCCCTTTTAAGTTAAATAGGTTTATAATATATGAACTTTCAATTAATTCAACCAATTATGTAGCCATCTCATTGTCAAAACCTAACTTATTTACTCCAACTTTCTTCCCCCTTACAATTTTTTTATGACGAATTAGTACCCAACATCTTAAATAACTTATATGTTTTATCGTTTGTCTTCTTTTATATTAATCTGCCTATAACATTATCAACTATGTGTTGATATTTTTGTGTCAACTCATCATAAAAAATTATTTCTATAAGTAATGAAAAGTGATGATGTGGGCACTAGATTAGAAATAACTTGAACCTATCCTAAATTTCATGAAACATTTCTCATTTTATTTGAGAAAATGTAACAATATTGTCCTAAAGCTAGTAGTCTTTTCATAAAAATAGAATTTTTTCGTAAACTTGTTATAGGCCACCTCCGTATGTAGTTAGAGAGTCGGGTGAAAGGGTCATCAACTATTTTCTAGCTCTATCCTTAAATGTGTAGTGAAAGCATCTCCTCTAAGCTATTCATTATTAAGTCTCGGCAAAGAAAAAATCTATATAGTAATATAAAATAAATTAATAAAGGTTAGTGGATCCTCCTTAAGAATTCCATAAAAAAAAGTATAGAATAATGAATATTTTAAGGTCATAGTTCTTTACGATCTCCCTTAACTGTATGTAAGAAATAACAATGCTAATAATTGACTTTGCATATTTCTTCGTAACTTCCTTCCTCGTAATATGGTATCTGTTTGATATACCTAACAAGAAAGAAGTAATCTAGCAAAAACCAAAAACCACTTAAACAAAAAAAGGAAAATAAATAAAAAAACAAAATAAATGCACATAAAGCAATAAATAAAAAATAAAGACATAAAATAAAGACCTATAAAATAAAAGTGTAAAACTAAAAAGAAAATAAAAAAAAATAAACTAATAAAACTTGAAAAAAAAAGAATAAAAAAATTATGATAAAAACAAATAAAAAAGTAACAAACAAAAAGAAAAGAAATACTAAATTTAAATGTCTTTTCTTTACGACGATATCACATTTATTAATACAAATTCTAAACGTTCATAATTACACGAATCACTAATAATCTAACGATAAATTCACCCCAATATTGATCTCTTGTAAAATTATAATGATTTTAAATCTTTTATATATTTTTTTAAACTAATTAATTAAATAAAATAAATAATCAAAAATACTCTAAACAAATTATTGAAAAAAGTTAAAAAAAAATTAACTAATTAAATTACTAAAATTAATAAAAGTGAGTTTTGGTACGAATTAAAAGATGATATTTAATTAGATAACTAATAATTGAATTAATAAAGTATGTTTAATAATTAATTCTAAGTTAATCATATTAATTTTTTCATTACATTTGTGAAATCATAATTATCTTAGTAATCTCAATTACAATTAATTAATTAATTCTATTAATATAAATTAATTAACTAATCAAATTATCATAAGATAAAGATACGTTGAGATTATTGATTTTTTTTCATTAAATTTAAAATCTTAATGATCATGAAAATTTTGTTTATAATTAAATATATTTGATCTAAAAAATTAATTAATTAATTTAAAATTATACAAGAAAATCATAAACCATGTAAATTAATACAATAAACATGTAATTAATTTAAATTTTTATTCAAAAAAACATAATTAGACATATATATGATATTTTTAGTAATCTAATTCACAAATATTCACTTATCATAAATAAAAATTTTATTCATCAATAATTTATAATTAAAGATATCAAGAATTAAGAACAAAAAATAATCTTAATTTTTATTTAAATAATAATCCACTTATATAGTCAATTTAATCATAGAAGCAAAGCTAAAAAGCTATAAATAAATGGAAATAATATCCAAAATTTCAATTACATTCTACTGCATACATATGGCCTGAATCTTAGTTGGTTCCTTCTATCTGTCTTGACACAGACACTTAGCACGATTTCACGTTAATGCATGGCTCAGCCATACAAAGTTAATCCATGCAGATTCTATGTATATCCACCTGGGTATTTTTTACCTCTTTCTTAGCCTGTTTTCTCTATGTAGTCCAAATAATTGCTAGATGCAATCACCATCTTTCAAAAATAGATAGAAAATTCCAAACAATTGTACAAAATTCTCCCAATACTTATACATGTAAAATGAAAAAAAAATATACCCACAAAGCTGCAAAAATATTAAATAAAATGCATACATAATGCTTAAAAACAAAACAAAATACAAGAACAAATATTGATTTATCGTGGACTCTATAGGGATGACTATTGGATGAATACCTCAAAAAGATCCTAGATCACTCATGGCTGCAAATTTGGTAAAATTATCTCTCTAAGAATATATCAAGTGCTTCCAAACATTCTGAGATGTTTGATGTTTGACCTCTTGCCACGTAGGAGTTCATATGATGTTTGTCTAGTGCCAGGCCTAGGAAGCAACAGTTCAAGGTATAATAGGCTATACTGATAGCCTTAATCCAAAATTTCCTTGTTAGATTTTTATTAGCAAGTATAATTCTATCGATTTCTTAAATAACCATGTTTTTCCTTTTTACAATTCCATTATGCTAAGTAGCCATTGGTGCAGAAAACTCATGTTCAATCCCATGTACATCACATAATTATTTAAATTAAGAGTTCTCAAACTATTTACCATAACAACTCCTTAACCTTATGATACTTCCTTTAAATCTTTTCATTCTCAAACTTTTTGCACAAGTATTTGATGCTTTTACACGCTTCAGACTTTTCTTAAAGAAACATGGTCCAAATATATCTGGAGATGTCATTCACAACAATCATGATATACCTTTTTCCCACAAATGCTGGTAATGCTGGCAGTTTGAATTGGTTCCATCAAATTTTTGTACAGTAACTCCAACAGTCTAGTTGTGTACAAATGTTGATTCATTTTATGCTAATTTTTGCTCTGTTTCCGAACTGGCAAGGGCCATAAAAATGATTTGGTTGAGATAGATCTTTGAAAGTCCTCTAATAGTCTCAAATTTGGAAAGTTTCTGTAGCATCTTATAATTCACATGACCCCGTCTTTAATGCCACAGTTTCTCAATGCTCAAGCTGGTTCCATTACAAAGAATAGAATAGAAGAATTAACACAATAGCAATTATCATCTGACCTAGTGCCCTTGACAACAACACTTCCAAAGTTTCCATACACTATACATCTTCGAGTTCATGAATCCTCATTGCATGAGTAATGCCTTTTCCATATATTGTCTCCTTGCTACCATTTCCAAAAGTAGCAAAGCCTTCATTTGCTCGTTCAATACTAGTGAAGAAGAACTTATCTCTTCTCATATGTCTAGAACACCCACGGTTAGGGGTGTCCACCGGTCCGGTTTTAGGCAAAACAAATTTAACTAGGCCGGATTGTTTATATTATTCGGATCAGACCATTTGATTTATAAAACCGTCTGGTCCAATTTTTTGATTTAGTACGATTTTTGGACATCTTTAATGAGAAATAATATGAAAATTTTAATATATTATTAAACCGGTTCGGTCTGGTTCAATCGGTTTAAAAATTAATATAACCAGACCACACCATTTGAAAAATAGTTTTAATTAATACAAACCAAACTGGACCGTTTGATTTATAAAACCGTTCGGTCCAGTTTTTCAGTTTAGTTCAGTTTGGTCTAGTTTATGGACACCCCTACCCACGGTTGGAGTACCAACATCTAGACGCTTGAGCTTTTAATGCAGTATAAACAACATTACTGTTGTGATCCATCATATGAAAACATATCATTTTGGAAGACTTGGATTCATCTAAGTACAAAATAGCTTGAGCTTATGATGAGTGCTTAAAAAGTAATAAAATTATTATGATTTAATATACTTTAAATGATTAAAAAAAATTATATTTATATGATTTTATCATATTTTTATATAAATTTATCTTTGCAAAATTACGGGTATTTTTATTATTTTTTAGATATTTTCACTTCAAAAATAATTGAAAGATTTGAAAAATAATACTGAAGGAAATACATCACAAATATGTTGAGAAACAAATGAGAAAAAGTCAAAAAAATGAAAAATGGACAAAATTGCCCAACCATGCACGCATCACGTTGGAACAACGCATCCAATCGCAACGCATCACGTCGAAGTCTGCACGCATCTGTGCATGTATCACGCCTGAACACCATGCCCAACCGTACCGCATCACACCAAAGTATGCCCTCATCTGTGCCCACATAACGCCACAATCCAGTGCCCATCATGCTAAATTTCTTCATGCGCCACTACCTACGCCAGCACTTGTCCATTACGCATCCAAAGCCATTTTATTTTATTTTTTCCCACTTTTTTATCCTTTTCCTCATCTATAAATAGCCTCTCTCCCCTATTGTAAAAAAACACACCTTAAGAAAAAAAATTCTTAGCTTTTTCTTTCTCTAGCTTTCTCTCTTGAAAGCTTTCTTAGTTTTTCTAATTTTTAGTTTTAAAGTTTTTCTCTTTTTAAGAAGAACTAGCTATGCTTTTGTAGATTTCTAGCTTTTATTTCGATAAACAAAAATGCAAATCCATTTGGAGGTTTTCCAACAATTGATTTAGCATCAAAGTGTTGTAAAGACTCTTTTGAGGTATAATTTTAAAATAAATTCTGTACAATTTTTTTTATTTTTATTTTTATATGTTATATTTAATTTGTTTATGATTAAATTTAACATGAGTAGCTATTTGTAAATATGATATAATAATAACATTATTATGCTTGCGAAATATTAAATAGATAAAACATTTCTATAAAATAAATTGATTTTTTTTATTCAAGATTTTATATTAAAGATGTTAGAGAGAAATATATTATTTTTCATTACAAACTTAAATCTGAAAATTATATTTTAAGATTTAATTATCCGATCTGATTTAGAATAATGCTCTTTTATTTGTTAGTACAATCGCCCGGTAGTTAGAGTGAAACTCCATTTCAAAATTTTGTATAAAAAATATTATTCGAAAATGTATCAACAACATTTTTTCAATAATGGTTTTAAAACTTGAAAGTTAGTACTCGGATAATTAAATTCTTAGGTTTAATTTGAACACTTTGAATAAAGTTTAAAATGTCTAACCCCACCAAAATTGACATTTAAATTGTTCATTTTCAATCTCTTAGAAAAAAAGAATTAATTTAATTAACCAAATTAATTATCAATCATACCTATAGCTGTTAATTGATTTGTTTAATTAACAAAGAATATCTAACCCTACCAAGTGTGGTATTCATATAAAAAGAGAGAATCAATAAATATCAATTTATACCTTTAATAACCTAAATAATAGTGTAAACATAATTAACTTAATTATTATATCTATAATTACTCCATTGTTATAAATGATAAAAAAATTTGCATAAATATTTATTTAATCCATATCTATGTTTATTTTTATACTATTAGATTAGGAAACATAAAAACCAAAATATCGTGACAAGATATTTAGGATTTAATTTCATTTTTTAAAATTTTGAATAATAAATTAAAAACCACATATATCATTCCTTAGATCGACCTTGAGAGTACATTTATCATTTTCTATAAAATGATTCATACACTTGCGAGAGTTTTACAAATATAAAACCAAAGTATTTGTAGGATCGATATTGCTAACCCGATATCGATTCTGCTCATCATCTTATAACATTAAGGCTTCATTTGTGGGAGAAATAGACTAATTCAACAACTCTTCAATTTACATCAAAAACATTTGATCACCTAGAGAATTAGTACTCTTGGAAGGATAAAGAGTAGGAAATTCATAAGAGTTTCCATGAGAAGAAGATGATGATAGCACATAACTTTCACTCATGTCTTTAGAAGAACTGGTATGATAAATATTAAAATCAACTATAGATACACCATTAAATTGAGGAAAAGCTAAATAGGGATAATTTGTTCATCAACGTAACCAAGGCCTCTCATATCACCACACTACTAAAAAAATAGTCTTTTGGGACGGTTATCAATTGTCCCAAAAAGTGGTTATTAACCATTGATAAGTGCTTCAAAAGCACTCATATTTCGTGTTTTTGGTATGTTCAATTGAAATGAATAGGTTTGATTATAGTATATTTATTTGATCATTTATGCAAATATATCTTTTTAGAATCACGGATGTGTTTATTGTATTTTTGTTATTTTTAGCTTCAAAATAGATAAATATATCAATATATAAAGACATAACCGAGTATTCAAATAACACCCTAAGAGCTCAAAAGACTAAGGCATGTAAGCCTTACATCAAGAACCAACCAATGTGTAAGGGGTACAAAGCTGATTGATAAATAAATTTTATATATTTATAAATAGATCACAAGTGCATAAATCACTTTATAAAAAATGGATATATATTTCCAAGGTCGGTTTAAAAAGGAATTATATGGTTTTTAATTAATTCAAAAAAATTCTTAAAAGAAAAAAATAATCTTAAACATCCTTATATAATTGTTTGGGTTTAAAAATGTCTAAATTAATATTATAAGTTTAAAAATAGATTTGATTCAATAAACATCAGGCAAATAAAATTTTTACACTCATTGGAAAATTTATGGGATATATTAGTTAATTATGTTTTTCAATATTAATTAAGTTATTAAATATATAAATTAATATTACCGATCTTTTCTTTTTTTGTATGAAAATATTTAAAGGCAAGATCAAATTCTTTGTTAATAAAACTAATTAATATCCTCAGTTGGGAATCACTAATTAATTACTATTAAATTATGATTTATTTCTAATAAAATAACAAACCATCTAAAACTTAAGGCGCAACACAAAATCTTAACTCTCGTTCAAGTTGTTGAAGTTAGATTTAAGATTGATATATTTGAGAATTAACTTTCATATTTTAAATATGAGGAATATGTTTCTCAATAGTAAATCTTTGCAAAAAATATTTAAAATAGATTAATGATTCTAAATTAGATCTAGATAATCTGATCCTTAATCTAACTTTCATATTTCAAATCTACTACAAAAAATATGTTATCAATATATTATTTGTAAAAAGATATGTAAAAATCTTGAATGAAGAAATAAAAATCAATTTATTTACTAAAAATATTTATCTAAATTAATATTTCACACGCATAACAACATAACTAATATTCTATTATATTTTTAGTTAGATGTTTAGATTTAATAAATGATCAGTACATTAAAAATAACATTCAAAAAAGTACATAAAATTAATTATGAAAATATAAGAATATAATTAAAATTAATGCCTCAATTGTATCTTTTAACTATAGAATTTCAATACTGATCTGTATTTAAAAAAATCTACAAACGAATATGCCTATAGTGCTTATTCAACAAAAAAAACTACTAGATAAATTTAAAGAAATTTAAACTATAAAAACATTTTTTTAGAAAAAAATGAGTTTTTGTGTGTTTATTAACGAGGAAGAGAGGGTTTTATATAAGTATAAAAATGCTAAGAAAAAAAGAGAAATGTGAATCGTGAGGTTGCATGCTACAATACACTTTTTCCACCACTCTAACATGCGTTGATTTTGGATGCATTTAATTATGATCCGTTAAGCACACATTGTTGTAACCATTTTACCTCTATCTCGACTTGCGTGAAATTGCATTTCTCTAACTCTTTTTTATTTCTCCCCCTTACATTTGGTTGGTACATATGTAAGACTTACATATGTTATTCTTTAATTATATTAAGTTGCAATTGAGTGCTTTTTAGGCATGAATCTTCTTGTGTTGATCGTTTTAATAAATTTGAAGCTATATATGCCTGAAAAACAATGAGATATACCCGTGATTTCAAAAAACATAGATTTGCTAAAATAATGATAAAATTATGCAAATACAAATATATTTTTGAGATTAAAGTACAAATAAATCACGTAATATTTAATGTTTTAGCACTCATTACAACCCCCAACCAGATTCTTGCTATTCTTTAACAATGAAAGTGATAAAAACAAAAACAAAAACTAAAATTAAATTAAATTATCCTAAATCATTTTTGTAGATTAACACAATTGCATTTAGTGTATACAACAAGCCTTTAAACTCATAGGCTACCCTAGTTGATGAGTTTAAGTCTAACGAGGGCTTTTAAAGATGATACCCATAAATATCAAATTAAATGCAAAATTTTAAAAGAAATAACAATAAATAAAAAAATAATAACTAAAATAACAAAGTAAAAATTAAAATGAAAAATAACCAAGTAAAATAAAATACAAAACTTGTTATGCTTTTAATATTTTTTAAGTTCATAATAAAAATCTAAAGCATAAATTAAATTAACATCGTAAAAATTCATTGTTTATGATATAAATTAGTTAAAAATTACAAATTCATATTTTATACCAAAATGTATCAATATTGATTTACTTAGTTTCAGTCTTTATAATCCTTACAAGTTATATTGTCAATATTACATTGATACTATCAAAATTATAATCAAATAAAGTTTATGTAAATAAATGAACTTATGTGTTCGCATATATTTAAAGAAGAAAAGCCTCAAGATAGTGCTTAACATTCGTTCTCATGAAATGAACAAATAGAAGAATTTATAAAAAAAATCAAATATTATTTTCATTCTCATATTAAAATCATCAAATAAAATATTATGTATATGCCTTTAGAAATGAATGAAAATGCAACGACTTTTTAGGGATTTATTTCCTAACTTTCTTATATAATAGACATTTCTCACAACTTGGAAGGACTTTAGGGTCATAGTATTTAGTTATACTAATCATTTTCTCTTTTTTTTTACACTCTCTCTTTTTTTAATATATTTTTTTCTTTCTTTCTTTCTCCCTTTTTTTTAAAGAGTGGACTCATACACATATTTTTATGATTTAGTGAGTAGCTAATTTGGTTAAAGTATTGGTTTTAGAAACACCATATATGTCTCTTTTTGTGGAAGCCATGCATGAATGAAGAAAAAATATACTTTTAATTTCTACTTAAGTAATTTAATTTATGAAATAAAAAATATAACACTTTATCAAATGTAAAAATCTTAGCATTCAATGTAAAATCTATAGAGATAATCTAATAATTTAAAATTGATAAGAACAATGTTTAAAAAAGTAAAAAAAATATATCATAACTCAGAATGGAAAGATAATGGCTTGAAATATTCTCACAAGACAGTCTCTACTATTTAATTCCTATACACCAATTTTAGGTTTATCTCAATCTCAACATTCAAGCATGAAGTACAAATTATTACCAAAAAAATTAATTATTACACTAATCTATGAAATATTTAAGATATTAATCCAATAATGCAAAAAAATGAATCCATTGCTTAAAATCAACTAAAAGCATGATAATTTTACAAAAAAATTAAAATTAAACCTAACTATCTCTAAACCAATAAATAGACTAAAAAAGTAAATAAATAAAAATGAAGGTAAACACATGTTTAAAAAACATTTTAAATTGCCTAAATGTACTATATCTTTTATTCCATTCCCAATCTAGAATCGACGTTGCCTTCAATGTAAGAAAAGTAAATTAAAAAGAAAGATAGGAAGGGAAAATTTACCTATTTTCTTTTACTCAATGTGATTACTTAAGTAGCATGATGCTTCCATTATCTCAAACAATTTTAACCATACAGATAGATTGTTGTACATTTCTTATACATTACATCATAACAAATAGTTATAAATATAAAAATTATAAATAAAATTGAAAAAATCTTCAATCTGATATACACAGGTAAAAATATAAAGACTCATAACGTACTCATCCTCATAAGTAGCAAATAAAATAATAGATTGAAAGCATAATACTCAACAAAAGCAGCATCACTATAGTAACTAAAAACCTTGTGTGTTAATTTATATTTATATATTTCTTTATTTACATGTGATTACATGCTTAACTTTCTGTAAAAAAATTAATTTGTCATAATTTGTCACCCTACTTCTAATGTTACTTATTATACACAGAACAGTTGCACTTGTGATTGAAGAAAAATAACTAGAATGAAAGTTGATCTATTATGACCAATGTGGTTTCTCTGCCCCACAGTGAGGTAGAGATGATTAAGTGAAATATGGAATATGGTGATGACAACAACATGTGCCTATTTATCATCACTATGGTAGCAAAGGTCATATTAGGTCCAATTGTAAATTTTTGATGAATGCTCCTAAATTTAATAATAATTTCTATGCTTCACATAATACGACTCATAACCATCATCCATCTATGCATGTTGAATCATATTCTATAATGAATGGAAATTATAATAACATGTTAAAAAATTATATGAGAAAGTATGAAGTTACTAGTTTAAAGAGGCATATAAAATTCAACACTTGTAATTCTAGAACTAATTACCATAATCCTATCGTGTATGTTGCATCTTCATTTAGGATGAATGGAAAATCTAAAGGTAGGTTTAAGAATATGAAAATAATAAATAAGATAATTGATTTCTATGCTAGAAACAAAAATTTAAGAAATTTTAGGCTAGGAATGATTCTCTTTCCGGTCACCTGACTATCATTTATTGTTTACATAGATATTTTTTTTGAATTCTTAATTGATCATAGGTGACCATCTTTAGTTTTTTTTTGTTTAGTTTTTATTTTTATTTTTATTAATGTTTCTTTAATTAAAAAAAGAAAAAAAATAAAAAATAAAAAAGGAAGGAAGTAGACATGCTTTAACATTGACATGATCATTACATACTCTATTCATATTTGTTTTGATTGACTATACATTATAAAAATTGATATTTTGACATTTACATTTACAAATTTTTCACATTTGGTGATCGATATTGACATGAGCCTACTCACACAATCACTGGAAACATATGTATGTCATGCTTGAAGTTTATAATTGATTTTGTGAGATTCTAGGGAATGAGCTAACTTTGACTTCAAAGTTGTTTTTAAGTTCTAGCTTTTACTTTCTAAAATGCTACTATATAGAAACACCTAGTTTTAAGAAAGCTACCTACTATGATATGCGAAGCTACCACAATGAGTAGAAAGGGTTACCTCACAATTAGTGTAAAAGTCATCATATTAGGTTTTTGGCTCATGTATATTTCCTTAAAAAATATTAATAATAATATTAAAGGAAAAAAGAAAATTACAAAAGCTTTTGCATACACCGAAAGAAAGAACCACAAATGGTTGTACAAAAAAATAAAAATAAATAACCAATCCCTCATACAAAAAAATACAAGAGGGTAATACAAAAAAAAGGTTAAAGTTCTCTCTTGGTAACTAAATTTTATTTTGTATAAGTATGAATTCAACTGTAATTTTTTATGATAGATGATACTTCTACCTTTAAATCTTTCATAACTAATCATAAATGAACTAATTGACATACTGTTCTAGTTTCGATATTTATCTCACTTTTGGTTACTATCGATATGTCACTATATATGTTAGTATATTTGTATAACTATATATTTATGTTGTCAATAGATAGTTATATTTTGAACAAAATTAATTTCAATATTTATGTGTACTATTCATTTTCATGACTTAGTCCCATGTCTGTTATACATATAACTTGATTATTGATTGTAGACGATAAATTTAAAGATTAAGATTCTTAATTAACAAGTAGGATATTATATTGATGATTATTTTATCATAAGTTTACAAGTTTTAATTTTAAATTTTGTTTCAAAATTTATATTTTATGTCTAATTTTGATTTTCCTGCATCTTCTCCTGCATTATCAAAATCATCATCATCTTCTTCTTCTTCGAAGAATAAAAATATCATCAGTAGTGATAAACTCACTATTAAAAACTTTTTAAAATCAATTGATCATTGGAAGATCCCAAAGATCAATAGAGATAAAATTTACAAAAAAAATATGAGAAATCTTTTCAAAACTAATTACATCATTAAAACCGAGGAGAGGAATATCAAACTCTCTTCACCTTTTGAAACTATTTCATTATTTTCAAAAGAATCATTACAAAAACATATTGATAAAAATTTCAAGTATGTTCATATAGGACTAGTCCAAGTTGGATTAAGACCTTTGACCAAAGATGGTCTAAACATATCAATTCTAGCAGTACTTAGGGACGCTAGACTTATGGATTTCAAGGATTCTCTATAAGGAACAGTTGAAACTAGTCTATGCTTAGGACCCATAGCCTTCAATTTTTTTCCAAACGTTATAGTTTCCTTAAGTGACCAAAACATATTAAAGTCACATTACAAGTCCAAACCCATAACTCTAGGGTGTTAACAGGATCCATTCTAGTAGCCTTAATGTTTAGGGTTCATTACAAAGCTATGATGTCTGCATGGGATACTTGCCATATTCATCATTCAAAAAAGGAGACTATTCTTCTTCAAACGGATCTAACTAGATCCAAAAAAAATATTCCAAAACCTATAGCTTGGAACTAAGTTATATTACCCGAGAAATGGCTTCTCGAGGGTATGACTCAGCCAGAGTTTGAACCTCATCAATCCCAAGAACCTGTCCAAAATACAAAACTTAGGTAAATCATAAAATATAAGAATGGTAGTATCGAACTTAGCTTTGATAGGTCTACCAGTTTAAGATACTCTTCTGTCTCTACAACAAGTATCTCTGACTTCTCATCTGTGGATTTACCACTCAAAACCAAACCTAGGTTTTCTACCTCAGATCTCTCTAGGACAAAACTCAAAGTTGTAGACTTTAGTACACCAATACCAACACCAGTCTACACTGTTGGTAAAACTTCTGAGATGAACGATTCACCTCAATTATCTTCTATCCTTCCCTCATCACCAACTCTATCCCAAGCCCCAACCATAACAGCTAGGACCAATGAGTTGAACATATTAACCTTGGAACATCAAGTATTAGACATAGAAACCCTACGTCTAGATATAGATTCTCCTTATAAAAATTATATCAAAAATGGTTTCTTAAAACATACTCAAAAAGTGCTAGGGTTAGCAACTTTAGAAAATATGCTAGGTATGTTCAAGAACATTAGCAAAACATATTATTTTTTCAATAGTTAGAAATCTTTTTGGAAACAAAAGGATAACCCTTCCCTTTCAAAATCAATTCAAAACCTATTGAAATAGTTAGAAAAATTGATATGGTCAATATAAAAAAGATATCAACCATATGGAAAACTCTAGAAGGATCAATCTAGGCTAAACACCCTCTGTTGAGTCAAATTTCCTTTCCCTATGCCGATAGCAAGGGAATGGTTTTGAAATAGATTTGGGAATGACTTCCCTTTTCCTTATTGGAAGATGTTTCTTCCTTTGATACCTACTCTTTACCTTTGGAGGTTGGGGCCTCTGCATCGGAAAGAGATAATGGGGCTCCTAGGCCTTGGATGTTGTCAAATTTAGCTTGTAGGAGTTCAAGGGTATCCTTGAGGTTAGACATCCATTATTAGACCTTTTGATATAGAACTTCATCTATAGGTGATAGTTCTAGTAGTGATTCTTTTGGGGTTTGTAAGGAAGATGATACTACTTTTGTAGGTTTTGTCTAGGTCATTTAGGACCAGGTGATAATAGGTTTTGATGAGGAAAGGGTTTTGATAAATGGGTTTGGAGGAGGTTCCCTCTTCTCCTTTTTTGTTTTTTTTCTTACTCATCTTGGAACCTATTTTAAAGAAACTCCCTGGTTAGAAAGTCTGGTAATGAATTGTTTTCTCCTCTGATAAATTCTATATCAAAATAAAAAACACTTAATAATGCTTGTCATTTGGCAAAATATTATTTTGATGCATTGTTTTTAACATATTTTTGTAATATTTTTTTTGTAGATTTACAATCAATTCTTAGTAAAAATCTTTGATTCAATAAATCTTATTGAAATTTTGAAATACAAAATACTATTTTTAATGCTTCTTTTTTTGACAATGGAATAATTTTTTTGGCAACAATTTCAATGGCTAGAGACAAATTGAATTATGAGTTATTTATATTCCCAGACATTTTTTAATATCCCACCATATCCAAGTTCATTGGCATCGATTTTTACTATTTTGAGAAGTGTTGGATCCACAAGATCTAAACAGGGAATGTTTTGGTCTTGTGCCTTTATTAATTGCTCAATTTTTGTATTTTTTTGTCTATGGCTCAGGAGTTTTCTTGAGCCTATTATGTAGTGGCTGTGCCAATCTATTGATATTGGGATAGAAACAAAAAACATAATTTAAGCTACCAAGGAATCTTTATAGCTTAGTTTTTTCGATGATCTTATCAGGAAACTTGGTAGTAAATTGAAGAGATCTTTTGATTGGAATAATGGTTCCATTAGACACATTATGTCCAAGAAACCTGATATTAGTTTGGAAAAGAGTAATCTTTTTGGCTAATAAGGCTAGAACACTTTTCTTAATGATATGAAAGACGGTTTTGAGATGTGTGATGTGTTGTTTGACATCTTGGGAGAATATAAGTACATCATCAATTTACACTATACAGAATTCTGAATAAGGATTGAATATGCCATTCATAATCCTTTGAACTTTAGATTTGAGATAGAAAAGGTCATTTTCTCTATGCTTAATAAGAACATAAATCTCCTTTTGATGGATGGAATTGGCTTTAATAAGGTTGAGATTCCTAGTTTTTGGTTTTTCGATGAAGGGAAGATTGAAGGTCTTCTCCCCAATTTTGAATGAAATCTTGTCATTTTTGACAAGATATGGAGTAATAATATTCATAAAAGGTGTTCCTAATATGATCGGATAGCCTATGTCAGATACAATCACGAATGGAGTTTTGATAAGAAATAATTTGTTAAGGATTGCAACTTCAGTTTTACTTATGATATGCATTTTTTTATTTATTGGTTAGGTAAGTTGTTCGTTCATTGGTTGAAAAAATTGTCTGGGAACGATTAATGATTTGATACAATTAAGATTAGCACCTTTATCAAATAAGGCTATTGTATCAAGTTTTGATTGGTCAGAGAATACAAGGGTAATAGATTTCTTGTATTTCCTGGTGGTGATTTGCCTATGAATTTGAAGAACATTTTCAAGAAATCTTTCAATGTTCTTAAGTTCTTGGGTATTTGGTTTAAGTTCATCATTTGAATCAATCATACCAATTGGGGTTTTGACTCCAGTTTTATCAAGTAATTTAAACTTGAGGTCATATTCTTTATATTTTTCCCTAAGTTGGTGGAGTTCTAGCTTAATTGGTTTGATTCAGCTTTTAAGTTTTGAATTTGACTATCTGGCTTTAATGTTTTGTTCTTTCACTCCAAAACAGCAGTAAGGTTATAATATCTTGTGCTGGTACTTGGAAATTCAGAAGGTTTTGGTAATGGCTGGGCTTTGGCTAAGGAACTAACCAAGTGGTCTATATATAATTTTGAAATTTAAGGGTCGTTTAACTTAAGGATTTTATGTTGAAGTTGTTGATCTTCTTCCTTAGTTAATACATTAATAATTTTTTAGAAGTATCGAAGTCAATGGATGCTAACTCGTCTACCTGGGGATTTGAATATTTTGAGTCATTTGGCCAGTGTTTTGACTCAGATGATGATGATGATTTGTCTACCATTAAGGCATAGATTTTAATTAAGGTGTCTTCTTCAAGATTTAGTTCGTGAATATTTTTAGACATCTTGCAATATTTAGTAGTATAGCCTTTCTTACCGCAATAATAACATGTAAATCCTTTAAAGTTTTTAGAAGGTTTATCATGGTGTTGAATTCTCGTAAGAATTTCTTTTATACGGTTTTTTATAAAAATCCTTTCTTGGTTTGTCATAGAAAGGTTTTCTATATTTTGAAAACATCTTATAAGGTTTATGGGTTTTATTATATGGTTTTGTAATAGTTTTACTACAATTTCCTTCATTGTTTTTGTCAATAGCAGAATGATCCAATTTCTCTTATGGAAATTATAAGCTCCTGTTTCATTTGTTTTTGGATTTTCAAATCTTGGCAGATTTGAAGACCCTGTTTTTGAGCAAAACTGATCAACTCACCATAGGTCAATTAATCATATGTAATAATATAATTCGCATATGTTTCGTAGATTTTGTTACTAGTTTTTTCTCCTAGGAGTAGAGGAAGTCTTGCTATGAACTTATCTTTCCAGAATGGTTGTGTAAAGACATCTCTTAACATAACTCTGCTTATAAATATAGTTTTATAATTTTGAAAATCACTGATCTTCTTACATCTTATTTTGAAAGAAGATCATCATTTTTATCCTTTAGATGGGATGAATCTCCCATAAAATGGTGTGATATTGTAAAAAGTAATGTAGAGACTACATCCTGAATAGGAGCTCCATTTTGATCAAGTATGGGTTCATTATACTCTCCGGTCATTATTTCATTGCTGATATCTGACTGTTGTTGTTTTGATAAATGGTGATCCCACCATCCTTTTAGTTGACTTGAGAAGCCAGCTATTAATAATTCAACAACTGTTTTATCAGTTGTGCCAATTTGTATCTTATATGCATTTGATGCCAATTTCATTTTCATTTTCATTTTCTAGCTTAATGGTTTTGATTTCAGCTTTTAAGTCTTGTATTTGACTTTCTGGCTTTAATGTCTTTTTGGTAATGGTTGGGATTTGGCTAAGGAACTAACCAAGTGATCCATATATAATTTTGAAATTTGAGGGTCGTTTAACTTAAGGATTTTATCTTGAAGTTGTTCATCTTTTTTCCTTAGTTCATACATTAATATTTTTTATTGGAAGTGTCGGAGTCAGTGGATGCTAAGGATTTGAATCTTCTAAGTCGTCTGACCAAGGTTCGGACTCAAATGATGATGATTCATTTACCATTAAGGCATAGATTTTTATTAAGGTGTCTTCTTCAAGATTTAGTTTGTGAAGTGTTTTAGACATCTTGCAATATTTAGAAGTATGGCCTGTATTACCAAAATTATAACATGTAAATCCTTTAATATTTTATGAGGGTTTATCATGGTATTTGAATCCTTATAAAAATGTTTTTTATAAGGGTTTTTTGGAAAATTCTTCTAGGGATAAGAAAATGTCTTATAAGTTTTATGAGTTTTCTTATAAGATTTTGTAATAGTTTTACTGCAACTACCTTCTCAGTTTTTGTCAATAGAGAAAGTGTTATCAAACTATTTGTAGAATGATCCAATTTCTCTTATGGAAATTTTAAACTTCTGTTTCATTTGTTTTTGGATTTTCAAATCTTGACAGATCTAAAGAGCCTATTTTTAAGCAAAATTGATCAGTACACTATAGGTTAATTGATCATAAGGAATGATATGATTCCCATATGTCTCGCAAATATTGGTCCTAATTTTTTCTCCTAGGAATGGAGGAAGTTTTGCTAGGAACTTATCCTTCCAGAATGGCTGTGTAGAGTCATCTCTTAACATAACTATACTCAGAAATATAGTTTTATAATTTTGAAAATCATTCATCTTCTTGCATCTTATGTATGAAAAAAGATCAACATTTTTATCCTTTAAATGGGATGAATCTTCTATAAAATGGTATGATATTGTAAAAGGTAATGTGGAGACTACATCCTAAATAAGAGCCCCATGTTGATTAAGTATGGGTTCACCACACTATCCAATCAGTATTGCATTGTAAATATATGACTGTTGTTATTTTGATAAATTAGTTGACCTGAGAAGCTAGCTATTAATAATTCAACAATTGTTTTATCATTTGAACCAATTTGTGTCTTATATGTATTTGGCGTCATTATCATTTGCTGTAAGACATTTAATATTTCTTGTTCGGTCATTCCATGTATGTTCCAAACATAGATAGAGGACGTGTTATGCTTAGGTTGGGTAACCTAGCTAGGTTGGATACCTATAGTATGAGGGTACCTAACTAGACTAGGTTCTTACCAAACTACTTTTTGGAGTTGGGGAGTTGGTCCAGGAAGTAATTCTTGAATGGAATCCTCATGAGAGGTTATAGGTTCTAGATTGCTAAGAACATTAAGACTCTGTTTTGGGTTATTGGTTGGTTTTTAAGTCGGTGGAGACTTAGGTATAACCGGACCTAGTTTTGCATTTGAGGTTATATCTTCTAATTAGAGTTTATAGATTTTTCTCCATTTTTGAAGTTTCTCAAATTTTGATGATATTTATTTTAGGCTATTTTGGAGACCTAGAAGGGTTTAAAGAAAGGGTTTCGAACTTTACTATATACAACTTGGTAGTAGCTAAAGGGAAGATCAACCTTTTGATTCTTCTCTATCCTAATGAGCTGTTTACCTAAGGTACTTAGGCTGATATTTGTAAAGTTATTTTGGGTAACTATGTTTTTGAGGTTAGCTGCCTGGTTCTTTTGAGGACTTTTATGAGGAAAGGCTTCTACTTTACTATCTGCATAGGGAAAGGTAATTGGTCTCAATGGAGCATGTTCAGCCTCGATTGATCCATCTGGAATTTCCCATATGGGTGATTTCTTTTTTATGTTGACCATATCAATTATTTTAATTGGTTCAACAAGTTTTGAGTTGATTTTGAAAGGGAAGAGTTGTCCTTTGGTCTACCAATAGATTTCTAACCATTAAAAAAATGTTTTGTTGGTGTTCCTGAACATACCTAGTATGTTTTATAAAGCTGCTAGCCCTAGCACTTTTTGAGTAAGTTTTAGTAAACCATTTTTTGATATGTTTGTTATAAGGAGAATCTATATCTAGATGTAGGGTTTTTATGTCTAATACCTGATGTTCCAATTTTAATACATTCAACTCGTTGGTCCTAGCTGGTAAGGTTGGGGCTTGAGATATAGTTGCTGATAAAGGAAGGATTGAAGATAAATGAGGTGAATTACTCATCTCAGAAGTTTTGTCAATGGTGTAGACTGGTCTTGGTATTGGTGTACTAAAGTCTACAGCTTTGAGTTTTGTCCTAGAGAGATTTGAGTTTGAAAAATAGGTTTCATTTTGAGTGGTAAATCCATAGATGAGAAGTCAGAGATACTTGCTGTAGAAACAAAAGAGTATCTCAAATTGATAGACCTATTAAAACTAAGTCCAATACTACCATTCTTATATTCTATAATTTTGCTAAGTTTTGTGTTTTAGATAGGTTCTTGGGGTTGCTATAATTCAGACTCAATATGAGTCATTCCCTCGAGAAGCCATCTCTCATGTAATAAGACTTGGTTCCAAGCAATAGGTTTTAGGATTATTTTGTTTGATCTTGTAAGATCCATTGGTAGGAGAATAGTCTCCCCCTTTTTTGAATGATGAATGTGTCGGGTATCCCACGCAAATATCATAGGTTTATAATGAACCCTAAATAATAAGGCTACTGGAATGTATCTTGGTAATACCTGAGAGTTATGGGTTTTGACTTGTAATGTAAGTGACTTTAATATATTTTAGTCACTTAAGGAAACTATGAAGTTTGGAAAACAATTGAAGGCTATGGGTCGTAAGCATAGGCTAGTTTCAACTATTCTTAACAGAAAATCCTTGAAATCTATAAGTCTAGCGTCCCTAAGTACTACTAGAATTGACGTGTTTAGACCATCTCTGATCATGGGTCTTAATCCAACTTGGACTAATCCTATATCATTATACTTGAAATTTTTATCAATATATTTTTGTAATGATTCTTTTGAAAATAATGAAATAGTTTCAAAAGGTGAAGAGAGTTGGATATTCCTCTCCTCAGTTTTAATGATGTAATCAGTTTTGAAAAGATTCATCATCTTTGATTTATAAATTTGATCTCTATTGATCTTTGGGATCTTCCAATAATCAATTGATTTTGAAAAGTTTTCAATAGTGAGTTCATCACTACTGATGATATTTTTATTCTTCTTCTTCGAACAAGATGATGATTTTGATAATGCAGAAGAAGATGCAGGAAAATCAAAATTAGACATAATAATTAAATAAAATTTTATAAACTAAAATTAAACTCATAAACTAATCATCAATATAATATCCTTATTTGTTAATAAATAATCTTAATCTTTAAAATTACTGTCTACAATCAATAATCAAGATACATGTATAAGAGACATGGATTTATGTCATGAAGACATGCTAAGTTATCATACATGGTAGGATTAATATTACTTTTTTTGTTGTATCTTTTCATATAGTATTTATGATTTTCTTCAGCTTACATTATACTATGTTGTCCACTACTAGCACCGACACTTATAAGGACTTACAGCCCTAACGCCTTTTCGTCAGCTTAACGGGACTTACCCCCTTCATTTGGATCCATGGATTTCTGTCGCGACCTTACATATTATCATATAAGCAAATCTAAAAGTCATATATACTATTATCCAAGGTTCAAACAATACTCATGAATATATATATATATATATATATTCTAATATATTTAGAGGAGTCGTAGAACTTAGGGGGAGTTTATTTATTTTTGGAAAACATATTGGTTTTAGTTCTCTATTTTGATTTATTTGAGCTTTTCATAACGTGTATTCTTCTTTACAGTTATTAAATATACTACTTGCTTGCTCAACTTGTTATCATTACTTCATGATTATATTGTTTATTCGTATAACAAAAAGGGGGAGAAAAATTAGAACATTAATTGAAAAATCTATAAAAAAAGGGAGAGCTAATTTAGGGAGATCATTACCTTGAAAATATTTTTTGGAAATATTACATATAGGGGGAGCATACTTAGATTTTCTATTTAATGATTACTTATTCTTATAAATATAGTTCATTTTTTTATTGTTATATACTAAATAATGAACAATGAGTCTTTTCAGGAATGTTGTTTGGTTGTTTATGTTTTGGTCCTTCCTTGTAAACATGAGGTGTCAATATTCAAGTGAAGATGGTTCACTAGATCATAAGACACGTAAAATTATTTTTTCCCTATGAGTGTTATGTAGTGAGAGAGAGATTGTGTTATATGAATATGCTAAAGGAGAAGATTGTAAGGTTTATGAGTGTTATTTTTTAAGTGTGTTTTTTAAGAATATTTCAAGCCAAAGAAATTATCAAGCTCCAAAAAACACATAGCAAGTATATCTCTATTTTCATACATGTTAGATTTCATATTAAACACATAGGAACATTTTTAATTTAAGCTACATGATCGATTAAGAATTGATCTACTCATTTTAAAAATTCTTTATTTAATTTTTTAATTGACTAGATCAATCAAGTAATTAATGGTTGATCGATCGATTAATTACCTAGATCAATCTGACTTATTAGAATTAATTATTTATTAAACTAGATCAATCGAGCATGATTTGATCTTAGTATTAGATAGATCAAAAAGGGTTTCAATGCATATGTTAGATCGATCGGGAGACCAGTGTTTCAATTTAAAAACCCATTTCTAACTCAAATTGAATTGGTTTATTACTAAAAGAGTACATGACCCTAAATACGACCAAGGTAAGGAGATACAAACTCCTAAAGGACTCGCCCTTAACTTGCACAGGCAAGAATATAAACACTTATACAAATCATGCAGTAGAATCACAGATAGTATAATATCAAAAAGTAGATAATTTCAATAACAAATATTATATATCAAAGCAGAAAGAAACTAAATGAAAATGATTTCTAATAAGAGTTTATGCTTTAATATGTTATGACATATACACAACAAACTTAAATTATACTAGCTCAACATGCGATCATGCATAACACTCGATATAATGAGGTAAAACTATATAGAGACTATATCTATATGGTAACATTCTTGCATTGCTTAAAGCAACCGCTCAGCATAAATAGTTCACTAAATAGTAAACAAGTTACAACAATAATAGACAATAAAATCACTATTATATTTATTAACTCGGACTTGTTGCCTACTATTTCTATTCACTTGGTACTTCCGCAATGACTTGGTTTAGAACATGAACCCGGCTGTCCTTTACCGCCAAAACCACCCAATGTGATGTTATTGGAACCCACAGATCAAGTAACTAAAAGTGTATCAACTCACTCTTAAGAGACACACAATCCACCACTATCATCATATTGTGTATGGGAGACACATAGTCAAATCACATGCGTAGATAGCCTAGTATTTGATTACTTAACTCAATATGCAAACCACACTTAAATATAGTCTCTCCAAAATAATTTTGACAACAAATATAAATCTCAAAGTAAATTGTGACAGAGTTTTGGTTCTTAATTGAGGGGTAAAGAAGAGAGAAATGAGTAGCCACCTTACTAATCACATTGCCAAAGGTGGTGGTAGGGTGCTAAAAAGTTACATTTTTCCATTTACAAAAGGCCGAATACTATACATAAATACCCATACCCATAACACACCAAAAACCACAAGTAAAAATGTTGGGTAGCTTGCTTTAACAAACTTCTTTTATTTCATCTTTTATTTTGTTTGAGACATAAACAAACTTTAACATCACTTTCCTTTTTATTTTCTCCATCTTTTTCCTCTCTATTTTAATATTTTTTTTAATTTTTTTAACAATTCCATTTTCAACCTTCTTCCTCTTTTTTTTTAATAAATTGAACCGAAGAGGGTAAAACAAACCAACATAGAGTATACATGCTCAAAATAGTGTGTATAAGGTAAGTGGGAACAAACATTGGAATTAAGCCAATGTTTAGGTAAAAAGAGATGAAGAAATAACATAAAGGCTCAAAGAAAGGATACTAAGGATAAGAAAACATTGGTGGCGGGAAAGGATGAAAGATTCAAGGATGGCCTAAATCCTTTTTTCTATCCAAGAAGCACCTTTCCATCTCGTGAGACATTAAAGTTAGATTCTAAAGCTTGTCAGAGAAATACAAATCATCAAAGTAGGAGATTCACACAAGCTTCTCAAAATAACCATAAATATTCACTAAGATCTAGTATATGCAAAGAAAAGATGTATTTATGATAAAACGAACAAGAAAATTTAGCCACACATGCTCTCAAGGAATACACATGTCAAAACATCTACACTTCAATTCATGTTAAATGCATGCCAATGATATATCAATATGATCCCTTTAAAATTTATTTTACATGCAATAGTATAGCAAAGAGAAAGAAATTGTCAATCTTAAGAAACACAAAAATAAGAACTACCAAGTGAGATGACAAGAAAGGACTCAAAACATATTAAATCCTAACAAGAAGAGGAAAGTGTCTCAAAAGAGATCAACATTAATATTCACATAATTTCTAGTTAGGAGAAAGAAAGAAAGAAAGAAAGAAAGAAGCGATAGGTCAGATAGTCAGGCATAACATCAAGTAAAATAGTTAATGCATTATGTAAGACAACGAAACAAGAAAGGGAGAGGAAAGAACAAAGACAACTCTACCCCAATAGATTATTAGAATATAGTGATCAAATAGAATCCTTCCATTTAAAGAATTTGTGAGGGGCAGCTAAACTAGGAGATAGTCTCTGACTCATATGAGCATAAGACGTATATAAAACTAGTGGTTTGTTTTGTTTAAAATCTCTATCAAATATAGATGAGTCATCCATATAAATAGGACAAGGTGGGTTTTCGAGCTAGATTTATTTCTTTTAGTTTTGTGCCTCAGGTGCATAATGAAACCTACATAAACAAGCTCAAATCTTCTTAAGTGAAGAAGGGTGACCTTCATGAGAGGATTGCCCTTTTTTTCCTATTGAAGAGCCTCCATCAGGAGCAGAGGGTTAACCCGTGGGATAAATTTCTCCTACCAATGTGACCTTACTCTTCATATGGGCAAAAATCTGGGCAGTGGTCAAATCCATACGATCTATAAATTAAGAGCAAAATGCTATCATGTTAATCACCTCAAGTTAAAAAAATGGGCAAAGTATGTATAAGAAATCAAGAATAAGATAAGATGTAGGGCTAGGTCACCATTATTAGCAACCACCTCAAACCGGCCCCCAAAGTTTGTAGGAGGAGTTTTGCATTTAGGAGAAGCCCGGGGTTTATGATTCACTCTAAGGGGGGCTCCACAGCACCTTACCATATTAGCCCGCATGCAAAAAAGCACGGGGTGTTCAATAAGGTCCTCAAGTTGGTCTTCTCAGGGAGATAGTTTTGGATATCAGCCAACTTTTACTTCGAGTCAAGATTCAAGGTCATGATTAAAAAATCAATATTCCTTATCACGACCTTAGTGTCATTCCAGGTGCTCCTTATTAACCTCATGTCATTTTTGGGAGACTCTTACCGACCTAAAACATAGAAAAAAATATTCTTTCAAATTTTTCTCATTTTTAGGAAGTGACACGTTCATCCCCCGATCTTTCTTCACCGACATATAGACCCTTCTCGAATCTATGGGGTTTTTTAGGACATATGCCTTATTAAACTCAACCATATCTAAGTCTACCCTAAGTTCTTGACATATCAGTGTTAGGCGAAGCAAATATCTCTACTCGTTAGGCATCAAATGCCCCGGTGCAAGTTACGTCCTAACCAAGAACCTCCCAATAAGAGGATATAGGGGGAACCTTACCCTAGTTATAGAGGTTGATCACTATCCATCCGGACCAGCCCAATGATTGACCCTCGTAAAAATCCCAAGCCAAGTTACCAACCTAAGATGGAAGGTGAGGCACCCCAGATGTCCTACTCTTGGAACAGCCCGAGCTTAATGACAAGCTGAGCTCAATGACAGGCCCAACTCAATGACAACCTGAGCTCAATGACAGCCTGAACTTAATGACAACCCGAGCTCACACGACAACCTGAGCTTAGCTCGACCTCGACCCTTGACATGTTGTACTTTAGGCCAATTATGCCATTCTGACATGTAACTACATGTACAAATTATGTAACTGACACCTGTATCTATAATATTTTATAAATAGATGGACCTCTCATGAAGATCCACACATTCAGCCAATTGTCTTGACTTCTCTCTAATTTCTCTCTGGAATCACATTGAATCTCAAAAGTTAATAGAGGGTTTTTGTACGAATTTGGAGTTGATTTTTCAAAAACCTTCAATTCAATCATCAAGATAACAATTATGAGACTAGTGATTGTGTCAACTTTGTCTAAAGGTTGGCCCGTTTGATAGGTTGATGTAGGCATGGGATTTGTTAGTGCTAAATCTAATAGTTATTTTTTATTCAAATAAATGCTAATACTATGATATAGTATTAGTTTATGTTAATAATATCTTGATTATAGGGTCAAATACTTTTCAAATTGATGTCTTAGTTAATCAACTTCACTTGTAGTTTGCTTTGAATGACATGAGCCTACTGCATTATGTTTTAGGTGTTTGGGTGTCTTACTCTAAAAATGTTATGCACTTTTCTCAACATAAGTATATGTTTAATCTATTGAATGCTACTAGATTTGTCAAGATGGGGATCCCTTCTCCGTTGCTCGTATACGATTTAGATTTTATCCTCCACCTCTACTTTAATTCCTTATGAGAACATATTAGGGATCCCCAATAGAAAAATGAGACTCCAAAATGAGGAGCAATAATACTTTAAATATTATTTTTATTTTTTAGTAATTTTTTATTTTTATTATATAAAAAATTATAAAAAGGAAAGCCAATATAAAATGAAAAAAATAAAATTTGACACAATAAATAATATTTATGTGAAAGTGATTAAAATAAAATATATGTAATAATACATACATAATCCTTTTATATTAAACATAATTGATAAAATCTTGTTACAAACTAGTCTAAAATAATAACAATAAATTATAAAATAATTATAATATTTTAGATTTTTAGAATTTAAATAAATAATTTTTATAAAAGAAAAATTATTGATGTTTTAATATAATAAAAATATAACTCCCCCTACTAATGTAATCAGGTATATCCAACTAATACAGGTTTGTCATTTTCAAAACATAGGCATATTTTGGAAGAATCTCGAAGATACCTGAAAATCCATTTCACTACAGCCCAATGTTTCTTTCAAGGATTTGAAAGGAATCTACTCACAATTTCAAATGTATTAATGATATCTGCTCATGTACAAACCATGGCATATATTAGACTTCCAACTACTGAAGCATATGGAACCTTTTCCATCTCTTCCTTTTCTTTGTCTATAGAAGGGCTTTACTTAGAACTTAGTTTAAAGTGATTAGCGAGAAGACAACTAATTACTTTAGCCTTGTCTATATGAAATCTCTAAAGTACTTTCTCAATGTACTTCTCTTGTGATAACCATAATTTCTTGGCACCTCTATCTCTAATAATACTTATGTCAAGAATCTACTTTGCTTCCCCTAAGTCTTTTATGGAAAAAGACTTACTCAATGATTTTTCAAGTGGTTGATTCTAGAAATATTTCGGCCAACAATCAACATATCATCCACATAGAGCAAAATAATAATGAAATCATCATCAGAGAATTTTTGTACAAAAAAACAATGGTCTGAAGTAGTCTTTTTATAGCCTTGCTCCCCCATAACAAACTCAAACTTCTTATACCATTTTCTCGTTGCCTGTTTTAATTCGTAGAAGCTTTTCTTCAATTTGAAAACATAATCCTATTTTCCCTTGTGCTTGAAACCCTCTGAATGCTCCATGTATATCTCTTCTTCCAAGTCACCATGTAAGAAGGTAGTTTTGACATCCATTTTCTCAACCTCTAGGTCAAGACTTACTGCTAACCCCAGTACAGTACGTATGGATGTCATTTTCACAATTGGTGAGAAAATATTGTCAAATTCAACTCCTTTTCTTTGGTTGAATCCCTTGAAAACTAGTTTGGCTTTATATCATGGACTGGAGTTGTGTTCTTCATGCTTCACCCTGAACACCCATTTATTTTTCAAAGCCCTTTTCCCTTTGGGCAGCTTCATCAGCTCAAAAGTTGTTTTCTCATACAAGGACTTCATCCCATCTTGCATGGCTTCAATCCATTTTTTTTTTATTCATCATCCATGGCTTCTTCATAACTCTCAGGTTCTCCCACATTAGTAAAAGTTACATACTTATCTGTAAGATATGTGATAGAGGGTCATCTCAGTCTATCACTTCTTCTCAGTGGAACAGGAGAAACCGTAGGTGTTGTTGCTAGATAATGAACATCATCATCTCTCTTATATTCAGAACCAACTTCTATGGGAGCATCATCTTCATCAGGTAGATAAACCTGGTCTTCATCTCTAAATTGTCTTTGTACTGATGTTGGAGGAATTAATTCCAAATATGATAAGTCACTAATGGAATTAGGAACATCCTTCTTTATTTTAACAATATCTTCAATGGTTTCATATTCAAAAAATACATCATCATGGCTCCTAACAAGTCTCTTTGCAACCAGATCATAAAATTTATAGCCAAATTGATCTTGACCATAACCAATAAAAATATATTGTCTTGTTTTGGCATCAAGTTTAGATTTCTCATCCTTTGGGATATGAACAAATGTTTGCATCCAAACACCCGTAGATGATCATAAGAAACATCCTTTCTTGACCACACTTTATCTGGAATATCCATCTTTAAAAAAGTATAGGGTGAAAGATTCAACACATGTGCAACTTTGAGTATGACTTTACCCTAGAAAGTTTTTGGCAAATTTACATGTGAAAGTATACATCTGACTCTCTCCATTAAGGTTATGCTCATCCTTTCAACTAAGTCATTCAACTACAGTGTCTTTGGAGATGTCATCTGATGATGAATACCATGCTTTTTTTGCATCAAGCATGGAAAGGTCCTATGTATTCTTCACCATTGTCTGTCTGGATGCACTTCAGCTCCTTCCCAGTCTATATCTCAACTAAAGCATGAAATTATTTGAAGACATCTAGTACCTTATCCTTTGTCTTCAGAAGATATACCCAAGTCTTCCTTGAATGATCATCAATGAAAGTAATAAAGTATTGAGCACCGCCAAGTGACTTTGGCATTGGTCTACACAAATTTGAGTGAATCAGATCTAAAATATTATTCATTCTGGAAGGAGGAGAACTCTTGAAAGTAACTCTGTTTTGCATTCCTACTATACAATCAACACATTTTTCCAAATATACTTCATCCATTTTGGGCAGTATCTTCTTCCTAGCTGGACTTTTCATACCGTTTTTACTTATGTGACTAAGTCTCTTATGCCATAATTCAACTGCTCTATTTTTTCTCAATGGCATTTACTGTGTTATTGGAGAGCTTCGCTTGCATTATATATAGAGTTGTATGCTTGTCACCTCTAGCCACTACTAAGGAGCCTTTTGTAAGTTTCCATTTGTCATAAATGAAGGAGCTACAATATTCTTCATTTGCAAGTTTGCATACAAAAATCAAATTCACGCGCATATCTATAATATGTCTAACATGCTTCAGAAATAGTTAGCTTTCATTCTCTGTTTCCAAGAAAACATCTCTTCTACCAACAACCTTTGACAAGCCTTCATTTCCCATTCTAACAACACTAAAACTTCCAGGGGTGTATGATAAGAAAAATTATCTACAATAACTTCATTTCCAGAGTTGTTGTGAGATGATTATATGATAAGGCTAATGATGCCAGCAACATCACAACTTTGCCTTCATTGTCGAAACTCATATTGAATCATGCTAAGTGAGAAAGCTTACTATTGAAATCGCTAATGTGTTGCATCATGCTCACATTATCTTCCTTCCTCATCTGATATAGCTCTTTTCACAAATAAAATTTATTGCCAAGGTTCATGTTTTCTTTTGTATTCTTGCAATTTTTTGATTCAATATTTTGCAAGACAATGTCTCAGAGATTTAGACAAATTGTACTGGCTGCAATCTCATCTATCTCCTCCCACTGTTTCTCAGTAACGGTTGCTACCTTCTTCTTTTTCCCCAACAATGCCTTATAGACCTTCTATTGAATGATAATATCCTTCATCTTCTTTGTCATAAAAATAAATTATTATTGCCATTAAATTTCTTAATATCTACTTTCTGGCTTGACATTTGTTTGGTGTATTTTTTTTTCAACAAATAAATACACCCTGGACCTAATAAAATCTTTTATGATGTGACAGATCAGTCTGTGCTGCAACCACATAGCATACTAAGAATTTTAATAGATTAGCTCTAATACCAATTGTTGAGGCACAAAGGGTAGAAATAAAATAAATTCACCATAGTAAAATAATAACACCGTCAATTTAACATGGTTCACCCTTTAATTTGCGTAAAGTCTACAGGAAAAACTCTGAAAAATATTTTTTTCAACTAATAAAATTAATGGATATAAAGTGAGAGGCAATACAACAAATTAAGATAAGTCCAAAATAGTATCACACAAGTGTTTCCCAAACTCACTATTTTCTCACTCCTTTTTTAGAAAAATATCCCAAAATTTTTATAAAATATTATCTCCTACTTTCTTACACACACAACACTATTTTTCTTCAAAGGAAATTATTCATTTAACTTTGCTTTGTTTCTCTTCTTTTAGTGTTTTGGTGTGTTTCTCTAAGGCAAAATCATTACTTATTTATAGACAAAATTGTATATCCTTTTATATGATTAGAAATTGGCCACATAGTTAATCAAATTTTAACCACAAAAATATTTAATGTATTTGTCTAATGTGATTACACCTAATTTTATTTTGTCAAATGTAATTGCACCTAATATTTTATTTTGTCAAATGTAATCATACCTAACACTTTTGTTTTCTCTCTTCAACGTGTGAGGGACCTACGTTCTTTACAAGTTTCTTAAAGCTATTTTATGCATTATCAATTGTTATTTTCCTATTTACATTTATAATGATATTTGTGTTATGAATAGTGACTAAAAGAAGTATAGTCGTAGAAAAATATTGTTTCCCTCAAGTCAATTTGTTTTGTATACTCCTGTGTAGCATTTAAAGAGTTCATTATTTGTTCTACACTTGATTCCTTAATTAATTAATTATTATTGATGACAGTTTACAAAAATAATTAAATTTTACTTAATGAAGAAGAGTAAATATAACGAACTCTAAAGCGTATATATATATATACGACTCTTACTCATACAAATAATTTTATTTTAATAAATCATTTTTAATTATCAATTTAAGTTCATTAAACCGTCATACGTACATCGAAGAAATATATATATATATATGACTCTTACTCATACAAATAATTTTATTTTAATAAATTATTTTTAATTATCAATTTAAGTTCATTAAACAGTCGTACGTACATCGAAGAAACAACTATATTAAAATGAATAACGATCACAATGTTTTTTCCATTAAAAATATACTATCTTTATATGACAAATATTTAAATTTTCAAAAATAATTTTTAGTTAATTATAGTCATATTATATTATATTACGATATTTTTATAAGATAAATAATTATCTTCTAATATTTATAGTTAATATTTTTCATCTTTCAACGTACTATATTGTATTATATTATGATAATTATTCGATAAACTATTGTTATATATTTTTATATTATGATAATTTTATAAAAAAACTAGTCATTTATTAGTGCTTTCAAATGATAATTTTAAATCTTTTAACCACGATGAGGAAAAACATTGTTCTAAAATTAGACTTAAATATTTTAGATAATTTTCTTCGTTTAATATTATAATTTATTATGATTTTGACATAAACTATAGATTTTAAATAGTAATTTATAACATACTAAGATGGTATGTATCATATTATAGTAAAGGTGATGGTTTTCCTAAAACCATAAGGGGAGATGTTTAAGCATTGTTTGAATTAGAGTTAGTTAGAATATTGATATTAGTTACTAGTGCAGCCAATACACGATAAGATATACATATGTATTAGGCTCTTGTAATAAATAGTGAAGTACTGTATATGTACATTTCAATGTAAGTTTTACATACACTAAATGAAATTCAAATTTTCCTACTCTTCTCTTCCTTAATCTTTCTTTGAAATTACCGCTATATATACTCGAACCTCATTCACAATATTCTCTCATATTTACAAATGCATATACTTTGCTATGAGGTACTAAATTAAGTCAATACTATCCACGACTTATGGCCTAGTTTGTAAGGTTATAATTGTATCTTTTCTTAAAGGTGTTAAATCTCCAATACCAAAAAAAAAAAAAGAGTATTAAATCTCAATTCAACTATTATTTAATCCTAATTAATTAATTAATAATTTTTTTTAAATTCAAAGCAATATAATTGCCGATAGCCAATCCACATTCTAATGTCCCATGCATACACACTTAATTATAGTGCTAAATTAGAATAATATGTTAACTCTTCAATCCAAGTTTGATATTTAAGGGCATTTTTAATGAATGCTAGCTAACACAAATGTACCAAATACCAATACTTTCATTGTTATTTTCTTTAAATATATAGCATATATGTAACTTAATTTTTCTTGTCTCTTGTACTCTTCTAATAGATACCTCCAAATGCCACTACTAACAAGCACCAACTATTTTAAATGACTTAAATATATATTAAATTTAAAACGCTTAACAATATTAACAATAATTAATTTTTAAGATAATGATATATTCGTATATTTAATTATAATTATTCACGCAAAATTTACTAAACAATTAAGTTCTTAATTAACGATGAACAATAATATATTTATCTTCTAATACTATATGACTTATATTTTATTGTCTTTTTTATCGAATAATATATTTATGTAATTTATACGCGTGATTTGAAACGAAAAAAATGGTGAGTTTTATATTAACGTTAAAACAACACAGCTTTTAATTTTAAAAATATCATTATTTAATTACCACTTCGGTTGTGCTTATTGCCTTACATAGTTAGGTTTTGGATGTTAAGTGAAAATAGCATTCATGTATAACATTAATTACACAATTATTTAACAAAATATTGATATATAACTCATTTATAATTTATTAAACTCATGTATGGTCTCTAGACAGCTAAAATTGACCATTTTCACTTAAACTCTAAAGTAGATGCAAGGGACCTCAAAACTACTTTTAATTTCGAACTATCACTATCCTTATTTAATTTACTCTTAAAATTCTAAAGAGTTAATACACAATAGACGTTTAAGGGTAGAATTGGGGCTCTAAATAGATAGGTTTTGCAGAATGAAGCTTTATATATATCCCGATTAATATACTTAAAATATTAAAATTTAATCTATAATTTTTCAATTAACAAAAATTACTTCCTCCTAATTAATGTTTTAAAATTTGACAAATATATTCCAATACTTAGATTTCAATAAAATTTATTTATTACTATTATACTTAACTATCATAAAATTAAAAAATTTGTGCCAGCAACGACTTAAAATGAAAACTAAAATCAAATATCAAAAACATTAGCAACTAAACTTGTTGTGCACAAGAAAAAAAAGGCAAAAATATTACAAAGCAATAAAATCAAAAAATGGAAACAAAAATCATCAAGAAATCACTAAACAATAAATTGAATATAGTTCAACAAATTAACCTAATATAACTCCAAGAATCACAAATAAATCTATCAATGTCACTTCTTGGTGTAAAATTCTTAATCCAAAACCCAATATACACTGTATCTCAAAATAATAATAAAATCCTAAAATTATGTTCAAACCTAAAGTCTCGTTACACACAAAAAGTCTCACATATACAAACATAAAAAGTACATGTATTATTCTTTGTTTTGGGTGCTATTCTCTCGTACACACGCAAAAATGAATAAATCTATGGTTGTCAATGGTAAAGGGTGGAATCGAGGATTTGCTCTCTGTTTCCCTCTACAATTTAGAATTTTTTCTCAATCCTCACTTAAAATCTTTGTGGGGGAGATTTAGTAGATTATTAGCGAGAAATGGGTAACCATGATACATGTAATATTTTAAATATTATTTCTTTTTTAATTTTTATTATAAAATAAAAATTATAATAGAAGTAAATACTAAATAATTTGTAATAAAAAAATAAAATATTTAATCAATAAAAAATAAAAAAAATTAACAACATTTATTCAAAAAGGAGAAAAATAAAATATATGTAATAATAAATATATAATTCTTTTATATTAAATAATACTAATAAAATCTTGTTATAAACTAGTTTGAAATAATAATAATAAATTATAAAATTTTACATTTTTGGAAGATGAAATATAAAATATATAATGTATTATTTATGATTAATTTAAATTTAAATGTAATTAAATCTATAAAAAAAAATAAAAATATTAAGTTTTTATATATTTATTTAAATAGGTACATAATTGTGGGTAACATAATAGGAAATATAATCTCTATTCTTACCCCACCTCATATTATAAAATATGAATGTTTATTTTTTCTTTCTCATTTTCCATTTTATTATCTATATTTTTTACCTCCAATCGGATATTATCTTAACTTAAAATCACCTAAATCCAACATATATAATCCACCTAAATAAACTTTTGAACATTTGCTGTTATGGTTCACTATGTTTAATTAATATTATTTATACCTTTAGCTTTTAAGTTTTTACATTTTCAATCCTTTATAAACTTTTGGTTTCTTAAAAAAAAAAAAAAACGTTTTGGCTCTTGGTTATTTTTTCTTTTTATTTTTTTAAGCCATTAACAAATATACGTGAATTCGGAAGGTTATGGATAAAATTATAAATTATATATCAAATGAATAAATAAGCTTCTATTTTTTAAATTAACCTCTAAAACAATGTAATTTTTTGGGCCTTATATATATATATCAAATGAATACACGATGAGTAGGGGAAAGGAAAGACGAGAGGAGGTTGCAAGGTTTAATATGATGATAATGAAAGTGTTAATTATAATTATGTTGTTAATATTAGATTATTATGGTGTGGAAGCCAATAATAAGGGTTTCTCTTCCACACTATTATCTCATAGTGTCCGCAAAGGAGAGGCATATGATGAGGTTGAATTTGATAGTAATGGTAGTAATAATAAATATTATTATAATAATAATAAGATGATCAGTAGAATGAGGAAGCTAACTTTTTGGCTGAGGACTGGATCGAGAATAGGCCGGAAAGCTTGGACTTGGAGAATGTTTAAGGAGGGAAATAATTTAAAGCAGCGTAATGGTCCATTAGCAATATTAGAAATTCATAATTGCGCTATGTTGGTCTCTGTTATTTGTTCCCAATCACATGAATTAGGCAGCGACGCCCATAAGAAATGTTTTTCAAGAAAATATAGGTTATGCAGCGACTTGGTTAATTCAAATTCATAGCTTAATTACGTTTTATATCGTATAATTAGATCTCGTTTAATATTAGTCGGTGTTATTTTAGTTCTTATAAGTTTTTGTTTTTTGTTTTATTAAATTAACCTAGTATTGTAGTTTGTTTTCTCTTCTTTATAATTTCTTCTTGTGTAATTGTTTTTGTTATAATATATATATGATAAGATTATCAGTTTTGAATAATGTCAAATACACGTTTTCGTGCCTTCTCTAATATTTACTATTTCTTCCTAGTTTGGATAACATATGACTTTATTTTCTGAACTTTAGATCAAAAATACTGCTTTTTAATATATAGCTGTGAGTGTCCCCTGAATTGTTTAAGTGTATAAATTAACTGCTATATATATCAACAGATATATATGTGTACTGATATTCATTGTCTTCTTCTTTAATAACACAGTTCTTCATTCGAGATTTTCTTGATTCTCACTTTTTTTGAATGGTATCAGAGATTAGAATTTTAGAGCTCAATAATAATGGCAAATAAGAAAGTCAATAATTAGACGAATATAGGTATGCGGTGACTAAGCTCACACATTGCACATGTAACGCCACAGATTTCTCTTGGTGTTGGCATGAATCCTTCAATTTAAAATGGTCCTTCTTCTCAAGGTTTTTCTTTGACTATCGATCCTATCGATGTGTTAGCTAGCTTAAAGGCCCTCTTCATCGCCTCCAAAGGATTAATCTTTCTTAGTCGGTGAAATTAGATGATAATAATTACTTAACGTGGAGAGATCAACTTCTTACTTATGTCACTGCTTATGGCCTAATTTAAGGTATTATTGGTGGATTTTTTATTTATCCTTAAAAGTTTCATGTTACTTCTCCAATAGAGATCGAGGTACTAATTAAATTGATACGAAATAATATTCTCAAGATCTTACAAATATTCTCAAGATCCTATGTAAAGAATAAATTTAAAAGATTAAGTTAAGTGCAAGAATTAATTTAAGAAGCAATTTTTGTTTTAATAAATTATGTACCTTTTATGTTTTATTTATTGTAAGTTTTTTATTTTTAAGAATGAATTAGACCAAATCCACAACTAAATAGACCCATTAGGTCCATTTCGTCTAAGTTTCTTTTTTCATTAGGGTTTCTTGCTTATAAAAAAGAGTAGTTATGTAATTTTAGGCAGACCATATAACATTAATAAAAAGTTTATTTTAGAAAGCTTCTTGTTTTGCCTTCTTACATGTTTTCTTGATTGAATGGTTGAATTCGACTTATCAAAGAGAGTGATTATTCTTTGTGACATCTCAAGATTAGGGTTTTAAGAACTTTGTTTTCTTAAAGTTCTAATCCGATCATACCAAATGTTATGGTTTTAAGGACTTTGTTTCCATAGAGTTTTAATCCAATCATCTTCAATATGTTTCTAGAAAATTGATTGTTCCTATTCATTTGAGTTCGTGGGTTTCTATGGTTATTCGCATAGAAAGTCTGCATCATTTTATCTGTCCTAATCCTACATCTTTTCTTAATTGGAATCTCACCTTAACTCCATTGTAAAATGTTAGATCTATGGCTCAATGTCCACTTTCATACTTGTTTATTTGAATAGTGACAAGAGTGTTAGAAAACAATGGTTTGTTTTTAAAGATTGTTTCTCAACTAATGTTTAATTCAAAGTTATTGTGATTAGATTGGAAATTTGAATAAGGATAATCATATTGTTTTTGAGTATATAATCAACTTCAATCCCTCTTTATCTCAATTAGATTAAATTGTGACTTCATTAAGCTAACTTAGATGATGAGTTGTTGATGCGACTTTCTTTACCTTTAAATTAAAACATTACCTCATCAAGTGTACCTTATTTGAGGTGGATGACTTCACATACAAGCAAGAAAAAGTATCCATAAGACATATCGGGTCTTCTCCTTTGCTACGTTGAAGGCAACATTTCTAGCTAACATCAGTCAAATTACTCTAAGGGCTTATCTATCGAGAAGAACTAATTCTTCTTCCTTCATACTCTCTAATTCCTTTCATAAAAGAGGTTGATAAATATTTCTTTGATACAGATGATATTCAACCTACATTTTCTAAATTTAAAGTTTATACCATCAAACTTTTCTATTTTTTCCTTCCCTTTATCCATCTCGATGGCTCTCAATAAAATCTAGTTTCCTCTAAATCTTTTCTAACAATTCCTTGCAAAACTAACAAAAATTTAATTTGATATCGTCAGAGCTCTAATATCAATTATTAAAAATAATAAATTTTCAATCAATCAGATTTATGAGAATGTGAAATAAATTGATACAAAAGGTAAAGTGGTTCACCCAATTTAGGCTACGTTAACAAGTTGTTACAGATCCTTCAATAAAATTATTAAATAATATTATTGTTTGTTAACACTTGTAAGTCATAACTCATAACCCAATTTACACTTAAGAAAATTATCCTCAGTTTTCTCTCTTTAAATTAGCTTCTCTTAACTTTCTCTCTCAAGCTTCTCTTTAGAAGGTTTTACAATTTGGATTCTTCTTCTTTCATTTTTTTATATAAATAAATAGAAATTAAGGATATTAAATAGGCTCCAAATTATGCAACTTAAAATTAGGAATTTTTTTTACCACAAACAAATTTTCACATTTGCCTAATTTAAGAGTCCAGTGTCCACCTCAATTGACCAAAACCTTTTGTTACATATGAATTTTTTTTAAGTTTATTTAACTGTTCTAGTATGAAATTACTAAGTTAACTTTAATTAATTAGGCATGTGTTTAGAAAATACATTTTTAATTTTGGGTAAAGTTTAATCGGAGTCAAAGATTCTCAACTTAGAGACATTTATATATGCCACTTTATTAATTCTAGATCATAGACTGTAATGTCAAGTTATATAAGATCAATGTTTCTTGATGAAGAAGGGTTACGAGGAGGTTGTTTAGCTGGACAAAGTAGTTCTAGTTGCAACAATGAAGCTTTTTGGAAGCAATTATGGTCTCCCAAGTTGCCTAATAAATTAAAATTAATATTGTTTGTTTGGAATTTTTGACGGTGTGTGTGTGATATTCTTCCAACTACTTATAATATAATCCAAAGAGGAATGCAAGTGGACTCTCTTTGCCCACTATGCAGGGAAGAAATGGAAGATATAAGGCATTTTTTCATGAATTGTTTTTTTTCTTGGGAGGTCTTGTCCCATGCATATTAATTTGGGAAAAGATTAGAAAAGCAAATGATTTTATTACTAAATAAAAATATGTATTAGAAGTATAATGTTATTAGTTTTGCCTTTTATGTCCTACGCATAGAATTATGTTTAGACTTCTTTTGTTCTATGTATTATTAGAATCACACTGAAACTTTATGACCTATTCCAGGGATTTTTGAACTTGCTTGTATAAGACATCATAAAAAAGAATCAATTTATAAATATTAAAGAAATTCTATTCTCTATTTTTTTTCTCTTATTCCTAATATTTTAGGAATAATTCTTTTGTTTTTTGCTTAGAAGTTGAAGTCTTCATCCATGAGATAAAGGAATATTTTTAGGCTAGTCTTATTTTAAAATTGTTAGAGTACTCGTCTAAAGATAGATAATATAGCTAGGCTAGTCTTATTGTAGATTTGGTAGAATACTTGCCTAACTAATAGTTTATTTATGTTTGTTTCATAATACAAATATGAACACCTATTACTAAAAAGTAATTCTGTTTAGTCTCAACTTTTACATCTATTTTCTAAATACTTTCATATTATTGGTATATTTGTGCTTCCGTCACACAACAGGTGGTATCAAAGCGAGATTCGTGTGGGTCTAATGGAGCATAATATAGGCATTCCACGTAAAGAGTTTCAAGAATTTTGTCAAGAGATGAATCAAGCTTTCGATAAAATGATTACATTACTAGCATTATTAAACATAAGTATGAATCAAGCTCATATTCAAAAATATTATGAACTAACTCAAAATCAAGATCTTGCTCAAATGAAAAATATGATCTTACGTAGCACCAACTAAGAGCCACTAAAAAAGGAAGATTCAATTAAAGCTTTAAAAATGAAGGGAAAATCTAGTAGAAGCAAGGTTCCTAAGTTGTTTCTAGTCGAAGACAAAAACAATGAGAGTATTAAGGCCAACAAACCAATGTTAGAGATTATGCAAATTTGGAAGGAATATATTGAAGAGAAAATCTCTTCATAATGTGAGTTAACCCTTGATAAAGAAGATTCATATGTCATGGAACTTGTAGATATTCCTGAAGTTAAAGAGTCAAATGTCTTCACTACTTTCAAATGTGATCAATTATTTGACACTACAACAAATCATTTTTGAAAGCAACAAGAATTGTCAAATCATATTTCGTCATTCCAAAAATTGTTGAAACTATTAATTTTAAAGGTAAGCATGTACACAATATTTGACTAATATTATTTCACAAATTCAAGGAAGTGAAACAACAAAAAGAACCAATTTTGAAAATCTATGAATACAAGAAGTATTATCATCCCTATTTAAAGAAAACTAGAGGACGAGTTTTAAATATGTGAAGGGAAATAATGTAGGACAAGATTAGAAAAATAAGTGGTTTCTATCACTAAGGTAAAAAATGTAGTAGAAGTATAATGTTCTTAATTTTGTTTCATATGTCCTGATCGGTTCAAAATTGCAAATGCATAGTATTGTAGTTTCATAGTAAAGTGAGAAGAAGAGTATCATCCTAAGGGATTGGTAACTTACTTTTGACAAATACCAAGTTTATATTAATCTCAATTTTATTTATAGAAGCCACTAAGGTTGTTGTATTTGGAATTTAAAATAAAATCAATTTAAAGAAAATGTGCAAAAGAAAAAAAAAGATGTTATTCGAAGATCAAATTAATGGAAGAAAACTTCTAGGAAATTGGTTTCACCTAATCCATCACTATGTTTTACTCATCTAGCTAATTGAATTTAATTCTCTTTGTTTGTTAGAAATCTCCAAAAACATATCCAAAAACCTCTTTCAATAATCAATTGAAAACATTCTTGTTAATCAATTTATATAAGAGTACGCAATTTAACAAAACAAGAAAGCATTAAGACCAATAATTTTTAACACTACAAAGGTTCATACAAGTCTTTCAATTTCTATATTTCTATACGTTAAAATATTCCAAATCTATCCTATAATTCCCTCTTTCGATAGTAAATCACAAGACCAAAAAAAAATCTAATTAACGGCTGGTTAATTAGAAGCAATAAACTGAGAATAAATCAGACAAACATGAAGAGAAATAATTCAAATTAACATGGAAAATCAAGCATAGTTCAAAATCAGATTACATCTTTTTCCTAGAATAAAGAAAATTTAGTTCATGTTAAAAATTAAATTTAACATAAACGAATTCACCATAATTTTTCTAAGAAGAATTGAAATGAAATCTACCGTTGCCTCCAATATTTGCCTTTGTTTCCTTAGACAATATGCTTCTAAAATTTTGGATCTTTATTTTATTCTAATATGTAATAAAATTTAAATAATAATAATGATGTCTATAATAAAAACAAAAATAAATAAAATTAGATTAAAGTTTAAAGTTGAGAAGTGATAAATTATGCCAAATTATGCAAGTCATCAAACACCCCCAAACATAGAACATTGTTTGTCATAAAAACAAAAGAAAATAAAATAAAAGATAACTATAGACAATATCAATTAGACCACATAGAGAACTACTATCACTCACTAAGCCATGATCTGAATTTAGATTTCATCACTAGTAATTTTTCAAGCAAGAGTTAAGCATTTACTTCAACCAAAAGCGAAGTCCTTAAGTGTGTGTATGAAATAGTATATTTAACTTCAAACCACTAACAATTGAAATCGGAAGAATTCTCTCAAAACTTAGCTCCATAAGTCCAATTTTCAAGAATCCTCTCCAATAATGTAATCAAACACCAAAATGAGAGATCAAAATATCTTTAATCAAGGTTGTAATGACACGTCATAGGGTGAAGGCTAAGAAAGAAATGGATATGAAAAATCAAAGCACATTGAAAAAATACTTGGTAGAAAGAAAAAAATAAAAAGAATATTCACATGATACACACCATAGCTCTTTTTCAATAATATGCTCATACTGATGACAATATTGTTGCTATCTTAAATGGAGTGCTTTTTTTATATCACCTTGATACTCAAAGGCAATTTTCAACCACTTTAACCCTTTTTTCGATTCTTGCCTTTCACTTTCTTTCCTTTTTCACACTTTGATCAAATAGAGCAAACATAATATGTATTATTTAATTTAAACTAACTTTCTCTTTAAATGAAAATTTCCACCAAAGTATTTTCTAAAAATGTTAAGGTAAATTCATAGTTTTTTAGGTTTAGAATGGTAATGATTTATGTAGTTAAAAGAACAAATAAAAGGCTTATGTAAAATACAATTCAAGGGGGTTGACTATGGGAATACACCACGCAATGATGACGTGATAATCAAGACAAATGGGAAAATATTTTGGTTGTGACAAAAAAATTTGCCTAGATCCTTTCTCTAATATTTAGTATTAACTAGGATTTCACCTCAAGGATACATCAATCGATTCTAGAGCAAAGAAAGATTGAATTATCTTGACCTAGTTAATTCAACTCCTTCCCTTTATAGGTAAAATAGGGTAAAGAAAAATTAACTATGTGCTAAATTACTTTCAAGGACAAAGATTTAAATCAAAATATCCACAAAACTTTGCCAACCAAAGTTGTAGATTTTGAAAGTTTTTTTCTCAAAACCATCATCAATCACAAATTTTAGAGTTATAGCCAATTAAATAATTCTTAAATAGATGCTTGATAAGAGAATCCAACAACTAAATACTATAGGAGTATACACCCCTAAACTCAAACCAAAAATTGTCCTTATTGTAATTCAAAAGTGAGATAGATTAATAAATGAAAGGAAACTCCCTGGTTTTATGGTGGATCCGCTTTAGTTTGTAATTTTTAGCTCTTCATTCCTGCAAAATATATAAGCATAAAATTCCAAATTATTTAAATAAATAATAAATAAAATAATAAAATAATAAAATAAAGTTTTATGGGCTGCCTCCCACAAGTGCTTGTTTTATAGTCTACAGCCAGACTTGTCAATCTTCATCAATTAGGATTTCGAAGAAGAATAAATCTACAATTCCTCTTCATTTGTTCTCCATAATAATGCTTCAATCTATGACCATTAATTCTAAATATATGCCCTACCTTATTCTTTAAGTCTATTGATCCAAAAGGGGAAATTTTGTCAATTTTATACGGACCTATCCATCTTGATCTTAACTTACTTGGGAAGAGTTTTAGTAGTGAATTGAAGAGCAAAACCTACTATCCTGGAGCAAAATCACGCCTAAGAATATATTTTTCATGCCACTTCTTTTTTTGTTCTTTATAGATTTTTGCATTTTCATAAGCATCGTTCCGGAACTCATCCATCTCATTCAATTAAAGAAGTTGTTTTTCCCTTGTTGCCTTTAAATCAAAATTAACTTCTTCACAGACCAATAAGCTTTATGCTCCAACTCAATAGGGAGATTACTTCCTTTTCCAAACACTAATTGATAAGGAGATATCTTGATAGGTGTTGTAAAAGCTGTATAGTACGCCCACAAAGCAACATCAAGCTTCTTTGCCCAAACCTTTCTATTGGTGTTGACCATCTTCTCAAGGATATTCTTAATTTCTAGATTGGAAATTTTAGCTTGGCCATTAGTTGGAGAATGGTAGGCAAGGGCTATCTTATGCTTCACACCATATTTAGAGAGAAGTTTGTCAAACAACTTGTTGCAAAATTGGGTTCCTTCATCACTAATAATAGCTCATGGAGTGCCAAATCTTGTGAATATGTTCTTATGCAGAAATTTGAGCACTACCTTTGCATTATTTGTTATTGCAACAATTGCTTCCACCTACTTTGACAAATAATCAACTACTAACAAGATATAAACAAATCCAAAAAAGGGAGAAAAAGGACCCATAAAATCAATTTCCTAAACATTAAATAACTCAACCTTTAAGATATTTTGCAATGGTAGCTCCTAACACCTTAAAATATTTCCCATATGTTGGCACCGATTACAAGTTCTCACCAAAGTAGAACTATTATGAAAAATAGAGGTCCAAAAGAAACCACTTTAAAATACCTTAGTTGTTATTCGCATTACTCCAAAATGTCCTCCATATGATAATGGCAATGATGAAGAATCTCCACTTCAGGCACACATTTTTGGATGATTTGATCAGGAAATCTTTTGGAAAGCAAAATCTCATCCTAAAGATAATATTTCATATCATACAAAAACTTCTTACATTGGTGATAAGTAAGATATGGCGAAAATACCCTACAAGCTAAGTATTTTACAATATAAGCATACCAAGGAAGCTTGATCTCATATGCAAACAACTGCTCATCAGGGAATGCTTCTTGGATCACTAAATCTAGTTTTACTTCCTCTTATTCCAACTGAGAGAGATGGTCAGTAACTAAATTTTCAATTCATTTCTTATCATGAACTTCCAAATATAATTCTTAAAGAAGAAGGATGCAACGAATCAGCCTAGGCATAACATCCTTCTTGCCAAACAAATAATGATGTGTTGCATGATTAGTAAACAATATCACCTTTGTACCAATGATGTAAGACAAAAACATTTCACAAGAAAACACCATATCAAGCATATCCTTCTTAGTTATTGTATAATTTAATTGGGCTTTATTTAGTGTTCAACTTGCATAGTATATGGCACTAAACAGTTTGTCTCGCTTTTGTCCTAACACTACTCCAATTGCAATGCCACTTGCATCACACATTACTTCAATTGGTTGACTCCAATCAAGTACATTCATTACTGGAACTTAAATTAGTTTCTCCTTTATTGCATTAAAGGTCTGCAAAAAAACATCATAAAAGTCAAATAGGAATTTTTTTTCAAGAAGATTACATAAAAGTTTAGAGAGTTTAGAAAAATCCTTTATAAATCTTCTATAAAATCCCTCATGTCCTAAAAAGCTTCTGATTCCCTTCACATTCTTTAGATGTGGTAATTTTTCTATGGTTGCAATTTTAGCTCGATCAACCTCAATTCCTTTTGATGACACTATATGTTTAAGCACAATCCCTTTTTGAACCATGAAATTACAGTTCTCCCAGTTTAGAACAATATTTTTATCATCACATCTTTGCAAAACAAGAGCTATATTATAAAAAAATCATCAAAAGATGTACCAAAAACCAAAAAGTCATCCATGAAAATTTCCATTATATCTTCCACCATATTAGAAAAGATAGTCATCATGCAATGTTGAAATGTTGTTGGGGCATTATACAATCCAAAGGGTATCCATCTAAAAGCAAATGTTACATAGGGGCATGTGAATGTAGTTTTTTTCTGATCTTTGGGGGCTACAGAAATCTATTTATAGCCCGAATAACCATCTAAGAAGCAATAATAAGGATATCCAACCAATCAATCTAACATTTGATCAATGAATGGAAGTGGAAAATGATCATTTTTCTTGTTGCTTTGTTCAACTTGCAGTAATCCATACATACACGCCAACCCATGGCTTTTCTTGTAGGAATAAACTCATTGTTGTCATTTTTTACCACCGTTATTCCACCATTTTTTTGGTAAAACCTATAGTGGACTTACCCATGAATTGTTTGAAATAGCATAAATAATTCCAACATTGGAGAGCTTTAAAATTTCAACTCTCACAACTTCCATCATTACTAGATTTAATCTTCTTTAGGGCTCAATTGATAGTTTGTAAAGTTCTTTCGTTAGAACCTTATGCATGAAAATGGAAGGACTTATACCTTTTATGTGAGAAATAGTCCATCTCAAGATTGTTCTATACTCCTTTAACATACCTAGCAACATTTATTATTCTTTGGGTGTAAGTCGTGCCGCAGCAATCAATGGAAATGTGTAACTATCACCCAAGAATACATAGCGAAGATACTCAGGAAATTGGTTCAACTCTGGAGTTGTAGTTTGCAACACTTTTTTCTATAAAGACTATAGAATCTGTCTTTGCTACCATCGGCTCCAGCTTCTCCACTTCTTTGCTAAAAGATGTAACTTGCTACAATGCTTCCAAGGCAAATACATAGTGGGGAAATTCTTCACTAACAAAAGGTAAATTAGATTCATAAATAGCAGAGTTATTGAAATCATAAGCATCAAATGAAGTGGTGATACATCTTTCTAGGTGATTAGTTGGCATATCCTCTTGACAAGCTTCTATTTCACATTACTCAATGATATCTACCTGAAAGAAAGTGCTTGGATCTTCTTGAAATCTCATGGCTTTGTAGATGTTGAACATAGCTTCTTCATTTTTCACTCTCAATGTTAACTCACCCTTTTGAACATCCATTAAAGCCCTTCCCGTATCTTAGAATGGTCGACCAAGAATTAGTAAAACATCTTGGTCTTCATCCATATCTAACACCACAAAATCAGTAGAAAAATAAATTTATCCATTTTTACCAATACATCATCTATGATTCCATGTGGATACTTGATGGATCGGTCTACTAGTTACAAAGAAATTATTGTTTGTTTCATCTCTCCAAGTCCCAATTTCCTATAAACAAAAAATGGTATAATATTAATGCTAGCACCAAGATCATATAAAAACTTATCAAAAAATTAATTTCCAATTTTGCAAGGCAAAGTGAAACTCCCTGTATCTATTAATTTTTGAGGTAAATTCTTTTGTTCCAAGGCACATGCAAAAGGAATTTATGTGAATTTTCTTAAAAATATCCAAAAGCTTAGAAAATTACTTATTAGTTTCCCTTACTGTATCATCAACAATCTCCTTTTCTTCTACTTTATTATTGCCTTGGCTATTGTTTGGAGCTATAGGGGTGGACTCAGTTTCATTTGATGGTGACCTCTCAATTTATTTTCCACTTCTAAGTGCAATGGCCTTGAATTGTTCCTTTGGATTCACTTTTGTATTGCTAGGAAAAGTTCCTCTTTGTTGGGCATTGATGGTTATGGCTAGTTGCCCAATTTTCAGTTCAAGATTTTCATAGTGGCTCCCATATTGCTATAATGAGTCTTAGTATTATCTAACCTTGAATCACTCTTTTTAAACCTTGAATTGGCATCTTCAACAAAGGAAACCATGGCAGCCACAAGTGACATCTTCTTCTCGCTTGGTTGACTATCAAACCGTGGAGGAGGTTACAACACATTCTTTATGTTTCCATAAGAAAAGTTCTCATGATTTTGAAGCCCTAGATAGTAGTAATTTGGCATAGGATTACCATGATAGTTGTAGTTCCGATTTTTGATGTATTGAACCTATTCTTGATTTGCTTCATTCATCGGAACTATCATACTTGAATTTGCAACTTATTCTACACCTTGTGATATTCTTTGGGATGTCAAGGCTGAATCTCGATGAGATAGAGATACAAATTGAGCTGAAAGGGCAGCAAATAAATCTAATTCATGAATCCCAACAACTTTCATAGCCATAGATCTTTCAGTTTTCCATTGATAGTTGTTTGAGGCCATTTCTTCCAAAAGAGAAGTAGCACCCTCAGCTTTCTTTGACATCAAAGTTCCACTAGAAGCAACATCAACTATGGTTCTAGTTTGCCCATTTAACCTGTTAAAGAACATCTGAACTAGTAACTGATTTGGAAATCCATACTGAGGCAATGCCGAATCAAATAGTTATACCTTTCCCATGCTTCATAGAGTGTCTCAAAATCATTTTGTATGAATTGACCAATCTCATTCCTAAGTTGGGCTATTTTTATAGGTGGAAATAATTTAGCAAGAAATGTTTCTACCATGTCCTACCAACTAGTGATGCTTCCCTGTTGTAGAGATTGTAGCCAACCTCTAGCCTTATCCCTCAATGAAAAAGGAAACAATCTCATTCTAATGGTGTCTTCACCAACACAATTCATCTTTACAATGTCACAAATATCCAAAAACATTGCCAAATGAATATTGGGATCATCAAGTGGCGTCTGCTAAATTGGGCTTGTTGTATCATACTAATCAATGTCAGTTTTAACTCAAAATTATTGGCATTAATGGTTTGGTGTCTTACATCTGAGTACTTATTATTCACAATTGGCCTTATATAATTCATCAAGGTGTGTGGCTATGCATTTTTTTCTCTTTCAACCATGGATAGTACTTTCTTCTTATTTTTCGATCTAAAAGTTATTTCAATCTCCGAATCAAAAGGAATAATGTTTTGAGTTCTAGCACGGCATATCCAACGTCAAAAACATACCTAAAGAAAAATAAAAAATATAAATAAATAAAATATAATATAATTATGAATTAAAACCAAGATTACTTTGTATCGATATTGGAAAAAATAAAAAGGAATCAATCCCCGACAACGGCACCAAAAACTTGATCGGTGCAAAATTGAAAGTGCACAATATCGTAGTTGTATAGTAAAGTGATGAGAAGAGTATCATCCTTAGGAATTGGTAACTTACTTTTGACAAATACCAAAATTATGTTGATCTCAATTTTATTTAGAAAAGTCACTAAGGTTGTTCTAATTGGGATTTAAAATAAAATAAATTTTAAAAAAATGCACAAAAGAAAAGAAAGATGTTATTCAAAGATCAAATTAATGGGAAGAAAACTTCTAGGAAATCGATTTCACCTAATCCCTCACTATGTTTTACTCATCTAGCTAATTGAATCTAATTCTCTCTGTTTGTTAGCAATCTAAAAAAAGCATCCAAAAGCCTTTTTTGATAGTCAATTGGAAACATTCTTGTTCATCAATCTACACAAGAGTATGCAATTTAACAAAGCAAGAAAGCATTAAGACCATTGATTTTAATACTGCACATGTTCATACAAGTTTTTCAATCTTTATATTTACCTACGCTAAAATAATCTAGAATTATCCTATAATTCACCATAATTTTTCTGAGAAGAATTGAAAGGAAAATTAACTCTACCTCCAAAATTTTGTCTTCATATCCTCTCGGTCAGCGTTCCTACCCTTTTTCTTCTGTGTTTCATTTTTCTCTTTTCTCTTTTCTTTATAATTTATTTCATCATCTCTATTCCCTTTTTCTTCTTGTTTTTTTCTATTGTGTGCCCTTCTTATATATATATATATATATATATATATATATATATATATATATGCATGTCTCTTGCGATTTTCTATTAATCTTATCTTCATTTAAATTTGAGAGTCTTCAGACAATATGCTTCTAAAATTTTGAATCTTCATTTTCTTCAAATCTGCAATAAAATTTAAATAATAATAATGAAGTCAAAAATCGATAAAAAATAAATAAAATTAAACTAAAGTTCATAGTTGAGAATTAATAAATTATGCCAAATTATACAAGTCATCAAACACCCCAAACTTAGAACTTTTTTTGTTCTCAAACAAAAAGAAAATAACATAAAAGACAACTATAGACAATATCAACTAGACCTCATCGAGAACTACCATCACTTACCAAGTCATGAACTAAATTTAGATTTCATCACTAGTATCTCACTCCTTTTACATTGAAGATAGAAAGAAAATCAATCAAAAATTTAGCAATTTGTCAAGCAAGGTTAAGCATTTACTTCAACCTAAAGCTAAGACTTTGAGTGTGTGAAATAGTCAATTTAACTCCAACCCACCATCAAATTTAGAAGAAAGTAGAACAACTGAATTCAGAAGAACTCTCTCAAAACTTAACTCCATAAGTCCAATTTTTAGAAATCCTTTCCACTAATGTAATCAAACACCAAAATGAGAAATCAAAATGTCTTTAATCAAGGTTGTAATGATAGGCCACAAGGTGAGGGCTAAGAAAGAAATGGATATGGAAAATCAAAGCAAACTGGGAAAATACTTGGTAGGAAGAAAAACAATTAAAAGAATATCCATAGGATTCACACCAAAGCTCTTTCTCAACAATATGCTCATATTGATGACAATATTGTTGCTATCATAATAAGTGGAGTGCTGTTTTTTCATATCACCTTGATACTCATAACCGATTTTCAACCACTTTAAAACTTTTTTTGATTCTTTCCTTTCACTTTATTTTCTTTTCACACTTTGGTCAAATAGAGGAAACATAATGAAGATTATTTAATTTAAACTAACTTTCCTTTAAATAAAACTTTGTACCAAAGTATTTTCTCAAAATTTAATGTAAATTCATAGTTTTTCAAGCTTAGAATAGGAATAGTTTATGTAGTTAAAAGAACAAATGAAGGCTTATGTAAAATAAGGCTCAAGGTGGTTAAATATGGGAATACACCATGCAATGATAATCAGGAAGGATCGGAAATCTTTTTGGTTATGAAAAAAAAATTTCCTAGATCATTTCTCTAATATTTGGTGTCAACTAGGATTCATCTCAAGGATACATCAACTAATTCTAGAGCAAAGTAAGATTGAACTTTTCTAACCCAGTTAATTCAATTCCTTCCTTTCATAGGTAAAATGGGGTAAAGAAAAATTTACTATGTGCTCAATTACTTTCAAGGACAAAGATTTAAATCAAAGTATCCATAAAACCCTGCCTAACATAATAGTAGATTTTGAAAAAAATTCACAAAACTATCTTCAATAAAAAATTTTAGGGTCATAGCAAATTCAATCATACTAAAATATATGACTGATAAGGGAATTTAACAACTCAAGACTATAGGAGTTGACACCCTAAACTCAAACTAAATAATGTCTTCATTGTAATTCAAAAGTGAGACACATTAAAGAAATGAAAGGAATTTCCCTAGTTTTATGATGGATCTGCATTAGATTGTAATTTTTAGCTCTTCATTCTTGAAAAATAAACCACCATCAAAATCCAAATTATTCAAATAAATAATAATAAAATAAAATTATATGGGCTGCCTCCCACAAGCACTTGTTTTTAATCTTCATCAATTAGGATTTTAAAGAGGAATAAATGCACAATTTCTCTCAACTTGTTCTCAATAATAGACTTCAATCTCTAACCATTAACACTGAATATATGCCATGTCTTATCCTTCAAATATATTGATTCAAAAGGGAAAACATTGTCAATTCTATAAGGACCTATCCATCTTGATCTTAACTTACCCGGAAAGAGTTTTAGTAGTGAATTGAAGAGCAAAACCTACTATCCTGGAGTAAACTCACGCTTAAGAATCTATTTTTCATGCCACTTCTTTTTTCATTTTTTATAGATTTTTTCATTTTCATAAGAATCGTTCCGAAACTCATCCATCTCATTCAATTAAAGAAGTTGTTTTTCCCTTGCTGCCTTCAAATCAAAATTAACTTCTTCACAGAGCAATCAACTTTATGCTCCAACTAAATAAGGAGATGACATGCTTTTCAAAACACTAATTGATAAGGAGACATCCTGATAGGTTGATCGTCTTCTAAAGGATATTCTTGATTTCTTGATTTGAAATTTCAACTTGGCAATTAGTTTAAGGATGGTAGGAAAGTGTTATCTTATGCTTTACAACATACTTAGAGATAAGGTTGTCGAACAACTTGTTGAAAAAGTGGGTTCTTTCATCACTAATAATAGCTCGTGAAGTGTCAAATCTTGTGAATATGTTCATATGCAAAAATTTGAGCACTACCTTTGCATCAGTTATTATTGCAACAATTGCTTCCATCCACTTTGACACATAATCAACCGCTAACAAGATATAAATAAAGCCAAAAGAGGGAGGAAAAGGACCCATAAAATCAATTCTCTAAACATAAAATAACATAACCTTTAAGATATTTTCGATGGTAGCTCTTGATGCCTTGAAATATTTCCTATACGTTGGTACCTATAAAAAACTTTCACCAAAGTATAACTATCATGAAAATAGAGGGTCAAAGGAAACCACTTTGAAGTACCTTAGTTGTTGTTCCTGTTACTCCAAAATGTCCCCCATATAATAAGGAATGGTAATGATAGAGAATGGCTTGCATCTCCACTTCAAGCACACATCTTCGGATGATTTGATCAGAAAATCTTTTAAAAAGCATAATATTGTCCCAAATATAATATTTCACATCATGTAAAAACTTCTTATATTAGTGGTAAGTAAGATATAATGACAATAACCTACAAGCTAGATAGTTTACAAAATCAGCATACCAAGGAAGCTTAATTGATCTCACATGCAAACAATTGCTCATCAAGAAATGCTTCTTGGATCACTAAATCTGATTTTACTTCCTCTTGTTCCAACCAAGAGAGATGGTCAGCAAATGAATTTTTACTTCCATTCTTATTACGAACTTCAAATCAAATTCTTGAAGAAGAAAGATCCAACGAATTAGCCTAGGCATAGCATCCTTCCTTCCAAACAAATAACGAAATGATGTATGATCATTGAACACTATCACCTTTGTACTAATGAGGTAAGACCAAAATTTGTCACAAGGTTGTTGTATAATTCAATAGGACTTTATTCAATGTTTGGCTTGCATAGTATATGTCCCTAAACAACTTGTCTCACTTTTGTCCTAACATTGCTCCATTTGCAAAGTCACTTGTATCACACCTTACATCAAAAGGTTGACTCCAATTAGGTACAGTCAATACTAGTGTTGAAATCAGTTTCTCTTTGATTGCATAAAATGGTTGCAAACAAACATCATTAAATAGAGGAAGCTCATTAGTATATGGGGGAGAATTTGGAAGATTAAATGATGTTTGAAGCAAAGAAATGGGAAAACAAAGTTTCAAGTATTTTGAAAGTAATTATTGTTTCACTACCACAAATTAGCTAATTTGTTCGGCTTATAACGCATGGATTTTATTAAAAAAAAGTATCAAAAATTTGTGTAGGTTATACTATAGACCTATTTTGGCATGGGTTTTTATTGTAAAACTCACAAAAGTTAAATTTGCGTGGAAAGTACAGTAAAACCCACACAAATTTTAATATAAAAAATAATTTTTTAAATAAAAATTGATAAAATATTTAAATATCCTTTTTTATAATTTTATTTTATTAACTAATGTTTTATAAGAAAAAATAAAATAAAATAAAAAAGATAAAATTATATGTGAACCATCCTTAAAAAATAAATGTAGATATTGAAAAAATAAATTAAAAAACAATTATTAAAATATTTAAATATCTTTCTTTATTATCATTTTTTTAATTTTGATGTTTTATAAGAGGAAGAAAATTGTGTGGATCGAAAAATCCACACAAATTTTGTGTGGGTTATTCTTAAAAATCTATACAAAATGTAAAAGGAATTTAGTTGTAAATCTAATTAGCTAGAGAGGTGAATAAATAATAAGCGAAATATGATAAATTAAATTTTTTGTAGATAGTTAGGCTTGTAATCATGTGTAAATAAAATAATACAAAAAAATTAAAATAACATATGAGATTTTTAGGTGGAGACAACCTAAGCCACAATAATGGCCTAAAAGTAAAACCATTAGTCACCATACCACATAACTAACTACTATGAAAGTACATTCGATTATAAGGCTAGACTTAAACTACCTATTAAACTAATGCCCCAAGTATTTTACTTACCAGCCCTCTGTTTTCTTTCATAGTCTTTACAAGCAAGGGGTTCATATTCAGACCAATGTTTTGATAAACTTGAGTCATATGAGTTATCGAACCAATTCAGCTAGCACCTAAAATGTTAGCACAAAATCACAAGTGCAATGTGTGTCCTAGAGTTAATTAAATAAATAAAAAACTTTAGCTAGAAGATTCCATAATATATCAGTTAATATTAAATTATCTAGCAATCCTAAAATAAGTAGATTAAGTACAAGTTCAATAAAGATAGTTTCTTTAAACATAAATAATCAAACCAAATAATTATGATATTGCACACATAATTATTTAATCCAATAGTTCAAGAACAAAAAAAATAAGAAGCTATATGAACATTTAATTGAAATATCATAACTAGTTAGGCTTATTAACTAATTAAATATAACCACTAATATTTGACTGATTAATTAAAGAATATTAAAGGAATATGATCTTGTTTTTACAAATAAATTTAAAAGAGAAAACTTAAGATAAAAAAAAATTGATGCTCTTGTGGTTAATTGAAATATGGAGCATCATGTTCTTTATATAGGAAAGATTGAAGCTCTAATGCTAGGTTAAAATCCAATGATAACTCTATCCATTAAATAATGCATAGAGTTGTAAATAATATAGTCAAAATGATAACTGGAATGTTTGACTTTGGTAATAATTAGGTTAAAGTTGAAACCCTAGCTGCTGGATCGATCAAGTTCGAGTTCAATTGATCTAGCCAAAATTTTTGCTCAATCTAACCAATCCTCGATCGATTTCAGGTATTAAAAAACAAATTCTAAGATAGGTAGATCGATCTATCAATTTCTCAATCGATCTAGTGCTCTATTGATCAAATATTAAACCTTTGGATCGATCTACCTCAATTGAAAATTAAATCAGGAACTTTTTGATTAAGGTAGATTGATTCTCGATCAATCTACTCACCTTGATTGATCTATAAATGTCTTGATTGATCAAATAACCTAAGTGAAAAATGTTTCTATATGTCTAAAATATGAAATCTAATGTATATAAGAACAAAAATATACCTAAAATATGTTTATTTGGAGCTCGATAGTTTATTCAACTTGAAAAGTCTTCTAAAAAGGCTCACTTAGAACTAAAATTATATTTAGATATTTTGTTCATAAATATTGTCAACACTCACTAACTTTACAAAATGCTTTAATATATGAGCTCATTTTACATGTTCCCCTCACACATAGAGACCATTATCAAGCCAGTAAACAAACACACCACCTCAACCACCCTCCATTACTTGTGCCACCACTTTGTTGCTCTCCTTGCCATTCTAATGACTTACTTTCTTACTTCTTGCATCCAATTTGCATCCAATTTTAAGGTAATGCCTTTTATATTCCATAAAATTTCTAGCTTTCCCCTTTCATTTACTTTTTTCATCTTTAGTATTAGAGCTCAAAATGGTAGGCATTAAATTTCTCAACATCATTTTTTGTTCACTGTGTTGGTATATTATCATCATTTTATTGAAATTGATAATTTAAATTCTTTATTTATTGCATTAGAATGTCGCTTTTGAGGTTTTATATTTACTTATTTGATGATGTTTTAATATTTGTAGTAATTAATAGAATAAGAAAGCTTGGAACTTTGTTTTGTTTATAATGAAAAGAGTTTCTAATTGGGTTTGGTTTACAAGATCCATGACATCTGATTTTTTTGGGTGTTTGGCTGGTAAGATAATATTTGGTGGCTACAATGCTTAGCGCACCATATCTAAAAATTATAAATATTTTTATTGAGTATAAGTTATTCAATATTATCGTAAGTTTCTTTGTATTTTGTTAGATATAGGTTCATTGAATAAGATTGTCTTCAAAAAATTTCTTTCACATTTAGGATAATGCGTGCAAAATTAGAGAAAATAATTTATTTTTTTAGAACCTACAAAGAAATTTTTGTGGGTTCTTTTGAAAATTTAGGTGGGTTTTCAAAAAACCCACATAATTTTGTTTTACTCCTTTTTGCGAGTGTTTTTAAAACCCACACAAGTTAACATTTGTGTAGGTTAAATACCCACGCAAAAACTCGAGATTGTAGTAGTGTCCTTATTGTTTGGCATCGTCGATAGTATGCATGAGATATTCTTTCAACTAATGGAAATCTCATTATAAGAGGAATGCAAGTGGACTCTCTTTGCCAACTATGCAGGTAAGAAATGGAAGATATAAGACATTTTGTTTGTTCATTAATTGTTTGTTTTCTTTGGAAGTCATTTATGCTATTATTCAAAAAAAAAATTACATTTATACAACCAGAAAACCCAATGGAGGAAGATGATTATTATATGGTAAAGAATTTGGAAAGCTAGGAATGAGAATTTTAAGAATATTTAGACCTATTGGAGAAGATTTTTTTTTCATCGACAATCAAATATTTGTTAGGAATTTTGATATACATGTTCTAATCCATCTCTAATGGTACAATGGAATTCTAACTAATATAATTCTAATTAATGTCCAATAGTAACATTCTTGATATTTGCCATGAAGAAGAACTAATGCATAATTTTGCTTCCATGTTGTGTGTCTAATGGTAACATTGCTTATATGAGATTTGATTCCCTCCTTTTGCTAATTTGACTTCCTCCGTGTTCTTGTCATTGTTATTGTTAGGTTTATGTTAGTATTAATAATATTTATGAAACAAAACATATAATTATAATTTTAGTTTCTAGGATTGTCTTAGAAGAATTTTTTAAACCAAAGAAACTATCGAGCCTCAACGATCACATATCAGATATTTTTTTAATCTCGTGCATATTAGATTGTATATTAGACAAAATAGGAGCAATGTGAAATAAGGTCACTTGATCGATCGAGTAATTATTTGATTGATTAAGCAGTATAACCTAATTAAATTAATTTTAACACATGATTAGATAGATCGAGGGATTTACTCGATCAATCAAGGAGTAGATGGATCGAGCTAAATCACTAAATCGATCTACTTCTTCAATAATTAGTTAAATGTTGACTGGATCATTCAAAACTAAATTTGATCCATTGACCAATGTACTAGATTGATCGAGCACTTGGTTAGATCGACCGAGAAACCAGTTATTTGATTTTAAAATATATTTCTATTATGATTTGGATTGAATTTTTACTATATTGTCCTTATTTCTTAAAAGTGTTTTAAATGATTTTATGGACAATAATAATTTTTTTAACTTAATGTGCTTCAAAATATTCTATAAATACAAACCTAAGCACACAATTGAAATTAACCACACAAGAGATATTGTGTTGATTTTCTTCATCTTTTTTTTAAGTGGGTTTTTTTATTAAGTTAATTTATCAAACATTTATGATTGTATTTGATATATTAACAAGCCTACAATAATAATTGTGTTATTATACTTTTAACTAATTATTCTAGAGTTGCTAATTATTTTTTATTTATCTAATATGTCATTTAAATCAACTAGTTAGAGTTATTCATTATTGAATTTGCTCTAGGACACACACTTACACTTGTGTTTATCTGCTAAATTTTTAGGTGATAGTGATGAGTGCTCAAAAATACTAAACTTACCATGATTTTATGCACATTAATTGATTAAAAATATATATATTTATATGTTTTATCATATATTTATATAAATTTGTCTTTTTCGGAATCATAGATATTTTTATTGTCTTTCGAGTATTTTTGCTTAAAAACGTAACTTAAAAACTCAAAGAGGAATACTAGAAGCAATACATCACAAATATATTAATAAATAAATGAGGAAAGGTCAACAAATATGACAAAATTGCACAAAATGGGTCAAAAAGGTCAAAAAAGAGGAAAACGCGCACAGCACGCCTAGACCACGCGCGCAGCTCCACACTCCTGCGCGTGCTACTCCTACCTTCCGAGCACGCCTGTGCGCACCACTGGTGCCTTCCGCGCACGCCGCTGCCATCTCGCCCCATTTTCGCGCACAGCTGCCCTACATCATGCTGATGTCATCAATGACATCAGCAATCACCACTCCGCCTTTCCACCATTTTTTAACATTTTTTCACCCACTTTTTCTCTCCATCCTCACCTATAAATACCTCTCTCTTCACTTCTAATCACACCTCAAAACACACTTCTCTCCTCTTTCTTTCTCTCATTTCTTAGTTGAGGTGTGATTAGAAGTGAAGAGAGGGGTATTTATAGGTGAGGATGGAGAGAAAAAGTGGGTGAAAAAATGTTAAAAAATGGTGGAAACGCAGAGTGGTGATTGCTGACATCATTAATGATGTCAGCATGATGTGGGGGCGACTGCGTGCGAAAATGGGGCGAGATGGCAGCGGCCGTGCGGAAGGTAGAAGCAGCGCGCGCGGGCTGGGCTGCTCCGTGCGCGTTTTCCTCCTTTTTGACCCATTTTGTCCAATTTTGTCATATTTGTTGACCTTTTCTCATTTATTTATTAATATATTTGTGATGTATTGCTTCCAGTATTCCTCTTTGAGTCTTTAAGTTACATTTTTAAGCAAAAATACCTGAAAAACAATAAAAATACCCGTGATTCCGAAAAAGACAAATTTATATAAATATATGATAAAACATATAAATATATATATTTTTAATCAATTAATGTGCATAAAATCATTGTAATTTTAGTGCTTTTTGAGCACTCATTAGATAGCGATGTGGATTCGATTAACCCGTGGGACTTGAGTTTGTTAGAATGCTAGTCTGGATCCAAACGCCTTTTTTGTAAGGACTATGATGAAATTTGTGGCTTGTAAGTAGGTTACTTGAGGTCATTACATGGGTGGGAAATTTGAGTCCTAGCCTTGTAACTAAATACTTATTTTTTATAGTGGTTAGGTGGTTCAATGGATCAATGGTTTTCCTCTTAGGTTATTGGTATGACCTAGGTTGTTTTCACCTAAAAATCTCATGTGTGATCTTTTTATTTCTACATTACTTTATGTACGTGTAATTAGTTGTTTGACTACTTACAAAGTTTTAATTTATCATATTTTTACTGACAAGATATTTACATCTATAGTTAAACAAACTTTCATTTAGTATCAAATCTGGTCACTAGATACATTTAGTATGGCTAGTACCTTGGTATGGATCATTTAAGAAAGGGCTCATCTATAACTCATTCACCTTATTTTGATGGGCCTAATTACCCATATTGGAAGGCTCATGTAAGAGTCTTTCTATGGTTTATAGATGAAAATGTTTGGAACTATGTGCTTTATAGTTGGGAACCACCTACGATTACCAAAGATAATATATTTACTCCTAAACATAGGAAAGATTAGACCATTGAAGACAAAATTGGTAGTAACTAAAATCAAAAAGGTATGAATGTTATTTTCAATATTGTGTCTGCTAATGAGCTGTTTCATATTTTTTATGTTGAAACTACTAAGCATGCTTGAGATATTTTGGTGGTTGCTTATGAGGGTACCTCACAAGTTAAGCAAACAAAATTTTGCATGCTTAATACCTAATTTGAGAATATTAGCATGAGAGAATATGAGATTTTTTTTAATTCTATGCTAGATTATGTGAAATTACTAACACCTTTGCTAATAGTGGAAAGAAAATTGATGATTTCAAGATAGTTTGAAAGATTCTCTGCTTATTACCAGATTAGTTCCATGCAAAGTTCACTATCATTGATGAAAAAAGGGATCTTGACAATATCAAAATAGAAGAAATTATTAGATCATTTCAAACTTTTGAGATGAGTTTACATCCTCTCATAAAGAATAAGGGTGTTTCCTTCAAAACCATTATGGTTGAGAAAAGGGACAATAAAGATGTAGAACTAGCACTCTTGACCAGAAGGGTAAAGTATTCAATAGAAAGAAGCCTCAAAACAAAGCTCAACCAAGCCATAAAAAGGATTAGAATCAAAGAGAACTAAAGCCTTTGACTTTTGATGGTAAGAAATCTAAATCCACTGGACCTCAATGTTTTGACTGTATGGATTTTGGTCACTTAGTAGAAAATCATGCAAATAAGAAGAACAACATGGAAGAGCTTTCAATACCACATTTACTAACATTGAAAGCAACAATAACAATCCAATTGAACTAGAAAATAATGACATAAACTTCCTAGCATTTCCTACAAATACTAGTGGATAATCTAGTAAGACAGACATTAATTCAAACAGCAAGGAAAGTGATCTCAATTTTTACTTAAGAATTTTAATGCCATTAATATGTTGTGTTCAAAGTTCATAATATGAAAAAAAATAAAGAAACTTTTCTCATAGAGACAATGATGTGGGTTTGACTAACTTGTGCAACTCGAGTTTGTTGGAATACTGGTCCAAATCCAAATTCCTTTTTGTAGAGACGATGATAAAAGTAGTGGCTTATAAGTAGGTTACTTTGGGGTATTACCTGGGTGGATAGTTTGAGTTTTAACCTTGTATGACCAAGGTTTGTTTCACCTAAAAATCTTATGTGTTGATATTTTTATTTCTACATTACTTCACATATATGTCATTGGTTGTTTGGCCACTTACAAAATTTTAATTACCATACTTTCACTCACTAAATGTTTAGATCCATAACTAAATGACTTTTAGTTGTCATCAATTAATCAACGAGATATAAGTCTTTTAATGTTAACAGCCCCTTCAAGCTTAGGAGTGGAAGAAGGTTAACTCCTAACTTGACTCAAAACATGCTAAATGATAGTTTTTGGTAGTGGTTTGGTAAGCACATCTATAATTTGTAAGTGATTAGGCATGAATTTTGTAACAAGGGTAGTCCAGATCAATATGCTTGGTAGGAGCATGAAAGATAGGATTAATTGTCATATGTATAGAAAAGTGATGGTAAAGTAGGACATCTAGACAGTGGTGATGGTGATTATGGTAAAGGATCATAAATATTGTAAAGTAGATAAGTTATCAAAGTGATCTCGACAGTGGTGGATGCAAGAACTCGATATTCAGCTATTGTACTACATCTCGCTACTAATATTTTTTTTCATGACCAACATATTAAATTGAGCCCAAATAAATGCAAAATCCTATTGTGCTTCATCAAGTAATAAGACATCTAGTCCAATCTGCATCATAAAAACCATTTCATGTGAGTGCACTTTGAGATAAGATTCGAATACCATAATTAAAAGTGCCCCTAAGATAACAAAGAATTTTTTTACATAGAAATGAGCAAGGATGGGTTGAAAAAAATGTTAGCACACTTTGTTAACAACCTGGGTAATGCAAGGTCTAATAAATATGAGGTATTACTTCAAAATTTTGTTTCATTGACAAGGTTATTGTCATCATATAGAGTTGGTAGTTTAAGTGATATAAGGGTGGACAATGAGGAATCATTAAGCATCTGTGTTTTGATAAGGAGATCTTTGGTGTATTTGGATTGAGAAAGAAAAGATCTACCTGAGAAAATAATGAAGACCTCCAAATTCATTCAAAGCAAATTCACTACTTAGTTTGATTATGAGAGTTTCGATGAGCGTTAGACAACTTTGAGTAAGAATCACATCATCAATATAAACAAGAAGAAGATAATTTCATTATTTTCCTTATACAAAAACAAGGAAGAGTCAACCTTATTGCAAAAAATATCCAAGAGTTAGTATTACACTACTTAGCTCTAAGTGCTTGTTTTAAACCATATAAAGACTTATGCAATACGAAAACATGATTTGGAAAGTTTGGATTGATGAAACTTGGGAATTGTTCCATATATACAGTTTCTTGGAGAAATCTATGAAGGAATGTGTTCTTGACATCAAGTTTTCTAATGGACCGATTTGAGACCATAATAAGTGAAAGAGTGATGCGTATAGTTGTTGGTTTGATAACGAGACTAAAATTCTCCTCATAATCCAATCTAAGAACTTGAGAAAACCACTTTTTAACTAAACAAGTCTTATAGAGGTAAAGGGAATCATCTATTTTGTATTTGATTTTAAAAATCCATTTTAAGCCTATAATGTTGATATTTTTTAGGCAAGGAACAAGGATCCATGTATGATTTTTGTTAAGAGATGATAATTCTTCTTCCATAACAACTTTCCAATATGGATATTTAAGAGTTATTTTTATGGTTTTTGATACTTTAGTAGTGTAGTCTTGGTTCATGGTGAGAGAAAAATTAGAAGAACTAGTATGATGACATTCATAATCATTTAAGTAAGATGGTCAATGTCTGGTTCATGGATGTTGATCGAGAAGAGATGGGAAGCTGGTTAAGTTGCATTGAGCTTGGTTAGTCACTTAAGGTTGGATTGGTATCAAGTTATTGTTGGTAACCTTGATCAATATTATCTAGTACATTAGGGAAGTGTTCCTCTTGAGTTTGGTTAGTCGCTTGCTCATTAGTTGTATTTGTGAGGTTTTCTTCTTGAAACACTTTTGTGATATTATGAGACTTTTCTTATTTATAGAAACAATCAAGAGGGTTAAAGTTTTTTATAGTTATGTTGTTAGATATTTTAGCTTCGAATTTAATGCTTGAATTGGTTCCTTGAATAGTAGGATATTTGGATTTAAGGTGCCACTTTGCTTGATCTGGATAGGTAGTGACTACAAGCTTGCTAGAATGAGAGTTGCTAGAGTAAGGAAATAATTTTCATCAAATACCACATGTTTTGATATATAGATCTTATTAGTAATAGGATCTATACACCTATAGCCTTTGTGATTAGGACTATATCCAAGAAAAACACATGGAAAAGTTTTTTTAAAAAATTTATTTTGACTTCGATATCTTAAAGAAGGAACACCTTTGCAACCAAAAACCCTTAAATCATTATAGCCAGGATTCCTTTTATATAATTAAAAAATGGGGTTTCATTAGTAACATAAGAAGATGGATGTCTGTTAATTTAAAAAATGGTAGTAAGAAAAGCATCTATCCAAATTTTTAAGGTAAATTAACATGAAATATCATAATGAGACTAGTTTCTACAATATGTCAATGATTTCTTTCAGTAATCCCATTTTACTTTATTGTTGCTATACAATACAATTGATGAAATATATCACACTAAGCAAGATGGTCAATAAAAAAGTTAGAAGTAAATTCGCTGCTAACATCACTTTGGAAAATTTTTATTTTTCTAATAAATTGATTTTTACCTAGTTTTTGAAACTTTAAAAAGGATTCAAAAAAATAAAATTTATTCTTAAAAGGATATAATCAAGTGTAACAAATACAATCATCAATAAAAATGACGTAATAACAAAAATGTTTCATTGAAAAAAAAAGGAGCAAGCCCTCGTATATCAATGTGAATTTTGTCTAACAAAAATTAACAAATCTTATTTGAATCATTAAAAGGAAGTTTCCATTACTTTCCTAATTGACAGGTAATGCAATCTAAATTTTTATTCAACCAACTAGATATATTAATGACTTTCTTATTTTCAAACGGTTGTAAAAGCATTGAATGAGGATAATCTATTCATTGATGCCAAAGGTTCGAGAAAGCTTGTTTTGACTTGATTTCAACAAGAGCTTTAATTTTTTCTTCTTTAAGTGCATATAGCTATCCCTTTTTACATTCCTTTTCTAGGATTCATTACCTTTTGTCTTTTGTAACAAAACCATTAGCATCAAATTCGAAAATGCATTCATTATCATAAGTCAAGTAGCTAACAAATGATGAATTATTTTTTAATTTAGGAACAATGAGTACAAATTTTAATTTTAAGTTACCATGTGAGGTCTTTAGGAGTGCATCACTGGTGTGTGAAACTGATAATTTATTATCATTATTAACATAAATAACCTCTTGCCCGTTATAAGATTTTGCATAACTTAGCTTACCAGTTTCATTGGTAATTAATACGTGATGTCTCTAGAATCAACATAGAAATTTGGATCATTCCCACCTTGAATAGTAATGGCAGCAAGTGCTCAGGCATATCCTCATTCTTGGAGGCATAATCATACTTGTAATAATACTCAATTGCAGTATGGTTAGTTTTTCTGTATATTTGGCATTGTACATGCATTTCTCATGTTTTCTTTAAAAATACTTTGACCATTTCCTTGTGAACTTTTCCAATTATTAATAGTTTTTATGTTTCTTTGTGTTTCAAAGTTATTTTTTAAATAATTTTGATTATTTGAATGATCAATAGGGTTGAAGTCTCATCCTATTAAGCTAAAGGTGACCTCCTCTATTATTTTGACCACGTCCTCTTTATCCAAAGAAAACTTGAGCATAATCGATTAATCTCTTTTGCTCTTCATGTTGTACAACTAACATTTGCTCATGATTTTCTAAAGAGAGAATAAACTGGTTAAAAGAATGATATGGTGGCTTAGCAAGCATTTCCACCCGAAAATCTAGATAATCATCATTAAGTCCTCATGCAAGATGAAAGACTTTTTCAATGTCAGACATTGATTTTTTGATGGCACCCAAATTGTCACAAATTAACTTTAATTTACCCATATATTCTTCTATAGATAAGAAACCTATTGTCAAGGAAAATAGTGAGTTCTTTAGAAATGCTTCCTTCTCAAATGTGTTTGGAATGAACTGTTCATCCAAACATGTCCAAATTTGTTTTGCTGATTCACTACTACAATATATCTTTGGTCTCGAAAATTTAGCCTCGTTTTTTTTTAAACTGAAGCCATAGGGTTTTGGCCTCAAATTTTTAAAAACCGAGACCATAGACATACCTTATGGTCTCAGTTATTTAAAAACTGAGGCCATATATATGCCATATGAACTCAGTTATTTAGAAACTAAGACTATAGACATATCTTATGAATTTTCTCTCATTTACACTAAACACCAATTTTTTTCTTTTTCCCTTTTTTTTCCTTTTTGCCTTTCTCTTCTCCTTTCCTCCTTTTTCCCTTTCTCTTCTCTTTTATTTTCCCAGCCACACAAATCACCTCCTATCCACCTCTTAATTTGTTGCTTCTCGTGCCTTATCCTCTCAACCTCTCCAACTGATCCCTCATCCCTTCCACCTCCCCAGCTTCTTCAATCCCTCCAACTTTCTCATCCTCTCCAGCTAGCACAAGGGCAAGCGAGGAAGATTTAGATTTTGGTGAGTGCAAGTTACGAGTGCGAGAAGAGCAATAGAGATCTAAGAGAGCGACAGATTTAGGGTTCGTCATTTACATTTTTTGGATTATGATCTCTTTTTTATTTTGAGTACATAATTTTGAAAACAGAGTAATTGTTTCTATACGTTGCCTCTGTCTGAATATATTTTTAATGAGTAGCTATTGATGCTTCGGCTTAGGATTTTATATAACTAAACATAGTGTTTATGTTTTTATATATGTCTACGAGGAATCACTTGAAGTTTGAGCTTTGAACCAAAAGAAATCTACGTGCTTACATGAGTTTTGAATAGATATTTGATATTTATATCAGTTATCCTAACATATTCTGCAATTATTTTGGTGCAATATTGACATATATGATTCCTAATAATGTCATTTTTGTTTTCTTAATAACCTATTAAAAGTGCTATAATAGATTATTGCATTCGTGTCATAGACAATGACCGAGAGAGCATTCATAGAAAAGTAAAGACTTTCAATTGATTGAAAATGAATTTTTACTCTTCACTTTTCTAGATTAGTTGGTATTGTTAAAGTATATATGAGTCAGATGTGACTACATCTTTTAATATTTCATTAGCTTTTTGGGTTTTTAAGGTTGACATAGGTTGAATTAGTATAACAGAGAAACACAGAGTTGAGACAAAGTAGTAGTAATAGTAGTTTTTTTTGTTTTTTGAATGAAGTGGCCTAGAAGCTCTTTTAAAAACTCTAATATTGAGAAAAAGAAGAAAGGTATTTTAAAGGCTCTGATTTTTTTTCCGGATAATGCTATCATAATATTCTGTTAAAAATTACAATGTATTCTATTGAAGTTTTAGATAAAGATGGAATAGATATGAAAAATAACAAATAAAAAATGAAAAGAAACTGAAAAACAAAGTTGATATAATTAGGAGGTTTCAAAGTAAATTCGATGAATAAGTTCACGTTATTTTGGTGTCCTCTAGTGATGGTGTTGGGTTGAATAAACAAGAAATATTTTAATAGATTTGTTCTAGTTATTGTCTTTGATTAATTTAATAAAAAGTTACTTATAATTTTATATCCTATTAAATAATAAATATCATATTATATTTAAGTTATGTGATCCGGCAGGACAAGGCAGATTAATTCCAAAGATTGGACTTGTTGTTCTTCAATGCAAGCAAATCCCAAGACAACTGATGTTATTCCTCCTTCACCTTGGAAAATATTTGGTTATCATAATGGTGACAATGTAAATCAAAGTAGGACTTTGGAGTTTCATAAAGTTCTTTGTTTACTGAAAACAAGGGTCCAATGTAGAAATGCCATGCAATAGTTTAATGGAAGTTGGCTATATATGCATGTAAATGTCTATACTTGTGCATATTGAATTGGTTATGTCCATAAATACATAGCAATTGCTCTACAGGATGACCAAAATGTGGGGAAGCACATGCGAATATCATGACGGTCAACAGAACATTGTCAAATGCAATGCTACTAGGATACTAAACCAATGAAATTGTTTCCTAAAACTTTTCAAATGCAAAGCTTGAGCGGGAATTGTTGAACATGTTTACATACCCTTTTTTAAGTGGCTAGAAGAGGTAGAAGAAGAATAAAGAATATTTCAAATCATGTGCTACTATCTAGTTCAATTTCTGATATGTATATTTGACATGCACTTAATGGATTCAACAGTTTCAGAAGTAAATTGATGGTGTGATGAGTAGTTGTACCCAAAGTTAGTCTGGCACAAGGGTAGCATTTTGGACCTGATTTCATTCCTATCTTTAATGGCTTAGATAAAATTAGCTCTAGTGTGGTTGTGTTCATTGATGTGCATTGTCTATTTGATAAGATCAATTCTAGTGTGGTGTTGTGCTTCATGAATGAAAGTACAACTCTATTCTTACTTTCTTTTCCTTTAGGTGGCGTTTGGTTTGTGGAATTGGAATCGGAATCGGAATCGGAATCGGAATCGGAATCGGAATGGAATGGAAAGAAAAAAATGTTGTTTGGTTTGACCATTGGAATCAAGCTTGAAATCAGGATTACAGTATTTGGTTTGCCACTAGAATGGAATGAAAAAAGTTGTAAATGACCTTAATACCCGTACATGCTGTAAAGTTCAAATAATGTCATTTAATTACTATTTTTTCATCAGACAAAATACATTATTGAAATCATTATTTTTCTAAATAATTATTACTTAATTAAAAAGAAATATATTATTAAAATTATTATTTTTCTAAATAGGGTTTAGGGTTTTGAGGTTTGGGATGTGAGATTTAGGGTTTTGAGGTTTGAGATGTGGGATTTTGGGTTTAGGGATTTATGATTTGGGGTTATATTTATGGGTTAAGATTTAGGGTTAAAATTATTATTTTTCTAAAAAAGGTTTAGGGTTTTAGAATTTTGGATTTAGGGTTTAGGGTTTTAGAATTTTAGATTTAGAGATTTTAGGATTTAGAATTTGGGGTTTAAGGTTTTGGGATTTATGTTTTAGGGTTTTGGGTTTTGGGATTTATGTTTTAGAGTTTAGGGTTTAGGGTTTAAGGATTTGGGGTTTAGGGTTTAGGGTTTAGGGATTTGGGGTTTAGGGTTTAGGGTTTTGGAATTTTGTGTTTGAGAATTTGGGATTTGAGTTTAAGGTTATATTTTAGGTGAGGGTGAAATTAAAAAAAAAAGTTTAGATGGGAATAGAATTATGATTACCAAATGGGGGAGAAGTAATTGTGATTTCTTCTCTTTTAGTAATCGATTCCATTCCGTCCGCCTATTCCGTCCAACCAAACACACAAAATGGAAGGAATCAATTCTGATTCCATTCCATTCTCTCCAACCAAACATGGGGTTAGTATCTTCATGAAACATCATGCGCTAGTTTAATGGAAATTGGCTATACATGCATGTCAACGTATATACTTGTGCATATTGAATTAGTTATGTTCATAAATACATAGCAATTGCTCCACATGATGATCAAAATGTGGGAAAGCATGTGCGAATACCATGAAGGTCAACAGAACATTGTCAAATGGAATGCTACGAGGATGCTAAATTGATGAAATTGTTTCCTGAAACTGTTCAAATGCAAAGCTTGAGCTAAACTGTTGAACACGTTTACAGACCCTTTTTTTAATAGTATTTCTATATAGCTATTTTTGACTTAGATATGTATTGGAATATGTAACAGGAAAACATTTTTCAAGGCCTTGGAACCTCTTGTGAAGTGGCTAGAAGAGGTAGAAGAAGAATAAAGAATATTTCTAATCAAGTGCTACTATCTAATTCAATTTATGAGATGTATATTTGACATGCAGTCCATGGATTCAATAGTTTCAGATGTAAATCGACTGTGTGATGAGCAGTTGTACCCAAAGTTAGTCTGGCAAAAGGGTAGGATTTTGGACCTGATTTTCATTCCTATCTTTAATGGCTTAGATAAAATTAGCTCTAGTGTAGTTGTGTTCATTGATGTGCATTGTCTATTTGATAAGATCAATTCTAGTGTGGTGTTGTGCTTTATGAATGAAAGTACAACTCGATTCTTACTTTCTTTTCCTTTAGTATCTTCATGAAACATCATGCGCTAGTTTAATGGAAATTGGCTATATATGCATGTTAATGTATATACTTGTGCATATTGAATTGGTTATGGCCATAAATACATAGCAATTGCTCCACAGGATGACCAAAATGTGGGAAAGCATGTGCGAATACCATGAAGGTCAGCAGAACATTGTCAAATGCAATGCTACAAGGATACTAAACTCATGAAATTGTTTCCTGAAACTGTTCAAATGCATAGCTTGAGCTAGAACTATTGAACACGTTTATAAACCCTTTTTGTAATTTTATTTCTATTGAGTTGTTTTTGACTTAGATATGTAATGGAATATATAACATGTAAACTTTTGTGAAGGCCCTAGAACCTATTATGAAGTAGCAAGAAGAGGTAGAAGAAGAATAAAGAATATTGTTAATCATGTGCTACTATCTAATTTAATTTTTGAGATGTATAGTTGATGTGTAGTCCATGGATTCAATAGTTTCAGGAGTAAATCGACTGTGTGATGAGTAGTTATACCCAAAGTTAATCTAGCAAAAGGGTAGGATTTTGGACCTGATTTTCATTCCTATCTTTAATGGCTTAGATAAAATTAGCTCTAGTGTGGTTGTGTTCATTGATGTGCATTATCTATTTGATAAGATCAATTCTAGTGTGGTGTTGTGATTCATGAATGAAAGTACAACTCGATTCTTACTTTCTTTTCCTTTAGTATCTTCGTGAAACATCATGTGCTAGTTTAATGGAAATTGGCTATATATGCATGTTAACGTATATACTTGTGCATATTGAATTGGTTATGTCCATAAATACATAGCAATTGCTCCACAGGATGACCAAAATGTGGGAAAGCATATGCGAATACCATAAAGGTCAGCAGAACATTGTCAAATGCAATGCTACGAGGATGCTAAACTCATGAAATTGTTTCCTGAAACTGTTCAAATGCAAAGCTTGAGCTAGAACTATTGAACACGTTTACAGACCCTTTTTTAATTTTATTTCTACAAAGTTGTTTTTGACTTAGATATGTAATGGAATATATAACATGCAAACTTTTGTAAAGGCCCTGGAACCTCTTATGAAGTAGCTAGAAGAGGCAGAAGAAGAATAAAGAATATTGTCAATCATGTGCTACTATCTAATTCAATTTCTGAGATGTATAGTTGACATGTAGTCCATGGATTCAATAGTTTCAGGGGTAAGTCGATTGTGTGATGAGCAGTTGTACCCAAAGTTAGTCTAGCAAAAGGGTAGGATTTTGGACCTCATTTTCATTCCTATCTTTAATGGCTTAGATAAAATTAGCTCTAGTGGGGTTGTGTTCATTATTGTGCATAATCTATTTGCTAAGATCAATTCTGGTATGGTTATGTGCTTCATGAATGAAAGTATAGCTCGATTCTTACTTTCTTTTACTATTTTTGTTTTTGACAATATTTTTATTTTCCTTTAGTATCTTCCTGAAACACCATGTGCTAGTTTAATGGAAATTGGCTATATATGCATGTTAACGTATATACTTGTGCATATTGAATTAGTTATGTCAATAAATACATAACAATTGCTCTGCAGGATGACCAAAATGTGGGAAAGCATGTGTGAATACCATGAAGGTCAACAGAACATTGTCAAATGCAATGCTACGAGGATGCTAAACTGATGAAATTATTTCCTAAAACTCTTCAAATGCAAAGCTTGAGCTGGAACTATTGAACACGTTTATAGACCCTTTTTTAATTGTATTTCTATAGAGTTGTTTTTGACTTAGATATGTATTGGAATATGTAATAGGCAAACTTTTGTGAAAGCACTGGAACCTCTTGTGAAGTGGCTGGAAGAAGAAGAATAAAGAATATTTCCAATCATGTGCTACTATCTAGCTTGAGTAATATCACTTGTAAATAATTGTAATAGTAAAAAGTCATTTTGTAATAGTAAGGCTCTTATTCATAGTTATTGTAAATATTAGAATTAACAAGTTAGGTTTTATTATGTTTTAGTGTATAAACTCTCAAATGCAATTACACTTTTAATTTTAATATAATATGATTTTTGATATTGTAATTTATATTGATTTTAAATATTGTAATTAATAATTGTATTTTTATTTAAATTTATGGCCATAAGGATATCTATAGCTTTGGTTATGTAAAACACCGAGACCATAGGGTATGTCTATGGCCTTAGTTATTTAAAAACCAATGCCATAAATATACCCTCTAGCCTTAATTATTGAAAAACTGAGGCCATATACTTATCCTATGGTCTCGGTTATTGAAAAATAGAGTTCATAGACATACCCTATGGCATCGGTTATTGAGAAACTGAGACCATAGGTAGCAGTCTATATTCTCTCTCATTTAGTTCTCGGTTCTTATAATAGTGGCCATACATCTACGGTTACGGTTAAAAACTGAGACCATATGTATGTATTGTAGTAGTGATTGGTAGGTTGACATTGTCATACTTTGTATCTCTTTGGTCATGATGCCGAGAAACAAAGAGAAAAGCAATCTGTATGTCATTGTTGAGCCATGTATCATAGGTCAAATTTTTCTTCTTTTTTCCATCATCTTCAAGGACTTCCTTTGTTGTTTCATCAAGTGTGAGATGATGGACTATCCCAAGGCTTCTAATTAAGGGAAAAACTTGTGATCTCTACGAAAGAAAATTAGAAATGTTTAGCTTAATAGGGATAAAGCGAGCACATCGATGAATTGATTATATTGTGAGTTTTGTTTTATCAAAATAACTCATGTCCAATTTAATCAAGGATAGTTTTGATAACATGGAGAATTTTGATAAAATAATGAGTGAGAAAGTAATAAATTGAGATAAAAATATATTCACTGTTTCCTTACTTAATAAGTAATTAGACCAAAAGTATATATATACATGTTCTAATCCACCTCTAATAGTACAAAGTAATTCTAATTAATATATATCTAATTAATGTCCAAAGGTAAATATTTTCTATGAAGTAGAACTAATGCATAGTTTTGTTTCCATATTGAGTGTCCGACGATAACATGCTTTATATGAGATTTGATTTCCTTCTTTTGCTAATTTGACTTGCTCCATTTGCTTTTCATTGTTGATATCATTTAATTAAGGAGAGTTAAATCTCTTAATGTTAACAATTTGAACTTGATTATGCTCTGATGCATTTCTCTTTTGTATTTTTGTAATTTGTTTTGATGGATTGGTTGGACTATTTTTTGGTCTTTGTCTTTTGTCTTTTCTCCAAGAGCTAGATAACTCCTATGTATTTTGATGAAGTGTTATACAATTAATTTTTTTTATCATTAATTTTAGGTTAATTGAGTTAATTTGATTATTTTTATTAAATTATGGACTTAATCAATCAATTTAAATAATTATAAAATTAAATTAACTATTTTGTAAAAATAATGAATCTAAATAGGTGTTTTTTTTTCATAATTCAAAACATGTTTATCAAAACAGAATCGGAATCAAAGAAAGTGATTGTTTTTCATTCATGATATTTACTTTCTAAATTGTATCACTCATGAGAATGTTGCTATTTCCAAGTTACTATTCTCATTCTCTTTTTACACTCAAATTCATTCTCCTCTTCAACCTTGATTCATTTTCCTCACCAAAACTATTTTATTATTATTTTTTGTTTTTACATTTCAAAGTTTGATAAAATTATTCTTATTTAAATTTAACAATTATGAAAATAAGTTGTTAGTAAATTCTTTTATATATTACATTTCTCATGTGTATTATTTTATTATTTATATTATAAAAAAATTCTTATTTTATTCATATTAAATATAATATTATCATTTTTTAATACCAAAATAATTAATATTATAAGTATATTATGATAAAATTATTATTTTTATTCTCTCTTATTTAGATTTAACATGTTTATTTTTCATATAACATAAATTTATTTCATACTTATTTTAATCTTTAAAAATAATTAATAAAATATGTTAAAATTAATGATATTTTGCATTTTTATTTTAATTAATTTATATTTCAATTATATTTAATTTTGTGATGAGTGTCTCAATGGTACACAGTTGGCCTACATTTCATGCAATTGGTCCCGTTTCAATCCCCACTCACGCACTCACACACAAATAATCGATTTTTTAAATCATTTTATACATATTATTAAAATATTTTAACCACCTAAATAACTTAAGTTTTTAAAATTAAAATTTTTTAATTACATAATTTCATAATTTTGTGATTAAATTATATATTTTTTATGGAAAAATTCAAATACATAATTATAAAATTAATTAAATAAAATATATTAATTTTAAAAATTGAATAAATTATGTATTTTGAACAAAATGATACACAAATTTTTAATAACCAATTAATTAACTTTCCATATATATTTATATATGTACCTACACCAAACATTTCATTTCTCTTTGATTCAGAGATTACAGCAGATCAGAGTTACCTTTAACGTGCGTGTTGGGTTTCTTTCATGCTCAAGGTGGTGCTAGTGGTGGTCACTCTAACACCGACTTTAATTGTTTTGTCCACCGCCCTGGACCCACTTCTCTATCTCTAACATAATTTTGACTCCACACTTGCTATCACACGTAAATTAGTTTACTCAATTTTTGATACAAAACGGTTATTTTTTACATTTACAATAAAACATGATCCACTCTAAGTGTTATGAAATTATCCGCTTTGATCCATAAATAGAAGTTTAATGATTTATTGTCATAACTTAATATTTTAACGAAACATATGTAAACATATTAACATCATACACTCTTACTTAAAAAATCTAACATCTTAGTTAGAATGCAAGCTCATATAGTCTAATAAAGTAATGATTTTGATATTAAGTAATTCAAGACGATTAATCTGTCTGTTTACAACGAAATAAGACTCACTTCACATGGCACCAGATTTTCTATATTGGTCCATAATTGCATGTTTAGCAACCTCACAATTATGACTTGATAACTGATGAATGCTTAAAAAACACTAAAATTAACAAGATGTAATGTACTTTAATTGATTAAAAAAATTTATATTTATATGATTTTATTATATTATATTTTTATATAAATTTATTTTTTTGGAATCACGGATATTTTTATTATTTTTTAAGTATGTTTATTTCAAAAATAATTTAAACACTCAAAAAATAATACTAGAGGCAATACATCATAAATATGTTGAGAAACAAATGAAAAAAAGTCAAAAAAATAGACAAAACTATCCAACCGCATGCACACCACACCGAAAGGCCGCGCCATCAAGCTGGTACAACGCGTGTATCCATGCCTAATCATGCTACAAGTTTGCGCGCAATGACGCCTATTTATGCTGCAATTCCCCGTGCAGCCGCTCACACATCACACTGAATTCTGTGCACGTTAGCGATTACACCAGTGCCTACATCAGCAATATCCACTCCGCAAATTCCGCACGTGTCAGGGTATTTTCAACAGCAAATCCCGCTCAATCATGCGCGTATGTGCCCCATATGCGTTCCAGCCTATCCAATATGCATATATCATCATTTTTTGAGATATTTTTCCTTTTTTTAGTCTCTTTCTCACCTATAAAACCCCATCTCCTCCATTTTAAAAAAACACACCTTAAGAAGCAATTTTCTCAACTCTTTCTCTCACTAAAAATTTTCTTTTTTGGTTTTTAGTTTTAAAGTTTTTCTCTTTTTGAGAAGAATTATCTATGCTTTTATAGATTTTTAGTTTTTGATTCAATAAACAAAAATGCAAATCCGTTTAGAGGTTTTCTAGTAACAGAATTAGCATCAAACTACTGTCAAGATTCTTTTAAGGTATAATTTTAATGCATTATTTACAGTTATTTTTTATATTTTATTCTTATATGTTATATTTAATTTATCTATGATTAGATTTAACATGACTACTTGTTTGTAAATATGATATAATAATAACGTTGTTATGCTTACGAATTATTAAATAGGTAAAAAAACTCTATAAAATGAATTGATTTTGTTTTTATTCACGATTTTTAAATTAAGGATATTAGAGAGATATATATTATTTTTCATTGCAAACTTAAATCTAAAAATTAGATTTTAAGGTTTAATTATCTTATCTGATTTAAAGTAGTGTTCTTTTATATATTGGTACAATCGCCTGGTAGTTAAAGTGAAGCTCTATTTCAAAAGTTTTTATAAGAACTATTATTCAAAAATGTATTGACAATATATTTTCAGTAATAGTTTTAAAACTTCAAAGTTAGTACTTAGATAGTTAAATTCTTATGTTTAATTTGGACACCTTGAATAAAGTTTAAAATGTCTAATCCCATCAAATGTGGCATTTAAATGGTTCATTTTCAATCTTTTAGAAAGAAAAAAATGAATTAATTTAATTAACCAAATTAATTATCAACCTTACCCATAGGTGTTAATTGATTTGTTTAATTAACAAAGAATATTTAACCCTACCATAAATGTTTCACTGTTATGAATGATAAAAATTTGTATAATTGTTTATTGAATCCATATCTATATTTATTTTTTTGTTATTAAATTAGGAAACACAAAAACTAAAATATCATGACAGAATTTTTAGGATTTAATTTTTTTTTAAGTTTGAATGATTAATTAAAAACCATATATATTTCTTCCTTAAATCGACCTTGAGAATATACTTGTCATTTTTTATAAAATGATTCGTACACTTACGAGAGTTTTATAAATATAAAAACAAAGTATTTGTAGGATCGATTTTACCGATTCTGTTCATCAATAACTCAATGAAACCTCAATGCTTTACATTTATGGGGAAATCTCAAAAAACATCATGACAATTAAAGAATGTCCATCATTTATAAACACATTATCACTTAACTTTCTAAGCAATATAAGACATTTAGAGACAAATTGTATCAATTTTTTTATTTTAATTAGATCCATTAATTAAAATCTTGAGAAACAAAATTGTAGTCACTCCTTCATTTAAAAATTTATAAGATTATTTCAAGCTAAATGTAATTGAGAACGTATCCAGCTATTATTACTTTAGTAAATTCTCAAAACATTTAAACATGTACTATTAAAATTGTTAGAGATGGGTTGTGTGAGTCACTAATCTTCTAAAAATAATGTTGTTAAATCATAATTGAGAGTAGGAAACTTGGGTGTTCAAAATGTACCTCATCCGAACAAATTTAATTTAATTTAAATCGTTAACTTTTTCACTTTAATTGAGTTGGTTTAGTTCCAAAAGTTTTAAATTCAATCCAAAATAAATTAGATTGGTTGTTCATGTTCAAAATTAGATAAAAATATATTTAACTCATAAGAATATTATATTTAATCATATATATTTTGTTTTATTTTTTATTTTATAATTTTAATAAATAAAAATTCAAAAATGAATACAGTTGGTATTATATTTTTCAAAGTAAAGATTTGCAATTAGCCCTAAGCTATAATTCTCTATCTCTTTCAAAGTTCTAAATGTGACCCTAAGCTGAACCACGCATGAAGCTTATATATTTCTCCAATGTCAGACATTGTCATCTATACTTATTAATCTCTGTCGAGCTTTGTTGATCGTGAGTTGTGTTTCTTTTACCATTAATTATATTTATATTTTATCTAGCAACTATGTATTTTATTTTAAAACAAAAATATGTAAAGTTGGAAAAAAAATAATACAAAAAATCAAACTATTCAATTCATAAGTTTTAGTTTGAATTAATTTTATAACTTTTATTGAATCGGATTTACTTTATGAAAATTTAGAACCAAATTTTATTAGTGTGATTGTTTTAGTTTAATTCTTCTTTTTTTAACAACGAAAATGCCTAACCTTATCCTAAATAAATATGGGAAAGGGTTAAAGGGCACTACAATATCAATCACCTCTGAACTAGTACATAATATGCACAACCCTACTGTATGGAATGCTGTATAGGTAGCTTTTATTACTCTGCCTATTCTGAAAATTTTGATACATTCATATCGTTCAAACAATAACATACAAAATATCATTTTTCTGAACATATATGGCCAGAGACGTCACAAGTGGCCCTAAAAAACAAGTAGACTTTTAAATTGAAACTCTTGGTGATCAATCTCAAAATTAAGAATTATTAAATAGTACATGCTCCTGTTTTACACATATAATGAGTATTCTTAAGATATATTCGTGGATTTCGTATTCTATTGTAGAAGTATCTTTAGATTTCATCTCCAATTCGAGGTACGTTAACAGTTCTTTTTATCTTCTCCAAGTTTCAAATCTAGGACCTAGTATTTAAATATATCAGGTTCATAGAAGTTGGTACCAATTGAGATGGATTGAAGATGGAGTCTACGAACCATCTTACAATAGAGTACGAGATCCATGAGAATATCCTAACAAGCATATTTGGATAAAAATTAAAATTACTATACTTGGTTAACCAACTCTTTAGAATTATTCTGTATTAAGAAAATGATCAGTATCATAAACTTGTTACATATATGTATACATAAGTTATGCAACTTACTTTAATTTTATGGGTTAACTAATTTTTATATCACAAGATATATATGAAATAAATTACAAAAATATCTAAAATGAATAAATAGTTATAATTATATTGATAATGTTACGTGTAACGATAAAAACATATCAAATTAATTACTTTCATTTAATTTTTTGACAGAATTGTATCGTATGTATTCAACATGAATTTTCTTGATGATATTTTGGTAAAATATTTACTGAGTTAATTATGTTTTATATCTACAACGTATTGATAAGTTACAAAAATAACCAAAACATTTAAGTAATTATACTTATGTCTATAGAAAAATATACGAAAAATGCACGTATTATAATTATATTAAAAAATTAAATACCCGTTATCGATCAGACTTATTTTTATTTATCGTTACGTATAACATTTTAGACATAATTATATTAAATATTAATATTAGATAATTTTACAACTTAATACCTATGTGGTGAAAATAAAATTTAATTAACTCCTAATTTTATTGATTTTTCATTTATCATAATGAATCTTTTATATTTACGTGTTAATAAAAACCAGCAAATGGATATAGTTGACTTCCTTCAAATTAAGTTAATCAGAGGTTTGATATTAAATGTCTATTTCCGTAATGTTATTTAAAAAAAATGCTAAAACCAAAACTAAGAATGTTTAAGAAGAAAAACATATTTAGGTAATGCATAAAAGCTTTCCACTTGTATGTTTAAGTTTAATATCAATCTTATATTATGAATTAAGTTTTTGTATATCTTTTCATATTAAATTTGATTAATAATTTGATATGTGAACAATGGGAGAGTATGCTTGGGATTATATGAAACTGTAAAAACTAACTTCAAATATATTTTAATAATAACATATATCATAATATTTTTTAAATTTTAATTTATTATATGTTGTATAAATTAAAAATATTTAACTTTTAAAGAATCCAATCAAAACTAGGAAATTGAAGAATATTTTTTAAAGAAAAATGTAATTATATTCACCAAAGCGCGCCCTTATGTACATATGCAAGATATAGATCGGAGTCATCATATCTTTAAAGTGCCTATAATTAATAATCATATTCATTAAACTACGAACCAATTACTGAGAAAATAAAATATGATTGATGACAATCTTAAGACTAAAGCCTACTCAAAGTTTTTCATTCATTTCATCAAAATTTTTTTTTTTTTTTCAAAATCTCTCTTCTCGTTGAACTTTACATGACATTTATATTATTGTTTTTTTTATTATTTTTATAACGCTTTTAATTTATTTAAAGTCTCTTATATAAATTTTAAATTTCTTTGAATATTTGTTAGCTTTTTCATATTTTTTTATGGGTCAATCTTAAAATATTTATCAAAATATATTTTTAATTAAGTCTTTAATACCATAAACCATATATTATTATCTATACTTTAATTTTTAACATGTGTCATGATAAGTTTATTTGAGCTACATGTTTGTTTATATAATTTTTTTCATTAATTTAATTTATTTATGTTTGATTTCAATACTACGTTACGTTACTTAGTTGTATTTTGTCTTTTATTTGCGTAAGATATTTTTCTAATTTTTGTGTTTGAACATAACATGATCTAAAGTTCAAAACCCATTATCAAAAGTTCAAAATTCATCCCTCCTATAGAAGAAGGGAAAAAAATATCTAATGTTAACACTAAGAATATTTGTTACGTAGTATGAAAGCCTTGTATAACTATTATATAGTAATATATTTAATTGTAAAATAAAATTATATTATATAAAATAAAAATTATATAATTATATAAAAATTTAGTACAAATAGTAAATATGGGTCTAAAATTTACTTGACATTTTACTAAACTTATTTATAATTTTAATTTTAAAATTATGTGTCTTGATTTTTTTATTTTAAATTAAAAATATTTTTTTAAAATTTTTAAAAAGTAAGAAAAATATTTAAAAAATTAAATGTTGATCTAAATATATAATTATAATGAAATTATTTTGATAGGTAAAAAATTACGTAAAATAAATTAAATATTATTTTAAATATAAATTATTTTATTAAAATATTTACCATCAATTTTATTCAACTATATTATACAAGTTATCACCAAACACTATACATAATAACTATAATACAATTCAATACAATTATACTTAACATATTCAATGCACCAAATATAACATGATTATATATATATATATATATATATATATATATATATATATATATATATATTATTATTGTTATGCATTTAACTATGAAACAAGACTATATCATATATTATAAAAATAATATAATCATGTAGTAATTTAGTACGATTATGATGAATGGATCTAAAGTGACTCAATTTTTCTGAATTATCAATTATAAAACCATGTGTTTTGATTTTTTTTATATATTAAAATTAAAAATGATATTTTTTTTATTTTAAAATGTAATAATAATATAAAAATAAATTTTACAATAAAAATTATTTTAAATACATTTATTATGCCCTAAAAATTAAGATAGAACCATGTAATAATTGGTTGACAAATATAGTGGAGTAAAAAGCATTATTTATTTTAATTATATAACATAATCTTTTCACATTATATATTTAATCTCCTATATATATTCCATATATATTATTTTCATGCACCTTAAAAATGTCTTTTACATGCATTTCATATATTATTTTCATGTACAGTTGAAATTGTTTTTTTAAAGGGATTTAAAAATAATTTTTGTAAATGTATTGTATATAAAAAACAAGGAAAGCATCTTCATGTAATTTTGATTGAACTAATTACACCCTCTTGAAAACAGGCCAGTTTTGCCACTTATTCCCGAACTTTATAAAGAACAAGTATCCTCGTGATTTGATTTAATTTTTTTTGTCAGGATCTGTTTTTACTTTAGTTGTTTTGTATTTTGATATTTTTTTTTTGTCTATTTAAAAAATAATACACAAAAAAAAATTAAAAAAAATTATTTTATTAAAATTAGAAATATATATAAATATAAAATTTAAATAATATATAAATTAAATAAAAAATAATAATCGAGATCTATGTATTACACGACGTCCTTAAAATAATTTTTTCATTCACCGTAGATGTTTGAAAATGATAGAAATTTATCTCTCAAAATATAACGATTAAATAATAATAAATTTACACCATAGTTTATTATTCTATAAACTTTAAAATATCTCAACTCTATCGAAACAACCTATCTCTAAATAAAAAATATACAATTAAAAATAATAGTAATAATAAATAATATATATATACCTTTTCTTGTCTCATCTCTCTCTCTTTTTCTCTTTCCTCTACTTTTTTCTTTTATCTTTTCTTCTCTTCTTCTTCTTCTCAATACCTATTTTCTTTTCATTGTTTTTTTTATACCATTTTCTTCTCAGTTTTTCTTTCGTATTTCTCTTCTCATTTTTTCTTCTCTATTTATAGATGAATCATACAAAAACGAAAGCTAAGAATTGATGTAGACATTATTACAAAAATTGGTATTTAAGTCGAGATATAAAGTTAATTTTTGAAAAAAAATAGACTTATAAAGAATTCTAAGTCAGTACGTTAAAAAACTGACTTAAAAAATTAAAAAAATAGCATCAGTTGACATATAGGATCAACGCTATATCCTACGTGTCAACCGACACTATCCACATTTTTATTTTCCTTTTCTCTTATTTCTCCGCTAGTTTCAAACAGAACGTGATATTGTGTGATGTCCCAATTGTTGCTACCCAAAAAAACAGACCACCTCCTCCACTCTTTTTCATTTTTCGATCACATTCAACCACCAATTTCAACACCATTTAGTGGGTTTTCTTTCTCTCCAATTTCTCTTATAGATCTCCTATATTTTTGAGCATAATACTTAAATTTTTATACCAATTTTTCTTCATTTTCTCACTTATAAAACACCATTTTTTCTTCATTTCCTCTTATTGTCACTTCATTTACTCTTATAAGTATTTCTATGAATTATTTTACACTTATTATTCATATTTCTTTATTTTTTTGTATATTATGTGTTATTATTTATGTGTTGTGTAGGTTGTGTATTTTTATTCAAACATAGAATAGAATAAGGTATTTTTATTCATTTATTTATTTTAATAATTTGATGTATTTAAGTGTTTGATATATATTAATTTATTTTAAACATAAAATTTTTAAAAATTATTTACATGTACATGAAATATATATATTATATTGTATATTGTTAATATTATATATTTGTTAATGTTATTATGAGTTTATTATTAATTGTTTATTTTTATGTATTTATTTTTATATGATATTTTGATAGATATTCTAATAATTAGAAAATTTGTATATAATAATATTTTAAATATATTGGTTGGATACATATTTAATATGTTTAATGGCATTAATAAAAAATGGACAAATCTTGGATGTCAAAGAGTAAAATTGAACAAGACTACATTTTTAGAGTTGAAAGTTTCTTGGGATTTGCTTGTAAAAAGTTTACGCATTGAACCGATTTTAAAATTTAAGTCTTCTCATTCTAAGTCGGTTCATCTAAAAGAATTTAAACAAAATTAAAGTCAATTATTAATCAATTTAAATGCTCAATTTTGGCGTAGTGAGAGAAACGGCTAGAGAAGAGGAAGAAAAACATAAGAAATTAATTCAGAAACGGAAGTAGAAAAGGCGGAGAATAGAACGAAAAATTTCAAAAACAAATAATTTAATTGAGAAATGAATTTTTTGTTTCTGATTTAAGACAAAAAAAATTAGCAATTTAATTCAAAATATTTCAACAATCCCCCATATGAATAAAATTGATATAGATTATAAATCAAATTTTGACATAGAAATAGAGTTCAACAGATCAAAACCTGCATAGGATAGGTAGGTATTACCCTTTGAACCTTCCCTTGTGAAAGTATATTTACCTTATTGACTGACCAATAGATATAATGTCTTTGAATTGTTATGCCATTTATGTAAGCGATGACATACGTCACACAAGAGTCTCTATTGACACAATTCAGTTTTCACTGTTATGTTCATTTTGGCCATGAACATATGTATGGTTCTGTGATAGTCTCTAAAGAATTAAGCCCTATACAATTCTTTTTCGAAGCGACCTCATTCCTTTCTCACATAAATGCATACTATGCTCAGTATTCTCTTCATAAGAATCATTAAAATCCTTAACTTATTATGTATCTTATTGGTATCACAGTTTTCACCATAGGAATGGACTTGAGGGTAAACTCCCACAATGATCTCACTATGTATTTACAATTAGGTTGTCCTTTGAACCTAGATCTTGGGATCTCTAGTCAAATAGGTTAGGTTTCCTTTGAAAATCCTTATTCATTCATGGGCTTCAGTCTCATTCCTCTCGATGACTTGAGGGTAAACCCCCACAATGATCTCACTATGTTATCATTTGACTTCACATAGTCAATAGAGATAACCCTAGTTGAGAGTAGTTGTCTAATGTTATTATGTCTATGATGTATATGTCGAGACTTACCATTATACATATTACTCTGTGCCCTACCAATAGAAGATTGATTATCATAATGAATGCATATTGTAGGTACAAGCTTCACCCACTTAGGAATATCCTATACAAAATTATGTAGCCATTCGGCTTATTCGCCATATTTATCCAAAGCAATAAACTCAAATTCCATTATGGATCTAGCAATGCACATCTATTTAGCGGACTTCCATGAAACAGTTACACCACCCAATATGAATACATATCTATTGGTAGACTTTGAGTCTTTCATATCAGATATCTAATTTGCATAACTGTATCTTTCTAATACAGCTGGATATCTTATGTAGTGTAGTCCATAGCTATGTGTATATCTTAAGTATCTAAGATGTCTTGTAAAATTGGTTGTACCTATACCTAAGATGATGAAGATAGGTCCAAAAATAATAGATTGCATCTTCATTGGATATGCACATAATATTAATGCTTATTGGTTTCTTGTACATGAGTCAAAGATCCCAAACATACACAAGAACACGATAATGGACTCAAGGAATGCATCATTCTTTGAACATGTATTTCCAAGTAAATCTCAAGGAGAATCAAGTTCATCTAAATGAATGTATGAAACTATAAATGAAGATAGTCAAAACAAAGAACCTCCAAGTAGTAAAACACTAGGGTGTAAGTGGAAATACATCACAAATATATTAATAAAGTAAATGAGGAAAAGTAAAAAAAAGATGGAAAAATTGGACAAAATGGGTCAAAAGTGTCAAAAAGGAGGAAATCGCGCACGTACTTTCCCAACAACGCTGGCCAACGAGCGCAGCCGCCTACTAGCGTCGAGCAGCTCGCACCACAATGCCCATCCGTGTTGAGCAACATGCGTTCATCGCCCAAACAAAGCCGAAGTCACGATCCCATCTACGCCCATCTACGCCCAATCTACACGCGCTTGTGCTCATCTACGCCCAGTCCATGCACACCTCTGCTCCATTCCGTGTGCACCACTGCGCCCCACCTACTAGTGACATCAATTGTCGTCATCATTCGACTACTACGTGTTTCCTCCAGTTTTAATCATTTTTCCACCCACTTTTTCTTCCTCTCATCACCTATAAATACCCTCATTCTCTCCACACCTAAAAATCATTTTCTTCTCTCTTTCTTTCTCTCCATTTCTTAGTTTTTAGTTTTTCTTAGTTAGTTTTTCTTAGTTTTAGAGTTCTTCTCTTTTTGAGAAGAACTAATTATGTTTTTATAATTTAAAAGCTTTTTGATTCAATAAATGGAAATGCAATTCCGTTTGGAGGTTTTCTAGCAATAGGATTAGCATCAACTGTAAGGATTTTATTTTTTTTGCAATTATTTTTATGTTTTATTCTTATATGTTATATTTAATTTGTCTGTGATTAAATTTAACATTGATAGTTGTTTGTAAACATAATATAATAATAACGTTGTTATGCTTGCGAAATATTAAATAGGTAAAAATCTCTAAAATGAATTGATTTTGTTTTTATTCAAGATTTTATATTAAGAATGTTAGAGAGAAATATATTATTTTTCATTACAAATTTAAATCTGAAAATTAGATTTTAAGGTTTAGTTATCCGGTCTGATTTAGAGTAATGTTCTTTTATTTGTTTGTATAATCGCCCGGTAGTTAGAGTGAAGATCTATTTCAAAAGTTTTTATAAGAATTATTATCTGAAAATGTATTGACAACATATTTTCAATAGTATTTTTAAAACTTGAAAGTTAGTACTCGGATAATTAAATTCTTAGGTTTAATTTGGACACCTTGAATAAAGTTTAAACTGTCTAACCCCACTAAAGGTGTCATTGAAATGGTTCATTTTCAATCTCTTGAAAAAAAAGGAATTAATTTAATTAACCAAATTAGTTATCGACCCCACCCATAGGTGTTAATTGATTTGTTTAATTAACAAAGAATATCTAACCCCACCAAAGGTTATCAATTCATATAAAAAAGAGAGAATCAATAAATATCAATTTATATCTTCCATAACCTAAATAATATGAGTAAACATAATTAACTTAGTTATTATATCCATAAATACTCCACTATTATAAATGATAAAATTTGCATAAATATTTATTGAATCTGTATCTATGTTTATTTTTATGTTATTAGATTAGAAACACAAAAACCAAAAATATAGTGATAGGATGTTTATGATTTAATTTCGTTTTTAAAAGTTTGAATATTAAATTAAAAACCACATATATTCCTACTAATACTTTGGTTTTATATTCCTACATATATGTAGTTTTTAATTTATTGAATCTGTTGTACAAAAACCACACACACTTGTTGTTGGAAAAATCTCCAAACGAAATTACATTTTCATTTATTGAATCAAAAAGCTATTAAATTACAAAAAACATAATTAGTTCTTCTCAAAAAGAGAAGAATTCTAAAACTAAGAAAAACTAAAAACTAAGAAATGGAGAGAAAGAAAGAGAGAAGAAGATGATTTTTAAGTGTGTGTTGGTGTGGAGAGAATGAGGGTATTTATAGGTGAGGAGAGGAATAAAAAGTGGATGGAAAATGATTAAGAATGGAGGAAATGTGTAGTAGGTGAATGATGATGTCAGTTGACGTCACTGGTAGGTGGGGTGCGGTGGCGCACACAGAATGGAGCAGAGGTGCTCGTGGACTGGGCGTGGTTTGGGTGATGCACGCGCATTGCTCGACGTGGCTAGGTGTTGTAGCACGCACTGCTCGTATTTCTAGGCAAGCTTAGGCATTATGGTGCACGTTGCTCGGCACTGTTGGGCAACTACGTGCACGATTTCCTCCTTTTTGACATTTTTGACCCATTTTGTCCAATTTTTCCATCTTTTTTTGACTTTTCCTCTTTTACTTTATGAATATATTTGTGATGTATTGCCTCCACTATTTTTCTTTGAGTCTTTAAGTTACTTTTTTAAACGAAAATACCTAAAAAATAATAAAAATACCCATGATTCCGAAAAGACAGATTTATATAAATATATGATAAAATCATATAAGCATATATCTTTTTAATCAATTAATGTGCATAAACATGGTAATTTTAGTACTTTTTGAGCACTCATCCCTATCCATTTGGAAAGGTTGTCTTTACATCCATTTGATGTATTTCAAGATTTTGTAGAGCTACGATAGTAATTATCATCCTTATAGATGTTATTCTCGTCACAGGAGAATAAGTATCAAAGTAAGCAAGGCCATGTCGTTGTTTGTATCCCTTAATTACAAGCTTGGCCTTGTACTTATCAATTGATCCATTTCATTTACGTTTTCTTGTGCAAATCCACTTACACCCTAGTGTTTTACTACTTGGAGGTTCTTTGTTTTGACTATCTTCATTTATAGTCTCATATGTTCATTTAGATGAACTTGATTCTTCTTGAGATTTACTTGGAAATACATGTTCAAAGAACGATGCATTCCTTGATTCCCTTATCGTGTTCTTGTGTATGTTTGGGATCTTTAACTCATGCACAAGAAACCAATAAGCACTAATATTATGTGCATATCCAATGAAGATGCAATCAATTATTTTTGGACCTACCTTCATCTTCTTAGGTATAGGTACAACCAATTTTACAAGACACCCCCACACTCATAAATATTTATAGGAAGGTACCCTTCTTAGCTTTAAATAATTCATACATTGTCATATGTGTCTTTTTCCAGGATACCTTATTTAAAAGGTAGTTAGTTGAGAAGATAGCTTCCCTCCACAAGTTTTGTGGCAACCCAGAATTTAATAGCATTGCATTCATCATTTCTTTCAAGGTACAATTCTTACATTCAACAACTCCATTTTGATGAGGTGAATAAGGTGTTGTGGTTTCATGAATAGCTCTATGTTGTGCATAGAATTCACCAAACGATGCCTCATATTCACCACCATGATCACTATGCAGTACCTTGATTTTCTTGTTGAGTTGATTCTCAACTTCTGTTTTATAAAGAATAAATTTCTCTATAGCTTTATCTTTGCTTTTAAGCAAATACACATAGCAATATTTCGTGCTATCATCAACAAAATTAATAAAATACTTATTGTCACCCCTTGTTTGAAGAAATTTCAAATCACATAGATGACTGTGAATTAAGTTAAGGGGTTTAGTGTTCCTTTCAATCGAATAAAACGATGACCTAGTCATTTATGCCTCAACACAAGTCTCACACTTATGCTTTGAATCAATTTGGAATGCGGGTATGTGTTCAATGTTAATTAGTCTATGCAATGTATCGTAATTAACATAACCTAGTCTACCATGCCACAAGTTGGAATAATCAAGTAAATAATCAGTAGAATTAATCTTATTAATATTCTTAGTTTTTACGGCCATAACATTGAGCTTAAATAGCCCATCAAATACATATCCCTTTCACAAACATTTCATTTTTGGTCACAACAACCTTATCATATTCAAACACCATCCTAAAGTCATGCTTGTTTAGCAATGAACCAGAAACAAGATTCTTATGGATGTGTGACACATAGAGTACATTGTTTAATGCAAGATCCTTCCCAAAGGTCATCTTCAGTTTGACCTGGCCTTGCCCTTGAATGACTGATGTGGTAGAATTTCCCATGTAGAGCTTCTCTCCATCTTTCACTGCTTCAAAAGTAGTGAATGACCTCTTATCTAAGCATACGTGCCTTATTGCACAAGTGTCAATCCACCACTCCTTTGAGTTTAACCCTACCAAGTTTACCTCATAAATGACTACACACAAGTCAATTTCAAAGATATCCTAAGTGATGTCATCAACCATGTTTGCCTCACAATTTCTATTTCTTTTTAGAAACCTACGATCTGGGGTTTTATGCCCTGTCTTCTGATAGTTAAAGTAAATCCCTCTGAAACTTGACTTCTTAAAATTTGCTTCTCTAGGTCCCAATTTAGACCCCTTACCCAGCTTGCCCTTATTCTTATTTATTGTGTTGTGAACTTTAACCATATTCTATCACATTAGCCTTGGTTACTAATGGGATATAACCTATTTTAGAGGAAACCTTGTTGTCTTCTTTCACTTTCAATCTTACCAACAAGTCTTTCAAAGACACTTCCCTTCTTTTGTGCTTAAGATAGGCCTTGAACTCTATCTATAAAGGGAAAAACTTTTCAATAATAGTTGTAATAAATAAATGATAGAAATATGTTAATTTATACATATATTTGTAATTTTATTAATTGTAGTGATTAAATAATTTTAAAATAAAAAATTTATTTATTTATAAAATTATAATATACATATATATATAAAGCAATATATATATATATAGAAAAAATAAAATACAAATATAAAGTAAAAAATATTAAAATTACTAACACAAAATAAATAAAGAAAACAAAATACTTAATATAAAATATCATTATTAAAAAAAAGGTTACAATCATATAAAATAATTTATAATAACAATAATGCAAAAAGCGATGAAATCAAGTAAAATAAAACACTAGTAATTTAATATAAGAGTAAAATTAATATTAAATATATGATGAAAAGAATTAATAAAGATGTAAAAATTAAATATTAATTATAATAGAATAGATAAATATAACATATTATAAATATTTTATTTGTCCAAAAAGCAAGGTGAAAAATTATCTCAAGATTGTATGAAATAATATACAGACAAACAACTTAAGAATAAAATTATTTTATTAAAATTAAAAATATATACAAATACAAAATTTAAATAATATATAAATTAAATATAAAAAAATAATCGAAACCTGTGTATCACACAGTATTCTTAAGATAATTTTTTCACTTACCATGAGTGTTTAAGAACGACGGAAATCCATCTCTTATAATACAATGATTAATAATAAACTTATATTATAGTTTATTATTCTACGAACTTTAAAATGTCTAAATTTTATCGAAAGAATCTAACTCTAGATAAAATATACAATCAAAAATAATATATATTTACCTTTTTTCCTATATCATCTCTCTCTTCTCAACATCTGTTTTTTTTTTTCTTTCTGCTTTTTTTCTGTATTTTTTTTCTCATTTTTTCTTTCCTATTTATAAAAGAATCATACAAAAACGAAAACTGAAAATTGATACAGAGAAACGATTGGAAAAGAAGAACAACAACAACAACAACAACAAAAGAAATTAATTTAGATTCGGAAGAACAAAAGGGCGGAGACCAGAAGAAAAAATTTCAAAAATAAAATTTTCTTTTCTGATTTAGGACAAAAATATTTAACACCTTTTTAATAATAACACAATCACTCGTGGGTGTAAAGAAATGCAGCATGCCACAGGAACCGGTGTTTTGAATTTTGATGTATAAAATGGTTAAGGCGCTTTAGCAAGTTGTTCATCGACACTGTAAGAACTAAGAAATATTGTAGCTCTACTAAAATCATCCCAACAAAAGGATGTATACTGTAGTAATATTACGTACTCTATACTGTATTGATCTGTTTCCGAGATACTTTATGCAGTCTTAAACGGATAAACCATAGTTAAAAGGTTATAAAAACTATTGACCGAATATTTGTGGTCTGTAACACATGCAGTTGCTTCCGTAGGTGATTTAACATATGTTAGGGTATAAATTTGAGTAGTATTTTAAGCTACATATAAATATTAAATGATAACATTCTCATATTACTACTACCTATAAAACTATTAAAAAAAATCTTAATAATTTGAATAAAAATTTATATTATATGGATAATGTTGTGGGATATAAATTTGTTTTCTAAAAAAAAGAAAATTATTTGTGGTATGTGGAGTTAAGCAGAAAAACAAGGTAAGTAATATTTTAATTAATGAGAAAGTGAGAAAAAAAAAAGAAATTGATATTTGATTTAGCAAGTAGATGAAGAAGAGAGAGGACTGGTCTAGCTAGAATAATGATGGGTTGTACAGACTACAGTATTGTAGGGAAGGAGATGAAAATCCCTTGGGACACTACAAAATCCATTTGTTCCACTTCCACCCAAACTGTGTCTTTGCTTTTTCTTCCTTTTGAGTTGCCCACCACATGGCTCTGTAATCTCTCTCTCTCTCTCTCTCTCTTCGTGTTTCGGACAGCATTAACGGTTTTTCTTTTAAATTTTATTCAAGGCTAAACCAAGTAACCAACACAGCGTTTAGAGCAAGAAAGAACCCTCGAGAATAAAGCGTGGCCTTTGCTTTTTCTGTGTGTTTTTGAGTCTCAGATGTACACTGCCACATGGTGACCTCTTGTCGCTTCCTCTTGGAATTTTCATGGAAAACACTATAATCTCGCTAAGATCATTTTCAAGAATCCCCATTACATTAAAATCACCATTATATTAAAATCATACAGGATAAATAATTTCACATTAAATTTTCTACGATATTTTTCATTTGATGGACATTAATTACAAGTTTTTTTTTCTAAATAAAAGATAAAAAATCTAAAAATATTATTTTAATTTATATTTCATTTTAATTTTATATATATTTTTACTAAAATTTGTTTCAATTAAATTTTTTTATTAATTAATAATATTATTTAATTTTTTATTAGATATAATAAATTAAAATTAACTATACAATATAAAATTAATAAATACAACGTAAAATTAAAAATTTAATATAAAATAAAATAATAATTTAGTAATAGGAAAAATTATTTCTTTTTGATCTTAACCTTAATATCCTTCTTATTGTTGGTAAAATCTATTTTTTGTTTTTAGGATTTTTTTATTTAAATCGTCTATAAAATTTAAATATTTGAATAAAATTTTATTCTCTTCTTTAAATTTACATGTAATTATGTTTCGCATTTGGAACCGGTAAATTTGTTTTCTATCTAAGTTGTCATTTTTTTAAAATTTTAATGAGTTTTTGATTTTGACCAATAATTGTTGCAATGTTTTCAACATTTTTTTCTATTTTATTTTGCTTTTTAACCATAATAGGTCGTTGAGTTAAACATTACCAGCTTTCCCTTCATTTATATTAAGAGAAGATGAAGAAAAACAATGAGATTCTGACGTGAGATACTTTGAAGTTGGAGACTCAGGTTAGGATGAAGTAAAGTTACTACAGGTAATCAATACCTAGATGAGGAGTGAAAACACTCACCATAGAATATTTTCCAAAGCTTTATATCAATATAATCAAACAGGGTGAAGCAATTAAAACAATATGTTCAATTTAACACACAATAAAAACAACTAATACATACAATAATAATAGACTAACAACATGCATACATGGCAAATAATACACAGCTTGTGATACAAGCATACGTACCGAAAAGTTAAAAAGATTTTCAATCACTTTATAACCTCGTATGTGGAAACATATTCGATAAATGATATAACATATAGTTAAACATATATAGCAAACCCTAATAAAGAGTCTAACACCTATTACACTTCCAGAATAAGAAGATACAGACTCCGAAGAGACTTATATCAGCTTGTATGCATATAAAATACAGATTATACTAACAAATAATTTAAACATGCATATATACTAAGAAGAAGTCCAAGACCCGATACACAATCAGGTAATGGAGATGCCGACTCCTTAAGGACTCAACACAACCTTGCAAACAACAAAGATAAAAATACCTAATTGATAACCACATATGTAGTATAAATAAACACAGATAGTTAGTATAATAAAGCAGCAGATATAGAATTCACTAAGTAGAAAATAGGTGATAAATATTAAAAGCTTTTTAATAAGAGTTTAAACTTTAGTATGTAGAGATATACATCATTTATACTTTGATTATACCAACCACACATTCGAGCATGCATAACTCTAGATATAAGAAGGTAAATCCACATAAAAATCCTATCTATGTGGTAACATCATTGAGTTGTTTAAAGCAACCACTTAGTAGTAAACAATCCATTAAATAATAAATCAATTACAACTCTAAAAGAAATAAAACCACTATTATCTCTAACTACCTGTTACTACTCTTGCTTGTTGCTTTTGCAATGATCGGATTCGACACACAAACCTGACTCATCTCTAAAGCCAACACCACCCAATATGGTCTGATTAAAAACCACATATCAGTAATGAGTGACGTGCACAATCAACAAAATTACTCTCGAACACGAACACCCAATAAACAACCAAGGACACATAGTCTATCACAAACCACAAAGGGACATATAGTCCAAGATGTGAGAACTTAAAAATTTATTTTTTCCCACTCTCACAAAGAGGTTCACAAATATGAAAAGTTGCACAAAGGTAATTATCAGTCAACACATGGCTCATCTCACATAAACCACTTGCAAAACTACTTCAAGTACTCATCACTCACAAGCATGGTTTTGCTAACACAATCAAGGATCACTAATACTAAACAACACATAAGGTATTAGTGATTTAGAAACAGAAGGATGAGATGTTAATTTGACAGAGCTCTGGTACATTTTTCTGGATACAAAATAAGAAAAAATTGAGGGTATTTATAAAGCCTCAAATGACCACCTCTCGAATGTCCTCATCAGCCACATTGCCAATCACCTTTCCAAATATGATGGCATGGGTAGTGGTGAGCTTGGTGGGGAGGTGCTAAAAAAGAGATTTTTCTTGTTTCCAAAAATATCATGCACACTATGAAAATCAATCCCGTGATGTGTGTAAATATACTCGCATTTAAAGTGTTCCTAATTATATGTGTGCATATTACTGATTCACAATAACCAACTTTATATAGAGAAAGAAAAATACACTAAATAAGAATAAAAATAGACATCATGATTTGCATACGAGAAAGCAATACATAGACATAAGTACTATGAGATTTAATGTTAACAATAATATATATATATATATATATATATTAATAAATAGTGGAAATAAATGCTCATGATATCTTACTCTGAAACACCATATGGATTCAAATTTTTGACTTGTCATACACATCCTTTTCAATTTGGCCACTACATTAAGGATAGTTTAAATTTGACATTGCAAAGATATTTTCGATCTTGGTTGAGTGACAAATGTTTGTTCTGAGTGATAATCAACTTCAAATTTTGGACCAAAATTGATCTTTGATTGGTTGATTCTTAAGATTGAATTTTGAGAAATATCAAGATACGCATTGCATAAGTGTAAATCTTCTTCATTTGTGTATGATGTACTTCTATGTGTGGGACATTTTTCTAAGAAAATTGCTAATGAGAAATGGTTGAAAAGAAATAAGTTAAAGATATATGTTTATTTTATAGTGTAATATACTATTTTATAGGGAAAACATATTAATGTAAGACTATGGATCCAATGGTTGAGATGTTGATACAATCTATCCAATGATTTTGCTCTCAGTATCTTGGATTTTATAACTTCAGATTTTGGAAAGATTGAACATAAGATAAGAATTTTTAAATGGATCCATTGGTTGAGATGATGACAAAATCCATCCGATGGTTATGTTCCAAATATCTTAGATTTTCTATCTTTAATATCTAAAATTTTAATTTATATGAAATCATATCTTCAACCATTATAAAAACTCTATGATTATTTTTGTTAAAACTCATTCAAATTATCTCTCTAGAAAAATGAATTTCAATATTGGGGATTCATCTTATTTATCATCATCTTCATCATCTTTAGATTTCTACAATGATGTTTGATGTAAAGAAAGGGTGCTATAGTTTGTATGAATGTTAACAATAATGACATCATTTCTCACTATCTTAATCAAAGAAACAACCTAAGAACCCATTTAGGCTCAATTCATGGTCATATAGTGATCGTTCGTGATTGAAAAAATGTTCATCTTAATCTCTTTCATGACTACTTTATTGAGAATCTAACATATAATGATTTGATGTTTCTATGCAGATTTTGAATGAATAGAAATTTATTCCTTTAATATGGTATAAAGTCATAAAATATCTTACCTAATTAAGTGATAAGTTTGATAGGCTTGATTTTTTTGGTTTACAAAAAATAACAATTGTGTTTTGAATGCTGGCATATGGTATACCATCATATGCTACTAATGAGTACATTAAAATAAGAGAATATAGAACGATAGAGAATTTGAAGTGATTTTATCATGTTGTTATTGAGATATATGTGGAGCAATATCTATGGTCACCTAATATTAATGATGTTGCAAGACGACTACATATTGATAAACGTTGTGGTTTTATAAAAATGTTGGGTAGTATAGATTATATGCATCGGAATTGAAAAAATTGCTTGACAAGTTAGACAGGATAATATACTACTCATATTGGATCCTTAACTATTATTTTTAAAATTGTAGCTAATTATGATCTTTGGATATAGCATGCATATTTTGGTCTACTAGGTTCCAATAATGAAATTAATGTATCAGAGGCATTCTATCTTTTTGCTAAGGTATTACTCTTCCTATTCATTATTTCATTCAAGGAAAAAATATAATACGAGTTATTATTTAGTTGATAATATAAACCCAAAATGGTCTACTCTTGTACAAAGTATTCATGATTCACATGGTTTGCAATGAAGTAAGAAGGATGTAAAAAAGATGTAGAATATGCATTCAAAGTATTCCAATCATGTTTTAAAATTGTGTTAGTACCAACATGTTTTTGGATCAAATATATTACATGATGTAATGCCTGCGTGAATTATTATGAACAACATGATAATCAAGGATGAACATGATGTTAATATAGCAATTGAAGAATGAATGAAAGTGTTAACTCTAGAAGTTGAGATGATGGCATACATGAATACTCCATTTCAAGAATTTATTGCTCGACATAGACAAATCAAGGATAAAAAAACTTACATTGAATTTTGAAATGCATTAACTAAATATTTGTGAGATGAATATACTAATTTGGAGAATTAATGTCATTAATATGTATTTTTAATTGTATTTTTTAATTATATATAATGTTTAGTTCATATAATAAATATAATATTTTAATTAGTGGATTTCTTAATTTTTTCTTAAGAATATAAATTTTAATTTTTTATTATTAACTAACTAGTAATATATAATTAATTGATTAAATATAATAATTATTAAAAAATTAATTAAAAGAAAAATAAAAGAAATATTTTATTTTATAAAAAAGTATACGTTTTAGTATAATATTTGGTGTTATCGGTTGGAGAGAAGAAAAAATATGGAGTAATATTTGGACCAAAATGCTGTAAAGGGTCGGAGATGGTCTAAACCATTTAATATCACTTATAGATTACAAATTCAAAAATTATCTGAGTTTTAATAAAATTTAATCAATGATTATAAATATAGGATAATATTGTTGCCATTAAATTTTTAGATAATGATATTGCTATAATAACTTGTTTGATAAAGGTCTTATATGGAGATAAAACTTTATGCACTAAACAACTTTCACAATTGATAGTGTCTATTCCACAAACGAATATATCTATAGGCATTAAACTTAAACAAAGCACCTTTTTCATTTGGATTAGAGTGAATAGGAATGTAAAAATTCACCGTAGGTTCGATAATCGTAGGTAATAACCAATGGGTTCGATTTTACATGATATATTTATTTTAGTTTTCATGTTCAATTATTTTTTTATTTAAAATTTTAGGTTCAGTTTTGATTTTGAGGGTGGGGTAATCCTACCTCTATATCCAAAATTATAATTTATATTTTATTGAATATTATATTTTTCATATATGAAGAAATAAAAACATTTATCATTTAATATTAATAAAGAAAAATAAAATCGAATATATTAATTATACATAAAATATTATTATTTTTAATTAAAATTTCATATTTTTGAGCAATTTTAAACTAGAAAGATGTTAAAATTTTATTTTTGGAGCTTCAAATGGATAACTATTACTTAATAGTGATTTTCCATATTTATACTTAATAATTTTGGTTTTAATTTTGAGTATAATATAATATTTTGGTTTTGATTTAGGTAAAATACTCTTTGATCCTGTTTCACCTCGTAAGATTCACAAGAATGAATGATGTGATTAAGATCTAGATTTATAGTTATATTTCAAGCAATATGAATTCTGTTGTTTAAAAAAAACACTGGATATATGGAAGAGTCTTGAATTGAATTTTGTTAATTTTAGTTGAGCTAGAGTTACGAAGTTAAAATTGTAATTACAAACTCTATGCAAAGATTCTATGTATGTTAATGACTATTTTGATAAGATGTAGGGAATATTTAATGAGTTGGAAGCCATATGAAGGCCTATAGATGATAAAGACTTGATTTTTTCTATTTGTAGTGGTTTGGGGCGAAGATATAAATTGTACACTTGTTCCTTTAACAATAGATTTGAGAAGCTTGAGTTAGAATATGTGAAGAGTAGGTTACTTTCTTAGGAAAATATGTTGTTTCAACAAGGAAAATTGAGGATAATATGGCATGTTACAAAAATATGATGGCATTCTTCTAATTGGTCCTTCCCAATATCATAGTTTAGTTTGTGCTATGTAGTACCATTCCATTAGTCGACCTAACATTGCTTTTATTGTTAGTAGGCCTTGTCACTTTCTTCTAGCACCCGCTAGTGTGCATTTTGTGGGAACATTTATATGTGTTACATTATATCAAGTGTTCTTCTAAGATAGGCCTTATGCTAATTAAATAACAAGTTTTGGATCTTTATGGCTATACTGATTTAGATTGAGCTTCATGCCCGAACGATAAGAGGAGTATTACTAGTCACTATACTTTCTTTGGGGGCAACATGATGTTCTAGAAATCTTGTAAACAATGTGTTGTTTCTCTGTCCTCAATTAAGTTGAGTACATGTTTCACTTAGGGTTGATTTACACGTTCTTCCCAAACTAGTTTGTGATACTATAAGTGTTTTTCATATAGCATGAAATTCAATTTAACATGCTTGGACCAAATATATTGAAAATGATTGTCACTTTGTGAGAGCTTTATTTGTGATGGATAAAGCTCTAAGAAAAGACATTGTGTATTGAGCAGTGCATATAAAAGTGTCAATTAGCATATGCTTTAACCAAAGCTTTATCAATTACAAATTTTGTTAATATGAGAAGCATACTTATGATCTTAAATAGACAATGAGTTTGAGGAGGAGTACAAGATTGTATTAAGTTAACACTTATTATAAGTAGTAACTAATCAATCCATATGTAATAGTGTGATTGATAGGAACTTTGTATATATACCTAACTCCCAATATGAATCATCTAGCAATTTATTTTCTTGGCCAGTTTGTTATAAGATTTTCCCTCTTATTTTATTCTTGTGTAGTTATTTAAAAAATGGGTTTCTTCTAAATAAATAAATTATTAATATTTATAAATTTTGAAATTGGCTTCCTATAGAATGAAATTAATTAGATGATGTAAGTATGAATGTGCGTGGGATAGGCAGGGACGGTTATGCTAATAATCATAACAACCTTACACCAATTTCGGGTATATTTGGTTAATAAAAATTGGTTATGAATCGATAGCAATTTCTTCACAGTTTAATCATATTTTTAATTTTTTTACATTTTTCAAAGATATATTTAGTTTAAAAAAAATAAATGTTAACTTTTTTATTTTTTTTTACATTTAAAATATTTACATTATTTTTCATCTTTTAACTATTTAAGATATGTTTTTAAGAAAAAAACATATAAAGTAAGAATAAATAAAATTTAATCTAATTATACAAAATATTATGTGTTTTATTATTAAAATTGTATTTTCTATACAATTATATGTATATAAAATAATAATATTAATATATATTTAGTTTTGGTTAACCACAATTTTGGTATTGTAATAACCATCCTTGTCTCACGTTATCGGTTATGGTTATTTTCAAAGAAAAACCTTCATTTTTTACGAATAATCATAGTTTTAGTTATCCACGATTAAAATGTTCATCACTATATGTAAGTTTATAATACAGACCTAATTAGCCTAAAGAGGGTGATTAGGTTATTTTTAAATTTTATCAATTTATTAATTAATAGCCTAAACAAACTGACCAGATATGCAATCACAAGTAAATACTAAAATATGAAAATTAAAAAGTAATACACGATATTTTTAGGTGAAAATAACCAAAGCATAGTTATGACCCGAGAAAATAACCATCGGTTTATTAAACCATCTAACTTTTCACTATGAAAATCAAACATTCAAATACAAACTCGACCTTATACTACTCTCCTTAGGATACTTCCTAATGTACCTAACTTATAAGCCCTTACTTTATTTTCACAATTTTCAAGATTAACGTGAGTGGTATCTAGATCAACGTTCTAATCAGCTTCTTGTCAATCAGACAGATTCATGGAACAACTGCAACCAGGGTTAGCATAAAAATACAAGAGCTATGTGTGTTCTAGAACAAATTTAATAATAAATAATCATAATTTATGATTCAAATTATATATCAATTAAATTAAATCAATTAGAAAATCCTAAAGCAAAAAAACCAATCACAGATTCAATAAAAATAGATTCTTTTAAAAAATAATAATTAAATCCAAATAATCATGATCATTTACATAATTATTTGATTTAAATATAAAACAACCTAATCAAGAAAAAGCTATATGAACATAAAAAATATGAAACAAATAGGCTCAAATTTATACTAGAATAATTATATATAAATATATGAAGAGATTAAGTTTAGCCTAACTAAAGAGGAACAAGGAGAAAAGAAACATGATTGTTGAACCTTGTGCTTCTAAAAATATGCTCTATAATTGTGTGTGTAATTATGAAAGAAGATTTACGTATACATAGAAAACCTAAAGAGTCAAAACGTTACACATCTAATGTGGCACAATTCTATAGAAAGTTGGTTGTTGGTTGAGATTAAAAAATAAATTAGATTGGACAAAATATCTCATTTCTTAATAGCTAGATCGATCCTTCTCAAAAATAAGTTATGCCTATGTAGCGTGGGGGATTGATCCCTCTTTGTATTCAGGTATGTTTAATTTTTTTATGCAAATAAGGGAGGATCAAAGTGTGATCGATTATAGATCGATCCATAGTGAGATCAATCCATATACTAGAGGGATCAATCCTTTTATCTAAAAAAGCTAATATCTTTATCATGTAATATCATAATTGATCCAATAAAAAACCTATATGAAATGCACTTAAACATGTGTGCAATTTTATGTGTGATAATTATAAAAGGTATACCAGAATTATGGCTATCTAGAATCTAAGAGTTTCTTCAACTTTTCTTGAAAAACTTGATAGAGAGTTTAAAGATAAAATTACATGCAAATATTTTGTTCACAAAAATTGCCAATACTCATAATTCTTACGAAATCCCCTTTGATATTTTTGTGTGAAAAAATCTCTCATTCATTACATAATACTTATAAGAATAAGATAAAAATACATTGATATCCTAGACTCTAAAGTAAAACTATCATATGATTCGGTAAATCCATCTTCACTACAACTTGACAAGCTTGTATTTAACTGAAACCACAAAGACAAGACATGCAAAAACTTGGGTTGAAAGTCTCATTATACATTAATTTAGTTTACATAAAAATAAGTGAAGAATAGAGATAAATCATGTAGTGCATGCAATAACATCAACTCAGCCCACAATAAAATATAATGATGTAAGGCAAAGAATTCTCTCCCTATATGCCGTCTCTTTTCCTATATGTATAACAACATAAAAAATGGTAATGAAAAATGAATCACTCTTCCTCTTTTTGACATATGAAAATGAAAGTATTGAAGAAATTATAAACTTAAAAACAGTTGAAAATAAATGTATGCAATGATTCCATAGAGCTAAAATCACCCTAATGGTAAAATAGTAATGTAAAAACAGATCAATGCAAATGTGCAATATGATTTAAACTCCACTGAAATCCTATGACTCCCTAATTATAAAACCAATTAAATAGTTAATAAATAAGCAAAAGATTAAAAAAATATGATTTTTTTATCTTCTACTTATGTATTAACTATTTAATTGGTTTTATAATTAGGGAGTCATAGGATTTCGATAACCACATAAGATAATAAACTAATTTAATCATAAACAAGCATAAAATCAATTGAGAAATCATTTTTTTTAATTTTGATTATCTATTATATAAATAAGTAATTAGAGTAGAAGCACTTAGCACATATAATGACATATTAATATTTACTTAAACATAGTATATGTATTTAAACTATACAAATATACCAATTAAGTAATTTATGATCAATCTAAAAGAAGTCAAAACCAAAATTATAACATATCATGTAAAACTACAATTGAGCACTCAATCTCACAAACTAAAATATATTTACCAAGAGAGAACTTTAAGCTTTTTCTTTCTCTTTATTTTATAAAATAGGTATAAGATTATTTATTTATCTTTAACCTCTTTTGGCTCTTTCTTTTTATACATGCCAAGTACATTTTTTATAAGTATATTAACCTTTATTTTTGTATAATATTTTTAATTTAATATTTTACATGCAGTAGGCATAAAACTTAGCATGATGATTTTCACAATAGTTGTGAGATAGCCCTCTTCGCTCACTAAGGTAGCTTCACATATGACATCGGTAGCCCTTTCAATACTAGGTGCCTCCACATAGTAAATTTTAGAAAGTAAGAAATAGAACTCAACACAATTTTGCAGTCGAGATTAGTTGAAGTCTTTGAGTCCTTCAAGAGAAATCATAAAGTCCAAGCATAGTATACATATGTATTCATAAATGTGTGAATAATTTCATGTCAACATTGATCATCACATGTAAAAGCATATATATGTGCACAAGTCAAAATTGTAGAACCATTCATACAATAAATATCAAAACGAGTTAAGCCACTAAAGAGAATGTTGTATATGTGTAAGGGTTGAATAAGTACATTACCTTATTGGCCAAAAATTGATTCTACCTAACAAGGAAAAAGAAATAAAATAAATGCAATACTATAAAATTTCTCACCTATGGTCATATAAGTAGTTTACCAAAAGTACCTAGGTGAAACAATAAAATGACTCAAAAAATAATCTTTCATAACCCAAGTTTTCTTGAATTTTGGTTTCTTTATTTATTTGAGTTGGGACTCAACTACTTTAGGTTTCATAGACATATTTTTGACTTAGCTGTACTTTTCATATTCATCCCAAATGAAGACGCAATATGCATAGTAGGATGATGATAATGAGTCCTAGAATTAAAAGTATCGAATTTTACTTGCCTCTTTGAACTTAAGATTTCATGCTTACTAGTGGAATTTTTGAACATGTTACTATGAGTTTAATTCATCCTAGAATATGATGCATCATATATATAACTTATTATACGCACCAAGGATCTGGAGAGTTCATAAAAGAAATGTAGTACTAAAGAACAAGCATATTATATTGATAGGTTAGGCGGCTTAGCCGACCATGGTTTTACAAATAAACTAAACTAAAATTATTTAAATACAAAGAAACTAAAATGTTATACAAAGATTATAAAACTTACAATATTACATATATGGAAAGAAGTTATACAAATTTGAGAATATGAAAGCTAAGAGAATCAGAGAGCTTTCTTGAGAGAGATGAATGTTTGAGCAATAGATAAGCAATGCTTCTGAACAGAAATCAGCTTCCATTATATAGCCAAGGTTTTATTGTGCACATATGTTATGTATTGTTCATGAATAGTACTTTGTATGTCACTTTTTACTATTGAAAATTTCGTTATTGTTTGGTGAACAATGTTTTATTAATCTCTCTTGTTTGCTTTTTTGTTATAAATGCCTATGCTACAATACCTAGTACTATTATATGGGATGGATTTTTATGGGCCTTTTTGACGAGCCTTTTACAATAAATGGGTTTTTAACCCTGATATAGATTTTACAATTTATGAGGCCTGTGGGCCATTTTATATAATCGACAGGAAAATATGAAAACAATTGTCTTCGTTCTCATATTCAAGATTTACCAATGGTTCTAGTTCTAAAGTAGTGGCATTTGATGGTGTTGAGGTTTTGTTGGAGTCTTCTGCTTTGCTAGAATCCTCCATTGTGCTTTGTATTATTTGCTACATAACAGTCATATATTCTTATGGAGTTTTAGCTGCAACAAGTAATGTATTAGCATGTGCCTTTTGTCCTCAGAATAGTTAATGTTCCTAAATCTCTTCAATCTTTCCTACTCCATAGCCTTGTTTTGTTAGCCATTCTTCCATGGTTGGTTTTAGGATAGTTTTGGGGACGTTGAATGCTATCCACCATTTTAATTTATATCTTCATTTTATCATTATGATTTTTGAGTATATTGGCTCTAAAAACCATTAACATACCCATAGAAGATAGAATTTTGAAGAGAATATACATAAGGTTGTGAACCTTTTCTCTAGAAGTGAAGGTTTATAATGGATTTTGAAAATATTGAAGATCTCTTGGATTTATGGTGTTAAAATATATAGGAAATATTTTACAAAGAGTTTCCACTGTTGATTAAACCAAGAGGGGAATTTTGTAGGGTTGATAGTTTTGAGGTTGAAGTAAAATAACCATGCATAGGAATACTTCTAGTTTTGGATCAAAAAGGCATTATACAAAGCTTGTTGATAATCCCAGTAATGAAAAGTTTTACAATGATACTGGGTGGTTTTAAGTCTAATTGAGAATTGTTTTAGTTTGGATAAATCATTGTCTCATTCTAATGGAGACAATACTTTTAGGACTTTACATGTGGAATAAGAGGCATCTATTTTATTGTTTGGATGGAAGAAATGTTTGAATTCTATACAACCGGTAAATTCTAGATACTATGATAATATTCTAGGGTTTTGGTTATATCCTATGATTTGTAAAATTATTTCTTTCCAAAAATTTTATAAAGAGAAGAATTAGGATTCTTGTCATGGAATCTTGGTTCAACTATTATAATAGTATAAGTTTCAAATTTCAAAACATACTCAGATGGTTTTGAAAATTGGTTTTGAGAGATCATCTCTCTTTTCCCTGGTTTAGTGGTTATAGTGGAAGATGACTCTCCCTTTTTAGAAATTATATCAAAAGAGAATACTCTCCCTATTTTTGTTTTAACAATAATCCTTTTGGAATATGGTTCTTCCTTTTTATGGATTTAGAGATTTACCTGTTAAGGTTGGGGCCTCTGATTCTTTTTATGCTCCAATTTCTTGAAGGGTGTTTTGGAGAGCCTTGAGAAGTTTTGGATACTCTGTGAGGGATATCACCCATTTTTGGATTTTCTTTGTTTTATCTTTAGACTGTGAGTCCTGCTAATTTCTTGACTGGGTTGCTTCAAACTAGGTAATAATAGGTTTTGAAGAAGAGAGGAGTTTTGAGGAGGGTTTTAGTGGAGGTCCTTCCTTCTTTTATTTCTTCTTTTTGCGTGGCATTAGGTTATCTGCTTTGTAAAAGTTACCTAGTTAGAAAATCTGGTAATAAATTTGTATCTGCTTTAATGAATTATGTTTCAAAATCAAAGATACTTAATATTGCTTACCACCTAGCAAAGATATGCTTAGAGGTAATGTTTTGAACATCTTTTTGAAAAATTTCTTTGCCAGATTTATAATCAATCCTTAATAAAAAAATTATCTAAAAAGTGAGATTGAAATTTTGTAATACAGAGGACAATTGATAAAATTTCCTTTTTAATAGTGGAATAATTCTTTTGACATTCATTCCAATGTCTAGAAGTGAATTGGACAACCAACTCCTTCCCCCTAGGTTTGTTTTAAGATACCCCTATAGCCAATGTCACTAGAATCAATTTCGACTATTTTAGGCAAATTGGGCTTTATTAAATGTAAACAAGCGATATCGAGGACTTTTATTTATGAGTTGAATGAGTTTGGTATGCTCATTCGTCCAAGATTTGGGGTTTGTTTTAAGTCTGTTATGAAGAGGTTTTGCAAGTCCATTGATATTAGGACAAAATTCCAAACATATTTTAAGCTTCCAAGGAATCTTTGAAGCAAAGTTTTATCGGTGATCCAATCAGGAAACTTATTTACAAACTGAAGGGATCGTTCAATAGAAGTGATGGTTCCACAAGACACAAGTTGTCCTAGAAACATGATTTTGGTTTGAAATAAAGAGATCTTCTTGGTTTATACAAAAATAACACTCTTTTTTATGACATAGAAAAAATTTCTAAGATGTTTTATGTGATCTTCCATGGATTTTGAAAAAAATAAGTACATCATCGATGTACACAAGGAAAAATTATGAATTCTAAGTACGAATTAAAAATATCATTCATATCGATGTGATGGCTTAATCTAGATTTTCAGAAGCTAAATTTCATATCGAATTTTTAAAATATATATGAAGCATATAATTATTGCAAAAGATATTTTTTATTTGGAATAAGATATTGAATCCATTTTAAGGCTTTGTTTAATGGTTTATATTTGATGACCAATTAAGGTGTTCCTTATTCGATCTTAAAGTTTTTGTTAACATAGAAGGCTGCATAGCTCTATGGCCACTTGGATTTTGAAATCAATCCCTTAGATTCGAGATCATGAATCTATACTCTATAGAATTGTTATAATTTGGCATTCATTTGAATTGGCTAAGCTTTTATAAGGATGTCCCTTCTGTCAAAGTTTGGTTCATATGGTAAATCTACCATATGCTCCTTTTTATGTTAGAAAGCATATGGAAATTCTAAGCAGACTTCTGTTTCAAATCTTTTTTGTAATTTTGAGATTTGTTGTTTTACAATATATTTTTGTAATTCTCTTTCAATTGTATGAAATTGAATTTCTTGTTTTAGATGTAGAACATCATTTTGTTTTCCTTTAATAAAGGTAGAAATCTTATGATTATATATGGAATTTTCTTTTATAATGTTAAGATTTCTTGTTTTAGGTTTCTTCAAAAAGGGAACTTCAAGTCATCCATTCTTGGTTTAAAAGGAAATTTTGTCATATTTTACAAAGAATGCAGTGATAAGATTTATAAAATAAGTACCTAATATTACTGAGTGATGGATATCAATAACTAAGAGAAAAGGTGTTTTTAAGAGAAAGCTTTGGTTAAAAATGCTAGCTTCATTCTTTCCATCAATTTTCATTTTTGAACTTTTAGCTTAAGTTAGTTTTCCTTTGGTTTTATTATGGAAACATTTTGGAACAAGTCCTATTTTAATATAGTTTAGGTCAACACCTGTATTGAAAAGTACAATCGTATCTATTTTAAAATCATTAGGAAATACAAGGGTTATGACTATCATGTATTTTCTTGTGGTTATTTATTTTAATAAGAAGATAAAGCCTTCTGAGACCTTTTCTACATTTTCTAGGTTTTATTGATCAAAGTCTTCATCTGTATCAAAGATGACTCCTTCTTTCTTTTGGTTGGAAAGTAGAAGTTGAATGACTTCACAATCCTCTTTTTTTCTTATTTTAAGTTATTGGATTTCTATTTTGATGGTTTTAATTTTAGCCTGAAGGTCTTGAATAGAAGCCTGAGGGTTTTTATTTTGTTTCCTATGATCAAATATGGTAGTTAGGTCGTAACAGCTTATGCTTATAGAATGAAGTTTTGAGGGTTTTTCTTGTTCATCTAAGGTATTAACTAGACGATGTAAATATTGTTTTGTAAGTGAAAGGTTGTTAATGTGGTGAACAATGTCAAGTCAAAGATGTTGTTATATAGTAAGCACATTAATATTTTTTATCCTTCAAAGTTAGATGAATTTGTCTATAACTCGTCAATTTTAGGATTTTGATCATTTGTGACTCGTCAAACTAGTCTTCAGACTTAGAGGTTTCAATTAAGAGGACATAGATTCTTTGAAAAGTCTCTTCCTCGAGTTTTAATTCCTAAAGTTTTCCAGAAACTCGATGGTATTTTTCAAGATGAGCTTTCTTGTTATATTTTAAAAAAGTAATGTCTCTTAAGTTAGTTTGAAAAAGTTTTCATATTTCTTATAAGGTTTCCAAAATGGTTTCTTAGAAGTTTTTTTTGTAATAAGGTTCTTTTTGAGGTCTTTCAAAAGGGGTTTTGTATTTTTTGAAAGATTTGTAAGGCTTGGAATATGTTTTTGTAAAAGGTTTATTACTACAACTTCCATCACAATGTCTAGTTTTAGGAAGGGAATTATCAAATTGTTTATAGAGAAAGCCTATTTCTTTTATTTTAGTTTGAAGTTCCCATTTCATTTGTTTTTGTAACTTCAAATCTTGACAAATTTGAAATCCTTTTTTTTAGTGAAACTAATCATTCACCATAGATGAGTTAGTTATAGGGAATTATATGGTTCTCATAGGTTTCACAAATTTTATTCCTAACCTTTTCTCCTATGAGGGTAGGAAGTCCTACAAGGAACTTTTCTTTCCAGAAATGTTGGTTTGAGTCTTCCCTAAGCATGACTCTGTTAAGGAAGGTTGTTTTATAGCTTTGAAAATCTCTCATCTTTTCACACTAAAGGTTTGAAAAGAAATCAATGTTTTTTATCTCTTATGTGGGAAGAGTCACCCATAAAATGTAGTGATATATTAAATATCAAGGTTGATACTGCATCTTGGATAGGTTCCCTGTGTTGATTGAGAATGGTTTCGCCACTCTCTCCAGTTAAGATAGCACTTAAGATATCCAAATCTTATTTCTTAGTGAGATGAAAATCCCACCATTCTTTTAGTTGTCCTAAAATTCCTACAATAAGAAGTTTATCAATGATTTTATCTAAGGTTCCTAATTGGGTTTTGTAGGCATTTGATGACATGGTCATTTGTTGTAATAGTGTTAGGATTTGATACTCAATCATGCCATCTATGTTCCATTCGTAAACGAAAGAGGCATAATATTTTGGTTGTATGACCTGGTTTGGTTGGGTACTCATCTCTAATTCAGAGTACTTAGCGGGTACTATGGTCATAGGTATAGGATTTTACCAATTTAATTTTGTAATTTTAAGAGATGGTTCCTAAAATGTTTCTTCATGAGAAGTGGTAGAATCTTGGTTTAAAACGCTAATATTTTGAGAGGTTTTAGGTGTTTTAAGAGTTTATGGGATTATAGGACCTATATTTTAGCTAAAGCTAGTATGCTCGAGCTTGCTTTGGAGGTCTCTAATGGCTTCTAGAAACTCTATTTTATTTTATTTTTTTTTTACTTCTTCCTGGATTGATTTTGACACTTGTAATGGTTTAAAGATAGGTTTTTTTTTACTTTACCGTCAATGGATTTGCTAGAGGAGATATCTAAATTTTGATTTTGTTTCTCCATCCTAGTAAGCTATTTACCTAGGGTGTTTAAGCTAATATTAGTAAAGTTTTTCTGAAGAGAGATGTTTTTGAGATTGGTGGTTTGGTCTTCTTGAGGGTTTTTAAAAGGATAGGCTTCCAACTTTTGTTTACTATATGGGAAGCTTGTTGGTCTCAGTGGAAGATATTCTGCCTCTATTGTACCATTTGGGGTTTCCCATAAAGGATATTTATTTTTAATGTTAACCGGTTTTACTATTTTGAAAGGATATTTGATTTTATTTTCTTGGGCATAGATTTCAAACCAGTCAAAGAATAAAATGCTAATTTTATGTTTATAAACGAATTTATAAAATTCTTCTTGGAACTCTTTATGAGTATCCATGTATTTTGTTAGAAACTAATAACGTTTATTTTTGTTATGTTCTGTGATGAAGTCATTGTGCAGATATTGTTTATCATGTTCAAAATCATCCTTCTCCAAGACATTTAACTCATTCACTATGTTTTCTGTTATAGCCGAGGCCATTGGAGATTGATGAGGTGATTCGTTTTGATCCTGGTTTTGGTCTCTAGTGTAGATTGGGTAAGGTACTGAAGTACTATAGTCTATGCCTTTGAGGTTTGAGTAAGATATGCTTGAGATAGAATACCTATGTTGGGTTTTGTATGGTAGGTTTATGATAAAGGATGAGGTTGAAACTCTTCCTAGATCTATGGTTTTGGCTAATGAAGCAATGGAATACCTAGAGCTAGAAGGTTTATTAAAACTCAATTTTACACTACCATCATTATATTGGGTTATATTCCTAAGCTAGAAATTCTGCTCAGGTCTTATATTTTCTAACTCAGGTTAAGTCACTCTTTCAAGGAGCCACTTATCTAGCAGGGTTATTTGGTTCCAAGAAAAAGTTTTGGGAAGGATTTTGTTAGATCTTGAGAGATCTATTTATAGGATTAGTTTTTCCAATGTTAAATACATATACCATGGTTTTGTAATGCACTCTGAATATTAATGCAACTAGGATAGATCCTTCGATCATATCATAGTTGTGGGTTTGGATCTATAATGTAAGTGATTTTAAAATATTTTCATCATTTAAGGATACTGTAAAGTTAGGGTAGCAGTTAAAGGAGATCGGTCCTCTACATAGTCTCGATTCAACTGTCCCTAACAAAGAATCCTGAAAGGTTCTAGAATCTAGCATCCCTAAAGGCAACTAAGATTGATGTATTTAGACCTTCTTTGGTCAAAGGTTTTAAAATGACTTGGACTAAGCCTATATGAATATATTGGTAAACCTTTTGATATGATTTTGTAACGATTTAGGTGAAAATAAGTTAATAGTTTTAAAAGAGAGTTGAATATTTCTCTCATGGATTTTAATAGAGTAATCTTTTTTAAATATTTTTAGTAAATTAGTTTTATAAATTTGATCTTTTTGAATTTTGAGTATTTCCTAGTTATTAATTTGTTTTGAAAAGTCTTCAATAGTGATTTCTTCACTATTGATTATATTTTTGCTTTTATAAGAAGAAGAGGAAAACAAAGAAGATTTATCTATACTAAAAGAAGAAGATGTAAAACTCATATTTAAAAATAAATTATTAATATAATATCTTAATCTTTAATAATGATTTATTTAATAACTAACCATATTTTTGTTTCATATTTTTGAAATAGGTCAAGGTGAAGGAGAATAAGCTTTATAGAAGATAGGACTCATTTTCTATGTTTTACCATATAATGTTCATTTAAACTCAGACCTGTACCATTAATGTACCTACGGAGATCATCATTTCTCTTAGGTTTATTTCCACACCTTCAGGGCTTACTACCACTTCCTCTTATCTTAAAAAACTTAGTACAATAATTAACAGTTACAGAATGTAAACTAGATTCTACAGCAAGTAAAAGATAAAGAGTACTAAGATCTGTAATAGCTTTTTCAACTCCTATGTGGCTCTGATACTAATTATACGCACCTAAGATCTGGGGAGTTAATCAAAGAAATGCAGTACTAAAGAACAAGTATGTGTGTGGATGATGGTTATTAGTCCTTCTATGTGAAACATGGAAAGAATTATTAAATTTAAGAGCATTCATTAAAAACCTACATTTTGGTCTTATATGACCTTTCCTACCACAATGATAACAAATAGATACAAACTTAACAATTTTTTATACCGTAGGTACAATGGTGGTTTATGCATAAGTAGTAACAATAGGAGTAGAGTTAGAGGGTCTTGCAAATGTGGTTTTTGATGTTAATGACGTAGAGCTCTCATCCTTAAATCCAAGATCGCATGTATCACCATATGACTTGTCATAACTTTGAACTTTGTTCAGTTTTTTAGCCCCTAATGTCAAGCTTTTCATTGTCTCCTTAGCAATAACAAATTTTTTGTTGAGTTTATAGTTTTCTTATGTTGTTCCTACAAGACTTAGATTAAGTTTGTTAATATGTTTAAAAAAATTAAATTTTTTTTGTGGGTAAAAGTATTTGTACATCTATACAATCCCTAAATAATTCTTCAAAAATAAATGTATTATATTTAGCTAAAAGAAAAGAAAAATTAATTTCCTCATCATCTTCATCCGAGCTAGTGTTGATGTAGTTTGAATGTATAATGGCTTTTGCAGTGAAGGCATAGTAGTTGGTTTCACCATCTTCTGGATTATTTCCTTTTTAATTTATTATTTGTATCATTGAGAGTGATATTGAATGTTTTTCTAGCTTTCTTTTTATTATTTATATACTTCGTAGATATATGACTAAAACCACTACACGTAAAAAAAATAAGGACCAATAGATTTAGATTTATTATCATCTCAGCCACTAGGGTTATAGGTTCCTTTGACATTCTATCCTTGAACCAATTTTGTGTCCCTTGTTTAGGGAGTTATTTTATTGGTTCTTTGTATTAAGGTACTTATTGAATCTACAAGCAAATGAAATAATAAATTCATCATCTGAATTATAATCACTATTAAAAATTACCTTTTTGGAACTTGGGAAATCCATGTTCTTGTTCTAGCTTCTTGGGTGGCTCCAGTGTAGGCTTATATCTTTGGATGGACCCAACTAGTACATTAATAGTCATAATGTCCACATTTTTGCTCTCCTCTATAAAAGTGACTTTCATCTTATAATCTTCTATCAATGAACTCAAAAGTTCGCATACAATTAGAGGCTGGGGAATTTTCTCATCAAGTATAGAGTAAACATTAATAACATTAACAAAATGAGCATAAAGTTGATTAAGCGTTTCATTGTTGCTCATTTTAAGAAAGTCAAACTAATATGCCAGCAATCTCAGTTTAGATTGTTTCACTTGGAAAATTTTCTCATGAGTAAGAGCAAGTGCATTCCATGCATCTTTCGTAGTCTTATAGTTGGAGATGTGACAGAATCCAACAACACTACAGCAAAAATAGAACTTAACCCTTTTTGATTTGATCTATTAAAGGTTCTTTTCTAGTCTGTAAGGTTGTTACACCATCTTTGGTTATTGATGGTAGTTCCCAACCTTCAAGAATACAATTCTAGACTTTTTCATCTTGTTTGAGATAAGTTTATATGCGACCATTTCAATAAGGGTAATTATATCCATCAAATAGTAGTGGACTAAGAGTGACTCGTCTTCTTTTATTCAGTCCATTAGTGAGTATGTATCCTTATAAATCAAAATCACTAAATGTATCTAGTATAAACTCTTATACTAATTGTAAGTTTACAATACGATCTTAATTAACTTAAGGAGTAAATATGTTATTTTGAAATTTTATTCATTAAAAATGATATATTACAATTAGTTTAACAACGTGTCAAATTATAGTGACTGCTTTTCAATTAATCAACGTGTATATATAATTAATTAGAATGGACGGGTTCGAAATTGGAATGTAGGGTCTTGTCATCTAGATGTGAAATTGGATTGTTTAATAAGACGGTAATGCATAAAATAATAAATTAGACTTGGTAAAATAACATGCGATGTAGCAAATTTGAACACACATCTATGGATGTAATACCTCATGCTAAAATATTTAAAGTGCTTTTAACAACTATCATGTTATAATTAATGTGACTTTAACTTTGTTCCATTAACATTATTCAAATAATATGTACGAAGAAAAAATGTTTTGTTCATGTTGGCAAGCAAAACATTAAATATATACATATTTTGCACAAATAGATTGATATTTTTGGATTATCTTTATTTTTATTTTGGTATCTTTTTTGATTTTTATTTTTAATTAAGACATATCAAATATTTTTATTTTAATTATTAGTATAAATTTTGATCAATTTCAATACTAATTGATACCTCTGAATTATCTTAATTTATTTAAATTATTGTTCAATTTGGACAAAAATATACCAATATCTTAAATAAGAATATTTCATATATCTCAGTTGATAATAAGGGTTTAAAACAGCATCGAAACAAAAATAAGAGTAATAAAAAAGTATTAATTCCTCAAAATTATCTTCAAATTTTTTTTAAATAAATTAAGTTATTTTTCATCGCAATATTAATAAATATTAAATTATTATTGTCGTAATATTCAATTGAAATGTAATTATATATACTATAAAAATAATTGAATCATACATTTTGTTTTGTTAATAATAAAAAATATTTTATTTAATTAAATAGAACAAATAAAATTTTGTTTGTAATCTCCTTTATACATATATATTGTTTTTCATATAATGACAAAATATATCTTTTTATATATTTTAAAATATAGTGCATATATATTTTTTATAACGTAAAAATATATATTTTTAAACATAAAATTAAAAATAAAATAACATAAATAATTGAGTTATATAAAAAATCAAATGAAAAAATAATTATAACATCGCTATTATTATTATATAAATTTGAGTGTCTTAATATTAACGTATGTAGCAAAATAAAATTGGGTAAATTATGTAGTGATGTTATAACAATATAAATTATTATTATTATAAAATATTTTATTAATCAAAAATTTATTCAATAATAATGATATCAATATATAATTAATATTAAGAATAAAATAAATATTTTATTTAATTTTATTAAAATAATAATCAATCAATATTATTACTAATTAAACAAGACACAATGAAAGGAAAGAAGAAAAAGAAAGAAAGGAGAAGTGGAAGTGGGATTTGCTGTAAGACTGCATTGGCAAAAGAGTTATAGGGATTCCCTTCTATTAATGTGATCTATTATTTCCCTATACCCTAGACTCAATGGTCTATCCAATGGAATGTTTTATTCGGATAAATTCTTTATTACTTTTATTTAAGATAAGGTGAGAATGTGGTATTTTAGGTCTAACGTTAATGTATTTAATTAAAATATTTTATTAACAATAATTTTATTCAATATATAATTAATATTAAGAATAAAATAAATATTTTTTATGTTTTTATTATGATAATAATAAAATATATTATAATAATATCATCACCCTAAAAGTATCATAAATATGTTTTATATTTTTAAAATTAATTACTAGATATTAATGAAAAGTAATCCTGCTAATAAAATTTTAAAAAATTATAAAAATAATTAACTTAAAAGTTATAAAAACAAAAATATCATTCATAATAATATTAAAAAGTTTTAATTAAATGATATTTAATATTTAATATGTTTTAATTATCATAATTTATTTTAAACATCGCATAATTATTTGACGTTTAAAATTAAATGATATGAAAGATTTTTTAACAGTAAAAATGTATGATTTAAATATAAAAATGTTATTTTTATGATTATAAATTTTAAGTGTATTATTTTTATTATTATTTTTACTTTTAATATTACAATATCTTTAAAAAATTAATATTTTTAAAACAATAAACATTATTATTAGTGCATATTATATAATTTTAAAAATATTTATTTTTTCAAAATAAAATTTTGATATGATAATAATAATAATTATTGTTTTAGTAATAACATATAATTACTTAAATAAAATATCAAATGGTTAATTAGTAAAACAAAGAAAATAATTGGTAGAGAGGATTATCTCTCATGCTCAAAGGATAATAAATATATAAAAAAACAAAAAACTCGTTTTATATGTATAGATAATGGATAAAGGTTCTCTTTCTTTCTTGAACCTCTCAAAAGATTCATCTGTTATGGCCACTTCATCTCTCTGTCCTCTTCTTGGATTTCGAATGTCTTACAGATCTTAATTTACATTCTTCTTTCTTATTTTAATTCCCATTTAATTAAATAATCACAAAACTCAAATTCGATTTTAGACCGAAGACAGATCCATCACGTGAATTTAGTATTAAAAAATACGTAGAGAATTAGGCATCTTTTAATCATAATTAGGATGACTTATACTAAGAATAATGTTATATAACACACACAGTAATATCATTAAAGTTGATATAAATTTATTAATTAAATTTTAAAAATTTATTAAATATATAACACATTAAATAATTAAATAACATTCCAAACATTAAATTAATTTGCTCGATGATCTGAAGTTAAATACATATATTAATAATATCTATATCATTTACATAATATTTTATGAGTCAGATTTGTATATTTGAAGTAATTAATTATTTTGGAAAAGTACGATGGGTTGGTACTTTATTAAATTACTAAATTAATTGATAAAGTATTAAAAAAATAAATAATTTAATAAAACATTCTTAGTTATTTGGTATTTTAGAATATTAGAATAATTTATTGTAATTCCAGTAGTGAATCTTTAGTATTTCAACATCCTGTCGAGAAATAAAGACTAAACCACTAGTACTCATTCACGTTAATAGCCACCTGCTCTTTGTCTGTTTACTATTTGTTTCGGATTCCTTTGAAGAAGAAGAAGAAGAAGAAGAAGAAGAAGACGAAGACGCAGCGAAAATATGTTGGGAAATTCTATCGATCATGAGAAGATGGCACTACTCATTTCAACTAACAACCATTGGCCACAGGTTCACCTCTCTCTCTCTCTTTCTCTCTTTCTCTCTCAATTATTCGACAAATTAAGCATGACCCCATTTTTGTTTCTTTGCTTTTGGAAGAGAATATCTTTTTCTCTTGATACTTATTCAATCTTTTAATTTTACTCTAATTTTACCCTTTCCCTTCTCTCTCTTTCTCTCTCTCTCTGTCTGTCTGTTTTCGATTGCTACAGAATCATCATCACATAGATGAACAAAAGGCTTTTATGGATTCAACTAGTGGTATTAGAACAATTGAGAAACCAAGTCCAGATATTGTTCAACAACAACAAATACTCAAGTGTCCTCGTTGTGATTCCTCAAATACAAAGTTCTGTTACTACAACAACTACAGCTTATCTCAGCCAAGACACTTTTGTAAAGCTTGTAAGAGATATTGGACCAAAGGAGGCACTCTTAGAAACGTTCCTGTTGGTGGTGGATGTAGAAAGAACAAGCGAGTTAAAAGGCCTGTTTCAGCCATAGACGGTGTTTCTTCTTCTAATAATAATAATAATAATAACACTACTACTACTACTTCAACTTCTTCAGCTCCTCCTTCAAATTCAAACCCACCTTCACAAGTCAGTCCTCTCTTTTATGGGTTTCATACTAATCCTTCTGATTTGAATATACCTTTTTCTAGATTTAGTGCTTCTGGGGTTTCTAATAATGTGGAAAATATTTCTGGGTTTGATCATCTTCAACCTCAGTTAAATAGTCTTGGGTTAGGATTTTCATCTGGCGATTATCAAAATGGGTTTGATAATCCCAATAAACAAATTCAAGATATTGTCGGTTCAAATTCACTTTTTTCAAGTTATAACTCGATCTTTACTTCTCCATCTTCAAATACCACATCTGCAACAATGGCTTCTGTGCTTGCTTCTAAGTTTTCTAGTGGTAGTGGTTTAAAAGATGGTAGAGAACCCAATAGCCATTTTCAAACCTTAATATCCTTTGAAGGTCTTCAAATGGGAAATACTGGAAGTCATGATGAAGTGAACATGAGAATGAAATATGTGAAATCCGAAGATGCACAAAACAGGTTGGAGTGGAACAGTAGTGCTCATCATCATCAGACTGAGCAGATTAATGGACTCTCAGATCCTTCGGCTATTTACTGGAATGGAACTTCTGTTAGTTCAAATTGGCATGACCCATCAAACAATAATATTGGCTCCTCAGTCTCTTCTCTCATCTAGCAAAACATCCTTCTCATTATTCAACATGAATATATCAAACACAAATTTACACACACTTTTGCAGCCACATCCTTATATTGTGCCTTATTATCTAGAAAAATAACTTACTTTTTCAATTTCAAAAATAATTGTGACACATATATAGCACAATACAAGGGTGAGGCTGCAAAAGTGAAAGAAAATTTGGGTATTATTAGTAATTTTTCTATTCCGTTTTTCTTGATAATCATTTTATATTTTATTAGTTAATTGATCTAGATTTTAAAGATGAGATCAGAAGTATGGGATCGGAGTGATCATGTCAGCAGCAAATAATATTCATCCTCTTGTTTTAAGAATGAAGGTTGATAATAATAATAATAATATATACTTCATTTGCGCTGAGAGGAACCTCGGATCCTCTTCAACTCATCATCATCACCACCTTTTGGGCACTATTCTTTTCAACATCATCTTCAGATCATCATCATCATTTGAAGGGTTTTGCTCCAAAGAGTCTTCTATTTATAGTAAGTTAATGGTGTTTGTTTTTGTAAGTACATATGCATGACATGCATATTTTTCCTAGCTTTCTAATTATGTATTTGTTATTAATTAGGTTTGGGGGTATATGTTGCAGTAATGAGGCATTATTACGATAATAAGATGAGGAATTAATTTTTTTTCTTCATTTTTTTGTAATTTTATTTTCATTAATTTCTTTTTTGGTTGGGGTTTTTGGGTATATTTGAGGATATAGAAGAGGGCAGAATATTTGTTATGCAATGTGGGTACGAGTATGACTAATTTAATTAAGAGCACTTCTTTTCATGGATTAGATCTTTCCCTAGTGTCTAAACATAATTGAATTCGACCACCTCATGAGTTGAGATCTGATTTCAACTTCTTCTTTTTAAAATAAAAAAAAAACACTTTTCCTTTAATCAATGATATTGTTGATATTTGTTTATATCCAGCCTTCCATTATAATTTGTTGCTTTTGTGTATGAAACCAGTTATAATTTGGTAATGTAGTTTTGAAATAGTTTATTACTCATTCTTTTAATATTCCACTCACATTGATATCTGAAAATATACGTAATACAAACAGTAATGTGTCACCTACACATGATGACAATAATGTACGTGAATAAGCAATATGATTTATAAATAAACTAAGCAAGATCTGTGAAATATACTAATTTAGTTAATTTGTTATTTTTTTTAATAATTTATTTCTTTTTTTTTTATTAAAAAAAAGTGAGTATGATAATAAATGATTAATTTTTAAAATTTTATTTTATTTTGTGTTTTATAAATTTATTAGTCATTGTTTTCTATACTAATTGCAATTTCTGTAACTGGTATGGATGAAGAATATGAGTAAAATAAATCTTAAAAAAAAAAAAGAGTATTTGTGCCTGTGCTTTTATTTTGTTCATATTAATAAGTCAATTACGTACTTGAAAGGGCATGCCAAAAATTTAATCTTACCCTTTAAAAATTATGTCATGGTAGCAAAGTAAAAGTAGGACTAAGATTTTTGTTTGTAATTTTTTTAAAATCTTAATTTCTATTTTACATGTAATGCATAATGTAATTTGAAGTTATTAATAAAAAAATAATATTTTAAATTTTATATATAAAATATATGACTTAAATTTAATAAATAAATAAATAAAAGAGGATCCAATTTCATGAAAGTAAGGATGCTTCCACATATAATTGAGAAATTAACTTATTAATTATTTGGTAAAAATAAAACCTAAATTTCACAAATAAATTAAATCAAGTTTGACATTTTTTTTAGAAAAATAAATTAAATAAAAATAATTAATAAATAAAGAATAGTCACTAAAATGTTACTTTTATTAAATAAGTTAAAATTATGAGTAAAATTTGAAATTGTGTCAAAGATGATAGGTGAAAAATCATACTACCTGAATTAAAAATAAATTTCAACCATTTCTATTTTAACACTAAATTAAATTAAATTATAAACTAATTAATTAAGTTTTGAGTTAATAATTTTTCAAATCTCAAATTTATTAGGACATTGGAAATCATAGGTTATCATAAAACATTAACTTTAGTAGAGCTTAAGATTAATAATCTTTTCTTAATTTATAATTAATCAATAATATCCTTACTAACTTTTATAATTATTTAAAGGTATGATTCTAATTTTTAACTTAAGATTTTCGTTTTAATTATAATTAACAAACCATTAGCTATTGCATATTGAATTTTTAAATTAATATATATTAATCTGTCATGCTAAAATAGAAATAAATTAGATAAATTATATTGATAAATCATAATGACTTTTAGATGAAACTATTTAAAAATATAAATATTAATAAATATAAAAACTTAAATTAATGAGTGATTCTTAACTTTATTATTTAATAAATATAACTAAAAATACATATAGAGTTAGATTTTGTTTATTTAAAAGTTAGATCATTTGATAAAATTATTTATCTAAATTATTTATATTATTCATAATCACCTATATCAATAATCATAATCAAGTAGTTGTACATCTATGACCCAACCAATTAAAAATCAATATTTGACATTCAAGTATAAAATCAGAACACTTCTTCAAAATACAAATCAAAAAATTTATTCAATAACCTAATCATAATTCAACAATTGTCAAGGCTTAAAACTTCCTTAATCCCATTTAAAAATCTAATCAAACATAAACATTATTGAAACTAAATATTTATCCATACAAATAATGGAAATGAGAAGAAGAAAACTTAGTGATTTAATAATAGGTTGTTAGGGATTTAAAAAATTCTCTAAGCATTTCAATTTTGTTCTTAATCTTCAACTTCTCACTCTAAAATTGTGGGCAATTTTTCTCTCTCAAATTGGTCTCCAAATTGTGTTTCTAATGTTGTCTTGTCTAAAAATATGTTCTAATGATATATATAGAATACAAAGTTAACTACAAGTGATATCAGTTAATTACCATAATAGCATAGTTATTAGTAAAGATACATTTTTTGCCAAAATTGTGACTTGCCCAACAAACACATAAGATAGAAATTCTAGAATTGTCCATTACTTGTTAATAATCAAGAACTAGTGAAAAGTATATCTTCAACCTCTTCCTAGGGTTGAGATTTCACTGATCGAACCGAGTGAAACCATTAAGTCAATGATCAAAACCACTTATCAAGACGAGAAATAGAGGAAGGGAGAGAAGACGAGTGAAAAATTCATCATAATTAACAAAGACCAGTGATAAAAAAGAACTTATATGTATAGATTCTCATGGTTTCTGACAAAGAAGAAAAAGGATGAGAAGATCAAAATAGCTTATCAAAACCAGTAATAAAGACAATTGATCAACAAGAACGTGTGATATAACTCGAAATCAACAATGATTATTTAATGAAAATTTTAACAGATACAAATTTCTTTAATTTTTAACAAGAAGAAAAATAAAAGGATATCACACGTATATGAATTCTTCCATAAGTAACATTACTTTAATATTATAGAATAATATAATTAAATTTCAATCAGATACTAAATAAAAATCTAGTAGACTTAACTTATAAGTTTCTAGGGAAGGCTTACAAAAGCATAGGTAAGACACTTATCTTATAATCGGGGATAGGCTTACTATAAAAGCCTTCTCATTCAGGTAAAATCAAAAGACACAAAGTCAGTGGTAAGAATTTTCTCAAATTCAAGTTAAGAAAGGATGCCACATGCAAGCCTTCTCAGTGACGAGGTACGACTTACCACTTCTTGTAAAAGCCTTACCACAACTAAAATCAAAAGACATAGAGTCATGGGTACAATTTTCTAAATTATTGTTCTGATATTATTTAAATTCTTTAATTGCAAACAATTTAATATAAGTAATGTATACATGTATGTGTAGAGACAAAAAAAAAGTGTGCATTGTTCTATTATATAAAGGACATTGGGTGTTCATTAATGGAGGACAAAAATATGTAGTAGGCATACCTAAAGGTTTATGCATTCCAAACAACATACAATTCAAGGATTTAAAGCACGAAGTATGCAATGCATTGCAAGTGATGCACTATGAAGACATACTCAATATAACTTTACAAGGAATACATTTAGCAATAAAAATAGAAAAAGACGAAGATGTTGAGTTTGTCATGATAAACAATAGTGGGGTAGAGATGAGAATGATACTCTATGTGACTGTGAACACCCTTAAAAAAAATTGCAAATAAATAAATGAGACAACCTAAAATACATCACAAGATGAAGTAGAAGGGTATGAAACAATTGAAGAAAACATGTACATACAATCAATCCAAGAATATGACTCAAGTGATAATGAATAAATGTATGTAGGAAGGATGTACAAGAGCAAACAAGATCTCTAAAAAAAATATCATTCTATAATAAAGAAATAGTTTCACTATATGACTAATAACTCACACAAGAGCACAATAAGATTGAGATGCAAGGATGAACATTATAATTGGAAACTTATTGAAAACAAGATGGGTGACTCGGGTGCATTCAAAATAACAACATACAAGGGAGAATATACATGTGTAGATCAGTACACAAACATCAACTACAAAATGCAAAATATAAAGTAATTGCATAGAAAATCATGGTAAAATTTAAAGACACGGCAAGCAAGTACAACCAAAAGACATGATACAATTGATAAAGAAAAAAATAGGAGTCGACATAACTTACAAAATTATATACAAAGAAAAAAAGCAAGCACTGAAATATATAAGAAGAGACCCATCATCTTTCTACAGAGAACTACCGTTTTTCTTGTATATGCTTGAATGCAACAACCTAGGAACAATAATTGAAATAAAAAATGACACAAAATCAAGGTTCAAGCATGCATTCATTTCAATTCAAACAAGCATATTTGGATTCAATAACTACATAAGATTAGTCATAGTTGTGGATGCTACATTTCTAAAAGAGAATACAAAGGTGTTCTGTTCATTACAGTAACAAAGGAAAAAAATAGCTAGGTAACTTTATTTCAAAATTATAAAAAGTGAATCACATCATACATATCAAGCATTAATATAGATAACTTACAAACAAATGTGTTAATTACAAAAGATTTACCCTATTGCGTTTAGCATTGCCAATGTTGAAACCACTGATGCATAAAGATGGTATTTTCAAAGATTGAAATTATTGGTTAAAATAAAGCAAGACCTGGTGATTTTTTTGATAGCAACTCAGCATTAAAAATGTGGTACAAATAGTATTTGGAGAAACAGTGCACCACTATGCATGCTACTATCACTTAAAGAGAAACCTTTCAATTATTACCCATGGCACAGTGGTGGCTGAATCATTCAAAAAGGCATCATGTGCTTAAACAATAGAAGAATTCAATAAGGCATTTCAAACAATATAGGAAGACAGTATTAGAGGCTCACAAATTCTGGAAGGTGTAGATTTCAAGACATGGGCAAGGTCACATTGTCCAAGGCTTAGGTATAGTCTCATGACATCAAACAACTCCAAACATATGAATTCTATACTTAGACATGAAAGACATACACTAGTAAAATATATGTTAGAAGAAATAATGGCTACACTTCATTGGTATGCAATAAGAAGAATACATGCATTAGATATGCATAAGTTAACAAATTGGGCTGAGGAATAAATGAGAATTAGGAAGGATAAGACAAGGACATATGATATGATAGAAATCATTTATATGGAGTAAGAAGGATGGATTAAAGAGATACCATGTTAACTTGGAAACATAAACATGCACATGTCAAAAGTACCAAGCATAAAGACTACCCTACATATATGCAATAGCATCATGTAAGAAAGCAAAATAGCCATTGGAAGATAAGTGTTCCTCTTACTACCACATAGAATATTTAAAGCTCATATACCATCCATCAATATATCCATTAGGAAATGAAAACACTCAAAATATCCCAAAAGCAATTAAATATGTATTGATATTACCATCAGAAAATAAATGTAATAAAAAAACTAGAAAGAGAGACAAGGAAGAAGAACAAAAAAGACCAAAATGCTATCAATTGGAAAATTCATAGCATTGAAAAGGCAAAAGACAAGAGAAAGGAATAGGAGCAAGAATGCAAACAAGAGAAAAACTACATAGATTATACAAGTTTTGAGTAATTTTTTCTAGATTATACTTAAATTAAAAACAATATGATAAATTCATTACTTTATTAAATATAATATAATATAGTCAATTGATGAATAAATGTGATTCTGATTTGTTTTAACATTATGTGTAACAGTAAGAAAGATATCAAATTAAGGCATCATCAAATACACATTTGCCTTACCAATGTGATTATATAACTCTATGCCTTCACCACATAAAAATTGAGAAATCAAAAGTAAATTGTAAATAACAATCTTTATTGAAGTGTGATAAGGAACACTCATTTTTCTATTGATCAAATAAAATCTATAATTACAAAGTACTGAATTATACACTTATCTAATTGATAAGTGCTTGAAAAACATTAATATTTTGTAATTTTATTAAGTTTAAATATAACAAATAGATTTGATTTATAGCATATTTATGTAAATATATATAATAGGAATCATAGGTATTTTTTTTATATTTCAAATATTTTTAGCTTCAAAATGTATAAATTTGTCAGCACATGAAGAACAAAACTTAAAGCATTTAAATTGTATAATAGGTGCTTAAAATAATAAGGTATGTAAGCATTACATGATGAACTAATAAGTTTGTAAGGTGTATAAGGCATAATTGAAGAAAAGTGAAGCATGACACAACGAGGATTATAGTATGCGGCGATGCACAATGTTTGAAAAAAATTCGCTGGGCACGCAGAACAACCTATACCACGACATGGAAAAAAGTGGGCCATGACATAACCCTCTTTATTTGTAATTTGGCATAGCTCAACATATGTCATGTCGTAGCGATAGAAAACCTGTGTTGTCATTATTTGGCCTGAAATCCTTATGTACCAGTCTTCCTTATAAACAAATCATTTTGGTCAAACTAAATGTACGTAGAAAATAGTTTTTTTTCTCTAGTAGCTATTTATATTTTAAGTATAAATTTAGGTTAGTCGATCTACCATATAAAGATACGGAAAGAGATCCTCCTAATTGTGAAAAAGATCTAAAGATTTGGAGAAGCCAATGGCTTTAGAGATCTAAAATCATCTCTAACAAAAGAGGTATTTTTAATTGTTATATTTTTTTTTTATCTCTTTTGTAAACTGATGTCTTTCATAGTTGAATTAATTTTGTTAATTTAGTTATGATTGGTTAAATCTATATATAGGATTTTCATTCTTGCTACTAATGATTGAAAGAACATTTTTGTTATTTAAATAAATAAATATTTAGATTTATTTCATTTTCATAAACTTCAGATCTTTAATCATAAATTCATAATGGGCTAAATATTGATTTATTATTAAAAAAAATACTTTAGAATTAAGTATTAGATACATTATCTGTGCTGAATTGTGCATAATAAATAAGAGACTATTTTAATTTTATTAATTTAGATGGTTAAAAAACAACTTTAATTATAAATTAAAGATGGGTCAAATCTTGATTTATAATTAAAAAATATATCAACCTTAGGTTTATTAATTTTTAATTTCATGTTATTAATTAATTGAAGATTTTTAGTTTATATATATATTTTTTATTTATCAATTAATTAAATTCAATCTCAACCAATAAATAATTGATTAATTAAATATCATTGAAAACTTACCATGATTATAGGGATTTTATTTAAAAATAAAATAAATCAGTAAATTTGGCTTATACTTAAATCACTTAATTCATTCTTTTCATAAAGTGTTATTCTCGGTAAAATCTCATATATATCCATCATCCTAGGTTTGACATAGTTTATTTTTTTTTAATTTATCACATTCATTTATCTACTTTCTTTACATATAATTTAATTTAGAATTCACAATTGTGTTTCACCAAACAATAAATTGTTAGAATGTTTAGGATTTATTTTCTTAACTAAATTAGAAAAATAATTTAACTTTTTTAAACCAATGCAATTCAGGGAGAGATGACCTTGGAAGTACACTTACCACTTATTATAAGTGATTTGTATACTTGTGAGGTTTTTATAAATAAAAAAATTTAACTATCAAACTTTTGTGCATCAGTAATTACAAAATCCCTTGTCCAAAATGAAAGATTACAAAACCAATACAATGGATCAAATTTATCATTATTACAAAAAACAATTGACACAATATCTCTTCTTAATTATTTTCATATTCAGAGAAGAAGTCATGTCAAAACTCCAACCTCTTACAAAGAACTTAGCATATTTCATGCACCACAAACCACAATAATGACTACCAATAAAAATAAACACAAAAATAAGTAAAACCAAAGACAAAAAAAAAAGATTATATACAAATATATAATCATGACATAGAACAAAAGATTACCCTTTTTGCTAGACCATAACCTTGATAACCTAGAGAATACAAAATATATGGAATAACAAAAGGAAAATATTTACACTTCTCTATCAATTTAGTAGTACTCAAAGAGTTATATAATTCAATAAATCTTTGCTTTTAATGAAATGCAACTCAAATCCAATGATTCCTATTAACATTGTGCATTGCATAAACTACATCAAGATCCTTCAATTTTACGCAAGATAATCCTTTTCACTATACTATCTGCCACCCTTTACAAACTCTAACAAATGATCATCTGGTGTAAGAGGAATACCATTTCCTTTAGACAACTGCTCATTATACCTGTTCTTAACATCAAACTGCGTAAATATGTAGAAAAAAAGAGTGTTAAGACTTCCCTCAAGTGCAATTTGAAAAATAGTTGCAAATGTTTAGTAGTCCATGGAACACGGGTTACCATATAAGGCACAACCTTACCAAAAAAATAGTAACTCTTCCCTTAAATGAAACTTAAGAAAAGACAACACATGCTTAAAGGACTCCATATAGTGAAAAATGCTTGGCAATCCCTATTCATGGTAAGGCTTACCACGACAAGGTATAAGCTTACCAAAGCATGGCTAAGCCTTACCCCAATGAAAAACAAATGCAAATGCTTGACAATTATGGGTCATTGTAAGACTTACCATGACAAGGAACAAGGTTACGAAAAGCATGTCTAAGCCTTAACTCAAAGACAAATAGTTGCAAATGCTTGGTAATCCCTGATCGTGGTAAGGCTTACCATAATAAGGCATAAGCTTACCAAAGCATGGATAAGCCTTACCTTAAGGATAAATAGTTACAAATTCTTAGAAATCCCTAATCATGGTAAGACTTACCACGACAAGGAACAAGCTTACCAAAGCATGGCTAGTCCTTACCTCAAAGATAAACAATTATAAATGCTGGCAATCCCTTGTCAGGGTAAGGCTTACCACAACAAGGAACAACATTACAAATGCAAGGTTAAGCCTTATCTCAAAGTGTAACTTGAGAAAGGACAACACATGCTTGCCTTACCATTATCAGCTTAAGGCTTACCATGACAAGACAATTCCTTCTAATAATAGTGGTAAACCTTCCTTCAAAATGAAACTTAGAAAGAACAACACATGCTTGTCTTAACATTATCAAGGTATGCCTTACAACAGCAAGGAAATTCATTACCATGACAATGGTAAGCCTTCCTTCATGTTTGACACTATCATACCGTGGTAAGGATTACTAGCACAAGGCACTTCCTTTCCATAGCAAGGTTTAACCTTCACTCAAATGTAATTTTACATACATTGTGGCTTGATTGACATAAACTTATTGTGGTAAAGCTTTACACAACAAAGAACAACCTTGCCACAAAATTAAACATAATTACAACAAACATAAAAACCAACACACTAGCACAAAATCATACCTTGCTAGTGTAGTGGTAAGGCTTACCAAATCAGCCACATACATACAAAAGTGATGCAAGGCATAAACACAAAAGAATGGAAGGTAAATACAACTTACACAAAAATAGCCAACATATGCATTCGAGGTAAAATCACAATATGTAACATTTTCTTCACTATTTTGAAACTTCTCTTTAATCTAGTCTTTCTTCTTCTTATGCTTCTTCTTGTTCTCTTTGTCATAATTACCACACTTATCACTTGGTAAATCATTCCTATCTCTACCATGATCCTCACCACTTCCCAAATCATTAAATGTAGCTAAATTATACTCAGAAGACTTAGCAATAGGAGATTCAAAGAAAGGATTCTTAATCATACCAACAAGTGCATCCAAATGATGTATAGAACAATCTTTGGAGAAATAATTTTCCAATAGTGAATTTGATTTAGATATTTCAACAATAGTAGGATTCTCATAATCTGATGTACAGTTTAATCTAGTAAGTGTCTAAAACTCTAACTTTGAAAATCTTAACAACTTTCCATCAACCTTAAACTAAAGTTATTTCAAATTCTAGCAAGGGATACACTTCTTCAAAAGTAAACTATGGATAAGCTGTCCACTAAAAAGGGTTAGAGAAATTTTATAAAACTAACCAAAACAAGAGCTTTCAAACCTCTTCTAGTGAGACTCATTCAACACAATATAATCTTTAGTAGTGCCTTTTCATTTTGAGAACAACATGAACAACGTATAAGGTAATTTTGACAATCATCAGGTACTAGTAGGAAAGAAAGATCATCTTCTAGCCATTGATATTGGAAATAATATAAATGAATAAATGCCATAATAAACAAGTAATAGAATCATGAAAAAATAAAATGTAATAAGACAATAAATAAAAATACAAAGATAAACAATAAGAAAAATCTTACCCCAACAGAAGAATTACTCTAGATCTCTTAGACTTTTGAGCAACATTAGACAAATCATATGACTATTGGGAACTTCTCTTAACTATCCTATAAATAAGACAACTAGCAATTAAAACACATAATTAAAAATAAAAAATATGTTGTGTTAAGGATTATCACAGATAAACACATGCTTATCAAAACACTCATCAAAATAAACACAAACTAAACAATAAATAAAGAAAAAACAAAAGAAAAAAATAGAATAACTACAATACAAAATGAATCAAAGAAACTAAAACAAAAAAAAAATCAATAACAAAGACATTTTTTAAACTAAAGTATCTGCTATTAAACAACTAAAATAGAACAACTACAAAGCAAAAACATCATATATAGTAAAACAAACCATTGAATAAATTAATTAATTGAAACATGAAATGAATTCAAAATGAATCACAAAAGAAGCATGCTGGATGATAAAGACACTAAAACAAAATCGAATAACGAAATAAAAAATAAAGAAATTGAAAAACGAGCAACATAATGAATAACATGAAAACTAGAGAAATGATAATATAAAAAGAAATTAAAGATGAAAGTATGTTCATTAATCCAAAAATGAAAGAACCTGACCAAATTTGCAAGAATATGCTAAAAATTAAGAAGGTGAGAATGATGAATAAGGATTGAAGAAGAGAATTTTGAGTTAGGATTGGACTAGATGAATAAGAAAGCCTAAACGATGCATGAGATATGAATAAAAAATAGAGACGTTTAAGTAATAATATATCTCCTAGACGACGTCATCTAGCAAGTGGTAAAAAACTAATTAGGCCTCGTATTCCAGTGGTTTATGGTAATTTGGACAGAGTGATATAGGATGCTCAGATCTCGAAAAATAGACAAATTTTTACTACCACGTGTCCCAATTAACCATGTAGAAAAAAGGGCCAAAATAACGTGACCAAGACCATGTGAAAATGGCCAAAAAAATGTTTGAACCAGTCAATTCTTTGGCGCTTTAGACAAATTTAGTGGCATTGATATTACACGGACCTTTTCTTGCTAAGTTCATTCACTTGGATTTTTTTTTTTTTTACTATTTCTTGGTCTTTTCTTCTAGATGCAACAAAGCAGGTTGCTTGTTGCAGCTGTTAGAAATCTTTGAATTAAAAATTAATTTTCAGTTTTATTTCATTTTATCTAATTTTCAGTTTCATTTCATTTTCTCTTCTCTTTCTGCCTTTATTCATTTCTGGTTTTGTTTTAATTTTCTTAATTCATTTCAAAAAGCTATGTTTCTATTTCCCATAGGTATATTTATATATATTGTTTCTCATGGTATATACCCATTTATTGATAGAAGAATGGAAAGAAAACAGAGAAGGAGAAAAAAAAGAGAAAAACAAAGTAGGTGAGAAAAAGAAGAGAAAAGGAAAGAGAAAATAAAAAGAAAGGAAAGAGAAACAAAAAGAAAAAAAGGAAGTACGGAAATGGAAGAAATTTTTTATTTTTATTTTTTATTTTTTATATAGTTAATTTTGTATAAAATTCAAATACTTAAAAATTTATTAAACATTATATTATGGTGTAAATTTATTATTATTTAATCAATATATCTTGATAGATAAGTTTTTATCGTTCTTATTAACCCACGATGATCGAAAATATTATCTTAAAAATATTGTACGATACATAATTTTTGATTTTTTACTCTATTTAAATTTTATGTTTATAATATATATATATATATATTATATTTGTGTATTTTTTAATTTTAATAAAATAATTTTATTTTTAACTTGTTTATCTATGTATTATTTCCTTCAATTTTAAGAAATTTTTTTTTCTCATTTTGTGAGAGATAAATTAAGAATCTTAAATTTAAATTACTGTTTTTTTTTCATTTTTTATATAATTATTCTTAATTTATTTATTTATTGACAAATAATTTTTTTTTTGTTTTTCTTTACTCTTACCAAAATAGAGTTTGATTTTTTTTATATTTTATTTTACAGTATTGTTACAGCTTCATTAATTGATATTTTTTAATTTTATTAATTTCAGTATTGCTTCTCGGTTTTTATGCCTTTATTAGCTTTGCTTATACGTGTCCTATTTTTTTATATGATTAATATATAACATAATTCATTTTATTTTATTTTTTCCTTACTATTTTGTTTTAGTTTTTCTTTTACAACTTATGCCTTTTACCTTTGAATTACTTTAGGATCTGTGGATTGCAATTTCAATTTTTTTTTCGATTATTATTTTTAATTTTTTTTTATTCCTTGCTCACGTGATTTAAGTAATGTTTCTAACTTGTTTTGATTATATAATTTTGTTCTATAAAACTAAAGTTTTGTTTAATGTTTTAAAATTTTGTTCTTATTTTTGTATTTAACAGAAAAAGAAAAGATTTTGTCATTTGAGATGATTACTTTATTGACCCAAACTGAAAATCCAACTGTAAATGTTGTTGATCAACTTAAGAGTGAACAAAATTTTTGGTTTGTTAGTGCCATTAAAGCATGAAAGTATTTTGATTATCTATGTCAGAAATATGTTCTCAATAGTCTAACTAATTCTTTATACAATGAGTACAATAAGAAAAAGACGACTTAAGACTTGTGGGAATCATTGAACCAAAAGTATGAAACTGAAAATGATGGTGTCAAGAAATATTTGGTTGGTTGTTTTCTTGATTATAAGATGATGGATTATAAATCTATATGTAGTCAAGTACGTGAAATCTAAGATATCGTAAGAAAGATATAGGATGAAGTGATGAAATCTTCCAAGTTGCAGCTATTATTGAAAAGTTACCTCCTTCATGGATAGGGTTCAAGGAATTCATTAAGAACAAGCAAAAGAAAGTGTCATTGAAAGACTTGTTGATAAGATTCAAAGTAGAAGAAGATACCAAGGCTTCTTCTAAAAGAGGGTATATCCCATCAACACTCAAGGCTAATGTGATGAAATATGGTCAAAGTTTCAAGAACAATAAGAATAAGGGCAAGAAAAAGTTGGGTAAAAGGTCTAAATTGGGACATGAAGAAGCAAATTTTAAGAAATCAAACTTCAGAGGGATTTTTTTTAACTGTCAGAGGATAGGGCATAAAGCCCCAAACTATAAGTTTTCAAAAAGAAACAGGAATCGTGAAGCAAACATGGTTGATGACATAACTCATGATCTCTGTTTATTAACTTGTGTGTAGTCATTTATGAGGTGAACTTGGTGGGATCAAACCCAAAGGAGTATTGGATTGATATTGGTGCAACATTGTATATATGCTCAGATAAGGAGCCATTCACTACTTTTAAACTAGTGAAAGATGGAGAAAAGCTCTTTATGGGAAATTCTGCCAAATCAACCATTCAAGGGAAAGACCATGTCAAACTGAAAATGACCTTTGAGAAGAAGCTTACATTAAAAAATGTACTATATATGCCAGACATCCGTAAGAATCTTGTTTCTGGTTCATTGCTAAAAAGCATAGCTTTCGGATAGTGTTTGAATTTGATAAGGTCGTTGTGACCAAAAATGAGATATTTGTAGGAAAGGGGTATGTATTTGATAGGCTATTTAAGCTCAATATAATGATTGTAAAAGCTAAGAATATTAGTAAGATTAATTCTTCTACTTATTTGCTTGTGTCTTCCAACTTGTGTTATGGTAAACTAGGTCATGTTAATTACGATTCATTGCATAGACTAATTAATATGGAAAATATACCTGAATTCCAAATAGATTCAAAGCATATGTGTGAGACTTGTACAGAGGCAAAAATGACTAGGTCATCGTTTCATTCTATTGAAAGGAATATTGAACCTCTTGACCTAATCCATAGTGATCTATATGATTTGAAATTTCTTCAAACAAGGGGTGGAAATAAGTATTTTATTACTTTTGTTGATGATAGCATGAAATATTGCTATGTGTTTTTGCTTAAAAGCAAAGAGGAAGTTATAAAGAAATTTATTTTTTATAAAATAAAAGTTGAGAATAAACTCAACAAGAAGATCAAGGTACTGTGCAATGATCGTGGTGGTGAATATGAAGCACCGTTTGGTGAATTCTGTGCACAACATTTTGTTATCCATGAAACCACAGTGCCTTATTCACCTTAGCAAAATGAAGTTATCGAATGTAAGAATCTTACCTTGAAAGAAATGATGAATGCAATGCTATTAAGTTTTGGGTTGCCACATAAATTGTGGGAGGAAGATATTTTTTTAGCTAACTACCTTTTAAATAAGGTACCCCGAAAAATGACACATAAGACACCATATGAATTATTTAAAAAAAGTGTACCTTGAATAAGAGGTTGAGGTTGAACTTAGACGTAGCAAGAAAGCTAGGATAGAAATGTCATATGTCTAGACTTTTTGACCTACTTACTTAAAAGTGAACCTCAAACCTATGAAAAGATTGTAATTTTTTCTGAAGGTTTTCAATAGAAAGAAGCCATTAATAATGAAATTGAATCCATTTTTCAAAATACACTTGGGAACTAGTTGATTTACCTCCAAATAGTAAAATGCTAGGGTCCAATTAGATTTTTTATGAGAAATGTAAATTAGATGGATCAATTGAAAAGTACAAGGCTAGGCTTGTAATTAAGGGATACAAACAATGACATGACCTTGATTATTTTGATATCTATTCTCCTGTGATGAGAATAACATCCATAAGGATGATAATTGTTATCGCCGCTCTACAAAATCTTGAAATACATCAAATGTATGTAAAGACAACTTTTATAAATGGAGAGTTAAATGAAGAAATCTACATGGACCAACATAAGGGGTTTTCATGCCTAGGACAAGAATAAAAGGTCTGTAAATTGGTGAAGTTCTTATATGGCTTGAAACAATCACCGAAACAGTGGCATGAAAAGTTTGATAATGTCATGAGGACAAATGACTTTAAAATCAACGAATGGGAAAAATGTGTATATATCAAGGACAAAAAAGATGATTATGTTATATTGTGTCTATACATTAATGACATGCTAATTTGAGTAGTAATCAACGAATGGGAAAAATGTGTATATATCAAGGACAAAAAAGATGATTATGTTATATTGTGTCTATACATTAATGGCATGCTTATTTGAGTAGTAATGATCAAATTATCAAATCTACTAAGATTATGTTAAATTTAAGGTTTGTTATGAAAGACATGGGGTCTGTTGATATAATTCTAAGAATTAAGATATCAAGGATATTAAGTGGTCTCATTCTAACTCAATGTCATTATGTTGAAAAAATCTTGAGAAATTCAACATAGGTGATTTTGGAATTGTGAGAACACTAGTAGATATAAATCTACACCTATATAAGAATAAAAGTGCGATTGTGTTTCAACTAGAATATTTAGAGTGATAGGAAGTCTTATGTACTTGATGAGTTATACGAGACCAAACATAACTTACGTTATAAGCACACTAAGTAGATATACTAGTAATAGAATATCTGATCATTAGAAAGGTATTACAAGATTACTTAGATACTTAAGATGTACACATTGTTATAGACTACACTACACAAGATATCTATCTATCTTAGAAGGATATAATGATGCCAATTGGATATCTGATATGAAAGACTCAAAGTCTACCAGTGGATATGTATTCATATTGGGTGGTGCAGTTGTTTCATGGAAGTCCTCTAAACATACGTGTATTGCTAAATGCATGATGGAATCTGAGTTCATCGCTTTGGATAAATGTGACGAAGAAGATAAATGGTTATGCAATTTTTTAGAGGATATTCCTAAGTGGGTGAGGCCTATACCTACAATATGCATCCATTGTGATAGCCAATATGCTTTTGGTAGGACATAAAGTAATATGTATAATGGTAAGTCTCGATATAATATCATTAGACAACTACTCTCAACTAGAGTTATCTTATTGACTGTGTGGAGTCAAAGGATAACATAGAGGATCCCTTAACTAAAGGGTTAAATCGAGAGTTACTTGATAAGCCATAGAGGAGAATGAGACTGAAGCTCATGAATGAATAATAGTTTGCAAAGGAAACCCAACCTATTTGACTAGAGATCCTAATATCTAGGTTCAAAAGGACAACCTAATTGTAAATACTTAGTGATATCACTATAAGGGTTTACCCTCAAGTCCATTCCTATGATAAAAACAATAATACCCATAAGATACAAGATAAGTTAAGGCTTTAATGTTTCTTATGAAGAGGCTACTAAGTGGAGTTTGTGGGTTGCCCTTTACAGATTACTTTGAAAGATAAGAGATCACCTATGTGAGGGAGGGGTAGGTCCGCTTAAAAAGAGAATTATATAGGGTTCAATTCTTTAGAGACTCTCCCAAACTAGGCATATATTCATGGCTAAAATGACCATAACAGTGATAAGTGAATTGTGTCATGGAAGACTCTTATGTAAAGTATATCATTGCTTATATAAAAGACAGAACATTGCAAGGACATCACGTCTATTGGTTAGTCAATAAGATAAATATACTTTCACACAGGAAAGTTCAAAGGATAAAACCTATTTACCCTATGCAGGTTTCAATTTGTTGAACTCTATTTTTGTGTTAAAATTTGATTTAAAATTTATATCAATTTTTATTCATGTTAGGGATTATTATAAATCTTTGAATTAAAAATTAATTTTCATTTTCATTTATTTCATTTTATTTTCTCTTCTCTTTCTATCTTAATTCATTTATGATTCTGAATTAATTTTCCATTTTTATCTTAATTCATTTTTTAAAGATTTGCTTCCGTTTTTCCTTTTAATGCTCTGCTTCTATTTCTCATGGGTATATATATACATGTTCATTGATAGAAAAAAAAGGAGGAAAAAAAAAAAGAAAAAAAAAACATAGTAATTGAGAAGAAGAGAAAAGAAAAAAAAAGAAAGAGAAGAAAAAAGAAAAAGGAAAGAGATGGTAAGGAAAGAGAATATTTTTTGTTTGTATTTTATATTTAGAATTATGTTCTTTTAATAGAGTTTAAATACTTAAAAATTCATAAAATAATAAATTATGGTGTATGTTTATTATTATTTAATTATTGTATCATGATAGATAAGTTTACGTCATTATTTAACACCCACGATAAACGAAAAATTATCTTAAAAATACTGTGTGATACACAAGTCTTGATTCTTTATTCTATTTAAATTTTATGTTATTTAAATGTTGTATTTCTAATATATATATATTTATATATTTTTAATTTTAATAAAATAATTTTATTTTAACCTTAAAAAAGTTTCAACTTTTCGTACGAGTTTTATCTTTTTTTCCATCCCAAATACCTATAAACACAAAATAACCATTTAAATTTCATTCAAAACATAAATTTATTATAAATACAATATTATCATATACGCAAAACATATATAAATTAGTACCAATCAAACAAAAATGATTAAACTACTTTAATTTACAACAGGGACTTGTGATGTAACCCACCTATAACTTCTAGTCCAAACTCATATATATATATATATATATTTTCTCTCTTCTATCTTTTAGACAAAAATGTTTAAACAAATCATTTAGAAAAAATATTTTTAACTCAAATTTAGATGAAATCTTAAATAAGGTTACCTATCTTAACTGGTTAAAACAGTTAACATATCTTAACTCAATTAAATTCTGGTACTTAAGTTAAAGATATTATCTCAAGTGAGATGAAGAGAAGTTATCAATCATTTATAACCCTTGAATAACTAATCTAACCATTAAATATTTTTTTTTATTTGATTTTTTCTTGATTGTAAAAGTTAACTAATTAATTTAAAATTCCAAATATATTGTAATAATATTCACACTGATAATATTATTATTATTATTATTTTGAAAATTACTATATAAACAAACAAAACATTATTTATCTTAAATTTGAGGTGTATTACAAATAATATGACATATTATTATTATATTAACAAGTATAGTCTAATTACAAGATTGTATCAATAAAAAATTATTACATTAATTAAATTTTTTATAAATTTATAATATATAATAGCCGGTATTCAAACTAGAATAGTTGTATTGGATTATTGAATTGAATTTTTTTAATACATAAGTAATATAATTATTTAATTAATTTTATTTTTAACTTTTTTCAATAAAAAAATATTTTTTTTATAATATTAAAAAATATATATAGAATTAAAAATAAAACTTTCCGTACATTCAAATCTTAAAGCTAATACTGTACAAAAGCTTGGCCTCTGGCATATTGGCCGCAGTAAAAGAGCTTATTCTTTTATTGGTGAACATAGCTAATATTGTACTGTGGCTAACTGTGGAGAGGAATCTTTGTCAAGTGGTAACGAGCCCTAGAGTCAACATTTTTATTTCTATTTTTAATCGAGAGTCAGACATTTTAAAAAGATATTTTTATAATTTATAATAATAGAAACAATACTTTATAATTTTTATTAAAAAAATATGTTATTTTATTTTATTTTAAAAATCTCTATTCAATATTATTTAAATTAAATTATAATTATTTTTAATTCATTTAATATTAAACATTATTAATTAAATATATTTAATATTATTAAAATATATTTTTTATTTTTATAAATTTAAGTGATTTTTTTAAAAAATTTCAACATTTTTTTATTTAAGAAAAAAATAAAATAAAAACATTTCAAAAGTATCACTTCGATAAAAGTACGCTGCCTCTTTCTCGAGTGTATCTCTCATGCACATGTAGAGAGAAATTTGACTCAATGCCCGGGCATTTGTGGTGTGCATATCTTTTTCTAAAAAAAATCTTACAACTACTCGAATTTAAAATTAAATAATTATATGTTTTTATAAGTTAGATTGATGTTTAATGTTAATCTTAAAATTTAAAAATCCACTTAGCCAAATTGATTAATTTTTTTTAAAATAAATCTATTAAAATTTATAATTATAAAAATGACATATCTTATATCAATTTAATATATTTTTATTATTAAAAGAAAGTTTCGCATGTAATTTAATTTTGAGTGTCGTCTAATTAAATATCTTTTAAATTAAACTAATATTTATCGTAATCTAATTATATTCTATTCAATGTTATTAAGGTGTTATTTTTATTATTATAAGTTTTAGGTATATTTATTTTTAATATTTTCCTTAGTTTTTGTTTTATAAAAATGATAAAAATTGAAACAAATTACTTCTATTGTAAATAATTTTCTTATAATATTTACACATATTAATTAATAAGCTTTTTATTTTTTATAAATTCTTATTTTTAAATCTAATTATGTGCATGCAAAATAAATTCTTTTTTTCTTTTTTGGAGGATAAGATAGAGGATAAGATAAACATGCATGTTTTAACAAATTTTTCTTATTAGATTACATGAGTTTTATTTCTTATTTGTTTTTAAATTTAACCACTTTCATAATATTTATTATCATTCTTTACTCCATATTGACTTGTGATATGAGATATATTTTAATGTATTTCTTAAACTTTAATTTCTAACAAAGTTAAACCTACGTCATTTGGGTTTTTTACAGACTCTAGCTAGTACTGGTATTATAATTTATGTATAACCTACGTTGCACTAATTTGTTAAAACTGTTATTAGATAGTTTCCTTTTCCTTTGTTTGTTAGTATATATGTAGCCTTGGCTATTCACAATCACTACTACAAAAATTACTACAAAAATGGGTATTTAAGTCGATACTTAAAGTCGGTTCGGTGGCGAACCGACGCTATCTACGTAACATAGCGTCGGTTCGACACGTCAACCGACGCTACACACGTGGATAAATCTTTTCTCTTCTTTCTTTCCAGACAGAAACTATTTTCAGCGTTGTAGAAGTCTAAAAAACCGAAAACCTCCTCCTCCACTTCTCCTCCACTCTTTCTCATTTTTCGGCCACCTACGACTACCATTTTCAACATCCGTTAGTGAGTTTTCTTCATCTCTAACTAATCTTTTAGATCTCCTATTATTCATATTTTTTCTGTTATTATGTGTTATTATTTATGTGTATAGATTTTTGTATTATATATGTAGGTTTGTATTATAACATAAGGAGAAGAATATGACGATCTTGAATAAAATAGAACAAAACCATGGTAATTTTTCTGTTATTAATTAATATTTTATTTTTCAAATATTTGTATTATTTGAACTATTTGCTAAACTGATTTTGATTTTTTTCTGCTCGAATACAGGTTGAAAATGAATAAATTAAAAAAAATAATAATAATTAAAGTCGGTTCACCGCGTGAACCGACTTTAAACGTAAAGTCGGTTCATCGCGTGAACCGACTTTAAACATAAAGTCGGTTCATCCCGTGAACCGACTTTAAATGTAAAGTCGGTTCACGCCTTGAACCGACTTTAAACTTTAAGTCATTTACTTTAAAGTCGGTTCACCGAACCGACTTTAAATTAGTTTAAAGTCGGTTTTTAACCGACTTTAATGCCCCTTTTTGTAGTAGTGAATGTATTGATTCATTCATTCCTTTTACAATATATCATAAGCATTCTTTCATCTCTTTCTCTCTCATTAAATTATGGTATCATAGTAAAAAAATAAAGAAAATCTTGATAATTCTTCAATGGCATTCTTTAGCAAGGAAACTAATAATTAGTTTGAAAATCAATTTGCTTCTTCTTCTCAATCTCTACGTGAAATAGGGGTTTCTTTTCAAAATACGTTTGTTCTTTCACCATCTATTGATAAATGTGTTTGTTCCTTCACCATCTATTGATAAATGTGTTTGTTCCTTCACCATCTCTTGGAATAAATTTTTCAATTCATTTGGATAGATCGAATTACCATGTTTGGCGTGAGCAAATGCTATTTGCTATAACAACATATGGTCTTGAACACGTTGATGTGAATCAACCCATTCCTTTTCAATTTTTTTCCAGGAACTCATAAGATCAATCTTGAGTTTAATACCTGAAGTTGCTTAAACGAAATAGTCAAGAGTTAGATTTTTAGTTTAGTTACTAGTGTTATGTTCTCTTATCTTGTAAATAGAAGATAAGTGACTAAAATATTGTTTGTATTGGAAAGGAATTTTATAAATGCATTTGGTGCTAGGATTTTGGACTTATGCTTACAGTTACAAAAAAATTGCAAAGGTGATTTTTCAATTGATGATTATGTACTTCGTATCAAAAGTATTGTTGATCATCTTTCTACGATTGGTGAACCTATAATGGAACATGATCTTATGTTGTATTCTCTATGAGTTTTAGGCTCTAACTATCAATCATTTGTTTCTTCAATCATTCGGGGTATTGAACCAATATCCTTTGATTAGTTACATAACCATTTGTTGGCACATGAATGCATGGTATATGGCCTCTCTCATGCCTTTAATGAAAACTCCTTATTTCAAGCACACTATCATAGAGGTTTTAGATTTACCAATGCAAACAAGAAATATCCTTCAAAAAGATCTAACGGAGGAAAACGTCAATGGAATTTTCAAGAATTCATGAGCAATCTTGGACAAAAGTCTTCTAATTATGCTTTAGGTTATCACAATTCTAATTCTTCAAACTTCAATAAAGATAGAAATAGAGGAAGTCGTAGTTCAAGACCTAGAGTTTCATGTCAAGTCTATGAAAAACCTAATCATACTACTAATCAATTTTCAAGATTTGTGATGTTCTTCTTTGATGTAACTCATCTTATTTTTCCATGTTTGTTAAGTCTTCTTCTTCTTCTCATGATAACACATCCCCATGTTTGCTTAGGTCTGGTGCAACGCACCACCTTGTGATGATGATTCCAATTTCAATAACTTAATGTTTTCCATGTACTTGTGCCTATAACAAACAAAAGCTTGAATATAGATCTTGTAGTTGTGTTTTTCTTAGCTATGCTCCATAACAACGAGGCTACTTATGTCTTGATCCAATGGTTAATAAAATATACACATGTAGACATGTTCTTTTTTATGAGGTCTATCTGAGCATGACTTGCACATTTTGGAGATATCCAGGTGGGCCCTAGTTCTTGACTGTGTTAGCCGTTCCTTTGGCTCCCAAGTGTCAAACCTAATACTTAGCCCTTAAGTACCTTATTAGGAAGCAAGCTGGTACCATCTGGACTACTATCAAAAGGCACCTTTTTTACCTACAACCAGTACAAGGTTTGATATATCTGTGTGGCCCCTTAGGAGCGTATCGCGGGTTCATGCATTTCTTTCCCCTTTCCCACCTATCAAACCTAAGACCTGGTCCTTAGCTAACCTCAGGAAAGCAAGGTGGTACCTAGCCCTTAAGTACCTTATTAGGAAGCGATCTGCTTTGGTACCAATCTATAAGAGCATGAGGTACTTAAAGGCTAGGTTCCAGGTTCGAGGTTGGGGAATGGTAAAAGAAATCCGTCCAATAGTCAGGAACTAGGGCCTATGGAGATATCCCTTCCTTGTACGAGAAAATAATCTCGAACAAGGTGATTTTCCCTTTTTCCATTGATAAGACTTTTCAACCTAAAACTGACCCTATGTTTCATACTTTTTGTTTACTACCATTACCAAATGATTTACTAGCTCATTTACCTAGTTATGCTAGTAATGTTTTTCCTATTAGCCAGCCTGGTCATACCAGTCCTATTTTACCCACTGGCCATATTTGTTCTCTTCTTTTACCTACTGATCATGTCAACTCCCTTTTTTTTTACCCAATGTGTAGTGTAGCTCCACTCCTATTTAGTCATTTTCACCAACCATATCACACTTATCAGGGAGCTATCATGTTACTGTGTTTGATATAGTTTTAATTGAGTCATCATTGCCTTCCACTAGCTCTATTTTACTAGCTAGTTTCATGAGCCAACCTAACCTTCTTATGCATGTTACCGTTGAGAATTGTACTAATGTTCACCCAATGGTCTCCAACCAAAGTTGGGTTTTTAAACATAAATTTTTCAGTGTTGTGCCATTTGTATCTTCTACCATTTCTATTCTTCTTGAGCCTCAAAATTTCTCTGAAGCACTTAAGATACCTAAATAGGATGATTCTATGGGCTTAGAGTATGAAGCTCTTTTGTTTAATGGTACATGGGAACTTGTTAAGTGTCCTTAAGGAAAGAAACCTATTGGTTGTAAATGCATGTTTAGGGTTAAGATTTTTCCTACTTGTTTTTTGGATAAATATATATTGCAAGTGGTGACCAAAAGGTACAATCAAAAGAGGAGTGTAGATTTCAAAGATAATTTTTCTCCAAAAGTTAAACCATAAAAATTAGAGTGGTTATTACTCTTACATTGTCTCATTCTTGGTCTATCAAGCAACATGATGTTAACAACACGTTTCAAAATGGTGATTTAACTAGTAGATATTTATATCATGTTGAAGTAAGAATCAACTTTGATTTTGAAATAATCCACATCATTTTATAGCTCTTAATTTTTTGACAAAAAAATTTAAGTTTAAAATCATTAGACTTTATTATTATTATTTAAATTTTATTGTAGATTTGAAGAAAATGAAGATCTAAAATTTTAGAAGTTTATTGTCTAAGGACTCTCAAATTTAAATGAAGATTTGAAAACAATTAAGCTAAAAAAAATATTAGCGCTAAAAAAAAGAAAAACTAATGAAAACAAATAAAAGGGATGCGCTAGGCACACGGTATATATATATATATATATATATATATATATATAAAGAAAAACAAATGAAAACAAATAAAAGGGATGCGCTAGGCACACGGTAATATATATATATATATATATAAGATAGAAACAGGGTGAAACAAAGAGAGAAAGAAAACAACGGTGCAGGAAAAGCAGAGAGTTGGCAAGAAAAAAAAAGAAAGGCGGTGAAGAACATGAACAAAAAAGAAAGAAAAAAGAAGAAACAGAAGGTAGTGTTGGAGAGAAGGCTGGATGGAGGAAACTGCGATTTGTTTTCCTTTCAGTTCTTCTCAGAAAAATTATGGTGAATTCATTTATGTTGAATTTAATTTTTAGGATGAACTAAATTTTCATTATTCTAGGAAAAAGATGTAATTTAATTCTAAACTATGCTTGATTTTTGGCATTAATTTGAATTATTTATATTCATATTTGTATGATTTATTCTGAGTTTATTGCTTCTAATTAACCGGCCATTAATTAGATGGTTTTTGTCTTGTGATTTACTATCAAAAGAGGGAATTATAGAATAGATCTAGAATATTTTATCGTAGGTAAATATAGAGATCAAAAGACTTGTATGAACTTGTATAGTATTAAAATCATTGGTCTTAATGGTTTCTTGCTTTATTGCATTACATACTCTTGTGTAAATTGATGAACAAGAATGTTTCCAATTGATGTCGAATGAGGCTTTTGGATGTTTTTTTGGAGATTGCTAACAAATAGAGATAATTAAATTCAATTAGCTAGATCTGTAAATCATAGTGAGGGATTAGGTGAAATTGATTTCCTAGAAGTTTTCTTTCCATTAATTTGATCTTCAAACAACATCTTTATTTCTTTTTACGTATTTTCTTTAAATTGATTTTATTTTAAATTCTAATTACAATAACCTTAGTGACTTCTCTAGATAAAATTTAGATTAGCATAATTTGGGTATTTTTCATAAGTAAGTTACCAAACCCTGAGGACAATACTCTTCTTATCATTTTACTATAAAACTACGATATTGTGCACTTACAGTTTTGCATCAATCAAGTTTTTGGCATTGTTGCTAGGGATTGATTTCTTCTTATTTTTTCCAATATTGATACAAAGTAATCTTAGTTTTAATTTAAAATTGTATTTCATTTATTTATATATATATATATATATATTTTATTTTTCTCTAGGTGTGTTTTTAACGTTGGATGCACAGTGCTAGAACTCAAAACATTATTCCTTTTTATCCAGATATTGAAAGAACTTGTAGCTCCCAAAGAAAGAAGAAAGTACTAGCCATGACTGAAAGAGAATAGAATACACAGCCACTCATCTTGAAAGATTATGTAAGGCCAATATGAATGACAACTACTCAGGTGTAAGATGCTAGACCATTAATGCTAATAATTTTGAGCTCAAACTGTCGTTGATTAACATGGTGCAACAAGACCAATTTAGTGGATTACCACTTGATGATCCCAATATTCATTTGGCAATGTTTTTGGAGATTTGTGACACTATAAAGATGAATGGTGTTATTGAAGACACCAGTAGACTGAGATTGTTTCCTTTTTCATTGAGGGATAAAGCTAGAGGTTGGCTACAATCTCTACAGTCGGGAAGCATCACTAGTTGGCTGGACATGGCAAAAAATTTTCTTGCTATATTCTTTCCACTTGAAAAAATAGCTCAACTCAAGGGTGAGATTGGTCAATTCAAGAAAAATGATTTTGAGACACTCTATAAAGTATGGGAAAGGTATAAAGATTTGATTCGATGTTGCCCTCAGTATGGATTGCTGAATTGGTTGTAAGTTCATATGTTCTATAATAGGTTAAATGGCCAAACTACAACCATAGTTGATGCTACTTCTGGTGTAACTTTGATGTCAAAAGACAATTGAGGGTGCTGCTTCTCTTTTGAAAGAAATTTCCTCAAACAACTATCAATGGCCAACTGAAAGATCTATGGCTAAGAAAGTTTATGGGATTCATGAATTGGATCCATTTGTTTCCCTTTATACTCAAGTTGCTTCTCTATCTCATCAAGTTTTAGCCTTAACAACCCAAAGAATACCACAAAGTGTAGAATATGTTGCAATTTCATGTATAACAGTTATGATGAATGAATCAATTCAAGAAAAAGTTCAATTCATAAACAATCAGATGACAACTATTGTAGTAATCCTATGACAAATTACTACCATCCAGGGCTTCAAAATCATGAGATTTTTTCATATAGAGACACAAAGAATATGCTGTAACCTCCTCCAGCATTTGATAGCCAATGAAGTGAGAAGAATATGTCACTTGAGGATGCCATGGTTTCCTTTGTTGAGGAGATCAAAGCAAGGTTTAAAAAGAGTGATTCACGGTTGGATAACATTGAGACTCATTGTAGAAATATGGAAGCCACTATAAAAAATATTTAAGTGAAAATTTCCACCTAGCCATAACCATCAATGCCCAATAAAGAGGAAATTTTCCTAGCAATAGATAAGTGAACCCAAAGAAACAATGCAAGGCCATTACACTTAGGAGTGGAAGAGAAATTAAGAGGTCACAATCAAAGGAAATAGAGTCCACCCTTATAGCTCCGAATAATAGCCAAAGCAATAATAAAGTAGAAGAAGAGGAGATTGTTGATGATACACTAAGAGAGACTGATAAGCCTCTATAAATTTCATTTCCTAACAATACTCATAGTTTCTCTACTTCACTTCCTTATCCTCAATCCTTTCAAAAACAAAAATTAGATAAGAAATTTTCCAAGTTTTTGGATATTTTTAAGAAAATTCACATAAATATTCCTTTTGCAGATTCCTTGGAACAAATGCCAAATTCCTGAAGGACATCATTTCCAAGAAGGGAAGGTTAAAGGAGTTTGAAATCGTGATGCTTTCTGAAGAATGTAGTGCCATTCTTCAATTCTTCAAAAGAAATTACCTTAAAAATTAATAGATCCAAGGAGTTTCACTTTGCCTTGCACTATTGAAAATTCATTTTTTGATAAATTTTATGTGATCTTTGTGCTAGCATTAATCTTATTCCACTTTATGTTTATAGGAAATTGGGACTTGGAGAGATGAAACAAACAACAATTTATTTGCAACTAGCAAACTGATCAATCTAGTATCCATGTGGAATCATAGAATATGTATTGGTATGGGTGGATAAATTTATTTTCTTTACTAATTTTATGGTGTTAGATATGGATGAAGACCAAGATGTCCCACTAATTCTTGGCCGACCATTCCTGGCTATAAGAAGGGTGTTAATGGATGTTCAAAAAGGTGAGTTAACATTGAGAATGAACAAGGAAGATGTTACATTCAACATCTATGAAGCCATAAGATTTCTGAAAGATCCAAGAACTTTATTTCGGGTAGATGTCATTAAGCAATATATAGTAAAAGCCTTTCAAGAGGCTATGCCAATTAATCACCTAAAATGATGTATCATCACTTCATCTCATGCTTATAGTTTTAATAACTCTACTATTTATGAATCTGATTTACCTTTTATTAGTGAAGAATTTCTCCACTATATATTTGCCTTGTAAGCATTGCAGTAGGTTACATCATTTAGCAAAGAAGTGGAGAGGCTAGAGTTGATGGTAGCAAAGATGGATTCTATAATCTCTGTAGACAAAAAGTGTAGCAAACTACAACTCTAGAGTTGAAGCAATTGTCTGAGCATCTTTGCTATGCATTCTTGGGTGATAGTTACACCTTTCTAATGATTATTGTGTCATAACTTACACTCGACGAAGAGGAAAAGTTTATGCGTGTGTTAAGAGAGCATAGAACAACTTTGGGATGGACTATCTCTAACATAAAAGGTATAAGTCCTTCCATTTGCATGCATAAAATTCTAATGGAGGAGCTTTACAAACCATCAATTGAACCCCAAAGATGATTAAATCTAACAATGAAGGAAGTTGTGAGAGCTAAAATTTTGAAGCTCTTCAATGCTGGAATTATTTATGCTATTTTAGACAACTCATGGGTAAATCCAGTGTAGGTTGTACCAAAAAAGGGTGGAATAATGGTGGTAAAAAATGACAAAAATAGGCATATTCTTACAAGAACAGCCACAAATTGGCGTGTATGTATGGATTACCACAAGTTGATCAAAGCAACAAGGAAGGATCATTTTCCACTTCCATTCATTAATCAAATGTTAGATCGATTCCCTAGTTATTATTGCTTCTTAGATGGTTATTTGGGGTATAACCAGATTTCCATAGCCACCGAAGATTAGGAGAAAACTACATTCACATTCTCTATGGAAGATTTGCTTTTAGAAGGATGCCCTTTGGATTATGTAATGCCCCAACAATATTTTAACGTTGTATGATGGCTATCTTTTCTGATATGATGGAAGATATAATAGAAATTTTCATGTATGATTTTTTGGTTTTTGGTACATATTTTGATCATTGTTTTCATAATTTATCTCTTGTTTTGTAGAGATATGAAAATAAAAATCTTGTCCTAAACTAGGAGAAGTAATTTCATAGTTTAAGAGCTTGAGTTATTTGAACTATGCTTGATTTTTCATGTTAATTTGAATTATTTTGCTTCATGTTTGTCTAATTTATTCTGAGTTTGTTACTTCTAAGTAACCAAACATTAATTAGATGATTTTGATATTGTGATTTACTATTGAAAGAGGGAATTATAGGATAGATATGAAATATTTCAGCGTAGGTAAATATAGAGATCGAAAGACTTGTATGAACTTATGTAGTAGTAAAATCATTGGTCTTAATGCTTTCTTGCCTTATTGAATTGCAAACTCCTGTGTAAATTGATGAATAAGAATGTTTTCAATTGATTGTCGAAAGAGACTTTTGGATGTGTTTTGGAGATTGCTAACAAACTGAGAGAATTAAATTCAATTAGCTAGATGAGTAAAGCATAGTAAGGGATTAGGTGAAATTTATTTCCTAGAAGTTTTCTTCCCATTAATTTGGTCTTCGAATAACATCTTTATTTCCTTTTGCGTATTTTCTTTAAATTGATTTTATTTTAAATTCCAATTACAACAACCTAAGTAATTTCTCTAGATAAAATTACGATTAACATAATTTTGATATTTTTCAAAAGTAAGTTACTAATTCCTGAATATGATACTCTTCTTATCACTTTACTATAAAATTATATCAATCAAAAACTTAAGTTGTATATTCATCTCAACAATTTCAAAGATTGATACAAGACATTTTACTTTTATGTCACTCTATGTAGTAACTTTTTGTACTTTTTAGTTGGAGTTGTTTCAATGTTCTCTTTAAAGAGTGGTATTATCGGAAAAGGGTCATAAAGATCCTTTTTTTTAGGTCATAAGGGTTGTTTAGTTCATTTGTTTAAAAGATATGTTTTTATGTTTTTTTTGTTTATGGAAAAGGTGTCAGATAAGGACAAAATTAACTTTTAATCAAATTTTTAGTTAAATATAACAAAATATAGCATATAACACATACATATTTTTATTTTTCGATAGATATATATCTAATGAAATAATTTTTAATTAAAAAATTGTTCAAATTTTTAACAAATCTTTTCACCAAACTTCAATTAAATTTTCATAGTCTAATTTGGGACTCATTAGACAATGAAAATTTTGTGTAATTTTGAAAAAAAAATATTCTTAAAAAGTTTGAGTAATTTTTAATTAAATATTAATTTTTATGTATGTACCTATCGAAAAATATAAATATAAATGTGATATTCTATTATATTTAATTAAAAATGGGATGAAAAATTAAATTTGTTCTTATTTGACACCTTTTTCACAAATAAAGAAACTTTAATGAAACATTTTTCACAAACAAAGTGATTTAAAAGTACTTTGTATGAACAAAAGACTAAACTATACATTTGACGTGACCATAGTGATCATTTAGGCACTTAACTGTATTATAATGGTCTTATTATGATCGTTTCTATTTAAGTGTTACGATTTGTCATATTGTAGTTATAACTTGAATTATATTTGTTTGTTTTTTGGTTGAATTGTACCATTGGTCCCAAAAAATCACATATAGGTCCTTTTAAAATATATTATTTGATCCTTAAACTTTTAAAACTTTATAAATTAGTTTTAAGTTTTTGATTGATAAATATTTATTTAAGTAGCCAATTTTGGGTGTATATGTGAAATTTTAAAAGTTTGGAGACTAAAGTATAAGATTTAAAAGTTCTAAGATGTATATGTGAAGTTTTTAAAGTTCAAGGCCTAAATCATACGTTTTAAAAGTTTAAAGACTTTTGTATAAATTTAATTAAAGTTTAAGATGAAGGGTGTAATTAAACTTGTTTTTATCGATGAAATGAAATTATATTTATTTCGAAAAAATACAATACAAGAGAGATAAGCCAAGAAGGCCAATCATCTATCACAACTCACATATACCAGTCTTTGCCATATTTGGCCACATCATAGGCCACAATAGTTCAATCCTTGGCTCAAATTTCACACCCTATCCACAAGTTGTTAGGTTGTTTTTAATAACCCAATAAGTAGGCTAACAAATTAAGAGAATTATATTTTGAGCTATTATTATTCTAATTAGGTTAAATAAGTGATCTAATTAGGAGAGCCCAACTAAACATCTTATATAGTATGAGTTTTGTAATGTGTAATATCCAATAGTAAATCTAATTAGGGTTAATGAGGCTCTCATTAGTTTACTATTTAAGGAATATTGTAGGGTTTGGTCCCCAAGGCTAATCACTATCACTTCTCTTTTTCTCTTCCCATCGGTTGAGTGAGAACCCATAAGAGAGAAAAGATTAGTCTATGGAAGACTATAAATTGTTAATCCGCTCTTCAATTCTTCATCATGGATTCAGGTATGTTCTTCATTATTTTGAGTAATTTTGACAATCTAACATGAGTCTAAGATCTATGCCTGTATTTAGATCAAATTATAACAAGTGGTATCAGAGCCTTGATTTATGTTAGATTATTAGGATTGATCATATTGGTTGTGATTATTGAATTCTATGTATATACACATGATTTTAGTTTGTTTTATAAATCCATATGGTTTTAGGGATTTGATTCATATTATGTGTATTTTCATTAATCACAGTTATATGATTGTTGTAGAAATAATAAAAATTATAATATTTGATTTAATTATGCTTCATTCAAATTTGGTAATATTTGATTTGATTCTGCTTCATGGATTCAATGCAATATTTGATTTGATTTGGTAAAAGTGAATCATATTTAATTACATTTAGTAAATATGAATCATATATATGTATTCTGTTTTTGTTCTCTTTTGGAATATAAATTATGTATTACATATATTTTATGTGCCTGAATTAATTCTATTTGAATTTATATTGTTGTTAAATCCATAAAGTTTATATGGATTTTATTGTGAAAATGTAATTATGATTTTATCATGATTATATTTATTTATGGTAAAAATATCAAACTTAATTATTTATTTAATTATTTTTGATATTTTTGCATTAAACTTTGGATTTTAAGGCACTCATTTAATTTTTGTGTCCTCTATTCTGGAATAAAATAATTGAAACGAAATGTTACCAAAGCAACCTCTTTTGTGTAGATTTATTTATTTTTGAATAATAGGATGTGTGTATTTCTTTTTATGCAATTAATGATCAGCCCAAAGGAAGGTTATTGATTGGCCAAACAACAAATGTACCTACGGGAATAAATAGGTGATAATTATATAGTTTTCATGTGAACAATGTACCTGCCCAAAGGAAGATTGTTGTTTGATAAGATTTATTATCAATATTTGATTTCTGCATGAAGAGTACCACTTACAAGTTGATGTTTCTGTCTAAAGACTAAACACCAATGTTGTGCTAGGTATTTTGTCTAAATGAGCCCAGCACTATAGTTGATTGATATTTATGTCTTATATGATTATTTTATTTTATTTTATTATTTTTCATGCTATGACATCAATTTCTATTATGTGAGCTTATGTATTTATTTGTTATGAATTTCTTTTAGTTACTACTTCTGCTGCTAATATCATTTCCAACATGAAATCAATTTCTATGCTTAATGGCAAAAACATTAAGAGCTAGAAGGAGAACTTTATGTTAGTTCTCAGTTGCATGGATTTAGACTATGTGTTAAGAAAATAACAACCCCCTTCTCTTAAGGAGAAAAGTTCCACTGATGAAACGCAACGTTCCAGATGCATTTAGGGGTGATATGTCCGATGAGATAACAATTAAGGGTTTCCTTGAAGAAATTGAAAAGTGTTTTGCAAAGAATGAAAAGGTTGAGACAAGCAAGCTTTTACATAACCTTTTCCAAATGAGGTATAAAGGAAAGGGAAACATTAGGGAGTAAATTATGGATATGTCTAACATCGCTTCCAAAATTAAGGTACTAAAGCTTGATATTTCTTATAACTTTCTTGTGCACTTGGTGCTTATATCCCTTCTTGCATATTATGGTCAGTTTATAGTTAGCTATAACACTCAAAAAAGAGAAATGGGCTCTTAATAAGCTTATTTCACACTGTGTGCAAGAGAAGGATAGATTGAAGCGAGAAAAGACTGAAAGTGCTCATCTTGAAACTACCTTAAAGATTAAGAAATGAAAAAGGACTAATGATAAGGAAACTACAGTGGGAACATCACAACCTAAGAAACAAAAGACTCAGGATGCCTACTTCTTTTGCAAGAAACCTGGGCATGTGAAGAAGGAATGTTCCAAATTCGTCGCATAGGGTATAAAGAAAGGTAGACTTTTCACCTTTGTTTGTTCTGAAGTTAATTTGACTTCTATACCTAGTAATACTTGGTGGGTAGATTTTGGTGCTACTACTCACACAAGTGTTTCTATGTAGGGTTGCATTTGGAGCCGATTGCCAAGTGATGCTAAAAGATTCATCTATGTGGAAAATGGCAAAGAAGTTCCAGTTGAAACCATTGGCACTTTTAGATTATCTTTTGAGACTGGTCATTTTATTAAATTAATTAGACTTATGTAGTACCGTCATTTAAGTGAAAATTGATTTCTATTTCTATTTTGGACAAATTTGGTTACTCTTGTTCATTTGGGAACAATAAATTTAGTCTCTTCTTTAATTCTACTCTAGTTGCAACTGGTTCTTTAATTGATAAACTATATATGCTAAATACCATTGCTTCATCTAATGAAACCTTGCAAACAACATCGAGAGGTACAAAGCGCAAATTATCAAATGAGAATTCCACCACCTTTTGGCAAAAATGCTTAGGACACATCTCCAAAAGAGAATAGAGAGACTTGTGTCAGATGGAATACTTAAACCCCTTGATTACATGGACCTTGATGTGTGTGTTGAGTGTATCAAAAGGAAACAAACAAACATTAGGAAGTTGAGTGCCAATAGGAGTTCTAGCGTCTTACAATTGATACATACTGATATATGTGGTCTATTCCCTACACCTTATCGGAATGGCCAATAATATTTCATCACTTTTATAGACAACTATTCTCGTTATGGGTATTTATACTTGATCCATGAAAAGTTACAAACCTTGGATGTTTTTAAGGCCTTCAAATCTAAAGTTGAAAATCAACTAAGTGAAGATTAAAGTTGTCAAATCAGACCGTGGTAGTGAATACTATGGTAGATATGATGAATCAGGTGAACAACGTCTAGGAACATTTTCCAAATTCTTAGAGGAATGTGAAATCATCCCGCAATACACAATGCCATGGCAACCTCGCATGAATGGTGTTGTTGAAAGACGTAATAGGACGCTTAAGGACATAGTAAGAAGTATGATTAGTCATTCTTCTTTTCCGAATCACTCTAGGGAGAGGCAATTAAGACTGCAGCCTATATACTGAATAGAGTACCTAGCAAAGCAGTAGCTAAGACCCTTATGAACCATAGATAGGCAAAATTCCTAGTATTAAGCACTTACACATTTAGGGTTTTCCAGTTGAGGTAAGGCCTTATAAGCCATATGAAAATAAACTGGACTCAAGAACTGTTAGTTGCTATTTTGTTGGGTATCCTGAATGGTCGAGGGGTTTTAAGTTCAATAATCCCTTAACTAAGTTCTTTTTCGAGATGAGAAATGAGATATTTCTTGAGGATGTTGTGTTTGAGGGGAGAGATAGAGTTAGAAATGTTGTCTTTGAAGAGGAATCCATTTCTCTACCAAATTTGGTTATTGATAATGATCAACCTATTGACATTGTTCAAGATAAAATTCATGACAACAATGGGGATTTACCTATAGAAATCCCTACTCAAAATCAAGAAGTTGCTCCAGAAGAGCAAGCTCAACAATCTCAAGAGAAAATGCCACTTAGGCGATCCACTAGAGAGAAAAGAAGTGCAATTTCAAGTGATTACATTGTATTTCTTCAAGAGCATGAGTTTGACATAGGGACAATGGGAGATGATCCAATCAATTTCTAACAAGTCAAACAAATTGCTAATTTTTAGAAGTGGATTGATGCCATGAATGGTGAGATGAAATCCATGAAAGACAATGACCTTTGGGATCTCGTCAAGTTTCCTAAAGGTGAAAAAGCAATTGGTTGTAAATGGATATTTAAAACCAAAAGAGATTCTAGGGGAAACATTGAGAAGTATAAAGCACATCTAGTCGCCAAAGGTTTTACTTAAAATAAAGGTATTGATTTCAAAGAAAATTTATCTCCAGTATCATAGAAAGATTATTTTAGGAAAATAATGGCACTTGTAGCTCAGTTTGACTTAAAGCTGTACTAGATGGATGCTAAGACATATTTTCTCAATGGTGACATTGAGGAAACCATATACATGATGAAACCATAAAAAATTGTATCAGGTGATCCAAGGTCCATGGTTTGTAAACTGAAAAGATCCATTTGTGGTCTTAAGCAAGCTTCCCATCAATGATATCATAAGTTTCATCAAATCATTATCTCTTATGGTTTTGAGGTCAATGTAGTTGATGATTATGTATATCATAAGTTCAATGGGAGTAAATTTATCTTCCTAGTGCTCTATGTTGATGACATACTATTGGCTAGCAGCGATATAGGTTGTTGCATGAAACCAAGAGATTTCTGACGAAGCATTTTGAAATGAAATATTTTGGTGATGCTTATTTTGTATTAGGAATTAAGATACACCGATATTGTTCTTGGGGTATCCTTGGGTTATCACAAAAGAGTTATATCGAGAATGTACTTGCTAGATTTGGCATGAAAGATTGTGCACAAGGAGATACTCATGTTACCAAAGGAGACAAGTTTAATCTCAATCAATGCCCCAAGAATGAGATTGAAAGAAAAGAGATGCAAAATATTCCTTATGCTTCGACAGTTGGGAGTCTCATGTATGCTCAAGTATGTACACGTCCAGATTTGGTATACATAATGGGTATGCTAGGTAGTTACTTAAGTGACCCCGACATGTATCATTAGAAAGCAGCCAAACGGGTTTTGAGGTACTTATAGAGAACAAAAGAATACATGGTCACTTATCAAAAATCAAATAATTTGGAGATAATTGGGTATTCTGACTTTGATCTTGTGAGTTTCCACAGTATAAAGAGATCCACTTATGGCTATGTCTACATGTTTTCTAGAGGAGCTATATCCTAGAGAAGTGCTAAGTAGTCACTCATAGCTCCTTCCACTAGACAGTAGAATTCATAGCTTGTTATAAGGCAACTAATCATGCGATATGGCTGGGTAATTTTGTCACTGGGTTGCGAGTTATGGATGGAATTGGGAGACCACTAAATATTTATTATGAGAATCTTTCAGCATTCCTATATTTGAATAACAATAGAAGCTCATTGAAGTCTAAACACATAGACATTAAGTTTCTAGTTGTTAAAGAGAGAGTTCAGAATAAAATAGTGTCTATTAAGCATATAGGAACAAAATTTATGCTAGCGGACCCACTGACTAAAGGTTTGACACCCAAGGTCTTTCATGAGCATACTTCTCAAATGGGTGTTGTCTTATTTGATGATATGCAATTTTGTGTTCTGTATTTGGTTATTTTGTTTGATGCTATTATAATACTTTATGTATGTTTAATTTTCTACAGAATAAATTTGATGGTTATTTAATCTTTATTACTCTGAACATTTTATCTTTCAATTGTGGTTTGACATAAAGTTTGAAAGATTGAGGTTTGATCTCACTAAGGAATAAAGGACCAATTGGAAATAAACATGATTAATATCACATTACATGTAATTTCTAGTTACACATCCATACTTGATCTATGTCATTGAATATATTTGATATGATGATCATTGATGGATTGGATATAAAAAATATATAGAATTTGAATCCCGATTATGAATAGTAAAGTTATTTAAAAAAAAGTGTCAATTTACTTGTAATGCATTGTTATAGTTATCTTATAGGCCCTATTTGATATATCACCTTATAAGGTCTGTTTGATATATCACACTTATTTGATTGCTTTAATTTCTTTTTTTTTAAATATGTTCAATATTTTTATACAATTTGAATATTTATTTAACATATTTTTAATTAAAATTTTTAATATAAATATATTTTCATAAATTTTTGATATCTTCAAAAATATTATAGAAATAAAACATTTGTTTAATGCATTGATGAAGACGATGTTGGGTCTAAAAGTCTCTACTAAATAATCTAGAGGTAGTTAATAGGGTTTTCAATCAAATTTCACTAATTAAAATTAATTATTACAGTGACGGTCAAACATGTAATTTCATATGAAAAGTAAATTCATAAAATAAAGAATTAACATATGATATTTAAGTAAAAGTAACTTAGGTCAACACAACATAAGAGGAAAACTATTAATTCATAGATCACCTAATTTATCTACTATCAAATATGAAGTTTAATATAAAGCATGTCTTATGCTGCCCTTACAGTATTGGTTATGCCCCAGTGTACTCTACGAGTGATTCATCATCCTTTTTCATAATCATCCGGGGTAAAGGTGTTTCTTGGCTAAGATCCTAGTCTATCACCCCCTGCTTAGAGTGCTTGAACTTATCAAGTGGTCTAAGCAAGAGATATCTCTCAACTTATAAAAATATTTGTGGTTGAGTTGATGAACTTTCCCTTCTTATAAAAGACATTGAATAATGAAGCCCTAGACTATAAGATTGGATGGACATACTTTGGGAAATCAAGGCTCGGTCTATGTGATCTATCATATAGGATGGTATATCCTATTTGATAGCACCTTGCCATGTTTGTTATGGTTAGGTAGACAAAGTCCTAGACAATGTTCCTTAGGGGGGACATGGACTGTACCATGCAACCTATAAGGTGCTTGAGACTTCGTAGTTTGAAAGGTGACATTATGTTGTAAGGAAATGATGCAGCCTAGAAGGCGACAAACTACCACGTTCGATGTAGCCTATAAGGTATGTCTGGGACTATTTTTACTAAAACTTTGAAGTGAAGATTATGTGGCCCATGGGGTGATAGTAATTTAGAAATCATGGCCTGTAGGGAAACAATTTGGACTTGAACACATTAGTGTGGACTACGTGGCCTGTTAGGCGGTAGTCTAGACTATGCAACCTATGAGAAAATGGTTCTAGATCTTATGACTTGAGAAAATGCTCTATAATGGTCAAAAGTGTGTTTTTCATAATTTCAAGGTGGACAAATGGTTCCATCCCTTGAAGTTGTCTAGGTAATCCAAAAGGGTTGTTAGTACTATTATGCATGCCCGTGCTAGGCATCTTGAACTTGTAGTAGTATGGAGTAAGCATAAATTTTGATATGAACGAAGACTCAATTGAAACAATTAATTTTGGGGGTAAATCTTGGTTCAATCTTTATTATACTTGTTGCAATTGTATACAAGTTGATCAATAATTGAATGTATGATCATTGGTAAATAATTTGGGTGATGATTTATGAGATGACCATTAGCTATTAATACCATATAGTTAGCATTGTTGGCTTGGAAATAGTGTTCTTATGTTTGTTCCTTGAGATGCTTGTGTAGATCATGTCTAGAAAGAAATTATTTAGGATGGTTTGAATTAGTCTAGGATAGATGGTCAAAGGGATGAAGCTTGGGCATCAATAGATGGATGACTCTATACTTTATAGACATACTATGCCTGGATGCCCTAGGTTCAACTCTTGTTATGATGGGTCACATCATTTATGGAACATTGTATAGGTATAGGTTAGATCTTATACACTATAGGAATTGGTAGATGCCACATGGACATTTTTTTGGAATGAGAAGTAGCCAAGAAGCTTGTGCCTTTGGAATGCATTCTAGGATAGCTTGGATTACTACCTTCATTATCTTAAGTTAGGTATTGATATCTTCTTAAGCCCTTCAACTAAGAGCTATTCAAACCCATATTGGGCAAGCTGGTTCTAGTGTAGGCTTTACTACTTGGGTAGGTTACGGGAGTGCTAGATGGACTAATGTTGGTTAGAATATATGATTCCCATTTAAGTGTTGAAAATTGCTTCTTGTTTAATTCTTTCTAAAAGAATGATCTATCTCTTTTTGAAGATCCATTAAATAAAGATGATCGAGAGAACAAGTAACATTTTCCCAAAGATTTTGTAGATGCCTTGAATGAATAAAAGAATGGATGATCCTTCTTTTTTACAAATTTGATTGACTCTGATAAATGAATGATTTTTTCATACACCCAATTTTGTACACCCTTTTCTATATGTACATCAAAAAATTTCAAAAATATAGTCATTGGAATCGTCTTATCACGAGGATTCTAGAACTTGTTCATTTTTTCCAACAATCAGTTTGGAAATGGGTGAACCGAGCCTGAATCTATTTCTATTGTCTAATGAACCAGACTAGTTTTGACCAATTTTTGTGCAACATTATTCTAGATGGTGCATACTCATACTGGTGTTGTAGGCAAATCAATTTGATATTGGTTGACACTAAATTTTGGCTAGTGATAGATAGTCACATGATTTTTCAGGTGGTGGTGATCCTTTTATGGACAATTAATGATTTTCCTACCAATGGAATCTTATAAGGACATGCAACAAAAGGTTATATGGGATGCCATATTTGTAGTGATGGTACTTTTACAACATATCTTATTTATTGATGAAAGATATCTTATAGAAGACATAAAAGACTTTTTCCATTTGGACACAAGTTTAGATACCAAAGGAAACCGTTCGGGTAAAGAACATTATGATCCTACATCAAGACCTTTATGAGGTGTTGAGATATTAAGTCAATTGAATTTTATGAAATTCAAACTATATGGAAAGGTGAAAAAAAGAATACTTACTGATGGAGGGAAACGAAAGAGGTTAACTAATAAAATGGGTGAAAAGGAAAATGTTACTAAATCAGTAGATCATGGTTGTTGGAATAAAAAATCAATATTTTGGGAATTATCTTATTGGAAAGACCTACACATTTGTCACATCTTAGATGTCATGCACATTGAGAAAAATGATTGTGATAGCTTGATTGGTACATTACTTAATATACGTGAAAAAACAAAGGATGTAATTAAAGCAAGACTAGATTTAAAGAAACTGGGCATATGACTTGAATTGGAACCAAAGGTGGAAAATGATAAGAATTGAACATAATTGCCACTAGATTCATATACAATGTCAACAAAAGAGAAGGATGTGTTTTGTAAATGTTTGGCGGATGTGAAAGTTCTTGATGGTTACTTATCCAACTTAAGAAATTTTGTGTCTATCACCTATATGAAACTTTATGGATTGAAATCACATGATTTTCATTTAGTTAATGATTCACTTGTGTGTTCATTTAGTTTGAAAGGTTCAATTGTGTCGTCCTACTTACTTAAGGTGGATGTATCTTTTTGAGAGATACATGCAAGTTCTTAAAGGATATGTAAATAATAGAAATCATCCTGGATGATGTATGGTAGAACGTTGCATTACTGAAGAGTCCATTGAATTTTGTTATGAATACTTTAGTGGTTGCATTGAAATTGGAAATATTTCACACAAGTTGTTCTTAGAATGTCACATGATGTCACATTATGCTCGGTAGAAGAAATTGTTTATTGATCACACTCAATGGGAAAAAGCATACCGAATCATTTTGGTAAATAATAATGAGGCACAACCGTATATAGAGTAAGCGATGATAGGTTCAACCTTTTCATTTAAAATAAAATTATTTTTTATTTAACTATTAATGCTACCTAATTGATAAATCTTGAAAAACATTATAGAATACATTTAAACTTACTAAAGATTGATCCTCGTTATAAAAAAAGATATGAGAAAAATGGTTGTATGATGAACATAAGCTAGAGCTTATTAATTGGTTTCACAACCATATAAGTGTCACATACAAAAATTCATTAGTACTTCTATATAATGTTTTAAACATATTTTAGGTTTTTATATGCATAGATTCAAGTTGAACTCAATAAACCCAACCATAAAATAACATAAAGTTTAGAATGGCTTGCACATGGTCCAAAATTCGATGTCAAATCATATTCTAGTTTCACAATTAATGGATCAACGTTTATGACTCAAGCATGGGACAAGGTCTGAGTAAATCAGAATAGTTATGTGAAAATGGTTGCACAAACTAGGAAATTTGTTATTTCAAAAGATGGTAATCATATACTTTCTGATAAAACATATTATGGTATAATTCAAGAAATTTGGGAACTCGATTATGAGGTCTTCCTAGAAAAAATATTCTTGTGTGATTGGGTTGAAGATGTTATCAATGTTGGATATAAAATAGATGATCCTTTTATGTTAGCACTTCATGCAAAACAAGTATTTTACGTGAGCGATCAAATTGACACAATATAGTCTGTTGTGTTAACGCCTCCACAAAAATAGTTCTACCATTGTGATGCTTTAGAAGATGATGAGATGCTTTATACATTATCCAATATTAGTCATTTCTTAAAAAAAAATTCCTAATGTATGTGATGATCTAGTTGATGATGATGATTCTTTGTCATAGACTTGAAGTGATTGTGAAAGAATATATATATATACGATAAACAACCTAATTAAACATAATGTATGTTCTATGTTATTCTAATGACTCTTGTTTATATATTTTTTCTTAAAATTGTCAATTAATTTCTATTTCATCATTGTTTGTAAATATTTCATGGATCCTAGGGTACCAGAGATTGTTGATCCAAATGATCCATTGGAACATTTGAAAAGAAGGGGTTGGGCTAATGTACCTCATGCTCCACTTAACCAAGATGATATAGTACATGTTCAATTTTATGCTACTGGTAATCCATTAAGAGAAAATGAGCCCACAATTGAAATCTTCTATTGGTAGACTTGTGAAGTCAAAGTATACCAATCAATATAAATGATTGGACTAAGGTTGACGATGTTGAAAAGTTTAAGATGTGGAAAATAATTTATGTAAGTCTCTTTTGTTTTATAACTAATTACATATATTAAATGTTTTTTTCTATTATATCTCATCTAAAATGTGTGTTATTATAGAATCGTTGTAAAGTCCATGATACTTGGAAGAAAAAGTCTTACAAGATTGCAAATAAGGCATGGAAGGAATACAAAACTTCCAAATTGGCCAGAAATTATGTGTTTTCATACTTGGAACCATTTAATGAAGAAGAACTATACAAAATCTCTAAAGAACACCCCTAGATTGAACCCCAAGTATGGAAAGACTTCGTGGATTATAGACGTAAGAATGAATTTCAAATCATTAGGTAAGAACATCAGAATATACAAAATGAAGAATATTCTTACTAATTGTACTGAAAGGTCATCAAATCCTGAAGTTAGACAAAAATGGTATTATTAAGTTGTTAATTTATAAATATTTTCATATTTATTTTCCTTAAATTTAAGGTGATTTCATAGTTAATAAATTTATTTAATTTATGTAGGAAGTTGAATTGCATAGATCGGTTACCTGATCTGAATTGTATATAGAAACAAAGACCTCTAAAATGAAGAAGTTAAGACCAATGACTAAACGAGGAGAAGAAAAACTAAATAAGTTGGTTAGTAATTTAACTTGATACAAATTCCTTATGATTTTTTCATATTGATGTAATAATGTATGATATGTTTTTTTTTGCTTTATTATTTGTAAAGAGCTATTCAAGAACAAATAACCAGGGGTGAAATAATGGAACAACCAAGGAAAAATGCGATATATCATGCATTTGGACGCGAGCATCTCGATCATGTTAAGGTAGGAAGCCAATATGATGGTTATATGGAGTTTTTTAATATTCCAAAACATAAGCCTCAGATGGCCAGAAAGCAGAAGTACTGTAAAACTGAAGAAGAATTCAGCTCCTTTAAGGCCTTAATGTTAAGTGATATTTCCACTTTAAAGAAATATTAATCACAACACAGGTCAGGCATGACACTATTCTACAATCAGGGCATGCCCTATTGGCCATGCGTGCAACCATCCATGCCAGACAAGCCACCCATGCAATCTCATGGTGCCCAACCTACATCTTGTATGGGATATAGTCATCCTATTGGTCTTCCTTTCATGCCAGGAATGTAGATGCAATCAAGAAGTTGTTCAATATCTCTAATGAAATCTGTGCAATCTTACCATCCATCACATGATGAATGTTTTGATGAGAATGTCCTTCCAATAGCTACCCCACATAGGAGTCATCCTTCATTTGATAAATCATTTGTGGTAATATTTAAAGCTTATATAGATAGTCTATTATTTTTATTTTTTATTATATATTTTATTTATTAAATATAAGGCTTAAATTTTTTATAGAATATGAAATCTTTGTTGAAACATCCATCATCTATAGATTATGTTGCTATTGGAATGGTACAACAATTGAGCGATGATCGAATGATTCATAATAAATATTTACCAAATTATTGGCGAATAGTAATTGATCAATTATTACTCCATGATTTCCACTACCTATGCCTTCTAATGCTACCACAGTCCAAGAAGCGGTTGGACAATATGTGGCTTGACTGTTGAGTCAAGTTGTGATACATTTTGACATGGGACTATTTTTTTACTTAAGATTACATTTTTTTACTACTTCTATTATATTATTATTATTTTATTGTTACTAACATATATAATACCTCTTATTTAGTCTATTATACCAAAATTAGTAAATGAGGCATATTTAAGAGATACAAAGCAAGTATCTTGTGGTAATTCTATGTATAGTGAGAAATCATCACACACTAAGTCATTCAAGAAGAAGCCATGGAAAAAGTATAGTTATGAATATGTTATAAACTTCAGCAGAAATCTTGGCTCTTTGATGACTATTGTTGTGAGCCAGACTAGCATAAATGATGGATGGACTGTGTCACTTCCTAGAGAAATTTCTAGTGTAGACATTGGGCAAACATATATATCGATTGAGTGCATATTGCAGCTATTTGAATTTCAAATGATCGATTTAAGTATAATTCAAGTGTGGACAAGGTGAGTCCTCAATCAATAAATAACTTTCATTTATGTAGAACATATAATTATATTTATATTATCTAATTATTTATATATATATTTCTATTATATAAGGCATGTTATCATCGACTTCAACCTAATCACTTATCGCATTTAACAATGATCTATGATTCATCATTTGTCAAACAATATCAAGAGAAAGATGTTAGCATAAGAGCTAAACAATTATATGATAGGGCATTAACATTTAACAAAAATCAGAAGTTGATAATCCCTTGGCTATTAAAGTTTAAACAAGACCAAGATCATTAGATGTTGATAATCCTTGATTTATATGGAAATTATGTTTGGTACTGTGACTCAACTTTCATAGAATTGAGTAAGGCTACAAAAGTAGTTGTTGAAATAAAGAGTTATAGCTAGCTATTTTTCTTCTATTGTACTTTGTAATATTTAATAAAGACTAAATATTTTAAACTTTGATAGGGAATGGAAAATATTAATAATTTAATTAATTTTATGGGACAAAATTATGGTATGTACAAACAAATATGGGACAAAATTATGGTATGTACAAACAAATATTAATAATTTAATTAATTTTACTATTGAATAATAAAGATATTCGAATATGGAAAACCATGTACACTTGTTTTTTGTATGTTATACAATAAAATGATGGAGTCATATGTGGTTACTTTGTCTTGAAATTTATGAGCTAGATCATCTAAAATATCAACATTCTAATTAAAGATGTGGTAAGCTCTTTTACTAATATACTTTTTTTAATATATATAAGTTATTTTTTATGAATTCATGATATTACATTCTAATTTTGAATTTAAATTCATGTAGTTCTTTGGTTGGAACAAGTTGGGCTATGATATGCAAATTTTTATGGTTTATGAGAAGAAAGGGTAGAACACATGGTTCAAATTATAACATCACAAGAAGAATCAGGAGAATTATCTGATAATCTTGAATAACATAGGACAACACCATAGTAATTTTTATAATGCTTTAATTTCTTTATTTATATGTCTTTGAAGTTTTGCCTTTTTTGATAGATGATTATGTGTTCATGTATTTAGGGGAATGAATTGTTATATGGATCTATTTTTCTGCCCAAACTCTATCTTATCTCTCTTGCTTAGTTCCCTGATCACTATGAATGGGACATTGCTAATGATTCTAAGCAAACTAAGCTTCCTCTCCTTGAAATAAAGTGAAAATATCACAAAATTCATGACAAAAGAAGCGACATCTATTTATTTGTAATTTAGTTAAATATATATTGTATATAAATTATTTTTTTGTAATAAATTTAATTCTCATGTAATTAATTAACATTTAATTTTTCAATTATTTGTAGTGTATAAAACTCTTTTAAACAGATTTTGATTTTTTCTACTATTATGTGATCGAATACAAGTTGTGAGGATAGCAAAAAATAGTAAAATATGTAAAGATAAAATACAGAATTTAAAGTCAGTTCAACCCATGAAATGACTTTAAAATTAAAGTCTCATCATTCTAAGTCGGTTCACCTAATTTACTTTAAATAACTTTTAATTCGTTTATTAATCTACTTAAAAGCCCCATTTTGGCATGGTTCATCCTTAGTGCTAAAAAGATGTGAAGAAATGAATTTGGTTTTAAACTGGGAGAAGTATCATTACATGGTACATGAAGGTATAATCTTGGGCCACAAAATCTCAACCAATGGTATTGAGGTGGATAGAACTAGATACAAGTGATTGAGAAACTACTACCACCTATTAATGTACGAGGAGTAAAGAGTTTTCTTAGACATGAGGATTTTACCATAGATTGATAAAAGATTTTTTCTAGATCTCCAAACTCTTGTGCAATCTTTTGGAAATAAACATGCCTTTCAAATTTGATGATAAATTTTCAAGGAATTCTATGTGCATAAAGAGAAACTAGTATCAGTACCAATTATAGTCACACTAGATTAGAGTAAGTCCTTTGAGTTGAAGTGTGATGCAAGTAATTTTTTTATTGAAATTGTTCTTCATAGTAAAGAGACAAAATGTTATTATGCAAGAAAGAAGCTAAATGAGGCTCAAATGAATTATACTACTATAGAGAAATGGCTTATTACCATTGTGTATGCCTTTGAGAAATTCATATCTTATTTGGTTGGAACCATAGTGACTGTCTACATGAATCATTCTGCAATAAAATACCTTATGAAAAAGAAGGATGTCAAACCAAATTGATAAGATGGGTTTTTCTTCTATAAGAATTTGACTTGGAAATCCTTGATTAAAAAGGAACAGAAAATAGGTAGGAGACCATCTATCTATACTAGATAAAGAAGTGAAAATGGAAGACAATATGATGATTGGGGAATACTTTCTAGATGAGAAACTCTTTTCAATAGCTCAAATAGAAATTCCATGTTATGCAGACATTGCAAATTTCCTACCTACTAACATACTTCCATCAAACCTCACATGGAAACAAAAAAGGAAATTCTTCCATGATATTAAATAATATTTTTGGGATATCCCTTACCTTTATAAGGAATACGGTAATGGTATTTTAAGAAGAAGTATCCCTTATGATGAAATTGGAAGTATTCTTTACCATTGCCACAACTCAAACTATGAAGGTCATTTTGGTAGCACCAAAATAGCAACTAAGGTACTTCAATCTAGCTATTTTTGGCCTACAATATTTAAAGATACTTACATTTATGTAAAGACGTGTGATAGTTTCCAAAGAATATGTAATATTTTGAAAAGAGATGAGATGCCCTTAAATAGTATACTTTAAGTGGAATTGTTTGATGTTTGGGACATTAACTTTATGTGAACATTACTTGCATCCTTTGGTAACCAATTTATACTTGTAAAAGTGGATTATATGTCAAAATAGATAGAAGCTATAACTAACATTAAATATGATGCCAATATTGTCTTGAAATTTCTGAAGAAAAGAATTTTGACTAGGTTTGGAACTCCTAGGATTATTATTAGTGATGGAGGTAGTCAATTTTGCAATAAAGATTTTAAGTCCTTATTGTCAAAGTATAGGATTAAGCATAAATTATCTATCCCTTACCATCCCCAAACAAGTGGACAAGCAGAGGTGTCCAATAGAGAAGTGGAAAGAATATCGAAGAAAATTGTGAACATCTCTAAGAAGGATTGGTAATCTAAGTTGGATGACACCAATTGGTACCACTTTATATAGGCTAGTTTATGGAAAAGTATGTCACTTATCGCTAGAATTGAAACACAAAGCATATTGGGCACTGAAATAATGGAATATGTCAATTGATGTAGTTGGTGAGAAAATAATGCTACAAATAAATGAATTGGATGAACAACGGTGGAATTATTATGAGAAAGCCAAGCTTTACAAAGAAAATATAGAATTATGGCATGATAAGAAAATTGTACACTATATCTTTGAACTGGGACATAAAGTGTTACTGTACAATTCAAGACTCAAATGGTTTTCGAGTAAACTAATGAGTAGATGGTTAGATCCATTCACCATTACTAAGATAACCAACCATGGTTCCATTGAAATAGAAAACAAAAATAAAGAGCGGCTCATGGTTAATGGATATAGAGTATGCTCGTCTAGTCAAGGATGTTAAACGTGATGCTAGTTAGGAAGCAACATAACATTATTTTGCTTATATATATTTTTTGGTTTTTGTTTTGTATGTGAATAAATGTGGAGAGTAATGACACAACAAGATTGATAATTTTAACGATAGATGTGGTATGCCTAGGCTAAAGGAGTTTTCTTTCCTTTTATCTTTTTCATATTTATATATGAACATTAAGAAAAATGTGCAATTTAAGTTTGAGGGAGGGAACTTTATTTTCTAATTTAGTAATTAGTACGCATTTTTTATTTTTAGGAATTATTTTTGTTTTTATTCTTAGGATGTTTTTAATCGTGATTTGGGTAGAAATTTGATAAATACATAGAAACCAAATGCATGCATACTTGATATGAAACATATGAACCCAATGATATATTTGTAGTCATGATTAGAATAAGGAATGTAACATGCTTGTTAAGATACTTACATTAATTATGTGATATACTTGCTAGTTTTGATTGATTAATTCAAATTTTATTGCACTTGTTCATGATTGAATTTGGTGTTCTTATTGAGAGAAAATTTGTAGTGAGTTATACGATTTGATGAGATCTATGATGTTTTAGAATCTATTTGATCATCCCTTGAGGCAAAATCCTAAATAGTATTTATCATAAGAAATGATTTAAGCCTTATTTGGATTGATTGAGCCTTTTTTTAGCTAGTCGTTTTCAATATCTTTAGTCACTCATTTGAGCCCAATTAAGAATCCCACGTATCTTTAAGCCATATATTATGCCTAACTAATAAAAATTATCTTTACCCTTGCACCTTAAGCTTGTATAAAAATAAAAAAATGCAATCATTTGTTATGCTATAGAGTAAGATGAAATATAATGTGCCCTATTTATTATAAGAGAGAGAGAGAGAGAAGAAAAGAAAAGAAAAACTCAAACAATGACCCCTTTCTAAACAAAAAGAAAAAAAGTTTGAAAATAAATTTAGGAATGTTGTAAAGTTACAAAAAAAGAGATGTTGAATAAAAGAATATGAAGCAAATGATAAGATAGGGTTCACTAAATATCAAGTAAAAACTCAATTATAGTTAAAAAAAATGAATGTTGAATAAAAAGAAAACTAAGGTGTAGAAAGAGCCTAAATGTCTTCATTTATCTACCCCCACCTAAACATTACATTACAAGTATGTAAAGCCCTTATTGATCTTTAGCTAAGTAAATATTTATATTAGTGAAGAGGAATGTAAAAAATAGACTAATAACACTTATTCCAAGATTGAAATGATTAGTATCCTCATATAGGTTGATTTCATGACTGCATTGCATCATATCATTTGCAACACACACACAAATCAATTCATCAAAAACTTGCATATCTTTTTATTGATGGAATGTGGATTGATGAATATGTGAATATCCATGTCATAGAATTGTCCAACTTTTGAGGAGATAGTTTTTACTAAATATGCATGTGTGTGTGTGTGTATATATATATGAATATATTACCCATACCAGTTTACCTGGTTACACTACTACAAAAATAGGCATTAAAGTCGGTTAAAAACCGACTTTAAATAAATTTAAAGTCGGTTCATCCCATGAACCGACTTTACATACCGTATTTTTTTTTATTCTCATTTTTTGTATTATTCAATATATATAGCATAAAAAAACTAAAATTTAAATAATACAAATAATTAAAAATTTAAATATATTTAATTACTTGATAATTAAATTTATTACAAAAACAAATAATGTATATATAATACATATAGTTAACTTAAATTACAAATAAAATAATATCGTCAAAGTGTAATTATGCGATCGAGTAAGCTTGGTTGGCTTAGAATCTTGATTGGCCTTCACAAGCATTATGACAAAAAAACAGTTGATCCATATAACAATTCATATTCCCCTACATACACATGAGCACGTAAAACATCCATCAAACAAGCAATCTAAACTTCAGACATACGAATAAAGAAATTAAATCATTATAAATATTACCATCAAAAAGAGATTACCACGTACAACGACATTCGACGAACTCATATTAGCACTTTTATTAATCATTTGTCTATACATATGAAGTTATCTGGAATATCTACTAGTATTTTTAAATCATATATGAACTCTAAATATGAAATCAAGTGTAACTCTGATTTCTTACTTGACTTGTGTGAGTTTTGGTGCCCTTAAAGCGGAACACGTTCATGGGCACTAAAACTCACACAAGCCAAGTAAGATATCTGAGTTACACTTGATTTCATATTTAGAGTTCATTATATATATCATTAAAAATACTAGCAGAGATTCCAGATAAATTCATATTTATAAACAAATGATTAATAAAGTGCTAATATGAGTTCGTAAGGAAAGTAGGAAAGAGATATGAGATGTAGTTTGGGCCAAAAATAGGTCCATAAAACAATGCATCCCCCTAAATACATGAGCATATAATCATCAATCAAACAAGTGATTTCGCATTAATGTGAATAGATAGAGAAATTAAATCATTAAAAAGTTTACTGTCATGTCGTCATATACTATTCAAGATCATCAGAATCTTCTCCTGATTCTTCTTGTGATGATATAATTTGAAGCATGTGTTCTGCCCATTCCTCTCGTAAATCATCAAAAATTTGCTGATCGTAGCCCATCTTGTTCTAACCAAAGAACTACATGTATTTAAAATCAAAATAAGAATATAATTTCATTTATTTACAAAAACAAACTCAAATATGTTAAAAAAAATTATGTATATGGATAAAAGATATTACCACATCATCAATTGGAATTTTGATATTTGTGATGATTTCACTTATAAACTTCATGACATAATAACCACACATGACTCCATTATTTTGTTGTGGAACCTACAAAATTTAAGTGTACATGAATTTTCATATCTTTATTATTCAATTGTAAAATTAATAAAATTATTAATATTGACTTATACATACCATAACTTTTGTCCATATAAGCTTATAAGATTTTTTTAGGGCAATGTCTCGAAACTTGTTCCACAACTTCCATGCCCTATCAAGGTTTAAAACGGTTAGTTTTTATTAAATATTACAAAAAATTATAGAAGAAACTAATATGTAACTATAACTCTTACATTTCAACAACTGATGTTGTATCTTTACTCAGTTCTATAGAAGCTGAGTCACAATACCAAGCATGATTATTAAACAGATCAATGATGACCAACATCCAATGATCTTGGCCTTGTTCAAACCTTAATGGCCAAGGGATTATCAAATTTTGATTTCTGTTAAGCGTTAATGCTCTATCACATAATTGTTTAGCTCTGATGCTAACATCCTTCTCTTGATATTGATTGACATATGAAGAATCATAGAACATTGCTAAATATGATGAGTGATCATGTTGAAGTCGATAATAACACGCCCTATATAAAAGATATATATATAATTAGATAATATAAATATAATTATATATGTTCTACATAAATAAAATAAAAATAAATAGATTGAGGACTCATCTTGTCCACACTTGAATTATACTTAAATCGATCATTTGATATTCAAATAGTTGCAATAAGCACTCGATCGATATATACGTTTGGCCGAGGTCTACACCAGAAATTTCTATAGGAAGTGGCACAATCCATCCATCATTTATGCTAGATGCCCTCCCAGCAATAGTCATCAAAGTGCCAAGATTTCTACTGAATTTGAACGCATAAATATGACTATACGTTTTCCAAGGCTTCTTCTTGAATGACTTGGTGCGGGATGATTGGCCACTAGACATAGATTTAGCACGAGATACTTGCTTTGTATCTCTTAAATGTGCCGCATTTAAGAGATCTGGTATAATAGACTAAAAAAAAGTATTATATATGGATTTTGTTAGTAACAATATAAGATATAATAAAATAATAGTAGTAAACAAGTGTTATCTTTTAAGTTAAAAAATAGTACCACGTCAAAATTTAGAACAACTTGAATCGACGGCCAAGCCACATACTGTCCAACCGCCTCTTGGACTGTGGTAGCATCAGAAGGCACAGGTAGTGGACAATCATGAAACAATGATTGATCAATTACTATTCGCCAATGATTAGGCAAATATTGATTATGAATCATCCGATCATCGCTCAATTGTTGTACCGTTCCAATAGCAACATAGTCCGTTGACGAAGGATGTTTCAACAAACATTTCATATTCTATAAAAAAATTAAGTTTTAAAAAAATACAACATATAATAAGAATTTAAAAATAATAGATTATATACAACAGAAATTAAAATCTTACCACATATGATTCATCAAATAAAAGAGGACTCTCATGTGGGGTAGCTATTGGATGTACATTCTCACCAAGATGTTCATCTTGGTTTGATTTATGGTAAGAATGTGCAGATTGCATCGGAGAAAATGAACCACTACTTGATTGCATATGCATTCCTGGCATATAGTGAGGTCCAATAGGATGGCTATATCCCATACTGGATGTAGTTTGAGCGCAATGAGATTGCATGGGTGGCATGTCTGTCATGTATGGTGGCAAGCCTGTCATGTATGGTGGCATGCTTGGCATGAATTGTGGCATGACTGGCGTGGAAGGTGGTATGCCTGGCATGGATGGTTGCATGCTTGGCCAATATGGCATGCCCTGGTTGTAGCATGATGCCATGGCTGACATTTGTTGTGATTGATGTTCTTTTAGAGTGGCAATCTCACTCATAACTGAAGCCTTAAAGGAGTTGAATTCTTCTTCAATTTTAGTATACTTCTCCTTACTTACCGTCTGAGGCTTTTGTTTTGGAATGTTAAAATACTCCATAGAACCATCATATTGGCTACCTCCCCTAACACGACCAGGATGCTCACGGCCGAATGCATGATATAAAGCATTTCTTCCAGGCTCTTCGATTATTTCACCCCTGGATATTTTTTCTTGAACGACTCTCTACAAATAATAAAGCCATCAAACATATCATTCATTATTATATCAATTATTAAATATCATTAAGACTTTTTATCAACCAAAATTACTAACCAACTTATTTAATTGTTCTTCTCCTCATTGAGTCATCGGTCTTGAATTCTTCGTTTTGGGGGTCTTTGTTTCTATGTATAATTCAGTTCGGGTAACAGGTCTACCCAATTCAGCTTCCTACATAAATTATGAAAATTTTATTAACAATGACATGAAATTAAATTGAGGAAAATAAATATAAAAATATTTATAAATTAAGACAAATTAATAATACCATTCTATATCTAACTTCAGGATTTGAAGACCTCCCAGTACGGTTAGGAAGAATGTTATGCATTTGTACATTCTGATGATCTTCTCTAATAATTTGAAATTCATCTCAGACGCCTATAATCCACAAATTCTTTCCAAACTTGAGGTGTAATCCAGGGTGTCCTTCAGAATTTTGTAGATTTCATTCTCATCAAGTGTTTCCACATATCAAACCATATAATTTCTTGCCAATCTGGAAGTCTTGTATTCCTTCCACGCCTTATTTGCAATTTTATAACACTTGCCCTTCCAACTATCATCGACTTTGTAACGATTCTATAAAAACACAGTACAAAAGATTAGATATACACCTAATATAATATATATATTTATTATAAAATATAAGAGACTTACACAAATGGTTAACCATATTCTGAACTTTTCTTTCATTAACCTCGGACCAATCATTTATATTGATTGGTATACTGGACTTTGCAAGTCGACCAATAGAGGATTTCAATTGTTGACCATTTTCCCCTATTGGATTACCAGTAGCATCAAATAGAACAGGTATTCTATCATCTGGGTTAAGTGGAGCATCAGGTATAATCGCCCAACCCCTTCTTTTCAAATACCCCAATGGATCATTGGATCATTTGGATCTACAATCTCTGTTGTTCGAATATCCATGAAATATCTGCAAACAATGAAGAAATATAAATTAATTGATAATTTTAGGAACATACATAAATATAAGAGTTATTACAACAATATAGAACATACGTTATGTTTAAGTAGGTTGTTGATCATATAAATATATTTCTTCACAATCATTTCGAGCCCATGACGAAGAATCATCATCATCATCAATTAGATCATCACATACATTAGGCAATTTATTTGAGAAATTACTAATATTGGTTAATGTATCAAGCATAGAGTCATCATCTTCTACAACATCACAATGGTAAAACTCTTTTTGTGGAGGCGTTAACACAACAGACCATCTTGAATCAATCTGATCGCTCACATAAAATACTTGTTTTGCATGAAGTGCTAACGTGAAAGGATCATCAGTGTGACTTATCCTGGATAAATTTACAAGGGTAAATCCAAACTCATCTATTTATATCCCACATTGATAACATCTTCGACCCAATCACACAAGAAAATTGTTTCATGGAAGACCTCATATTCCAATTCCCAAATCTCTTGTATTATACCATAATATGTTCTATTAGAAAGTACAGGATTAGCATCTTTTGAACTGGCAAATTGCATAGTTTGTGCAACCATCTTCACCCCACTATTTTGATTTACTCGGATTTTGTCCCTAGCTTGAGTCGTAAACCTCGATCCATTTATTGTGAAACTATAAAATGATTTGACATCAAATTTTGGCCCATGTGCAAGCCATTGTAAACCTTCTGATATTTTATGATTGGGTTTCTTGAGTTCATCTCGAATCTATGTATACAAAAACACAAAATTTGTTTAGAGCAAAGTTTTAAAACATTGAATAGATCTAGGAAGATACATGCATGAATTTTTGTTTGTGATACTTACGTGGTTGCGAAACCAATTAATAAGCTCTCGCTTATGTTCATCATACAACCATTTTTCTCCTCCTTTTTTTTTATACCGAGGATCGATCTTCAATAAGTTTAAATGCATCATGTAATGTTATTAAATATATATTAAATTATATATCATCATTAATAGTTAAATAAAAAATGATTTTTGCAATCATGAAACAATGAACATCACTTACTCTATGTACGGTTGTGCCTCATTATTATTTACCAAAATGATTCGGTGTGCTTTTTCCCATCGAGTGCGATCAATAAATAATTTCTTACTTCCACCAAGCATAGGGTTACCTACTTGGATCATGTGACGTTCTAAGAACAACTTGTGCGTAGGATTCCCAATTTCAGTGCAACCACTAAAGTATTCAGAACAAAACTCAATGGCCTCTTCAGTAATGTAGTGTTCCACCATACATCCTTCACGTCGATTTCTATTATTTACATATCCTTTAAGGACTTGCATATATCTCTCAAAAGGATACATCCACCTTAAGTAAGTAGGACCACACAATTGAACCTCTTGAACTAAATGAACACATAAGTGAATCATTATATCGAAGAAAGAAGGAGGAAAATATTTTTCAATTAGACACAAAGTCTCTATAATTTCTTTCTGTAAAGAATTTAACTCGCCAATTGATATAGATTTCTTGCATATTGTATTGAAGAATGAACAAAGCCGAATTATTGATAATCGAACATGTTTTGGAAGAATTGATCTAATAGCAACGGTAATAATCTGCATTAAGATATGACAAGCCATGTGATTTCAATCCATACAGTCTCTTATCGGTGATAGACACAAAATTTCTTAAGTTGGATGAGTAACCATCAGGAACTTTCACACCCTCCAAACATTTACAAAACACATCCTTCTCTTTTGTTGACATTGTATATGATGCTGGTGGTAAGTATGTTCGATTCTTATCATTTTCCACTCTTGGTTCCAATTCAAGTCGTATGCCTAGTTTTTTAAAATCCAATCTTGCTTTAATTCCATCCTTTGTTTTTCCAGGTATATTAAGTAAAGTATCAATCAAGCTCTCACATACATTCTTCTCAATGTGCATGACATCTAAGATGTGACGAATGTGTAGGTCTTTCCAATAAGGTAATTCCCAAAATATTGATTTTTTTCCAACAACCATGGTAAGTCGGTTCAAACTCTTTTTCATTTTCACCCATTTCATTAGTTGACCTCTTTCGTTTCCCTACCTTAGTGAGTTTTTTTTTCATCTTTCCATATCGTTTGAATGTCATCCCATTCAATTGCCTTAATATCTCAATACCTCGCAAAGGTCGAGTTGCTTGATCATGATCTTCTTCACCATCGAACGGTTTCTTTTGGTATCTAAACTTGTGTCCAGATGGCAAAAATCTTCTATGTCTTCTATAAGACATCTTTCGTCCGTGAACAAGATAAGTTGCAGAAGTTCCATCACTACATATAGGACATCCCTTGTAACCTTTTGTTGCATGTCCTGATAAGTTTCCATAGGCAGGAAAATCATTAATTGTCCATAAAAGGACCCCCTTCAAGTTAAAGTATTCTTCTTTATATGCATCGTAAACATTTACACCATCATTCCACAACGTCTTTAAATCATCTATCAGAGGCTGCAAATATACATCAATATCAACACCGGGTTGTTTCGGTCCTGAGATCAATAATGTTAACATCATGAATTTTCTTTTCATACACAACCAGGGAGGAAGGTTGTATGTTACCATAATTACTGGCCAACAGCTATATCTACTACTGAGGGAACTATGTGGATTAATTCCATCAGCAGCAATAGCAAGACGAAGATTGCGCGGATCAGATGAAAATTGAGGAGATAAATTATCTACTACTTTCCAATTTGGAGAATCACAAGGATGACGTAGCACCCCATCATCAGATCGATTATCTGAATGCCAAGTCAACATCTTTGATGTATATTTACTATTGAACAACCTTTGAAAGCGAGGAATCGGAGGAAAGTACCAAAGAACCTTTGCAGGCACACCTTTCTTATGTGTTGTACTCTCATTTGTACCATGTTTCCATCTCGATTCTTTACACATAGGACAATCATGTAATGTCTCATATTCTTTTCTATAAAGAATGCAATCATTAGGACAAGCGTGAATCTTATGATATTCCATGCCAAATCGACTAAGAGATTTCTTCACTTCATACATTGAAGATGGCAATTCAATACCCTCAGGAAACATATCGACTAGTAGATTTAGTAATTCTGTGAATCCCTTATCAGAAAAACCATGTTTTGCCTTCACATTGCACAAATGAACCAATCCCGACATTTTAGTGTATTTTTTGCATTTTGGATACAACGGTTTTTCGGCATCTTCTATATGTTTATTAAATGTTTCGGGATCATCCTCTCGGAATTCATCTTCAACATCATGAAACATATTTTCTGTCTGTACATTATGATAAGATGTATGTAATCCACTCACATTCTTATTTATCTTTTTTACATGAATATTATCAATATTTTCTCCATGATAATACCAACATTTATAGCTTAATAGAATACCATTACGGATAAGGTGATACTTAACCTCATCAAATTCATGAAATCGCTCATTTTTACATTTAACGACGGGCAAATCGAATCATACTAGTTCCAAGATTACTATTTCTACAAGCAAATTCCATGAAACTTTCAACTCCGTAAATATAGTCTTGCTCAATTCTACACTTTGACATCCAAGATTTGTCCATTTTCTATTAATGACATCGATAAACATATTACTTAATTATGTATACAATGAATATATTTGAAGTATTATTATATATAAATTTCTTAATTATTAGAATATATATCAAAACATACATAATGCAAAACAATTATCATTTTAATCATTTTACAAAACCATTTCTATACAAGCAAAATAAAACAAATGAATATTAATATGTCAAAAATTCTACTTGATAATTATTTATTATCCACGCACAAGATAAATATATATAATCCATCAAAACCACAACATTTCAGATATTATTTCCACATAAAATAAGTCAAACAAAATAAAAAACATATATACATCAAAAATTTATACGAGAAAAATCAAGAAAATTCTACTTGATAATTATTTATTATCCACGACAAGAAAATATATATAATCCATCAACACCACAACATTTCAGATATTATTTCTACATAAAATAAATCAAACAAAATAAAAACATACCTAAATCAAAAATTTATACAGAAAAAAACTGTAAAATTTTACTATAATTATTTATTATCCACGCAAAATAATTATATATAATCCATCAAAACCACAATATTTCAGATATTATTTCCACATAAAATAAGTCAAACAAAATAAAAAACATATCTACATCAAAAATTTATACAAAAAAAACTGCAAAATTCTACTATAATTATTTATTATCCACGCAAAATAATTATATATAATCCATCAAAACCACAACATTTCAGATATTATTTCCACATAAAATAAGTCAAACAAAATAAAAAATATATCTACATCAAAAATTTATACAGAAAAACTGCAAAATTCTACTATAATTATTTATTATCCACGCATAGTAAATATATATAATACATCAAAACCACAACATTTCAGATATTATTTCCACATAAAATAAATCAAACAAAATAAAAAACATACCTAAATCAAAAATTTATACAGAAAAAAACTGCAAAATTCTACTATAATTATTTATTATCCACGCAAAATAATTATATATAATCCATCAAAACCACAACATTTCAGATATTATTTCCACATAAAATAAGTCAAACAAAATAAAAAACATATCTACATCAAAAATTTATACAGAAAATGGGTATAAAAAAATTGTAATATTTCGCTCAAAAAATAGTAGATCTCAAAGATAATGAGAAGAGAAATATAACTTACAAAATGACGTTACGAATGGTGGTCGGAGGTGGCCAGAAATTTAGAAAGAAGGTGGCGCACGGTGTAGGAAAATGGAGGAGAGAGAGGAAGAAATTGGAGGAGAGAGGAAGGAAAATGGTTTCTGCGTAAAATTTGCCCGAAATCTGATTATATTACGTGGCTAGCGTCGGTTGACGTGGAGAACCGACGCTACCCACGTGGCTAGCGTCGGTTGACGCGGCCAACCGACGCTACGTCTGATGTGGATAGCGTCGGTTTTACACCGAACCGACTTTAAATTCATTATAAGTCGGTTTTTGGAAAAAACCGACTTTACACAGTGACTTAAATACCTCTTTTTGTAGTAGTGTTAGACTTGGCTTTCCTTAAGGACAAGTTAAAAGTTAAGCTAGAGAGTAAGGTCATTAGTGTAATTTTTCACTTAGTATTTGTTTGTTTTATTCAATAATAGTACTTTTGTGGTTAAAAATATTAAAATAAGAACTTTCTAGTGAAAATGGATGAAAATATATTTTTTGAGAATTTTCTGAATTATTTTGAAATTTTAATGGATTTTTTATGAATTTTTTATGGATGACCAATTAGAACACACCATGTGGATGCAATGTAAGCAAGGAGAGCCAATTAGAGTATACCATGTGTATAATTGACCATTCGTCGTCAAGTAGATTCCACACAAGCACGTCATATGTAAAGTAGACCAATTGTGATTTCAATGTAAATATATTATTTAATCTAATTTTTATGTTATTAATTGTGTGACCAACAATTGATCTATAGAGGAATCAAATAGATTTGAGAGAATTATTTAATTATTTGTCTTGATTAAATAACATGCATAGTTTTTAGGTAGAGATGTATGATTTTTATTCATGTGATCCATAATTGATGAATTTAATGAGTAGTATGCAATTTAATTGACATAAGAGTAACATTAGGTTAATTACTATATAATGTGTAGTTTACTTGAGAGATGAATACATGTTATGTTAAATTCAATTGATCATGTAATTGATTAGTAATTATATTGGAGGGTTTTTAGCGATTCACATATTTAGAAAATTGGGATATTAAGTATTCGTAGATATTTTCTCATATATATTCTTAGCATCAATTTTGAGTTAAATAATTACTGCTATTTATGTTTTTTAATTTTGTTTTCTAAAAGCACAAAAAAATTGATCTTTACTTTTTATTTTTAAAAGTAGTTTCTAATAACAATTTCTGTGACAAAGATCTTTTCTTACCATTATATTACTTGATTACGTTACGTTAACTTATGTATCCATTGCACATAATTTGTATCGATTATACTTTCACAAGAAAAGCACTCACATCCAAAGGATTTCTAGAAAAAATAGTCAGAAAGCGAATTATGTAGAACATGGTAGGGTGATTTAGATTATAAAATAGAAGTAAGAAGCCTATTGATTGTGAAGATTACTCATAGAAAAGAAGGTACCCAAAAAATTTGAGGAACATTTCCTTGATGTATCAAAGCAAATCCTTTTTCCATAAATCTTCTATTTCTAGATTCAACCATCCCATTTTATACAAAATTTAAAGGACAAGATATTCTATGAACCAAACCAAGAATACCTAAATAAGTATCCATGAACTTGAATTTACCCCAACATCATCCTAAATAGACTTGAGTTCTATAAGAAAATGTCTTTTAACCATATTCATGAAAGAAACAAAAATAGAGTGCACTTGATCTTTGAATTGCAAAAAATAAATCTGTATAAAAAGTATGTGGTCATCTCATAATTCTATCAAAGTAGAGTCATTAGTACACTTTTTTACTTAATTTTTACTTGTTATATTCAATAAATAATATTTTTTAGACTAAAAATATTAAAATATAAATTTTTTAATGAAAAAGGGTGAAACTATAAGTTTTGAATTTTTTAAAATTTTTATGATTTTTTTATTAATTTTTAACTTTGGGTCAATCATAAGCTATTACGTGACCTGGCACGTAAGCAAAACAACTAAAATTCTTAAAAAATAGAATTCTTGTGTTTTCTAATGGTATATTAAAAGAATCAAAAATTATAATATATTTTTTAGTTTCTTAATTTAATGTCTTTATTTGTCAATATATTTAACTATAAAGATGCATATTTCTTCAAAAATAAAAATAAAAAATAATTAAAAAGAAATTAAATAGATAATCAACAATTAAAAAAAGAAATGTATAAAAAGAAATTAAATTACAATTTAAAATTTGTTACTATAAAGTGTCATGTTCCGTTCATTATTTTTTATTCATTGACTTCCATTTCTAAAGGAAAGAAAAATGATTTATTTGGGAAGTATAGGAGCAAATGGGATGTACTACCTTCTCTTACACTAATACCATCCCCACCTATTATAAATCTAAATGGTATAAGTGGGATAAATTCTCAATTATAATGGATTATATAATGAGTTAAATGGGAACCATTATATTTTAGATCTCTAGATGTAGGTATAAGAGATGTCAAAGATCTATATAAAGATTATCAAAAGGTTTAGAAGCCACAACATGGTTAGATGTAAAACGCAATTTGTGTCCCTTATCTAAAGGACAAACAAACACCTTATTTGAAGGATGAGCCAATTTAGTGTGCCAAACATTACTGGTGACATTATTAGAATAAGCTTGTGGTGTGTGACAAGAACAACACATCCCCTCTTACTTTCTAAAGACACTCACTTACGACTCCTTGAGCCAAGATCTACTCTGTGTGTGCTTTCTTTTAGAGAAAGAGTCAGCACTGAACTCAATTATATGATTATTATCAGCACAAAGATGATCGACAGGCAAAAGATTAGAGGAAACTTTAGGCGTATACAAGACTTTGTGTAGATGAAAAACATGATCATTGATTTGCATAGTACTAGAATCTAAGTTTTGAATAGTTAGAGAGGTGCCATTGTCGACAGTCATCGATTCATGTTTAGTGTAAGAATTGAGGCATGAAGTTGCCAGCATCACTTATAAGGTGATGTTTAGCACCTGAGTCAATAACCCACTGAGGAGCTTCTGATGAACAAGAGCTACTACTGTGAATATCAGCAAGGAAAGCAGATGTAGTACCAGTCTTTCTAAGGAGTAGATCATGAAGCTAGAAATACTTTTGTGTACCATGGCCAAGTTTACCATATACTTGGCACTTGATTGTATTCCCTGAGCCTGACGAATTTTTGTTCTTGAAATGAGAAGTATCTACCTTCTAGTTAGGATTCACATAGATCTCACTCTTTTGCAAAAAAATCTTACAGGTTCCATTGACCTTTACACGATCCAAATTTTTGAAAACCAAAACTTGCATATGGTTAGGCTTTAGTAGCAAAAGAATTCATAGAGGTTGCACCAAATATTAGTGAAGCAATGAGTGCTTGATAGACTAATAAAAGATCTGTATATGCAACTTGTTGACCAGGCATGCGTTCATGACCAAGAAGAAGGTTGTGAAGGTCATCAAATATCACAGATCCTCCATGAATGGATAGAGAAGAAATGAAGGAATTATAATGAGAGATGATCAGAAATTTCCTTCACACTTTGAAGGTAATCTTCCATAGGGTAATTGCCTTTATAAACAGTTTGAAGATAAAGCCTAAGATCCATGATCTAATCATGTGATGAACCTAAGAATTTATTTTCAATAGCACTCCCCATTAAAGCAACTGTACCAGTGCGTGGAAGATAAGAAAGCACACTAGCACTAAATAGAGCCAAGATTTTATAGTTCCATTCATTCGAGTCCAAACTTCAAAATTAGGATTTACACCACCAATTCCAAACACAATTGGTGTAGGAATATAATAAGAAGCATCAATGTAATTCTCAAACTCAAAGGTAGTTATTACGCAAAACCAAAATATTAGTTTGATCAAATTTAATCAAGAAATTCATTCCAATACAAGGATAAACCACTATCAAACTAGAAGCTTAAGTCATCTAAGCAACAGACATTGTGTTGAATAAAATTTAAAATACATAACTTTAAATTTATTAATATTTAATCCAAATAAGTAAACAAATTACTTGTATTATACCATACAATAAAAGACACATCAACACCTTTTAAAGACAACTAAAAAATTAAAGAGAAATACAAACACTCAAAGAGAAAACTTTCAACTCACACTCAAACTAAGAATACAAATACTTAATTGTTTTTTATGGAATGATTAAACAAAATACAAGGTAGGCTATTTATAGTCCTCACCATGCAATATACACCACACAAATATAAAACTAAAAAATAATTCTAGCCACATAAATATTATTTACACATTTCTCTTTTCTATATCCTTTTCTCTTTTCTACATCCTTCAACCACTCCATTTATTTCCCTACATCCTTCAACCACTCCATTTATTTCCCTACGTCCTTCAACCACTCTATTTATTTTCCTACGTTCTTCAACCACTCTATATATTTTTCTACGTTCTTCAACCACTCTATTTATTTTCCTACGTTCTTCAACCACTCTATTTATTTTTCTACGTTCTTCAACCACTCCATTTATTTTCCTACGTCCTTCAACCATTCTATTTATTTCTCTATATCCTTCAATCACTCCATTTATTGAATTGGTGTTGATTTTACACATTGGTGTGATAAAAGAATAAGAAGTAGAAGAAGAGCTGGTATGATCAACTACTACTGAAGACTAGCTATATCGATGAAGTTTGATAAAAATCAATAAAGTTTCAAGAACCAGAGCTCTAAGATAATAGAGGAGATGAAAATAATGCTTCACTGATATTATTAACAAAAATAATAGTACACGTATAATGCTTCCCTGATATTATTAACAAGAATAATAGTACACATATATATATATAGTGTGTAAACAAGGGAATCAATGTAACTACAACATGAGCAATAAGCTAACACTAATAGCTCCTATACATAAATATCTATTCATTCTTTTATCTTAATATCGAGTTCACGGACTGAACTGTAGCCAAAGAACATAAATACTGAAATTCTGGATGATACAAATGAGAGGCCAAATTTGATGTGATTATAGGAGAACTAGAAGAAAATATGGCTGTCGGTATTGTAAAATTTTGCTGCAACTATTAAGCTTGTGCCAATGCTTGACCAGACATTGAATGGTCGATGCTGGAAGATGAAGATGAAGAGGAAGGCTTGGATTTCTTTCCCATCTAACAAGCACCCCCGATGGGAACATTTCTCAGTCACTCCTTAAGTCCAATACCTTCTATAAGCTTTACGGTAATAATGAGGTTGTGTTAAGCTATAATTTTTGTAATCTTTGTAGTAACAAAATTTTGTATTCAATGACTCACATCGATGTTAAAAATAAGAGAAATTTTATATGTGCGTAGAAGGGTTGTATCCCAACAATGTATCTATTTTTAATTAATTGCCATATATGAGATTAATCATTAAATCAAGTGAAACTCATAACATTTAATAAAATATTTATTTTATTTTTAGATAATAATATATGTACATAAGATAATAATAACAACATTCTAAATGTTTCTAGAAATTAATAACAACATTCTAAATGTTTCTAGAAATAAGAGAGACAATTTAAAAAATATAAGGAGAGGCTTAAAAGAGATTTTTATGACGATAACTCTTTATTTTTCAATATTCTTCTGCAACAGTAATGGATATGGTATATATAGTCTTTTCTTTGTTCAAAATACGAGCATTAACTATTTCTAGTTGAGAAAGTAATATGGGTCGGTGTAGTTAAGTTTTTACTTAAAATGTTAACTAAATTTACATATATTAGTTTGATAAATCAAAAATTTAAATCAACCTATAAAATGTTGATTATAAAACATTTGACTAACTTACTTATATCGTTTCAATAGGTTAAGTTTTGCGGTTTAAATCTACTTATTTTTAAATTGAATTTAAATAATTTTACTTTATATTATCAAAAATTTAATTAAAAAATTATATATTAGTATTTAAATTATAATTGTGTATCAATTTTCAAGCATGAAATAACTATTAAAAATGAGTAAATTATTGAGGAAAAAAATTGATTTTTTTATTAGTTATAGTATTTTTTTAAAGTAAACATACGAGAAGAATAATATAAGTTTTTTTTACCCTCTTAAATGATATAGAAATTTAAATAAAATTAGATAGTTATAAACATACGTGGTATATGTAATATAAATGTATGTAATTAAAAACTAAACGTGTATTAATAATATGTAGGTCTATTGATAAACTTTAAAACCTTAATCAACTTGACACATATCAGTTTTGTATTTTCAAAACCAAAACTAATATATATGGACCTATAAAACATAAAACCTTATTTGGCTTGGCTTGGTTTCATTAGAATACGCTAATTTATTTATTATTATTATGATCATCCCTTGCAAGTAGATTCTAAACAATTCCTTAAACTTATTTTAGTTAATTATTCTATAAATTATCCACAAATTTTACTTGGGACGAAGGTGATATTTCAAACTTTTTGTTGCTTATCAAGTACTTTTAAAAATTTATATTATTTTTTTCTAAGATTTTTTAATTACCATTCTAGAGGTTTAGAGAAAATTTTGATAGCATATAATATTCTAAGAAACTAAACCAAATTTGCTCTTGACTCTAAAACGTGCAATGTATGTTATTCTTAAACGGTTGTGCTCCATATGGCTTGCTAAAAAAATTAGCAACCTAAACCATCACTTTTGCAATATTCAACTTGATGATTTCCATATCTCTTTTAAGAGGTTCAATCTCATTCAAATATGCTTAGTTTCCCATGAAGGACATTATCTTTCGTAATTGAGATTGCTGATTTATTGGCAAAATAAAATTGTTTATTCTTACTTGTGCTTAATACTTTATAAGATTTTTTAAGCTAAATAAGTTAACATGCTACACTAGACGCCGTTATGTACTATGCTTTATTGGTAGAAAGAGCCAATTTTTTTAACTACAAGATGTTACGTTGCTTCCAATATTAAAGATGTAACCTAAAGTGCTTTTATTCTCATCAATGCTTCTTGCAAGATTGTTGTCAGTGTACATAAAATAAGATTAATTGGAACATTAGCATGGTAGAAAACTCCATAGTTAATTGTTCATTTTATATATCTCAAAATTTGTTTTGTAATTTCCCAATAATTTAAATATAGTTTCTCTATAAACTGGCTCACCAAATTGATTGTGAGCATGATATTACGCATTGTAACTATCAAATATATCAAATTTCCAACTAGGCTTCGATAAATGGTGGAGTCAAGAAGCTTTCCTTCACCTTTTTTAATCAATTTATATCTAATGATGCATGATGTTGAAATAGGATTTGCATTCTCCATCTTGAATTTCTTCAACATTTTTTTCACATATATTTCTTGATAATTAAAAATCCTTTATTTTTATTTATCAAGCTTTCGAGTAGCTCTTTCAACTACCGCCCAATCTCTCAACATGCTCAAGGATCGAGAGTCGCCCAAGGAATGGATAGCCGTAGGGAGCTTTCTTATAGAAATAAGATAGGTTGGTCAAATAAGAATAATGCGCAACAGGCTCTCTACTCCTAGCAACTAAGTTGTGCTATTCTGTCCTCCGAGGGACTCTACCAAGAGGTTCTTTCCCTCATATAATTTCACCCGCTCGTTCCACTTCTAGCTTCAATGCTCAAAAAATGATGCAGTTCTCTCATATCAATAATGTCAAATTCTTTCATTTTAGATTTAAAATCATTCAACATATCCATGTTATTTTCGATATGTAAAAAAAGATCATCAAGGCTACAATTATGAATTTACCATAAAATTTCCGATACTATAAAATTGACTATCATATAGAGTAGGTTCGTATGGGCATTTTTCAAAACTACTTTGCTCAAATAAATAATTGATTCGATCATTTCAAGCACAGAGTGATTGTCAAAGTCCATATAATTCCTTCTTAAGCTTGTAAACTTTTTATTCTCCCTTCTTGGTAAACCTAAGTGGTTAGATATCATAAGTCTCTTCTTTAATGGAACCATTTAGGAATTCCAATTTGACACTAATTTTAAATAGAAATAATGAGTTGAATAGTCTTAAGTCTAGAAATAGAAATATATACCACATTATAATCTTCTCCTTCCTTTTTCTTGTAACCTTTTACAACTACTCTCATCTTATGCTCATTGATAGAAGTATTAATATTTAGCTTGATTTTAAATACTTATTTCACATTTGTAAGTCATGTAGTCCTTTAAGTCTTTGTTGTGCAAAACACAAAGTCTGTTTTTTTTACTTAGTGTATTTGTCTTTATTTGTGAAAAGTTGATTACTAACAATGAATAATGCACACACGCATATATATAGGTTCACTTTGTATATGAGCTTGTTTATACACACCATAGGGTTGGTTTTCGTAGTATGCATGTTAGGTTGAATGTTGTAGTTTTTGAATCGTTGTGTTTTGGGTATTTGTAAAAATTACTTGGAAATTTTTAAAACGAAAAAATATTATTTTTGTGAAAATTTGGACTCATCGATGGACACCTTGTCAAGCCTGTCCTTGACCCCCTCAATGAGTGGTTGATGAGGCCTTAGCCAGATACACTTATATTGATTCCTTTTCACAAATCATTATGAGTGTTTTTTGGAGTTTGTGATATGTATTTCTAAGAGTAAAATAACGTTATTAAGTTGAGAAAACTTAAGCTATTTCACTAGTGAGGTATAAGTAATACTATACTCTTAGGATTGGGCTAAGCTATGTCTATAAGTTTCCAAGATAGTGATTATTAGTGGTTTGGTTGAGGTGGCTCCCACTTTGTATTACACATTACTGATTGTTTGTTACTAATCACACTAATGTGTGTGATATTGGTGTGTTAGATCAAGTAGTGGTAGAGGTAGTGAGCGAGGATAGTAATAGGTAGTTAGGGTAGTATGGTCCCATAGAGGTATTTACGTTTAAAATTTTATTGAGTTGTATCTGTTTATTGTTATTAGTGAATTATTTTTTGTTGAATGGTTGCCAAAAGCAACCTGAGGATTTTACCATATGGAGAGGGGTTCTATATGGGTTCATCTCATTACATGATTGTATTTGTATATTCTGCTTTGCTATCAATACAATCTGAGTCTTTATCGTGTATGTTATAGCATATAAGATTTCGACTTTGATTGGAAAGCTTTACTTTCTATTGTTGCATACTTTATTTCTTGATTGTGTAGCTTGTTTATTTTTTCCTAATTGTGGCATATATTACTTTCCTTGTGTTGTTCCACAACTTGTGGAGGTTAGTCTTTAAGGAGTCTATATCTCCTTACCTAAGTAGTGTACCAAGTGTTAGACCTTTACAACATTTATAATGTTCATGTTCAAAGGCATATCAATGAGCTCCCATGTTTCATTCTTCTCATTTGCTTTAATTCGTTCCTCCATGGCTTGAACTCATTTTTCTTCATTTGATGCTTCTTCATAGGAAATTGGATCTTCACCTCTAAGAGATGGTATCATAAAGGAATATAAGTAGAGATGCATGGGATTTTCCTTTTCCATTGTGAATGTAGGAAATAGGTCTTAATGTTACTTTCCAAGTTTACATCCTTCGCAAACTCTATCTATCATATACTTGAGAAATCCTCTTATCGTTCTCTTCGATGATATCATCTTTAAGCTCCCAAAATTTAAGTGGCCAAACCGAGAATACCATAGCTTGAAACTTTCTTCATTAGCACTTGTAAAGTATGAAACATCTTGCACTTGAAGTTTGAAAAAAACATATTCCTTGGAACTTTCTTCATCAGCACTTGCAAAGCATGAAATATCTTGCACTTTGAAGTTTGTAAAGAAAAATATTATTTGAGCTCTGGACTATTTTCACAACAACTTGATTCTTTCTAGATATCACACAAATGTTAGTATAAAATCGAAATATCATAGCTCAATTGACCTCTTATCAATCTACAATATTACCATTTTATAATTTTATACACAAGTTTCTACTAGGGATTGAAACCCAATCTTGAGTTTTTTCACTGTGTATATTTTTTGTTTAATTCTTGTTAAAAATAAAATCTAAGCTACAGATAATCAAACATAATGATTAAAAATAAGAGTGGATGCTATCCAATCTAAAAGTTTATAAATTATGGACCTAATTAACCTAGAGGGGGTGAATAGGTTATTTTTAATTTTTACTAATTTTTAATTTAATAACCTAAACAAAGTAGCCAGACATGAAATCGTGTGTAAAAATAAGTGCGAAAATAAAATAATAACACACCTAAGAGGAAAACCACCGGTCCACCGGTCCACCGGACCACCTAACTTTCCTCTATGAAAATCAAATGTTCAAGTACAAACTCGGTCTTATGCTACCCTCCCTTGGATGCTGCCCCAATGTACTTTACTTACGAGCCCCTGCTCTGTTTTCACAGTTTCCAATATTAGCATGAGAGGTTTCTAGACCAACATTCTAATAAGCTTCCCGCCAATCAGATACGTTCCCGAAGTAACTGCAAAATAGTTAGTACAAAAACATAAGTGCCTGTGTGCGTTCTAGAACAGATTTAATAATGAATAATCCTAACTAGATGATTCAAAACATATGTCATTTAAATTAAATCAACTAGCAAATCCTAGACCAAAAAGATCAAATATAAGTTCAATAAAAATAGCTTCTTTAAAGATTAATAATCAAATAAAATAATTATGATATGACAAAAACAATTATTTGATCTAACAATTTAAGAACAAAAATAAAGAAGAAGCCATAAGAACATAATATCAAAATATCATAAAAATAAAAATAAAAAGGCTTATTAATCAATCAAATATAACCACCAATATTTGATAGATTAACTAAATAAAGAAGCCTAAATAATTATAATCTTATATTTGTAAAACAAGATAGAGAAATTAAGAATATTAGAATAATGCTCTTGTATGGTTAATTGAAATAATGAACGATGAGTTTTATTTATAAAAAAATTAAAACTTTTAATCCTATGTAATTGATAGATATCTTTTCTATTACAAATATGATTAATAATACTCATTAATTAAGATAACTCATATATGATTGATAAATATTTTTTCTATTACAAATAGGATTAGTATTACTCATTAATTAAGATAACTCATATATGATTAATAAATATTTTTTCTATTACAAATAAGATTAGTATTACTCATTAATTAAGATAACTCTTATATAAAATAGATTTATTTTAAAATAGATTTTATGTTATCTTTTATGCTAAAGATTCCAGCTATAATTTAGAGTATATCTTATCTAATATTTTAGCATATCTTATTTCATATTTTAGTACTAAAATTAATTTCAGATTTATAAGCATGTGCTATTAAATGCATAAATGTAATCCTATGTGTTGTAGTTATCAAAGATATACCTGAAGTATAATTATTTAAAACTCGAACATTTGTTTGGCTTTTCTTGATAGACTTGATAACAGGCCTAAAAATAAATTTACAGATAAATATTTTGTCCACGAAAATAGCCAACACTCATAGTCCTTACACAATCTGGTCTATTTTTTTTTAAAATATTTATGAAAATTAGACCAGATATTTAAGCTTACCAGATTGGACCAGATCAAATAGATAAAACTGAAACAATCCACTTTAATTATAGTTAAAACCATTTAGTAAACAGATAAAGTATAAATAAATTACTTGTTCTAATACAATAAGGATTTGAGTGCAATTTTTTGGCTAATCATAACCTTTTATATCAAATAGCGTCAAGGTTTGAAACTTAGCTTATGCTATTTTTATTTTTATAATTGTATTCTAGTTTGAGCTTAAAAATTAATATAAAATAGGTACGTTGAAGTTAAAATTGTCACCACAAAATATTTACATTCCTTAAATCTAACATGCTCTACTAATATACCAAAACAAAATAGTTATTTTAGATATATATTTATTAAAATGATCTGATCTAATTTAAACAATTTATAAATTTTGTAAATCAAATCAAACCAAAATAAGTGATAAGTAATGAATTGTTTGGTGTAATACATTTTTACAATGTGATTCCGTTGGTTAGTTTATTTTTCCACCCTGATTAAAAATAAAATATTTAGAATAATACAATAGTTACAATTACTTTCTAAGAAAAAAATTAGATAGTAGTTGCATTTTTTCAAAAAATATGAAACAAATCCAATTGTTTTTAAAAAAAAGTGCATCTTAGAAAGAATTTCTCAGCTACATGAAAATACATACAATATATTAAGACAATAAATCTAGTATTTCTCATTTATTTTCCTTCGTATTTAGCAACTACCACAAAAATGATAAAACCCCTTTCTTTTTGTTAAGGCTCAGTATGTAATGATCAAGGAAAAAAAAAGTTTACAATTAATAAAAATTAATAATTCTTCTCATCAATAGTCATCCCAGCACGCCTTCTGATTTCAAGATTTTTCGTCGATTGCTTTCCAACTTATTCTTCGTCACCTCCACCTCCACCTCATTACCATCATCTGTCCAACGACACTCTCTTTAATCTTTTGTTCACTCTACTCAGCTGTTCCCAAGCACTTTACACCATCTATTTAACTTTCTCCCTAATATTATGTATTATGTATTGTCTCTTTAGTCTTATATTTTTAATCTCATGAAATCATTTTTTTATTCATAATATTTTTGGTATGTATACGTACATAGTATATATAAATGGTAATCAAACCTTTCAAATTCATAAAAGCTATTTGACATTAATCCCTTCTACTAATGATAAATAATTACAGCATTTTAAATTTATAATTCTAAATCGACATTTTCCTTTAAATTAGTGCATAGATGTCTCAAATGTCCAACTTCTCTAAAAATTTTACGAACACTCGATTTGAGATTGTTTTGGTGAGTATGTCAACCAACTGATCCTCTATACAAATCTTAGATAATTCCACTATCTTTCCATCTAGCTTTTCCTTGATGAAAAATCTATATACCTCGACATATTTTGTATGATCATGTTAAACTAGATTATGTTTGATGTCACATGCTGTTTTATTGTCACAAGTCAGTCGAATAGGTTGTTCTGGTAGATATTCCGAATCTTGTAAGAGAAGTCTTAACCATAATGCTTTACAAAATACATTTTCCAAACCTTTGAATTCTGCTTTTATACTTAAGCGAGCTACAACATTTTGTTCTTTCTTCTCCATGTCATAAGATTACCTTCAACAAAGATAAAGGAATAAGAAGTAGATTGCCTATCATTCTTATCACTAGCCCAATCGGCATTAATATATGCTTTTATACTTTGGTAGCCTATGTTTTTAGTGAATAATACTCCTTTTTGTAGAAGCAAACTTTAGATACTTTAAAATGTGAATAACTGAATTCATATGTTGTTTTCCCAAGTTATGCATAAGTTGGCTAACAATACTCAAAGCATAAGCTAGATCTGGCTTGGTATGAGATAAGTACATCAATCTACCTACAAGTCTTTGGAATCTTCCCTTGTCAACCGTACCTGGTTGGACTCAATTAACAATTTTAAACCTTCTTCTACTTGTGTATCAACTGGTTGACATGCTGACATATCAATCTCTTGTAATATATCTAAGACATATTTTATTTAAGATAAAGTTATTCCTTTATTAGATCGAGATACTTCAATCCAAAGAAAATGCTTCAGAGGGCTTAGTCTTTCATTTCAAACACTTTGGACAAGTAATTTAGTAAGGCTTTTTTTTATTTAAGGTCATTTCCTATAACCACTATGTCATCCACATATATAATAAGTGCAATGTTCTTATCCTTCTATATTTTTAGGAAAAGAGTATATCTAAGTTACTTTATTAGTAGCCAAAAACAATCATTGATTTTATGAGGTTTTCAAACCATACTTTCGAAGATTGTTTTAGGCCATACAATAATTTTTTAGTCTGCATATCTTCTAGCTATACTTTTTTGTATCATACACCCTGGTGTGCGACCTATGTAGATTTCTTTGAATAATTCACTATGTAGAAAAGCATTCTTCACGTTAAATTGTCGTAATACCAATCCAAATTTACAACTAAAGATAACAGGAGACAAACTATGTTCATTTTGGCTATAGGTGCAAATATTTCCATATAATCAATTCTATATGTTTAAGTGTATCCATTTGCTACCAATATTGGCTTAAATCATTCAATTGTATCATCAACATTGTACTTCATGTTGAAAATTCACTAACATCCAACTCGTTTATTTCCTGATGGAGGATCAACTAGTTCCTATTTTTCATTTTTTTAGAGATTTTATCTCCACATTCATAGTAGTCTTTCACCTAGGATTAGCCAAGGTTTCTGCGCACGATTAACAATAGATACAATAAATAATTGATTTATAAATTATATGTTTGATTTTGACAAACAATGGTTTAAACTCGTAATGGATCATGAGATACTTCACTTTACTAGAAAGTCTAAGTTCATATGTAGGTTTGTGAATACCTCTTGTTTGATACTGTGGTAACTAACCTCTATGTGGCTCAAGAACATCTTCAGTAAGAGATTGGTGTGATATGTTGATAAGAGATTGAGTCATATTATTTAGAGACTCGGTTCCAAGTTGAGAAATGCTCACTTCTTCACTTAGATGTTCATCACTTCTTCAATTATTGGATTCTCGTTGACATTTTGATATAATGTCATACTAATTAAATATAATTCACTCATTTCATTGTTCGGTTTAGTCTGTGAGTCATTAATAGTATAATCTAATGTTCTATCACTTATATCCAAATTGTTCATGCTTTGGTTATCACTTTCATCATAGTCCGAAATTTGAATTTTATTTTGGTACTCTCCCTGAATTTCAAGTTTGGAGAAATACATTGTATCATTATACAAAACAACATTCATTGTAACAAATAATCGACGTGATGGAGAATGATAACACCGATATCCTTTTTATTGAGTGGCATACCCAACAAAAACACATTGTAATGCTTGAGGAGTTAATTTGGTGTGTTAATGTTTGTACAGGTGTACAAACCATACAACCAAAGACATGGGGGTTAAATTTGAGACAAATAGGCCAACAATTGCGTCAATGAAGGTTTGGAATGGTGTTTTGAAATTGATGAGGCTAAAGGGAACACAATTGATTAAATAGGTTACAAAAGTTAGTGCTTTTCCCCATTAAGATAATATCATATGGTCTTCAATTAACAAAGCTCTAACCACTACCAACAAGTATCGATTCTTGTGCTCTATCACCCCATTTTGTAATGGAGTGTTGGAGCAAGTATTGTGATGAATCATTTCTTGTGTTTTCAAATATTGTTGAAGTTCAATACTATGATATTCTTCACCATTATCATTACAAAAAACTTAAAATCTTTATATTATATTAAGTTTCAATCATTTATAAAACTTTTGAAGTAATGTGTTCACTTTTCTTTTAGATTTTATCAAGCATAGTCATATCATCTTGGTACAATCATCAATAATCATTACAACCCAATATAACCTACCTAAATTTGTGACTTTAGATAGACCCAAATATCATAACGAATAAACATAAATAGAAGTGAACTTTTGTTGAATCGTAATAGGAATGAAACATGATGGCTTTTTGCAAGTTCACAAACATCTCATTGAAAACTTGATACATCAACTTTGATAAATAAAACAAAAAATAATCTTTTAAGATAACAAAAAAAATGCCCAAAATACACAATAATTAGGTCAAAAAATTGTAACATATGATAAGATAGTGGTTATTTAAAAAATAGAAAAAATGTTAAAATCTAAAGATTAAACAATTAAAATAGAATCTAATACTTAAAAAATAGATAAAATGTTAAAATCTAAAGCTTAAACAATTAAAATAGAATCTAATACTAATGCATGAACCATAGTTACCATTTATAATAAAGATAATTTTTTTATAGATAATTAAAGTGACGTAACCTGTCTACTTTTTTGAAGAACTACAATAAACTTAGTTTCAATGACTTAAAATTTTCGCTTATTTTTTTGTTTTGTTTTTAAAATAACAGTAATTCTAATATTATCTGCCTTTTACCAAAAGAGGGGGAAAAAAAAATACACACCCAGAAAACGAAAAACTGTAGATCCATTTCTGCTTTGGGTTGCACCACAAAGACCTCTTTGGTGATGTCATTTGTTTACATAAACCAAAAAATACATCCCGTTCCGTAGTCTCAGATAGCTTTTTTCTTCAATTTGGGAATGACTTGTTCAATTGGTTTCCTCAAATTTCCAATAAATGTGCCACCATCTCCAAATCTTCGAACATCAGTAGCAAATATATATATATATATATATATCAAATCTGACTGCTTCATGGGCTGGGTGTGGGTGTGGGTTGGGGGCTGGGCGGCTGAGTTTCTGGTTACTGGTCGTTGATGGCTGACTGGTCGTGTTTGGCCTGCTGGGTTCACTTTGTGGCGATGGGTTTGGGTGTATGGCTGAGGCTGAGGCTGAGGTTTGGTTTTTGATATAAAGCCTGAGAGAAATGTTATTACTTGGAATGCTATGTTTAATGGGTAATTGAGGAATGAGAATACTAAATCTGGTATGGAATTATTTGAGAGGATATCAATACGTACATCAGTGATATGGATAGAGATGATTGATGGGTTTTCCGGTTTGGCTCGAATACATCAAGGATTGGTGGTGGTGGCGTTTCTGCTTTGGTGTTTGGACAAGAACGGTGAACGGATATTTATTTTTATTAATTTTTTATTTGATTTCAACGAAAGTTGAAATTTTTGGAACAAAAAATTCAAATAGTTTGCTTGATATCACGTTTAATACAATGAAATCACATTTCTTTATTCATAAAATTTTTGGTATGTATGGTATATATAGAGTAATCAAACTTTTCAATTTAACGACAGATATTCGATATTTATCTCATTACTAATTATAATTAATGGTAACTTTTTAAATTCATAACTATTAATTCAACATTATTCACCATTTTTTCTCACATCTTATGTTTTCTTCTTTACTCCTTCCAAATTCTCCTTCATTTTCTATGGTGCATGAAAAAATTTTAAGAACTCACTAAAGTATGAGCAACAATAGAAGCACAATGATACAAACCAAATCAGCTCCATCACTGCGAGTCGTTACAGCCAGCGAACGGAGCGCGCCAACCAGCCATGGACGAACGAAGATCGACGCAACTCGGGCACGAGAAACAGCTGGCTCTTTTTGTTAGAATGTTAGAAAATCTGTTAGCACACTAGTGCACGAGATTCACACAATTTCTTTGTGAGTTCTCTTTGAAATGTTAGGCTATGTAAAGCCGCAAGAAATGAAATAAAGGAGACAGATTTTACCTGATTTCCCCTTTCTTCTTGCTATCTTCTTCTCTTCGCGTTCTTCTCTCACTCTAATTCGTAAATGGTATCAAAGTCAAGTTGCAAGAATGGATACACGAGGCAAATCCAATCTAGAATTTCGCAATGATGTAATAGACACCCTCGCATGTCATGATAACACATTACAAGTCATCGTGCTCACAGTAGTTGCAAGCACACGAGCAACAGAATTTACCTCCGAGGATAACCCTTTGGAAGAGACGAAACCAACCAATCACACCCCCACACTTCGCGATCACACAGTAAAGCAATCATCCCCAATCGAGGTTGTCCTTCCCAAGGTTTTCAGATGATCCTACAAGTGTGATTTATAAGGCTGAGCAAGATTGATTTCACTAATATAAATGACTCCACCGCCAAGTACAATTGGCTTCCTTCCACTTGGAAGGCATCGCCTTACAGTGGCACCGATGGCTTACAAAATTTCGTGGACCTCTCACATGGGAGGAGTTTTCCAAAGTCGCCCAACTAAGGTTTGGACCCATAGACTTCGAAGATCCCTCAGAAGCACTATCTAGTCTAAGACACACAACGAGTGTGGCAGCATATCAGGAATCCTTCAAGAAACTTTCTCATTGTGTGGATGGGTTACCTGAAGAGTTTCTAATTGATTGCTTCATCGCAAGACTGAGGGATGAGATCCGAATTGATGTTAAAATCAAGCAACCTGCATCCTACCGATGCCACTGGTATGGCACGATTAATCAAGAAAGGAATCGCTACGTAAGAAATCCACGCCTACCATGTCTCTGCTTTCACCCACCGTCAACAACATTAAACCAAGAATTCAATACCAAGGCAGGATCATAGACTGCTTCCTATCCAACGTAGTTGCTCTAATCCTCCCATAACCTTTCAAAAAGTTGACCAATCAAGAGGCACGCGAAATGGAGTGAGAGAAGGGATTGCGTTACATTACCGTGATGATAAATTTGTCAGGTCATCACGTGCACGTCCCCAACTCTTCATGATGGAAGAAGTAAACCGAATGAGACATGTAAGAATGCGAGGAAACCCCATCACTATCGATCCCTGTGCAATACTACCCGAAATCTCTTTCCATGCTATAAAGAGGGAACTCAACATCCTCAAACCTTACGTATTAAGGGAAAAATTGAAAAATAAGGAGGTGTCGATCCCGATAGATTTAGTGGCAAAGACCCATAACTTCATCGATTAGGCCTTAGCCAACCAATTTGGCTTACCAATAACCAAGGGAAGAAAATTGGAAGTCATGGTGGCTAATTGTGAGAAGTTGGAGTGTGTTGGACAATGCTGCAACCTTAGTCTTATCATTCAAGGGTATCCTATGGTTGACATTACAGGTGTTACCAAGAAGAAGATGTCAACTGGTTCTAGGGGTTCAGTGGTTAGAAACCCTTGGACCTATTCAGATGGATTACAAGAAGCTTACAAGATTTGGACCTATTTAGTGGTTAGAAACCCTTAAACCCTAAGGAATGCCAGAATGTACAAGGTGTAGGGTTACTCCTACAAATAAGACCAACAACCAATCATCAGAAACCTTCCCAGACATACTCTCTTGAGATAAGTAAGCTATTGTCTAAGTTCTCTAAAATTTTTGAACCAGCTGTCAGCTTACCTCCTGCACGGGTACATGATCACCGAATTACCTTACAAACTAACTCTGAACTAGTGAATGTTAGACCCTACCGTTACCCACACTATCAAAAAACTGAGATTGAAAGAATAGTGCAGGAACTCTTGCAATCTCAATTGATCAAACCGAGCAATAACCCATTTTCCTCACCAGTGCTACTTGTCAAGAAAATAGAAGGCACCTGGAGATTCTATGTGGATTATCGAGCTCTAAATGCCCTTACTATCAAAGACAAATACCATATATCTGTCATTGATGAGCTGTTAGATGAACTATATGGATCTAAAGTTTATTCCAAGCTCGATTTACGTTCGGGATACCACCAAATAAGAGTTTGAGAGGAGGATACACATAAAACTGCCTTTAGAACTCATGAGGGTCACTATGAATTCCTGGTAATGCCATTTGGCCTCACTAATGCACCAGCTACTTTACAGGGCCTTATGAATGATATCTTTCGACCCTTTCAGAAATTTGTTCTCGTTTTCTTTGATGACATATCGGTATATTCCAAATCTTGGGAGGAAAGACCGTGGCAACTACAATCCGTCCTTCGCTGTCGACATATAACCAATTAATTGTTAAGGAATCCAAGTGCCACTTTGGCGTGTCAGGGGATTACTTAGGCCATCTTATCTCTGAGCAAGCAGTCTCAGTGGATCCTGCAAAAATCCATGTAGTCAAGGAGTGGCCCACACTAACCACATCTAAGGGTGTTCGGGGATTCCTTGGGTTAGCAAGCTATTACAGAAAGTTCATTCAACACTTTGGAGGATTAGCTGCACCATTGACTCAATTATTGGGAAAAGAAGGCTTCCATTGGGGTGAAGAAGCTGAGATGTCCTTCCAATAGCTTAAAAAGGCTCTCATATCCCCTCCTGTCCTGCGACTACTTGATTTCTCACAACGATTTGTGGTTGAATGTGATGCTAGTGGTATCGGCCTTGGGGCAATCCTCAGCCAAGAAAATAGGTCGATAGCCTACTTTAGTGCAACACTCAAGGGATCGGCGCTAGCCTTGTCAACTTATGAAAAAGAAATGTTAGCTATGGTCAAGGCTATTAGAGTATGGCAATCCTACCTGCTAGGCAAACCCTTCACCGTAAGGACTGATCAAAGAAGCCTTAAATATCTATTGGAACAGAGAATAACCACCCCTACTCAAGCACGTTGGTTGCCTAAACTTATAGTTTACGACTATGTGATTGAGTATAAAAAAGGAACTGAGAATCGTGGACCTGACTCATTGTCCATAGTAGTAGAATTTTAGTACCTATCTATCTCGCAACCTCTAGCAGCTTGGTGGACAACACTCCAGCAAGAAGTTCAACAAGACCCTTTTTATGATAAGTTGGAAAGTTCAATAACAGCCACAGGTAATTCACACATCCACTATCGTAATGGGGTTTGGTATAAAAGAAACAGGGTTTACCTAAGCTCCCAATCAACCATGATACCTAAAATATTGATGGAATGTCACTCCTCACCTATTGGAGGACATTTTGGTTTTCAGAAAACACTGTCTAGAGTAAGGTAGAATTTTTGTTGGACAAACATGCAACAGAAAATAAAGAAATACCTTCGAGAATGTGACACATGTCAGTGGTTCAAAAGTGATTGTATGACACTTGCAGGATTGCTACAACCCTTGCTAATTCCCATAAGGATATGGTCTGATATCTCAATGGATTTCATTGAAGGACTTCCTCTTTCTAAAGGCCATACCGTGATTATGGTGGTAGTAGACCGATTGACAAAATATGCACACTTCATTGCTATGAAGCATCCTTTTACTGCCCTAGGTGTTGCCAAAATATTTGTGTCTAATGTAGTCCGACTGCATAGTATTCCTACTTCCATAGTAAGTGATCGAGATAACGTCTTCATAAGCTCTTTTTAGAGGGCCTTATTTCAGTTGCAGGGTACACAACTATGTATGAGTTCCAGCTATCATCCCCAAACTGATGGATAGATTGAGGTGGTCAACTGAGTCTTATAGAGAAATACCTGCGCTGCTTTGCTGGTGATCAGCCAAAACTATGGGTAGAATGGATACCATGGGCATAATTCAGCTACAACACCTTAATACACTCATCCACCAAAACTACTCCATTTGAAGCTGTTTATGAAATCCCTCCTCCTCATTTGGTGGCTTACATTCTTGGCACCTCAAACATCCAAACTGTAGATGAATGCTTGCGTGATCGAGACAGCATTCTTAGAGAACTTCGTCACAACCTTACAAAAGCTCAAAATCGGATGAAGTGCCGAGCAGATCAACATAGATGGGAAATCACCTTCCTTGAAGGGGACTATGTGTATCTCAAGCTACAACCTTGCTGCACAAACTTCTACCAGATTCCGCTTCAAAACATGAAGCTTGCCCCCCGATTCTTTGGACCCTACCAGATCAAGGAAAGGATTGGCTCTGTAGCCTACCGATTGGCCCTACCCCCAGAGTCTCAGATACATGACGTGTTTCACGTCAGTTTATTAAGGAAGTATGTTGGAACCTCAATACCTATCAACCATCAACTACCACCCACAACTGAAAACTCAATAATTATGCCACAACTTGAAACTATCTTAGATCATCGAGTGATTCAGAAAGGAAGGTACTGATCAAAGATAGAGATTCTGATCAAATGGGTGGGAACTACAAGCACCAAAGCTACCTGGGAAAATGAAAGACGATTCTCTAAAGCTTACCCATAGTTCATCATTGAGGACAAGGATTCTAAAAGAGAGGGAGGAATGATACTAACCAAATCAGCTCCACCACTACGAGTCGTTACAGCCAGCGAACGAAGCGCGCCAACCAGCGATGGACGGACGAAGATCGATGTAGCTCGAGAACGAGAAATAGCTGGCTCTTTCTGTTAGAATGTCATAAAATTTGTTAGCACACTAGTGCATGAGATTCACACAATTTATTTGTGAGTTCTCTCTGAAATGTTAGGCTATATAAAGCTGTAAGAAATGAAATAAAGGAGAAAATATTTTACCTAATTTCCCCTTTCTTCTTGTTATCTTCTTCTCTTCGCGTTCTTCTCTACCCTAATTCGTAACACACAACAAGAAGAAAACAAGTAAAGATGCCAAGAAGAAGAAATAGAGAAGAGAAATGGAGCAAATCATTTGACAAAAAGCAATTCTCATTTTGTGTGTCATTCACTATGTATATAAGCTATTTACAGAGACAATGTAACTTTGGCTAGAAGCTTTACAAGCTAAGTTTTGTCAATGTAAAAATAATTTTAAATTTAGTATCATATATAGTTTTTGAATTACATTCATGAAACATGCTGAATTGAAAATATCTAACAAATTTCATAACAATATTATTCTTTTGCACATGCATGAGGTAAGTTGCATTGGTGATGTAGCACTTCAATGATGAGAAGGTTATTAGAATCTTTTTGACAATTGAGGCGATGCAAGTCAGTGAGATTGATTTGTTTACACAAAATACGCATGTCACCTTTTTCAATTTGCACTAACAATTGCACACTATTATTTTACACCAGATACTGCACATACAATTGCACCACCATTTTCTTGTAACATAGATATATCACTAGGAACCTTAACATTCCCCCTTAAACTGAGTGAGAGTTAGATCACACTCAGTTTGCACTGAAAGAGAGAAACAAAGAGCATGTGAGTGGTTTTGTTAGGATGTCAGCAACCTGCTCGAAACTAGGTAGATGTTGCACATACAGAGCATCATTAAGCACCTTCTCATGAACAAAATACAAGTCTAACTCAATATGTCAATATGTTTGGTGGGAGCTTGCAAAATTGGATTAGCTAACAAGGAAATTGAGCTGAGATTATTACACTATATTATTGGCATCCTGAGCAAGGAAATGTGCAATTCTTTCGGCAAGGATTGAATCCAAACAAACTTAGCTGCATCTGAGGAAATACTTCTATATTCGACTTCAGCACTTGATCGAGAAATAACTAATTGTTTTTTAGCTAACTACATGATAGGATTTGCATCAAGGAAGACACTAACATAAGATGTGGATCTTCGATTATCGAAGCAAAAAGCACAATCAGCATCAATAAATGTACTCATTAATTGTTTAGTAGAGCATTTAAATTCTAGTCCATACTCTCAAATTCCAAGGAAATATCTCAAAATTTGCTTAATATCAATCTAATGAAAAACTTTGGGTATTGCCATGGACTGACACGCCTTGTTGACAGGAAAGGAAAGATCTGGACAAGTAAGAGTGGCATACTGTAATCTTTCCACAATGCTTCGTGTTAATTGTGGCCCAAAACAATAATAGGCCCATTTTCATATATTAAACCCTTTATACAGTTTATATATATATTGTTTCTGAGAGAGCAAGATTATACAGTTTATATATATATTGTTTGCTGCGAGAGCAAGATTGAGCAGCCGCTGGGAAAATAAGAAAAGCTGGGCAGTCGCAAGAGAGAATTGAAAAGTAAATAGAAGTTGCAAGGGCTGTGTTCTCTGATTTCTCAATGGTTCGGCTTTGGGCATCACTAATCTACAAGGAGGCCATCCAACAGGCATCAACCATTATTGTTCTCTATTCCTTGTACATCCATCGTCTCTTACCGAATAGAACAGAAAAGAGAGGAAATCAGCCCCAAGGACAAGCTATCCATTTCTGATACCAATGATGTAGTTTCTCCCATTTGTATGGTAATATTTGATTTAATAATAAGTTTGTTAATTTATCTTGCTATATATTACCAGCAAATTAGAAGGAGATATTTTCTGGATGTATTTGGATTTTGGTATAATTTTATGAAACTCTCAGAAAATTGGTGTTTGTATCTCCATTTGATTATCAGTGGATTTTCCTCGGTGTGCCGTCGTCAGTGGAGTAGACTTTTCACATTAAAAAGTTAAACCACTTAAATAATTGTGTGTCATTTATTTTTCTCACTACTTATTATTTTGTTGTTACCCATTATTATATATTTGTGCAACCAAAATTGAACTTGATCTTTTCTTCCGCATGTGCTAATTTATAACACTTCGATATAAGGCTCATTCTAAAAACAAGTCTCCTTCAAAAGCTGAAATCTTAGTGTTTAAACACAGAGAAGTCTTCGATGGTTTAGCATCACCCATGCTCGCTTTATCTAGAAGATTTGAGAAATATTTACACTAACTAAGAAAAAGACCTCTAGAAGGCATGTACTGTACATCAATGCCAAGAAAGTAGCCAAGACTACCAAGATCATTAAGTCTGAATTCAGTATGTAAATCTGCAATGACTTTCTTGATCTCAAGCAAATTAGAAAAATTAAGTATTATTCAATATAGACTAAGACATTAACTATTGAAGAGGAATTAACTCTTATAAAAAGAGATGCATTAGTCTTGGAAGCAAGAAAATAAAAGCGAACAACAGTAGCCTCAAGTCTATCAAACTAAGCTCTTGTAGCTTTTTTTAAACCATAAATGGATTTTTAAGTTTACAAACAAAATCAAAGAATCTATGATCCTAAAAACCTTATGGTTGTTCCATATAAACTTCTTTATCAAGAAACCTATTAAGAAAGACATTGTTTGTTAATAAATCATTAATGGTATATTAGTTATATGCAACTAATATACTTTATCAGCTGTATATTAGTTGTATGCAACTAATATACTTTTTCTAAAAGCATTTTTCTAAAAAGTAGATTCTTATTTTCTGTATTTAAACATGTATTAGTATTCATTGTAATTGTGTGATTGTAAATACAATTCAATATATTCAATTTGGTATCAGAGCAGGAAAGAAAAAAAAATTTGTACCAGTTTCTGAGCAGCAGTGCCGCCTAGCGTCGCCGTCAATTTTTTTTATGCAATGATGTTAATCTTCTCGCACTGTTCAGTTCGCATTGCAGTTGCAGATCCGTCATCCAATCCGCGTTGTCCAGTCCGCGACGTCCATTACGTCGTTCGGCGGTGTCGTCCCATCCTTACGCCGTCTCGCGCGACCAACCTGCGTCGTCCGCTTGCGACCATACTGCCTACTCGCGTACCCCTGCGCTTGTTGACATCTATTTGTTGTAAACTCCATCCAAAACTTAGTGTCAAAGTTAAAATAGTTCTAATTGTGATATACTTAACAACTGGAATGAAGGTTTCCATAAAATCAAACCCAACCACTTGATGATAACCTTTAGCTGCCACACAAGACTTCAACTTCTACATATCACATGTTATGAACCTTTTAACTCGATAAACCCATTTGTTTCCAATGATTTTTCTGTGAGAAGGATGAGACACTCATTTGAAATGAGAACAAGAAATTATAGTTATATAGAAGAATCCAACTAAAATGAGTAAGTGCTTGCTTGATGGTCCTAGGTTCAGCCAAATCAACGTTACAAAGATATACTTTAGGCTTTCTGGTTCCATCTTTGTTATGTGTAACCATGGCATGCACATTTTAACTGGGGAGAGGAATTGATGTTTTAGTTAGAAGAGAAAAAGAAAGGATAGATACTAAAGTTGGAACATAAGTGCAAGGAGACAAAGAAATAGAAGAGCATGAAGAAGATGTGGATGATTCTAAAGACTGATAAACTGATTGTAAAATTCCCAAAGGAAAGTTTATAGGAACATTATGTACTTGAATATGAGATACAACTTTATTCAAATAGGGAAAAAAAATTTCATCAAATATGACATGACGAGAAATGAATAACCTACTAGTGTCATTGAGACACTTGTACCCTTTGTGAAAGTCACTATAATCACTAAATGTGCAATTAGTAGAATTTAAGGCAGGTTTATATGCATTATAATTAGTAAGGTGAGGATAACAAAGACAACCAATGGTCTTGAGAAACTCATAATCTAGTTGAATAGAAAATAAGGTTTTTAGAGGAGAAATGTTGGACAACAAAGGTGTGGGTAATCGAATGATAAGATAGGTAGAAGTGTAAAATGCTTCATCTCAAAATTTCAAAGGTAAGTGACCTTGAGCTAGCAAGAAGGCACATTTCCTCCACATGTCTATATTTCCTCTTCCCTATACCATTTTGTTGAGTGGTATAGGGACAAGAAACTCTTAAGAATTCTAAACTGGTTTAACAAAGGAATGGGAGCTTAAAATTTCCCTCCATTATCTAATTGTAAAATTTTAACAAAATAATGATTTGTTTTTTTGCTTGATTCTTAAACAATATAAAGGCATCTTTAACTCCTTATTTTTGTTTGAGAAAGAATATCCATGAAAATCTAGTAAACTCTTCGTTAAAATGAACATACCATTGAAAGCCATTGGAAGAAATTAAGGGTGCAAGACCCTAAACATCAATGTATACAATTTGAAGAGGAGTAACATCAGTTCTATTAGTCAAGAGAAAAGGCAGCTTAAGGCTTTTCACTGACTAACACGAATCACAAACATCAGGCAGATCATGCTTTGAAGAAAATTCAATGAACTTTAAATTAAGAACTGTTTGTACAACCTTAGAAGAGGGATGTCCCAACCTCTCATGCCATAGAAAAAATGACTTAGTACTAGTACAAACAAAAACATGGTGTGTCACAGTTTTAACCTCAAAAATTACACCATCTTTAGAGACTTTATTTATATCAAGCGTATTACTAATAGCATAATCCTTCACAAGCTTTGGCTTGAAATCAAAAGCATAAAGTCTCTTCCAAAGTGTGCCTTCCAAAAATATTGCATCCGCTGTCTTGTCCTGGATAAAAAAAACATAAGGATGGAACTCAAACTAGCATCATTATCGTGAGCAAATTTTGATACCCTTAGCATATTTTTGGTTATCTCAAGCACATGTAATATGTCTTTCAGTAGAAAATTTTTACTAGATGTTATAGAGCTACTGATAAAATAATACCAGTGTGAGGAATGATTACACCGGATTCATTTCCAATTTATAGGTGTTCAAACTCCTTTGTAATCAACTTTTACAGACAAATAGCTAGGATCAGTAGTCATATTTTTTGTGGCTTTTGAATCAACATATCAGGAAGGATCAGATACAATATTAGGTGTAGCAACAAAAGCATAAGACTCTAAGGATCTGTGTGTAATAGAGGATTGTAATTGAGATTGAGACTGAAAGTTAGAGTGATTCTCTTGACTAGACGATGATGATGACTATGAATTTTGATTGTCTATAGAAGTTTGAAAATTATGATCGAATCGATACCAGCACCTTATCACCAGATGGATGTCTTCCACTACTATTTGCATTGTATCCTTACCACAACCTTTGCCTCTGTAGTCATTATTTCTAGAACCTATATCAGAATCAGGATCAATAAAACTTCCTCTTCCAGCATTTGGATCAACAAATTAAGAATAAGACCTAGATCTGTCAAACTTATTGTTATAACTAGGATTTGATTGATTAAACTGCTCTTGATTAGGTCCTATGAATTGATCCTGCCTAAACTACTCAAGTTTTTTTGCTATATTAGCTGAAGGTAGCAAAGAAGTATTTGAGTAATTCTCATTATTTTCTAGTCTCTTTTCATGACTCAGAAGTAAAGTCTAAAGTGCACGAACACAAGTTGGTTCAAGCTGGCTTTTGGAGAGTAGCTAAGACCATGTCATAGTTGTAATCAAGACCATTTAAAATTGAGTGCACTTGATCTTCTTTATTTACTTGATAACCAGCTGAAGCTAGCTGTCGAATAATTTCCTTCACTTTTGTTGGATACTCCATGATGCTTAAACTTCCTTTCCTGAGATTGCTAAGCTCACATTTGTATTGAAAAATTCTTGCACAATAATTAATTGTAAATGAATTATCTCAAGCGCACCAAATTTCATATGAAGAATCCAAATCTGACACTTCCTTAACCAACTCGTCACTCACCGAGATGATAAGCCAAGAACCAATCATTTGGTCCTGTCTACATCAATACTTGAATTATAGATTGAATTACATTCATGAAACATGTTGAATTGTAAATGTAAATGTAAATGTAAAAGCAATATTAAATTGAATACAATAGTTTTTGAATTACATTCATGAAACATGTTGAATTGTAAAATATCTAAGAGATTGCCTAATCAACTTCATAACAATATTATTCTTTCGCGCATGCACGAGCTAAGCTACACTGGGGAGGTGGCACTTCAATGATGAGAAGGTTGTTAGAATCTTGTTGACAATTGAGACAATGCAAGGCTGTGAGGTTGATTTTCTAAACAACCCATGCATGTCACCTTCTTCAATTTGCACTAAAAGTTGTACATTATCCTTCTTCTCAAGATACTGCACATACACCATCATCTTGCAAGATAGTATTATCACTATGAACCTTAATACTACAGACCCTCTGTACTCCTTTGTCTTCTCATTTGTGTCTTGCATATAATCCTTAGTAGTCTCCACCACTCTGTTTGTCGTGTCCTTAGTCTTCTCCATGGTATTGCATGTGTAGTCTTTTGGTTTTGTCTTTAACGTCTTGTGCTGTTCCTTTAGCCTTGTTGATTCCCTCTATCATTATTTCCTTTGTTCTCAAATTTATGACTGACCTACAGCAGGAGGTTATTGAGTTGAGGGGCAGATCAAAATGGATAAATAAACCATGGAGACTGAAAGAGGCGTGGCTTACTGCAATAATGAGCTTGAATGACATCTAGTTACTATGCATATTATGGAATTGAATAGCAAGAAAGCAGTTTCATTGGCTGTTTTCTTAAGACTATTTTTTGTTTATACTTTGTACAATGTAAAGGAATATTAAAACGTGTGAGCTAGTTGTAATTCTGTTAAATTTTGCTCATTATACTTGTATGCAAGAACTATATAAATAGTGAACTGTTACACAACTTTTACAATTTGAATTCAATACAATATAATTTAGAGCAATTTTCAATTTACAACTTCATCATTCCTTGATTTCTTCTTCTTCTTGGTTAGCTTGTTTTCCTTTAAATTCTTTGATTCAAGGACTAAATAACAAAGATTGAGAGAAAAGATTAGTTAATTTTTCATCATCAAGTTTATATCAGTTTTATCGTATGATATCAGAGCTTTAAGCGAAAACCAAAAGAAAAGTTAATGGATCCAAGAGATCGAGTATCAAATTATGAACAAGATATAGAAACAATGTAGAGAGACAATGTTCAACATGAACTCATTACCTTCCATAATAAATTTTCTTGTATTAAACTTGACAAGGAGAATTATAATGTCTAGCAAAAATAGGTTATGCTTATACTCAAGAGTTATGAACTAGATGTTTCTTTCTAGAATTAGAAAATATCCATATAAATTGAATCGCGATGGAAAAGTGATGCTAAACAAAAATCCTGGGCAAGACGAGATCAAATGATTAGATCTTGGCTTGTAAGTTCTATGACCGAGAAAATTGTAAAATATTTCTAATTATGAAACCCGTAGAGCTATGTGGTTACCTTGAAAGTTATTTCTTGTCTCACTCAAGAGCAAGAGTAATGTAATACAATGTTGAGATGAATGTATCAAAGAAAATGGGCTTATCTGAGAGTGAATTTATTTCAAAGGATCTGGTCTTGGCTTCACAAATAATCTATATTGGTTACTATATGTCTAAAGAAGATCAAATAATGGCAATTCTAAATGGACTGGATACTAATTAAGACTCAATGGTGAAAATGTTCAAGAAGGTAGAGTTACATTGTAAGAAGTAACTCATAAGCTATTAAGTCATGAATAGGGGTATAAATTGAGATGAGATGTTAATGAGATTCATGAGATAAATCATTCATTTTTAAAACTCATGTCATCTTGTATCACTTAATTTTTACTCATATGAGATAGTAATGTCCCTTGTGGGCCTAAGTGAGACAACTAAGAAACAAAACAATATAAAATATGATAATAATTTATAATGTAAGTTTAATAAAAAAAATGATATAACATATTTTTAAAGTTAGACCAATAGGACTACAATTTAAAATAGATGGGATTGTATTTAAATGAAATAAGACAATATTGCACCATAAGTCTATTAGAGACATTAAATGAGATATGAGATGAGATGAAACAACCCACTTTACATATCTAGTTATGCAAGTAGGATGGAAAAAAGAAATGTATCAATTGCTCTATTGCCTTTTGGAAATCTTACATCTATGACAAATGTATTAAATCCTAATCTTGCAAGTATTCCATCATTGTTTTCTCTCTTCTCAATTTCTTACTGTGAATCTTGAACAACAAAGACCTATTCTTGGCTCTTTTAATAATCCTTCCCAAGGTAGTTTCAATCAACCAAGTTTTCAATCATCTGAGATACTTATCAATGCACATGTTGGTGGTGGAAATCCTTCACAACTTCTTGTTAACACCACCTACAATTAAGTGCCCTCACAACTCTTTCATCGGCACCTAGGATTTCACGATTTCAATAGAGGGAAGGGAAGAAGCCTTAATGGTTCACAACTTCAAAGTCAATATGTGGAAAGATGGAGCATTTTTCTAAAAGATGTTTGCAAAATTTTAATAGTAACTCTGTACCTATAACTCAACAACCTAATACACCAATTCTAATTCCAATCCTCGATGACCAATGTTATCACAACAATCAGTCATGAACAATGTACAACCTCAAGCACAAATGGTACTCTATAAAACCAGGTGCAATCACCCAATTATTTTCCATTTCTAAGTCACAACTCAATTCTAATTCGACTTAGTTTTAGCCTATTCAATAACAAAATCAATTTCAACAACGTACCCAATATTAACCATCTATGAACATTCTTTCATACAACACATGACGACTTCTTACTAGACACAACCATCGGCCTTTGTGACATAATTTATTCAACCTCAATAACCTTTGACTCATTTTTCTTTCCCTCCACCAATCTCTTCTCAACACCAACCTTAATTGGTATCTTTTTATATGTCTTAGTTCTCACCTATAAATTAATTAGTCTTCAATGTTCAATAGTTTTCAAATATAGGTGGGCCTCTATAAATATTGAGTGATCAAGTGTGGTTTCTTGATTCTAGGACATCTCATCAAGTAACCTCATAACAACTAATCTGGAAATCAAGGCAAGATTTCTTGGTAATGAGAAAATACAAATAGTTAATGACTTGTTTTTATCACAAGTTAGGCTTGATGAGAAATTTTATTTGAAGAATGTCTTACATTATTGCTTAGAACATGTTACTAAGGACAATGATGTATTTCTTGAGTTTCATGAAAACTATTGCTATGTGAAGGATAAGATGACTAGCCAGAAGCTACTTCAAGGAACACTTAATGTTAAATAATGGCCCAAAACATTGAGGCCAAACAAAACCCTCAACCCCTTTTTTATTATATATATAAATTGTTCCTTCTCAACTGATAATTGAGAGTTGCAGCAAAAAGGAAAATAGCCAATAGCTGCGTGAGAGAGCTACCAGAGAAACCGCTGGAAAAGAAGTGAACTATTGTTGAAAATTTGAAGCCAAAAACAGAGGAATAATTGAAGGAGAAGAGAGCAACGAGAATTGCCACCAATTTTTTCATTCATTTTTGGTCACTAGTAGAGTCGGCCCTCTTCGAATTCCTCCATCTATTTCAGTCTACATCCGCTTATCATCCATCTTCGATTTCCGCCTCTCAACCTATTTTGGCATTGCCTCCACCAAGAACAGCCTCACGAGTCCATAAGCTCTAGCCTAGTGACTCCAACAGTGCTAGCGTTTGCCTTCACAAGCCAGCAGCACAGCTTCACCACCTTCACCATCTTGCTCTCTCTTGTTCGGTAATATCAAAAATTTGTAATTTATTTACTCGGTTTGTTTATTGATTTTGTGCATAAAATATCTGGGTATATTTTGGGTTTTTCTTGGTATATTTTGTGAAGCTTTCTAAAAATTGGTATTTGTATCTCCATTTGATTATTTGTGGATTTTTCTCGGTGTGCCGTCGTTAGTAGAGTAGACTTTTCACATTGAAAAATTGAACCACTTAAATTATTGTGTGTCATTTATTTTCCTCACTACTTATTATTTTGTTGTTACCCATTATTATATATTTGTGCAACCAAAATTGGACCCGATCTTCATTTCTGCAAGTGCTAATTTTTAACACTTAATGATGATGACATCATCCCATGCTATGGACCTAGGAATGCGCCGAATGACATCCAATGAAACAAGCGATGGTAAGGGTAAGAGCCAACATGAGCAAAGCAAACTGGTGGATAGATCATGATGTAACCAGCGAATAAACCACATCGTGACCAATTACTAGCTGATTAGTTAGCTAGCCGACTAATGGCTAGTCAGTTGGTTAGACTATTGATTGGTCGACTAATCAACCCATTATCGAGAATATATCAATGATAATACTAGTTAGTGATGGTCTATTGGTTATGATCCTTTGGGGTGGACATCTGATGACTGGCGATCCCACTCTATCAATGCAATGACATGTTCCTGGTGCGACTTTGTTTGGATGCTACTCTTTTAATGACTTCAAATTGTTTTCTATTGAGTCATTTTTTTGAGTACCTTAATATATTCCCACATCTCTAAATGATTTTTGGAAATTTTCTCTTTTATATTGTTGAAAACTTTTCCAAAATGTATAGGTCTACTCATAAGGTAATTCCTTACTCTATATGGGTGGATTCCTATCTCCCGCCCCTTTTGCTTGGAAAACTTTCTAAGTATGGCAAGTAATTAGTCTTTTCTAGATGCCAATCTGTAGCTTGCATATATTTTTAGGGGGGAGGGGGATGGGGGTCATATGATTGAGTTCTCTAATCACAAACCTCACATTTTTGGAAGTATACCATAACCATTGGTGGTCCTATATGAGTACCTCATATATGATGGGTAAGTACACAACTATGAAGGCAGTAGTACCTTGCTGCTTTTTTCCGTAATGAGCTTACCCAAGTTCCAATGCTTGGATTCTAAATTATAGCCAATGTGGGCATCAAAAGGGTTTTGAGCCTACTTCGTTTTACAAAAAATAATTAGCCTATTAAGATATTGGTACCAATGCCTAGATCCTAGACTATCATCACTATGGATGCCAAAGGGCTTGTGTGCTCACTTCTTTTTTCTACACAATACTTAGTCTATAATGACATTGTATCCATTGTTTGGATCCTAGACTAGCTTTACCATGGGTGCCAAAGAGGTGTGCTTGCTTTATGTTTTGCACAAGACTTAGTCTATTAAGTCAATGGTGTAGGGAGCATGGTGTACTATTGTCTAGATCCTAGACTGACATCACTGTAGGTATGGAAAGGGTTATGTTCCCACTTCATATTTTGGATAGTAGTTAGTCTTATGAGTCACGAGTGCTATTGCTTAAATTCTGTCGCAGTAACTGTGGGCATTAAAGGGGTTGTGTGCATGCATAATTTTCTACACAGGACTTAGTCCATTAAGACAATGGTGTGGGGTGTCACAACACATCTGACTCTTAGCAAGACTTGATCACCACTAAGCTCCTAGTAGGTGATCTTTTTATTCTCAAGTATGATTTTTGTGGCATAATATGCCCTAAGTCTTATTTGAAAAGTGTGATTATTGTGCTTCAACCCTCTATGGAGTGGTGATCATTGTATTTTTTACAAAGAAGGTATGACCTTTCTAATCTAGTACAGAACTTGGTGATGCTACGTGCCAAACCTATGTGAGTCAATAGTCACTATGTGGATCTAAGTTAAGGAGTGGCCTTCCTGATTCAATATAGGCCTAAATGATGTTGTGTCTCAAGGAAAGGAATGGCCATCTTGATTCAATATATACCTAAGTGATGTTAGGTGCTATGCTTGCATGGGATGGTGATCACTGTATGAATATGAAGAAAAGAGTGGCTTTCCTTATCAAGTGTAGGTTTGAGTTTGTAGTTGACCCTAGTTGTAAGTTTTGTAAACCTAAACTCTAGGTAGAAGTGCTTTTTTTTATTCTTATCTCAAGAAAGGTACTCTAGATATTGTTCTATATTTCAAGAGCACTTCTAGTAATTTTTTATACCCACATGGTTTTGCACTTTTTTAGCTTCATCTTTAGGTTTTTCTTAATAGTTTTATTGATTGATTCCACTTGTCCATTGGCTTATGAGTTCTTAGCTACTAAAAATACATGTTAGTTCTCATATTAACCACACAATTCTCTAAGCTTTATACCAATAAATTGAGTCGCATTATCCGAAACCAAGGTATATAGGAGCCTAAACCTATAGATGATATTCTTCCAAATGAATTCCATCACCAGGTTTTGACTATGGCATACTTGGTTTCCCTAACAAGTGCTAATGGTTCGATTAGATCCAACCTCTATTGGGTTAAAGGCCAAGGGATGTATAGGTATGACAATTATTTTACTTGCAGTCTAGTTATTGGCAAGTGATGCTAGAACTTGTTGCACTTTTTTACCCATTATCCGGCACCCTTCATTATGTTAGGCTAATAGTGCCTCTACCTGATTGTTTTGAGGGCCAAAATTCAAGGCCTTTACTAGTTTCCATACCTCTTCATGGATTTCTAAGAGCACATAGTCAGCCTCTATTGGGGTTAGGCACCTCAAGTATACCTATGGAAGCTATACTGATAGAGTAACCCATTAATGATGCAAAAGTGTGAGGCCTAATGGAACACCTTTCTAGCTTTCTTTCTATCTCCTCGTAAAGTATTATTCAAGAGGCATTATATAATGGGATCAATCCACTCTTGTTTTGAGAACATCGAGAGTAACTCACGTTAATGTGCCTTAGTAATAGGCTTTGCTAGATAGTGGATCAGAATAGTGATGCCTAATTCATCATCCAAGCTTAAAGTAAATGTGAGAGTGGATCAACCTATGGGTTTTCATCCCTAGGAATGTAGCATAGAGTCCATGAGTGTAATTTTTCTAGCAAAAGTTTAGTCAGACCTTGGTATTCTAGTAGGCTGGGGCTTTTCACCTTATACTCACCAATCACATGTTTGACCATTAGTTGAGAGTGACCTCATAATCAATCTCATTATTCAAGGTCATGAAATAGAAAGGAAGATCCAGATGGTGTTAGTAAGATTATTCTTGCTCCATTCCCACGTTGGTATGAAGAACCATTTATGTGCAACTTCTATTTGGGCTGGATCTTCATCAGGTGTTCATTTGGGGACAATTCAAAAATGAAGTCTACCATAACCCATCCCTTAATGTTGGTCCATAGTATGTAATGGATATCAAACTTGTTGTGTTCTATTACACTCTCTTGTATCCTCTTTAAGAATTTAGGCTTGGATAGAATTTGCTTTACCTAAGTATCAGTTGGGATGATTTTTGCGTGGGCTTGAAAATAGGAGTGTAGCTTCCTGGTTGGCACTACAAGTGTTGACGCCACTTTTTCAATCATGTGTTATCTTTGCTCGGACTTTGGTATAACTTACTAATATAGTAGATTGTACTCTAGACCTTGTTCTCTTTCTTGACAATGGCAAAGTTGACTGCTAACTCTGATGTAGCTAATATAAGTTCATCCCCTAGAAGTGGGCTTACTACTCAAGTAAGTTTTGAGTTCTCAAAAGGTCTATTGCATTCTTGATTCTATTCCAACTTTTTCCTTCCTTAGAGTGTCTTGAAGATAAATGGGAGGCATTTATTAGTTTCTCTGGAAATGAAGTAGTTGAGTGTTGTAAGTCTTTCCATTAGCCTATGGATTTCCTTGACATTTCTTGGTGGATGCATGTCTAAAAATGCCTTTATTTTCATGGTATTGCCTCAATGCTTCTCTGGCTTACCTTGAAGCTTAAGAATTTCCTATACCCTACTCTAAAGACACATTATTAGGGTTCAGCTTCATTTCATACTCCCTCAAGACATTGAAGGTAAGCCCTAGGTATTTGACATGGTCATTTGAGTCTCGTTCTTGGTGATCATATCATCCATATAGACTTCTATGATGTGATAGATAAGGTAAGAGAATATCATATTGACTAAGTGTTAGTAGGTATCCCCAACATTCCTCAATCTATAAGGCATCAAAACAATCATTGGTTCATCATGAAGCTAGTCATTTATTTATCTAACTCATACATCTTGATCTAATTGTAACTTGAGTAAGCATCCATAAAGGAGAATGAGAAATTTTCTATGGTAGCATCCACAAGTTAATCTACCATGGGCATTGGGAAGCTGTCTTTGACATAATCTTTGTTGAAGTCAATGAAGTCTACACATATCTGCCATTGATTGTTGGCCTTTATCATCATTACTATGTTGGCAAGATAACACAGGTAGTACACTTCAGTGATGTATCTAGCATTAAGAAGTTTATCCAATTCTTTCTTTATGCACTTATATGTATCTTGGTTATATGACTCCTCTTTTGTCTAACATGTTTGACACCTAGGTTCATATTCAGGTAGTGAACCATTATTTTTGGATCTATGCCTAACATGTGTTTATATGACCAAGTAAATATATTGATATTTTGCAACAAGAATTCATATATGGCGATTTGAACTACCTTCATTAGGGAAGTTCCAACCCTTATTGTGGGGTTCTTGTTCTAACAAGATAAGAAGCCTAGTCTTGTATGGCCCAACTTAGGGTACAATTCCAACTTAGGTGCTTCAATAATTTTTATTCAAGGATTCATCATTTGATGATCATATGGGTGTTCGTTGATTGTGATATAATGTTAGGAAAATTGGATTCCTTGGAAGCATGTGGAGGGAGGATGGATGGTCCTAGGTGCCATCTGAATCACCAACTTGTTATGAAAGCATGGCATTGTGAGGAATATGTTGCCAACTCATTTGAGTGGAATTTTTGGATTGAATGGGTTTTTGAAGCAAAAAATGGATGTAAAACACAACGAACATGATGAATGTTCTTCAATTTTTTGTAAGCTAGGATTAGGTAGAACACTAAATTTATTTTCCACGGATGACGCTAGATGTTAAAGTCAATTTTTTGTGTTTCTTATATTAGCTATATGTAACATTGTCTCATCAGAGGAGGGTCAACATCCGGGCAATTGAAAAAGGAAAATTAATTGATGTGAGCATTCTATATTTTAATTGACTTGATCAGCGGTGTATTGATGAGTGCTCAAAAAGCACTAAAATTACCATGATTTTATGCACATTAATTGATTAAAAATATATATTTATATGTTTTATCATATATTTATATAAATTTGTCTTTTTCGGAATCACGGGTATTTTTATTGTTTTTCAGGTATTTCTGCTTAAAAACGTAACTTAAAGACTCAAAGAGGAATACTGGAAGCAATACATCACAAATATATTAATAAATAAATGAGGAAAGGTCAACAAATATGGAAAAATTGGACAAAATGGGTCAAAAGGGTAAAAAATGTCAATTAATGTGCATAAAATCATGGTAATTTTAGTGCTTTTTGAGCACTCATCATGTATCAACAAAGGTATCAGTATTATAGATTAATTGATATTTTGTTTAGACAATCTGTTTCATAATTATGTTCATATAACTTCTTTTTTATTAGGTTTCTGCATGTTTAGATCAAATAATTTTATGTGTGATTAAGATTATTAAATTTTAAAGAAACTAGTTTTATTGAACTTGTGCTTAATCTACTTGCTCTAGGATTAGATAGTTGATTTTATTTATTTGATATATGTTTTGAATCATCTAGTTAGGAATATTCATTATTATATCCGTACTAGAACACACACAAGTACTTTTATTTTTTGTGCTAACCTTGTTTGCATGTTGATTCGTGAATGTGTTTAATTATTGAGGAGTTAATTAGAATGTTGGCTTGGATACGAATCATACTAGTCTTAAAAACTATGAAAATAAAGCAAGGGCTCATAGTTAAGGTGCATATGGGTAGTATTCTAGGAAGAGTAGTATAAGACCAAGTTTGTACTTATATATTTGATTTTCATAGTAAAAAGGTTAGGTAGTATGGTGGATCATTAGTTTCTCTTAGGTAATGGTTGTTGCCTAGGCTATTTTCACCTAAAAATCTCATGTCTCATTTTTTTTTGCATTTACTTTCGATATGAAGTTACTTGTCTAGCCGTTGTTATTACCTAAAAATCTCATGTCTCATTTTTTTGCATTTACTTTCGATACGAAGTTACTTGTCTAGCTGTTGTTATTAGGTTATGAAATTATAATTTGATAAAATTAAAAATAACCTATTCACCCCTCTTAGGTTTATTAGGTCGATATTATAACTTTTAATTGGTATAAGAAACTATGCTAAAATACACTTAGTTATTTTGATTCGTAGGGATATAGACACTCACTAATGGACCTAATGAAAAAATGTGGGTCATTTGTTAGCCACCTACTCTTTGATGGGTATAATTACCTTTACTAGAAGACTCACATGCAGACGGGATGAAAAAATATGATATTCCATTCTTAAAGGTTGGGAACTACCTTCTGTAACCAAAGATGGTGTAATAACCATAAAGAAAAGAAATGAATGGATCATTGAAGAGAGAACCCTTAATGGATCAAATCAAAAAATTTAAGTTCTATTTATGTTGCAGTATCGATGGATAAGTTTCATCGCATCTCCAACTATGAGACTACCAAAGGTGCATTGAATGCACTTTCTCTCTCTCATGATAGAACTTCCCAAGTGAAACAAACAAAATGAGATAGCTAACATCACAGTTTGACTCCCTTAAAATGAGTAACACTAAAACGTTTGGTCAATGTTATGCCCATTTTTATGATATTACTAATTATTGCTCTACTCTTAGTGGGAAAATTCCTCAACCTACACTTGTATGCAAACTTCTAAGTTCATTGACAGAAGAATATAAGATGAAAGTTGCTACTATAAAGGAGATCAAGAATATGGATACACTAAATATTGAAGAGCTGGTTGGGCCCAATCAAATATATGAGCTTACTCTTGAGATGCCCAAGAGGAACAAGGATGTGGCATTCAAAAGATCCAAAAAGTAACTTCTAATAGTGATGATGATTCAGATGATGAATATATTGTTTCATTTTCTTGTAGGTTCAAGAAGTATCTTAAGACAAAGAACCAATAAAACAACTTACCAAACAAGGGACGTATCGTAACAGGTAATATAATGATAAATAAATATCGTTCCCACGGAGATTATTTTTTTTAGAAACTAATTTTTCAAAACTAAAAATAATAAAAATCAATTTTTTTGTGTTTTTATATCTTAAGAAAGCAAAATTAAAATAATTAAAAGTAAATAGCAATAATTAATTAAATCAGATTTTATGACTAAAAAGATATATGAGAAAATATCTAGGAATACTTAATCCCCCAATTTTCTAAACATACGAATCACTAAAATTCCCCCAATATAATATCAATTAATTACATGATCAATTAAATCTAACCTAGCATGTATTCCTCTCTCAAGTAAACTACACATCATATAGTAATTAATTTAATCACACTCTCATGCCAATCAAATTGCATACTACTCATTAAGTTCATTAATTATGGATCACATACATAAGAATCATACATCTCTACCTAGAAACTATGCATATTATTTAATCAAGACAAACAATTAAATAATTTTCTCAAATCTATTTAATTGTCTCTATAGATAAATTGTTGGCCAAACAATTAAAAGCATGAAAATCAGATTAAATAATATAATTAAATTAATATTATAATTGAGAAAAAAATATTAGATCATCACATGGTGAAAATTGGGTTCATAAGATCCCTAGATTACTAAATTAATTACACATAATTGTGTTCATAAAGCTCATATTTTTCATGAAGGAAGACATAAAATTAATAAAGAAAAGAGTAGAAAAAGAAATACAATCAATCTCTTGAATTGTATAATTAATTTCCTCTTGAATCTCCACCAAAATTGTGTCGTTTCTTGAATTTCTCTATATTTTTCTCTCTTTTTAGCTCTAAAAATTACCCAAAATTATGCTAATGGAGGCAAATTAGGGTTTATGGAGTGATTAGGGGCTTAAATAAAGCTCAGGTGCGATTTGGACCGTCCGATCAGCTTCAAATCAAGGGCTACGATCAAAACAAGCAAAATTGATAGTTTCAGCCAATCACAGAGTGACATATGGCATCCGAAGTTTATTGTGCGAATCAGAGAGACACGTGGCAGGGGAGACCGGTCAGGGTCAACCATCACCGAGTCGCACCACGTGGCGCTACGTGATTCGCGGGAACAGATGGCGTGGCGCACGGGTGGACCGCTTCGAGCAATAGCGTGGTGACATGTTTCAAAGCGCATTGACTGATTTCCGAACTCGGATTAAACGTCGTGTTGACACGTGGCACGTGTTTCTCCTCCTCACATGCGGCGCAACGTGATTCGCTCTCTGTGCTTGCGTGGCTTGCTCAGTCAGCTCCTATGCTTGCGTGGCATGCCACGTGGTAGCTTCTGATTGGTCCTGCGTTAAAAAATTGCAGAAAAATCCTAAAAAACTCCAAAAATTATATTTTCACCCCTTTTCACTAAAAAGTTTATATTTTGATTTTTTTAGCCACAAAAATACTATTTATTAAATAAAATAAGTAAATATTAAGTAAAAAGGTGCGCTAATGACTCTATTTTCATAGAGTCATCACAAGTCACATAGTGATACATGTGGTCTTTGTTATAAGGATGAGAGCTCTACAACTTCAACATCAAAAACCATATTTGTATTGGTCATAAAGATGAAAGTTCTGCAACTTTAACATCAAAAACCACATTTGTAAGACCTTCTAACTCTACTCCTACTGTTACTAATTATGCATAAAGAACCATTGCAACTATGGTAGAAAAGTTTAAGTTTGTGGTTATCTGTCATCATTATGGTAGAAAATGTCATATTAGGCCCAAATGTATATTCTTATTTATAGCTAACCATTGAAATAACTCTTCTCATGCTCCTAAGACTAATTATCATCATCCTATCATGCATTATTTTTCATTTAGGATGAAAGTGAAAATTAAAGGTAAGTCCAAGATTATGCCAATGAAGACTAAGTTAGTTGAGTCCTAACCCAACAATATAGAGAAACCAAAATTCAAGAAAATTTGAGTTAGGAAAAATTATCTTTTTTTGGTCACCTAACCATATTTTATTGTTTCACCTATCTACTTTTATTAGAGTACTTAAATGACCCTAGGTGAGCAATTTCGTAGGATTACATCTATTTTATTTTTTATTTTTTAGTTGTTAAACTTAAAAAAATTGATAAGTAGAATCCTTTTTAGCCAACAAGGTAATGGTCTTAAACAGCACTTACATACATATAATCTTGTCTTTAGTGGCAACTCGTTTTGATTTTTATCGTATAAATGATTCTACAATTTTAACTTGTGCACACACATATAGTTTTATATGTGATGATCAATGTTGAAATAAACTTATACACACCCTCACGAACACACACATGTATGTAGTGCTTGGAATTTATGATTTCTCTTGAAAGACTCTAGGACTTCAAATAATATTGATTGTAAAATTATGTTGAGTTCTATTCTTACTTTCTAAAATTTTACCACATGGGGCACCTAGTATTGAGAGGGCTACATATTGAGATGTGTAAAGCCACCATAGTGAGTAGAGAGGGCTACCTTATAACTACCGTGAAAATCATCATAATAGGTTTATGTCTCGTGCATGTGAAAAATAAATTAAAAAGATTGTATAAAAAGCAACTATGCATAAAAATAAAAAAATCAAAAGAAGTTAAAAATAAATAAGTAATCATGTGCCTCGTTTATAAAATAAAAAAGAAATATTTTTTTAAGTCCTTTCTTGGTTGATATATTTTATTTTATGAGTTTGAAGACTCAATTGCAACTTTACATGATAGGTGATACTGTTTCTTTTTAGTCCTTCGCGGTTGATCATAAATAAATTAATTAGCATATTAGTGGGGTTCAAATATGTATATTATTTTTAAGTAAATGTCAATATGTCATTATATGTGCTAAGTATGTTTATGTTTCTCTTCTACTATCCTTGCTTATTTATACAATAGATAATCAAAATTTGAGAAAAAATGAGTTCTCAATTAGTTGTATGCGTGTTTGTAATTAAATTAATTTAATACCTTATGTGGCTATTTATAAAAATAAAATAATTCATATTTTAATTTTTTTATTTACATCTTCTCTTTATTTATTCACTATTTAATTGGTTTTGTAGTTAGGGAGTAGGGAGAGTTTAAACAACCTTGCACTTTTTCCTTTATCTATCTTTACGTACATTGCACTTAAGTTTATAATTTCTACTAACTACTTTGTCCTTTTCATATGATAGAGAGGGAAAAGTGATTCAAATCGTTTCATTATCATGTTTCATGTTATTATGCGTATAGGATGAGAGATTGCATATAGGAGATAAAGTTGTTGCCTTGCATCATTATGTTTTATTGTGAGTTGGATTGACATGAATGCACGCACTACATGATTTCTCTGTACACTTCACTTATTTTTATATAAACTAAACAAATATACAATAAGGTTTCCAAGCCAAGTTATCATATGTTTTGTTTATGTGGTTTCAATTACATACAAGCTTATGTAATTGTAGCGAAGATAGATTCACCAGATCATAGGATATTTCCATTTTGAAGCCTAAGACATCAATGTATCTTTACTTTATTCCTATGAGTGTCATGTAGTGAGAGATAGATTTTACCATACGAAAATATCAAAAGGAGAGCTTATAAGAATTATGACTGTTAGTTATTTTTGTGGACAAAACATTTTCCTGTAAATATGTATCTAGACTCGTTATCAAGTCTATCAAGTAAAGACAAAGAAACAACCCAATTCCAAATAGTCATATTTTAGGCATATTTTTTATAACTATCACACTTAGTATTGTACTCATACATTTAATAACACATGTTCTAAACACTTGGAATTAATTTTATTGCTAAAATATTTATTTAAATTCGAGTCAATTTATGAAATTCCTGCTTAGCGTTTTCATAAATGTGTTTCAAATTTTTAATAAGAATATTCCAAAAAAAAAAATTATTATTAAAGTTTTTAATGAACTTTAGATAATTAATTCCAAAAACAATTTACCATAATATTACTATATTATCATTATTAGAGCTAAACTTCTTGTTACTCCGAAAAACAAAAAAGGTTGAATACGCAGTGGAGATATCAATATAACAAAAGCTTCCGAAAAAAAGAGAATTACATCTTGGTTGTGTTTCTTGTATTAGCTATATGTAATATTGCCTCATCAGAGAAGGATCAACATCAGGAAAATTGAAAAAGAAAAATTAATTGATGTGAGCATTCTGGATTTTAATTGACTTGATCAGAGGGGTTTCAGCAAATACTTTAGTATTACAGATTAATTGATATTTTGTTTAGGAAATATGTTACATATTTTTATATTTATATATCTTTTTTTATTAGATTTTTTTATGTTTGGATTCATCTCTTAAGTAAACTATACATCATATTAAGTTAAATTCAATTGATTATATAATTTATTGATAATTATATTGAGAAGATTTAATAATTCACATATTTAGAAAATTAGGAGAGTAAATACTCTTAGGTATTTTCTCATATATTTTTTTAACTGTTAAATCTGATTTAATTAATTATTATTATTTATTTTTAGTTCTTTTAATTTTTCTTTCATAAAACATAAAAACAAAAAAAAATGATTTATATTGTTTTTGTTTTAAAAAATATTTTCTAATAACATATTATCCATTGAAACGATCTTTTCTTATTATTATATTACTTATTGTAATAGTATACTTACGTATTCATTGTACACAATTCGAGTTCAATCAAGTTTTTGATGTTATTGTCGGGGATTATAAACATAAGATATTAATTATTTTATTTTATTTTAGTTATTTTTATTTATTTATTTTTCATAACTTTAATTTGAATTTGAATTTGAATTTATTTAATTATTTAGTTATTTATTTATTTATTTTAGTTAATTTCTTTTTTTCTTCATTTATTTTTATTTGTTTGTTTTTAACTTAGACATCTTCTTTAATACTATTAGAAACACAGTTGTATCTATTGTATAAGTAGAGTCAATAGGGGAGAAATTTTATATTTAGATCACGAAATTGAATGTATATTGAGATCAATAAGAAAACAAGTTATCACCTAAATAAAAGAAATGACTAATCCATTAGAAATGAACAATAATGAATTAAATTTGAACAACCAGATACCATTAATGGATGATAGGGATAGAGCTATGAATGAATATATATTACTTATATTGGAAGAGCTAAATCCAAGTATTATAAAGCCAAACGTTCAAGCTAAGAAGTTTGAATTAACCAGTGATGTTTCAAATATTACAAACAATTAGACAATTCATTGATTACCAACAGAGAACCCTCATTTTCATCATAGATTATTTATTGAAGTTGTAGATTCATTTAATTCAATGGTATGACTGAGGAGGGATTTAGGCTTAGATTATTCCCTTACTCTTTACTAGACCATGCTTGAGCATGGTTAAACTCTTTGCCACCTGATTCCATTACAACTTGGAATGATTTGGCAAATAAATTCTTGATGAAATATTTCCCACCAAAAATAATACCAAGCTTAGGAATGACATTAGCTACTACCAATAATATGAATAGGAATCTTTATTTGAAGCATGAGAACAATTCAAAGAATTTCTAAAGAAGCGTCCTCACAATGGTATCTCTCATTAGATCCAAATGGAGCTTTCTACAATGGTCCCAATGCTTAAAAAAGAATCTTTATTGATGCACCTATTAATGGAATTCTACTAGTCAAATCTTAAAATCAAGCTTATGATTTACTGGAGAAAATGGTTAGCAATAATTATCAATGGCCATGGATAGAATAGCAGCCATAAGAAAAGTAGCCAGAGTACATAAGGCAAATGATATCACGGCACTTACAGCTCAAGTGTCATCTTTGGCGAATCTTTGAAGGCCAAAAACTCACCATTGAGTATAAACCAGGTTCAAGATTCAAGAGTTTTTTGTGTGTTTTGTGGGGAAGCCCATTTGTTTAATAATTGTCTTAAGAATCCTGAATCGGAATTCAATATGGGTAATGTGAATTGAAACAATAATGCATTCTCAAACACATATAACCCAGGATAAAGAAAACATCCAAATTTCTCTTAGAATAACAACTATCAAGATGATAATTAATTCAATCATCAATCCTGTCCACCACCTAGTTTTCAACAACTAAAACAATCACAAGTCTAAGAAAAGAAGCCATCTAATGAGGACAATACAAGTGCTTTAATGGGAATGATGAAAGACTTTATTCAATCAGTAAATACAAAAGTTTCCACTCAAGAGGCTTCAATTTGAAATTTAGAGACCCAAATAGGGTAACTTTCCTAAGCCATAAGTCAAAATCCTCAAGGTAACCTTCCAAGTGATACAATTATAAACCCAAGAAGAGAAGGTAATGAGCATTGTAACACCATATTCTTGAGGAGCGATAAAACTTTAGGGGAGGACCAAGAGACTAAAAAGGATGGGGAGAAACAACAAACTGAAAAGGATGAGGAGGAACTAGTGGATAAAGAGAGCACTGAGAAAAAAATAATTCAGCCAAACAAAAGAAACATTTACAAACCCATTATTCCTTTTCCTCAAACACTGAAAAAACAAAAGTTAGATATGAAGTTTCAAAATTCCTAAAGATCTTAAGAAGTTACACATAAATATACCATTTGCATGTACACTTGAACAAATGCCTTATTATGCCAAATTTCTACAAGACATCCTTTCTAAGAAAATGAGGCTTGGAGATAATGAAACAATAACCTTAATTGAAAGTTGTAGTGCTATCTTTATTAGAAAAGTACCACAAAAATGAAAATATCTAAGCATGTTTGACATTCCTTGCACAATTAGGAACATGAACTTTGAGAAGGCACTATGTGATTTAGGTTCTAGTATTAACCTTATGTCATTATCAATTTTTAAGAGACTAGGTGTTGACAAAGTCAAATCCACTTCAATAACATTACAAATGGTAAATAGATAGATTAAGCGACCTCAGGGTGTAGTAGAACATATGCTAGTAAAAGTAGATAATTTCATCTTTCCAGTAGATTTCATTATATTAGACATAGAAGAGGACCGTAACATTCTTATTATGATCGGTTGTCTATTCTTAGCAACCAGAAGAGAATTCGTTGATGTACAAAAAGGTGAGCTTACAAAGAAATTGCAAGATGAACAAGTGATATTTAAAGTTTTTAAAGCATCTGAGCCCCCTGATATTGATAATTCTAATGAATGCTTTAGGATATATGATAAATTAAAATAATTTGTTGAGTTTCCTACACTTAAGACTGTTACACATATTGCTATGAATAATGAAGTAAATTCACAAAAAAAACAACTCAATCTATTTTAATTTTGAAAATATGGAATCCATGCTTGATATTGTTGATTGTGTGAACTAATTGGTGGCTACACCTCCCATGTGAATAGCTAATGTTCTTATAGAGATTTTTGAGATAGGATATAAGCTCAAACCATTTATTTAAGGACCACCAAGTTTAGACCACCTCATACCTTTATCCTACAATCCCCAATTAAGTGGATAAGCAAGAAAAGTCCAATATAGAGGTAAAAAAAGATGCTGAAAGTATATAAATTAGTTGAGCTATGGTTGAGTGTTATAAGAATACCAAAAAGTACAAAAATAAAAAAATAATGTATGATAAGAGTATTGAACGCCATGTTTTTAAATCAAAACATAAAGTATTATTGAACAAATCAAGACTCAAATTGTTTCCGAGCAAACTCAAAAGTAAATGAACATAAAGGGATGTACCTTAGGATTTGATATGCTTGTCTAGTTAAGGACATTAAACGTGATGTTGTTGAAGGCAACCCAATGTTATTTTACTTATATTTTTTATTGTTTTTCTTTTGTAGGTGAACAAATATGTAGAGCAATGGGGCAACAAGATTGAGCACTTTCAACAATAGATGTGGTGTGCATAGAGCAATGGCACAACAAGATTAAGCACTTTCAACAATAGATGTGGTATGCCAAGACTAAGGGAGTTTTCTTCTCTTTTACCTTTTTCATATTTATATGTGCACATTGAAGACAATATATAATTTAGGTTTGGGGTCTCTACTTTAGTATTTAGTACGTATCTTCAATTTTTAGGAATTGTTTTATTTTTAGGATGTTTTTAATCATAATTTGGTTAGAAATTGATAAATATATGAAAACTAAATACATGCATGCTTGATATAAAAAACATATGAAATCATTGATAATAATAAGTTGTCATGAATAGGATAGAGAATGTAACATGTTTGTTAAGATACTTACATTAATCATGTGATATGTTTGCTAGTTTTGATTGGATTAATTCAATTTTTTATGCACATGTTAATGATTGATTTTGGTGTTCTTATGGAGAGAAAATTTGTGATGAGTTTTGCAAGTTGATGAGATCTATCATGTTTTAGAATCTATTTTTGAAGCAAAATTCTAAATAGTATTTAACAAGAGAAATGATTTAGGGCTTATTTTGATCCATTAAGCTTTTCAAGCTAACCATTGTTAATATCTATAGTCACCTATTTGAGCCTAACAAAGAACCTTTTATATTCATCAGCCACATTTTATGCCTAACCAATAAGTATTACATTTACACTTGTACCTTTAGCTTGTATAAAAAAAGAAAAGAAAATCAATCATGTGTTATGCTATAGAGTAAGGTGAAATGTAATGCACCTATGAAAAAAAACTCATATCACAATTATCCCTCTAAAGAAAAGAAAATAGAATTGAAAATAAGTTTGGGGGTATTGTGAAGTTAAATAAAAGAGATTTAGAATAAAAGAATATGAAAATAATGATAAAAGATGGTGCATTAAAATATTAAGTAAAAGCTCAATTGTAGTTAAAAAATGCATGATGAATAAAAAGAAAGTATACGTGTGAAAATAGCCTAAATGTCTTCATTTATCGACCCTCACTTAAGCCTTACATTACAAGCATATAAAATCCTTATTAATCTTTAGCTAAGTGCATATTTATATTAGTGGAAAGGGATTATAGAAATAAACTTATGAGACTTGTCTTAAGATTGAATTGATTATTATGATCTATATAGGTTGATTTCATTAGTGCATTGGATAATATCATGTGCAACACACACACATGAATCAATTCATTAAAAACCTTGCATAAGTTTTAATTGATGGAATGTTGATTGGTGAATATGTGAATCTTCTTGTTATAGAATTATATGACTTTTGAGGGAGATATTTTTCGCTAAATATGCATGTTTTAGATATATATTTACCAATATACTACCCATGTTATTTTATCTAGTTAGACTTGGCTTTACTTGAGGACAAGCAAAGAGTTAAGTTTGGAAGTGGGATGACTCTATGAAAATATAGTCATTAGTAAACTTTTTTACTTAATATTTGCTTGTTTTATTCAATAAGTAATGTTGTCAGGGTTAAAAATATTAAAATATGAACTTTCTTGTGAAAAGGGGTAAAATTATAATTTTTTGGAAATTTTTATGAATTTTTTTAATGCAGAGCCAATTAGAAGCTACCAAGTGAATGCCATGTAAGCATAGGAGCTGAACAGGTATGCCACATGGATGCCAAACAAGTGAAGAGAGCCAATTGTGTAACATTATGTGTATCGTGTGACGTAGCACCATACCACATGCCAGAACAGTGTTCATTATGATTTTCACTACTTGGTCAATGCATTCACCATGCATCATCACCTGATTCATCCATTCTTTCAACCCGTGCATCATGCAAGCTATAACCATAAATCACAGATCATCATATGCCCTAGAGTCAGCGTGTTTTGATCGAAACCAATCACCCTTGACATACATCGTGCTCTAAATGACGCATTCTTATTGGCTGGTGTTGTTAGTTTTCCTTTTTCTCATCTAAACCCTTGATCTGAAGTTGTTCTAATGGTCCAGATTCTATCTAAGCTTAATTTAACCCCTAATTATCCCATAAACCCTAAGGAGCCAAAATTGACATAATTTCATCAGATTTTGGAGCCAAGAAGAGAAAAAAATATAGAAAAATTCATAAATAGATACAATTTTGATGAAGATTCAAGAAGAGATTGATACTATAATTCAAGAGATTGATTTTATTTCTTCTTCTCCTTTTTTTTTATCAATTTTTATATCTTTCTTTATGAAAAATATAAGTTTTATGAACAAAATTATGTCTAACTAATTTATTAATCTAGGGGTCTTATGAATCTAATTTTTAATATACGATGATCTAATAATTTACCCTAATTATGATTTCAATTTAATTATATTATTGAATCGATTTTTATGCTATTGGTTGTTTGGACAACAATTGATCTATAAAGGCAATTAAATATATTTGAGAGAATTATTTAATTGTTTGTCTTGATTAAATAACCTACATAGTTTCTAAGTATAGATGTATAACTCTTATGTATGTGATCCATAATTGATGAACTTAATGAGTAGTATGTAATTTAATTTACTTGAGAGATGAATACATGCTAGGTTATATTCAATTGATCATGTAATTTATTGATAATTATATTAAGTGAGATTTTAGTGATTCACATGTTTAGAAAATTAGGGGATTAAGTACTCTTAGATATTTCTCATATATCTTCTTACTGCCAAATTTGATTTACTTAATTGTGATTATTTATTTTTAATTATTTTAATTTTACTTTCTTAAAACATAAAAACACAAAAAAAATTGGTTTTTATTTTTTTGTCTTAAAAATTAGTTTTTAATAACATAATCTCTATAGGAAGGATATTTTCTTATCATTATATTACTTGTTGCGATACTTATACTTGTGTATTCATTGCACACAATTCGTGTTCGATCAGCTTATGTTTAACTTGCTTGCTCTAGGATTTGCTAGTTGATATGATTTGTTTTATATATGTTTTGAATCATCTAGTTAGTATATTCATTATTAAATTTGTTCTATAATACACTCGGGCACTTATATTTTTTTTGTTAACCTTGTTTGCAGATTGATTCGTGAATGTGTCTAATTGGTGAAGAGCTAATTAGAACGTTGATCTAGATACTACTCACGATGTTCTTCAAAACTGTGAAAATAGAGCAAAAGTTGGTAGGTAAGGTGCATATGGACAATATTCTAGGAAGGATAACAAAAAACCAAGTTTAATTTTCATAGTGAAAATGTTAGATAATCTGGTAGACTAGTGGTTTTACTTTGAGATCATAGTTGTGTCTTAGGTTATTTTCACCTAAAAATCTCGTTTGTCATTTAACTATTTTTGCATTTACTTTATTGTTACTTGTTTGGCCATTATAATTAGGTTACAAAGTTATAATTTGATAAAATTAAAAGTAACATATTCATCCCTTTAATCTTATTAGGTCCATTTTATAATTTTTAAATATTTTGTCATTTGTATTCTCAATCTAAGAGTTGTCATTGAGATTATGATCATTCTTAGTTTACAATAATGATCATTAAAAAACGATCATTATAAAACATATTTTTCATGATAGGTAGTTGTCAGTTTATAATGACGGTCATGAAAAAATAACTATCATGAAATATATTTTTCACAACATTCACTCGATTTTTTACCATTTTTAATGACCATCTTTTTTTTATCTTTCATGATAATCACGATCGTCATGGAAAACACTTATTTATCATGATGCTTTCATGAAGTTGGAAATATGACGTTAGTTCTATTTTTTTTAGAGCTTCATGATAACCTTATAATGACCGTTAGTGAGTATAAACAAAGAATCTTAGTAACTTTTCATAAATAAATAAAAAAAGGTCAAACACCTTTTTATAATATTACATGTATATATTAAAAGCCTTACTAGTCTAGGTTCTCTTCGCATCTCAGCTCATAGAGTTGCAAGCTGAGCTTCCTGTTTCATCTAATTTGCTAGTTTTATAAATCTTTGCATCTTCTTCTATAGATTGATTCAGAGATATTATTTCCTTATCAAAATGCACAGAGGATTTGCATATATATATATATATATATATATATATATATATATCACCATTTAGCTCATTGCAAGCAATAATATTTTTGTGAAGGACTCGATATATCGTGTATGCCCTCCTGTAAGGACTCAAGATATATTGATTCCATGACGTCTCATTTTACACCAATGTTTAAATCTTTATAAGTTTGTACTTTATAAAATTTGTCACTATGAAACAATCCCAAACCAAATTTATTTTCTAAATTTTTTTATGTCAAGTAATCCGAGTAATAGCAATCATCTAGTAGTTAATTTGATTGATGAGTCTATTTAAGAGATAGAGGTAAGGAGGTAACAAATCGGATCCCACCATTCACTCATTTACCCACACTGAAAAAATGTTTTTCGATTTAACTTTACAAAAGATTAATACATGGTTGAAGTGAGTTCCATTTTTTAAGTAAGTACCTTATCTTTTACTTAAGTGATAAATGCTAAATTTGCATACAAATGTGCACTCACCTAACATGTATCATATTATAATTAATATAAATATAAATGTGTATAAATTTACATACATTTAACGTTTCACTTAATAATATTACTTTCTAAATTATATATTAGTCGTTACAAGGTAATCCTATATTATGAGCTAGCTGAAGTAAGGACTGATTTTTTTGAGAAAAATATTATTCAAATAGTATTCATAATTTAGTATTATATATTAATTATTTGGTATCTTAATGGTATATTTTTTAAATAAAATATATATTTGAAACCGTATTATCATACTAGTGCACTAATAATCTTCTCATTTAATAAAAGGTACACTAACGTTCTAATTTAAAAAAAACTAACTTATAAAAAAATAATTTTCTATTTATAATAAAATTTAATATTTTATGTATTCTCTTATTTGTTTTTGTTTATTTTAATACTAAAACATCTCATATCACCTTAGTAATAATCATCAACCTCCACCATCCTTTCCATCATATCCCTGACATCATTTTATTCCTTTATCAATCAACCAACTTTTACTATTTGTTACATAACAATTTGAAATTGTACTTTTTATTACATTTGTAGTTAGGTCATCACCAACTCATTTGAAATACTCATCTTTGCCATGATCGCCGTCTCATTCCTTCTGATATCATTGACCCCTCCATCCTTTCCAACTTACTTATATATATTCTATCAAACCTAAGTTAAAAGTGGTTTTGATCTAATACAAAATGGTCAAAAAAGGATAAAGAAGTCAAGAAAATCGAAAAAATGACCTGATGGTAGTCATTGTCATTAGTAGAGCTTCAAATGAACTAGTAGTTCGATAACTTTAGTTTCGATAAAAAAAATACATTTTTGAATTGTTCTACAATAAACAACAAATAGTGATTGGTGGGTAAAAAAATAGGATGATGTTAAGTGTAGGACAAAAAGAATGGTAGAGGTGGATATGATTACTAGGATGCATGGGTTGTTTTTATAATGAAATAGATAAAAATATATGAAAGAAAACATGAAATAATAAATATTTTCATAAAGATAAAATTATTTTCCTATAAATTAGGATTTTTTTCAAAATTGAACCATGGATGTACATATTTTATTAAGTTGGGGGACTACTAATATATTAGTTTGATAATATAAGTCCAATTGTATATATTTTGTTTAATATAGGACCACTAAAATACCGAACCCATTAATTATATGCTTGCATTATCTTTTTTTTATGAAAAGTATGTATCATTCATAAAATATCAATCAATACATAAAGATGTATACAAGATAGATATTCTTCGAACCATACAAGTTTATCATTACAATTAATGTCATTATAATAATGTTGTTGTTGTTATTGATATGGGTATTACTGATTTTGTTGAATTGTATCTCAATTTTTTTTGTTTTATATCGAGTATCATAAATTTACTTAGAGGCTAGATAAGAATTCCATGATTGTCACTCTTGAACAGGTTGAAGAACTAGTTATTATGGATCATTTGTTGTATATGTAAGAACAGATGTAGATTGAAGAACTTATTGTGTAAATCTGAGGTATTACTTATATTCATGTAATCTGGATGTTGGTATGCTCATATATAGTAGATGCTTATAATATTCATAGGTATTGTCCAACGCTTGCAAGGACCCTTCGTTTGTATTTCTATTATGCGTAATTGATATGGGTATTACTAAATAATAATGTTGTTGTTATTGATATGAGTTGTACTAAATAATAATGTTGTTGGTGTTATTGATATGGGTATTGTCCAACGCTTGTAAGGACCCTTCATCTGGATCTTTATCATGCGTAATTGATATGGATAGTACTAAATAATAATGTTGTTATTGTTATTGATATGGGTAGTACTAAATAATAATGTTACTATTGTTATTGATATGGGTATTACTAATTTTCTTGAATTGTATCTCTATTATTTTTGTTTTATATTGAGTATCATAAATTTACTTTGAGGCTAGATAAGAATTCTATGATTGTCACTCTTGAATAGGTTGAAGAACTACTTATTATGCCATTTGTTGTATATGCAGGTACAAATATAGATTGAAGAACTTATTGTGTTAATTTGAGGTATTGCTTATATTTATATAATCTGGATGTTGGTATGTTCATATATAGTAGATGTTTATATTCATAGGTATTATCCCACGGTGTCATTTATTATAGACATTTTTATGACATTATAATCATGATGTAACCTATATATTAAAAATAAATAAGTAGAGAGGACTATTATGTTCTGGATGTTGTATATGCAGGATTATATTTATGAAACCTGGATGTTGGTATGCTTATACTAGATGCTGTTTTTTTATGAGGAAATTAATACATGCTGTCAAGGACAAAGATTTTAAAGAATAACATTATTACAATGGGACTTACTCTTTTTCATATTGATTTAGATTGTAGACTAATCTTAGTAGCTTTAAAGTTATTTCTTGTATTTTTTATATTTTTGGAATTCTTTAATTAGTTAGTTTTTATTATATGTGTTTTATTGTATCGTTTTATTAAACTCTTAATGTAATATCTCTTTTAAATTTAATATAATTAATCTTAATTTTTTTAATTTTTTCAATTTATATTTGAAAATTTAGTGTAATAATAATTCATTTTGATCATCTATGGTCTCGATTATATAGCAAAACTGTGGCCATAGTTAAGACTTATGGCCTCGGTTATAGCAAAACTGTGGTCATAGGTGAGATTTATAGCCTCAGTTATAACAAAAATGTGACCATATGTGCGACCTATGACCTCGATTATGGAAAAACCGAGGTCATATATGCGAACTATGGCCTCAGTTATGGAAAAACTGAGGCCATATGTGCGATCTATAGCCTCGGTTATTGAAAAACTGAGGCCATACGTGCCACCTATGGCCTCGATTATTGAAAAACGGAGGCCATAGGTCGCACATATGGCCTCGGTTATTGAGAAACTGAGGCTATAGGTAATGACTTTTGGTCTCTCTCACTTAGGCCTTGGTTCTTATAACCGAGGCCATAGGTCTATGGTCACGGTTAAAAACTGAGGCCATAAGCACATATTTTAGTAGTGTTAATAGCAAAGTTGGCCAGATTATGAGCTACTTCATTTGCTTCTCTTTCTCAAAATTTCCAATCAATTTGTGCAAAAATTTTAGCCAAATCAACAATATCCTCTACTAAGTTTCCATTATATGTTAGACATTTATTTCCTTGCATCTATCGAATAGCCATGAGTGAGTCACTTTCTATTATCAGATTATAAAACCCAAACACAAAGCCCATTGCATATCAACTAGAATAGCATGCAACTCAACAACTAGGATGGAAGTGAATCTATCCCCACATTTCACTACAAAAAGGAGCACTTCTCACACATTGTTTCTAATAATTGCTCCAAATCCTACCTTATATTTGTAATTATTTACACTATCAACATTTAGTTTAAGAAAGGTAGCAAAAGGGGGTGACTAATGAATGTGTTGAAGCTCTTGATTTCTCTTAAGATTTTCACTAACTGCTTTGAAATCTTCAAGAAAGACATATGTTCTAAAAAATACATCTCATCGATCTCAAGAACGACTTCCATACTCAACCTTATTTCTTTTATTCCATATGCTTCATATAATCATGACTATTAGCTTGATTTCGTCTTCCTTAAAAGTTGATAAGAAATAATAGAATAAATCAATAAAATCTCCCTTACTTTAATTTGTATGTACATGAAAAGATTTATAACTTTCCACATTCTTTTGGCTATCACACATTCCACTAAAAGCATGCAAGCACTTTCATTGTTGTTTTTGCAACATAGGCATATAATTTCATTTCAAATATTTTTATACCAAATATTCCTTTTACATGGGAGTATGTTATAAAATAGCATGCCAAATGAAAATATTTTTTTTTGTTTGGAACCTTGATTTGCCACACTTTTTTCCACCATTTAGCTTGTGAAAAATCATTGGTATCCTCGTGTGCATTGCTGCTCTTATTGTTTTTTGTTTAGGCTAACCAATATCCACTTTTAACAGTGTAATTTTCATTTTCTTTGTAATTTCAAGTCAATCTATCATCTCTAGAACAAGAAGCAAGAAGGAAAAAAAGCTTCATATAATATCAACTTCATAAGGAAAAAAACTTTAATTAGATGCTCATTCTATTCACCTGTAAGGCTAATTAAAGAAGCCACCTTACTATCAAGAGATAATTTTAGAGGTAATTTAACAATATCTTGGAGAAGGAATCCAATAACTTTGATATATATCTCATACCAAAAATAAGCAAGCTTCTACCCCACAAAATACTTTTCCATATGTAAGAAGAGTTTTCTTGTCTTTTGGTTGAAAGAATATCAATGTTCCTAAAATATTTAGCCTTAAGCACCTCTATAAGTCTTTAAGCTTACTTAGCTAATAGAGCTTAGTTAAAATTTTCCAAAGATGGAAAACCCAGTCCTCCTTCTGCTTTAAGTTTGCAAAGTTTTTCCCATGACAACCAATTTATTCCATCTTTCTAAGAAGTTTTCCACCTAAACTTTGCTGCAAGAGAGTTAAGCTCATGACATAGTTTTAAAGGAATTTTGAAAATATTAATCGTATAACATGGAACAAACTGAGATACTACTTTGATAAGAACTTTTTTCCTTGCTCAAAACAATAAATTTTACTTCCATCCTTGTAGCTTTCTCCAAACTCTATCTTTAATACTTATAGAAGCATCATATTTATTCTTACTAATGAAAGTTGGAAGCCCAAGATACTATGATGTTCAACTATAGGAATTGCAAGTACTTGAATAACTTCATTTTTAATTGAATTAATATGAAGTATTTTTACTAAAAGAGACTACAAATTTATCAAAATTAATCACCTGACTAGAAGTAAATAAATAGAGCTCAAATATTTTTTTAATGTTATGCAATCATTCTTGGTAACTTGAGAAAAAATAATGTTGTCATCTGCAAACAACAGATGTGAGATAACTGGACCATGTTGAAAATCAACACCAACATAATAATTAAAGATGTAGAGAAATAAATGAAGTAGATGAAGAAGTAGAGAAATAAATGAAGTAGTTGAAGGATGTAGACAAATAAATGAAGTGGTTGAAGGATGTAGATAAATAAATGAAGTAGTTGAAGGATGTAGAAATAAATGAAGTGGTTGAAGGTCGTAGAAATAAATGAAGTGGTTGAAGGTCGTAGAAAAGAGAAGTGCGTAGAGAAGATTTGTGTGGCTAGGATTATTTCTTAGTTTTATATTTGTGTGGTGTAGATTGCATGGTGAGGACTATAAATAGCCTACCTTGCATTTGGTTTAATCATTACATCAAAAACAAATAAATCTTTGTATTCTTATTTTAAGTGTGAGTTGAGAGCTTTCTCTTTGAGTGTTTGTATTTCTCTTCAATTTGTGAGTTGCCATTGAAAGGTGTTATATTGGGTATAATACAAGTAGTTTGTTTACTTGTTTGGATCTAATATTAGTAAATTTAGAGTTGTTTATTCTAAATTTTACTCAGTAATTGGTATCAGAGTGGGACGGTCAGGGATCATTCTTAATAGAGTTATCTTGAGTCGTGAGGAGTTTGGTACTCTGCAAGTTTATTAGTCAAGCTTGTTCGGTATAGTCAAAGTCTTGTCGACACGATGAGTGATCTTCAAGTAGTTGGAGGAATCAAGAAGCTCAACAACAAAAACTATAACACATGGGCAACATGTATGGAGTCTTACCTACAAGGTAAAGACTTGTGGGGGATTGTTGGTGGTGATGAAATTACACAACCAACAGTAGAAGATGCAAACGGCATCTTATGGAAGTGGAAAATTAAAGCAGGCAAAGCGATGTTTGCTTTGAAGACCACAGTTGAAGAACAAATGTTGGAGCACATTCGGGATGCAAAAACACCAAATAAAGCATGGGACACTCTTGTTACACTCTTTTCAAAGAAGAATGATACAAGATTGAAACTTCTGGAGAACGAGTTACTATCGATGGTGTAACGCGACATGACGATTTCCCAATGCTTTCACAAGGTAAAGTCGTTATGTTGCAAAATTTCAGAGTTAGATCCAAAAGCTCCTATTGGGGAAACGAGGATAAAGAGAATAATTATTCATGGTTTGAGACCCAAATATCGAGGGTTTGTTACCGCTATATAAGGATGGCCAACACAACCATCTCTTGTTGAGTTTGAGAATTTGTTAGTCGGTCAAGAAGCTATGGCTAAGCAAATGAGAGGAGTCTCACTGAAGGGTGAAGAAGAAGTGCTCTACACCAGCAAAAGCAAAGGCACTTTCAAGCAGTACAATGGAAATGGATATAAAAATGATGGCGACAAAGGAAAAATTCCTCAAGGAAAGGGAGGCTTTCGTCCAGGGGGAGCTTGGAAGAACCGCAATAACAATAGAAAATTTGATGGTGAATGTTACAACTGCGGGAAGATGGGTCACATGGCAAAAGATTGTTGGAGTAAGAAAAAGCCTATTGAAAGCAATACAGCTACTTCCAGTTCCAAGGAGCATAGCGAAGATGGTTGGGATGCCGAAGCATTATTCGCTACAGAGGAAGAAGAATTGGCACTTATGGTGACAAAATCAAAACAAATTGACTACAAGAATGACTGGATCGTAGATTCGGGCTGCTCAAATCATATGAGAGGTGATAAACAAAAGTTGGAAAACATGTCTGAGTACAAGGGAGGTCGTGTAGTGGTGACGGCTAACAACTCAAGGTTACCAATAGCCCACATTGGTAAGACGATAGTTATGCCTCGATATAGTACTAACCAAGTACCACTTCAAGATGTTTATCATGTCCCAAGAATGAAGAAAATTTTGCTATCTGTGGCTCAGTTAACATCATCAGGCCACTATGTCTTGTTCGGTCCCCAAGATGTGAAAGTGTATCGTAATCTCAAAATCTCAGAAACATCGACAATGGAGGGACAACGATTGGAATCAGTCTACGTAATGTCAATAGAATCTGCATATGTAGACAAGACAAGAAGAAACGAGACAACAGATCTATGGCATATGCGGTTAGGTCATGTTAGCCTTTCCAAGCTAAGTGTGATGGTGAAGAAGTCGATGCTTAAAGGGCTTCATCAACTAGACGTGCGAACAGACACGGTCTATGTAGGATGCCAATACGGTAAAACTCACCAATTTCCATATGAGGAATCAAAGTTTAAAGCAAAAGAACCATTAGAGTTAGTTCACTCTGATGTATTCGGTCCTGTTAAGCAACCATCAATTGGCGGTATGTGATATATGGTGACATTCATTTACGACTTCTCAAGGTATGTGTGGGTTTTCTTTATGAAAAAAAAAATTTGACGTATTCTCAAAGTTTAAAGAGTTTAGAGAGTCAACTGAAGGATAAGTTGGAAAGAAGATCCGTTGCTTGTGCACTTACAACGGTGGAGAATATAGCTCAAACGAGTTCTCTCAATACCTAAGGGAATGTCGAATACGTCATCAGTGGTTGAAGGTGTAGAGAAATAAATGAAGTGGTTGAAGGATGTAGAGAAATAAATGAAGTGGTTGAAGGATGTAGAGAAATAAATGAAGTGGTTGAAGGATGTAGAGAAATAAATGAAGTGGTTGAAGGATGTAGAGAAATAAATGAAGTGGTTGAAGGATGTAGAGAAATAAATGAAATGGTTGAAGGATGTAGAGAAATAAATGAAGTGGTTGAAGGATGTAGAGAAATAAATGAAGTGGTTGAAGGATGTAGAGAAATAAATGAAGTGGTTGAAGGATGTAGAAATAAATGAAGTGGTTGAAGGTTGTAGAAATAAATGAAGTGGTTGAAGGTCGTAGAAATAAATGAAGTGGTTGAAGGTCGTAGAAATAAATGAAGTGGTTGAAGGTTGTAGAAATAAATGAAGTGGTTGAAGGTTGTAGAAAAGAGAAGTGTGTAGATAAGATTTGTGTAGCTAGGATTATTTCTTAGTTTTATATTTGTGTGGTGTAGATTGCATGGTAAGGACTATAAATAGCCTACCTTGCATTTGGTTTAATCATTCCATCAAAAACAAATAAATCTTTATATTCTTAGTTTGAGTGTGAGTTGAGAGCTTTCTCTTTGAGTGTTTGTATTTCTCTTTAATTTGTGAGTTGCCTTTGAAAGGTGTTATAGTGGATATAATACAAGTAGTTTGTTTACTTGTTTGGATCTAATATTAGTAAATTTAGAGTTGTTTATTCTAAATTTTACTCAACAGACCATTCATCATTATCTAAATAAATTTTATTTCATTAGCATTGATAAGAGTCAAATTATTGCATTTTTGTTATGATTTAAATGTTGATATTTGTGTGAAAATTGCGTTTATTTGATTATTTAATCCATAAATGTCATTTCATAGGTATTTCGTGTTTAAAGTGCAATTTCAGGTAAAATCATAATTTTGGAGAAGTTTGGGACAAATTTCAATGAACGGGATTGAGTGTAAATAAAAAGAAAACAAAATTTCAAAATTTGGAATTTCGCCGCCGGCGAAAATCTTACGGAAAATACGTTGAAAATCATGCAGGGAGCACGGATTTTAGCAAAGCAATCTCGCCGTCGGCCAAAGAAATCTCGCCGCCGGACAATGTAATCTCGCCGCCGGCGAAAATCCTACAGAAAGCACGGCGAAAATCTTCTCGAGAGCACAAAATTTGGCAAATTCATCTCGCCGCCGGCCAAATTTATCTCGCCGCCGGCCAAATGCATCTAGCCGCCGGCCAAAATCGAAAACCCAAAAAAATTTATTTTCTAGAAATCTCACCGACGGCGAGTTTCGTCCGAAAACAGATTTTTTTGGTTGTTTTGTTCCAAAATTGCCCCCCAAACCCTAGATCTATATATACAATATGATGGAGAAAGAGGGTGACGGCAGAGAGAACAAATCTGAGTCATTTTTGGAGGAGGAAAGGCAATTTTGGAGAGAAAGTTTGGAGAAGCTTGAAGGATCATCACCATTGTTGCTACCAAGTCTTCATCTTCAAGAGTTTTTCATCTCTTCTCCTTAGCCTTCATATTCTGCATTTTATTTAGATTTGTTATTCATGAATTCAATTGAAATAATGGTTGTTCTTATTTCCGTTATGAACTAATTCGTTTTTGCTAAGGCTATGATGTAGTTAAATCAAGGAAATCTTATTTCTTTTGTTATTGTTATATGAATTCATTGTTTTTAAGTTGAGTATTTATTTCCATGCTTAATGCTTTTAAATTTCTGATCAAGATTTAGATGATTTGTTGCATTATATTGAGACCGAGAGGAGATGTGTAATGAATGATTCTTGTGATAAATACCGTATGTTGAATGCGAGTTTGACACCTAATGCATGATGTATGTGGTTATTCTAGAAATTCCATAAATCGTAATGTGCTTATTTGTGATTAAATCTTCATAGAAATATAGTTGGTTTTCATAGATAAGTAATTCTAATATAACTTGAGAGAGAGTATTAGATAAGTTTGGGTTTTTCAACCATCACTTTTAGCTTTGATTCTCATATAACATGACTTGAAATCGGATTGAATTGATTTAGCGAAATCAAATGCCTTAGCGTTTTTAATCATTTGTGAACAACATTAAATTTTGTTATTTACGTTTAGTTTTATGTTAATTTGCTTTTAAAACAATTTCAACAACTCAGTTTTCAAATAAAATTAGGGTTAGTCAATTTCGGTACTTAGTAACGTCATTCCTTGTGGGTTCGATATCCGTACTTTTGTACACTTTATTACTTGAACGATTCGTACATTTGCGAAAAAAAGCATCAAGCATTCACTAGTTGCCTTAATAATCTAGAAAATCCTTTAGTACACATGAGGAAAAGATATGGTGATAAAGGATCACCTTTACGAAGCCTCATTTGTGGAAATATTCTCATAGTTTATTACCCTTTTACAAGAAGAGAATAAGAAACATATGTAACATATCATGACCAGTGATACCCATTTAGGAGCAAATCCCATTTTGAGCATTACTTCTTTCAAGAAAATTCATTCCACTCAATCATAAACTTTACTTTTAAAATCATGAATTTATTATTTACTTTAAATTCTTATTCATAGAATAAATAGCTTCCTGAGCACATATAACATTGTCTAAATTTTTTCTATAAAACATAAGTGCACTTTGCTCAAACTAAAATGATATTAGGTTGTACAGCTTTAAGTCTATTAAATATTAATTTGGAAATCATTTTGTAAATAACCATAAACAAGGAAATGGGTCTAAAATCCATCATTCTTTGAGGAGTATCTACTTTTGATATTAGACTTATAAGAGTATGATTAATATATGCAAACTCTACTCCATCTTTCAATATTAAAAGGCAAGCAAGCTCGGGTTACCTCTGATCTAAGTATTGGCCAAAAACTTTGGTGGAATATGGCAGGCATATCATTATTACCCTTGAGCTTTTTCTGGTGCCATTTGGGATTTCATCTCTAGAAAAGGATCTTGTTAACAGCAGATTGTGTCCATCTATAGCAACCTTAGAGATAACTGGTAATATTTCAACCAATTTGGCATATCTGGAAGAATAAAAAAGATTAGAAAAATGATTGATAAATGCATCTTTAATCTCCTCAATGTTTATTGAACGTGTTCCATTATCTACAATAAGGAACGTAAGTGTGTTGGAGTGCCTGCATTGAGAAGATCGTTCGTGAAAGAATTTAGTATTTCTATAGACGTGTCTTGACCAATCAACTCTAGAATCTTTGATGCCACATTATCCCTTCTTTCTTATAAAAGGGAATTAATTTCTCTTTCTAACTAGTAAATTGCATCCTCAACATCAGGTAGATTTCCTATTTCCAATAATCTGTTTGACAAATTTTCTTTTTCCACTCTTCTCCTCCACATGTGACCAAACTCAGAATGATACCAAACTCTCAAGGATTTTGCACAGGCTTTAATCTCATATTCAACATTTATCAAAGAATCACCACAACGTGAAGTACATCCATGCATTTGTAACAACCTCTTCACCTCTATTATCCTTGAAGCAGACAAAATTCTCCTAGCTAAATATCAGTGAGCCAAACCAATCCAAAGTATAATCATAAATCTGACCCAATAGATTAACGTACCTGTTACACGAAATGTGTGAATAAAGCTCTTGGTTTTCAGAAGCAAAACAGTTTGATAAATAAAGATAGGATCTCGATCAACTAGTGACAGAGTCCTTGGGTAGTTAGTACAATTTTAGCATTGTACAGAGGTAGTTTCGTTGCTTGCTTTTTTTTTCATGTAATGTCTATAAAATGGCATATTTTCAGCATTCAATAAAACGCAGATTGATCCAATTGTTTCTCTAATACCTAACAATTGGTATCAGAGCCTTTAACAGGGCCTGCGTGCAAAAAATAAAATATGTAAGAAGGTAGCAGTAGCTATATGCCCAAATTCGTTGGGCATTATGATCATTGGGTTGATCTGATGAAGAACCTACTTTTTTCCAAGGAGTATTGGAATGTTGTTGATCATGGGGTGATCGTGAATGTAGCAAGTGAAAGAATATCTTTCTCTTCCGTAGTGGTTGAAAAGGGACAACTTACTGATACTCAACGGAAAACGTATGAAGAAGACAAGTTGAAGGACTTGAAGGCTAAAAATCTTCTCTATGAGACGATTGACAGAGATGTTCTAGAAACAATTCTCGATAGAAGCTCCTCCAAGTCAATTTGGGATTCCATGAAACAGAAATTCCAGGGCTCAATGAGAGTCAAGAGGGCACAACTGCAATCACTACGTTGCGATTTTGAAACCCTTCGTATGAAGGAAGGCGAATCTGTGAACACATACTTTGCACGCGTTCTGTCTACAGCCAACAAAATGAAGGCGCATGGAGAAAATATGAATGAAACAATAATCACATAAAAGATTCTGGGCTCAATGGTATCCAAATTCAATTATGTAATGTGCTCAATTGAGGAATCAAACAATATGACACAATGACTATTGATGAACTTCAAAGTAGTCTTCTTGTGCATGAGCAAAGAATGAAAAGGAAAAATGAGGAAGAATAAGTTCTTAAGATCACTCATGAACACAAAGCAGGAAGAGGAAATAGACGCAGTACTATACGAGGTGGACATGGAAGAGAAAGACAAAGCTTCAACAAAGCAACTGTGGAGCGCTACAAATGCCATAAATTAGAACACTTTCAAAATGAGTGTCCCAGTTGGGAGAAAAATGTCAATTATGCTTAGATGAATGAGGAAGATGAGTTTCTTCTAATGGCCTATGCTGAGCACAAGTTGACAAAGAATGATGGAGTCTAGTTTCTAGACTCAGGATGCTCTAACCACATGTTAGGAAACAAAGACTGGTTTGTGGAATTTGATGAGCAATTCAAACAATCAGTCAAATTGGGAAATGATGCAAGGATGATGATGATGGGTAAAGGAAGCATAAAACTTGAAATGGAAGGTTTAACTCAAGTGGTCAGAGATATGTTTTACATACCTGATCTCAAGAACAACTTATTGAGCATTGGGCAACTTCAAGACCGAGGGCTAACCATTGTTATTAAATATGGAACTTGCAAAATATATCATCCTACAAGAGGTCTCATTATGCAAACTCTTATGTCAGCTAACAGAATGTTCGTTCTACTAGCCAAGGTGGTCTCTCACAAGTGTCTAATAGCAACTGAAGATAACATAACAGACTTGTGGCGTCGAAGGTATGGCCATGTGAATACCAAAAGCCTTCAAACATTGGCAAGAAAACAGTTTGTGAAAGGACTGCCTCAACTCAAACTAAAAAAGGAAGAATGCATAATTTGTCATCTTGGAAAACAGCACAGGGCTACCATACCAAAGAAAAGTCAATGGAGGGCTTCAAACAAACTTCAACTAGTTCATGCTAATTTGTGTGGTCCAATCACCCCAACTTCAAGTAGCCTCAAGAGGTATCTGTTATCTTTCATTGATGACTTCAGTAGAAAAACATGGATTTACTTCCTAGCTGAGAAGAGTGAAACCTTCTCTATGTTTAAAGTTTTCAAAAATCAGATTGAAAAGGAGTCAAGATGTAGTATATGCTACTTAAGAGAAAATAGGGGAGGGGAGTTCACATCTAAGGAATTTAATCAGTTTTGTGTTGATCATGGCATTTAAAGACAACTGACTGCTGCCTATACTTCTCAACAAAATGGAGTGGTAGAACGTAAGAATAGAATTGTATTAAACATGGTTCGATGCCTACTTTCAGAAAAGGAGATGCTTAAATTCTTCTAGCCAGAAGCAGTTAGATGGGCTTCACATGTGTTGAACAGGAGTCCAACTATGGCAGTGAAAGGAAAGACTCCTGAAGAATGTTGGAGTGGAGAAAAACCAAATGTCGAGTACTTTAGAATTTTTGGGTGCATTGCTAATGTACACATTCCTGATAAAGGAAGGACAAAACTAGATGATAAAAGCCACAAATGCATATTCCTCGATATCATTGGGGAATCAAAGGCATATCGATTGTATGACCCTTTAACTAAAAGGGTGATTATTAGTAGAGATGTAGCATTTGAAGAGGACAAAGGCTGTAATTAGGGGAGGAGTAAAGAGGACACAAACCATGATGTCTTAACCTGGACAGACAGTGATGATGGGGAGATAAGTGACTATGACGAGGAGGAAGAAATTAAAAATGTAGAAGAACCAACTGAAGATGTAGAGGAACCAATAGAGGAAGCTGACGTGGAAACAGAAGCTCATATCACCATACCAGAAGTACGAATCAAAAAAGCACCACAATGGATGGAAGACTATGTTATTGGTTCTTATCTCTCTGAGGAGTTAAATTTGGCTTATTTCATGATACACGATGATCCTGTGTGCTTCAATGAAGCAGTAAAAGAAAGGAAATGGAGGGAAGCAATGGATTTGGAAATAGAGGCTATAGAAAAGAATGAGAAATGGGAGCTTGTAAACCTACCAAAAGGAACAAACACAATTGGTATTAAGTGGATCTTCAAAACAAAACTAAATGAAAAGGGAGAAGTAGATAAGTGCAAAGCACGACTAGTGGTCAAGGGAGGCATGGGATTGATTATAGTGAGGTTTTTGCACCAGTGGCTCGTTGGGACACCATAAGACTGACCTTAGCTTTAACTACACAAAAAGGATGGATTGTCTTCCAACTAGATGTGAAAAGTGCTTTCCTTCATGGAAATTTGGAAGAAGTAGTGTATGTGGAGCAGCCAAAAGGCTATGTTCGCAAAGGAGAGGAACACAAAGTCCTAAGGCTCAAGAAAGCTCTCTATGGATTGAAACAAGCTCCAAGGGCTTGGTTTAGTAGAATCGAGGGGTATTTTTTGAAAGAAGGGTTTAAGAAATGCAGTCATGAGCACACATTGTTCCTGAAATATGGAGATAAAGGTAAAATTCTAATTGTCAGCCTATATGTGGATAATCTGATCTACACAGTGAATGATGAGGAACTATGCAAAAGATTCAAGGAATCAATGTTGTTATAATTTGACATGAGTGACTTGGGCGAAATGAAATACTTCCTAGGAGTTGAGGTCCAGCAGAGCTATAAAGGGATACACTTAAGTCAGAGGAGTTATGCCAATAACATTCTTGAAAGGTTTGGAATGAAAGATTGCAACCCAGTAAAAAATCCCATTATTCCAGGTACAAAATTAATGAGATACAGTGAAGAAGCCAGTGTAGACTAAACCATGTTTAAATAGCTGGTTGGTAGCCTAATGTATCTAACGGCTGCAAGACCATATATTATGTTTGTCGTCTGTCTCATAAGCTGGTACATGGAAGATCCAAAAACATCTCACATGGTAGCAGCAAAAAGAGCTCTCAGATATGTGAAGGAGACTGTAAATTTGGGCATATTCTATAGTAGAAGTACTAAGATTCTGGGAGTACCATAAAAGAAAAATTTAGAAGAAAATTTTAGAGCCTATACTAACAGTGATTATGCTGGAGATATAGAAGATAGAAGAAGTGCTTCTGGTTATGTGTTTCTCCTAAGTGGTGGTGCATGGAGCTCGAGGAAGCAATCAGTGGTGACACTCTCCACAACTGAAGCTGAATATGTTGCTGCAGCAGCATATGCATGCTAAAGCATTTGGATGAAGAGAATTCTTAACAACCTCAGTGTTCTTTCATGCCAATGTGTGAAGATTTCGTGTGACAACATTTCATCCATCAAATTATCCAAAAATCTAGTTCTCCATGGAAGAACTAAACACATTGATGTAAGATTTCATTTCTTACATGATCTCGTTAAAAAAGGTGCAATAGAATTAGTCTACTATGGAACAAATGAGCAGCTAGCAGATATCATGACAAAGCCACTGAAGTTAGAGACCTTTTTAAAGTTATGTGATCAGCTGGGTGTTCGAAGCATTGAAGATTAAACTGTCTTACTTTCAGTAAATGCAGTTTAGGGGAGGAATTATTACACGAAATGTGCGAATAAAGTTCCTGATTTTCAGAAGCAAAATAGTTTGATAAATAAAGATAGGATCTCGATCAACTAGTGACCGAGTGCTATAGGTAATTGGTACAATTTTAGTATTGTGCAGAGGTAGTTTCGTTGCTTGCTTTTGTTTTCCTGTAATGTTTATAAAATGACATATTTTCAGCATTCAATAAAACGTAAATTGATCCAATTATTTCTCTAATATTTAACATTACCGAGGCTTACCCTTAATTAGAATCAGTTACGCAAACAATTCTTATATTATAAGAAAAATTTATGTAAATGTCTTTTAATTAAATCTCCTTCTTAATTAGACAAACTGAAATCTTTAGGAAAACTCTTTCCAAAATGTATGTGATTTGTTTCCCTACTCTCACACTTAGATGATAGCAGATGTCTTTTTTACCTCTTTGTCCTCTTTCTTTTCTTTTTTCTTTGTTCTTATATAAAAACCGTAGTCTGCTACCTCATAAATCCAAATAAAGATTCAGAAAGTTAAAATACCTCAATATCTCCAACATGCAGAGTCCGAATCTTTCTTTCTAGTGTATTAGATTTCATTTCAACCTTTAACTTGCTCTTAGCTAGAAAGTTAACTCAAACCTCAGAAAAATCAATTTTGGTTTTGTTAATACCAAAATTAATTCAAACTTTTAATAACAGATGAAAAGAAAGGATAAGGGAAGAAGACGGGTCCTGTTAGATACCCGTTTCAAAGGATACGAATTTTCTTTTGGGTCACTCTCTCGGAAACAGTTACCAAAACAGTTTATTTGTTTTCTCTCTTCATACATGCTACACACAACTATAAAATTAATGTTTTATTTAGCTATCATTTTATAATTGTAATTTTTTTTTTACTTTTATACTCAATTTAATTTCCTTTGAAACTATCTCTTTCAAACAACTCCAATATTATACACTTTAAAATCACATATTTTATCTACATTAAATATTGCTTGATTTTAAAAATATCTCATTTAAAGAAATTTTTTTAATAAATTTTGTAATTGTTTTATTTTATTATATTTTTTTAGAAAATAATAATAAAATAAAATCTTTTAATACATGTGATTTATTTGTAATATTTCATAAAAAAAGTATTTCTTGCATTGTAATAAAAATTATCATTTGTAAAATAAAGTAAACCAAACTTTTGTAAATCATTAAAGTTATACACGTGGTTCTTTTCTCACCCTTCTTTCATTTCTTATTTTAATTCTTGACTTACATTTTGAATGTATAAGTCTACTTTCTAATCTTATGATTTATTTTTTGAGTTATTATAAAATGAATGTTCTAATGAATAATGAGATACAAATTTGTATTTATTTTTACATTTATACCTTTTATGTTATATGTCACGTGGGAATATTATTTTAAAAAATAAACAATTTTTTTAATTTTTAAAATAAATTTAAAACATGACAGATATAAAAATTATAAATATAAATATATATATTTGTTGAAAAAACAAGAAATAACTCTACACAAAAGAGTTCTCTAGTTTGTATTATTTTCTTCATATTTTCATTACAATTGTATAGCTATTTATAAGGAAATTTTACTCCTTCAATTATTCTTTAAATTAAGCATTCCTTGATTTACTCCTTGAATTAAGGATTTCTTGTTTTACCTGTGAATTAAGGATTCCTTTGTTTTACTCCCTTGAATTAAGGATTCCTTGTTTTACTTCCTTGAATTAAGGATTCCTTTGTTTTATTCCTTGAATTAAGGTCCTTGTTTTATTCCTGAATTAAGGTCCTTGTTTTATTCCTTGAATTAAGGTCCTTGTTTTATTCCTTGAATTAAGGACTAATATCCAATACTTTCCTCAAGCTAGATCCAGGAAGGTTTATGGATCCAAGCTTGGACAAAAGTCGTTGAAATGGATGAGAAGCCGATGGCTTGGTGAAGATGTCGGCCATTGGTCAAGCTTTGTATAATGTGTCCGAATTACGTGATTGAACTTGTTCCACGAGCGTAATGACAATCAACTTCAATGTGTTTCGTCTCTCGTGAAACACTGGGTTTGACAGTTATATGCATAGGCTGCCTGATTGTCACAAAACAAGGACGTAGGAAGAGTCAGTAGGAACACCTAAATCACACGAAGACCTTTAAGCCATATCAACTCACACTTGTGATTGAAGCCATTGCACGATACTGGCTTGACACTTGATCCGGCAATAGCGGTTTGCTTCTTTACTCTTCCATGTGACCAAGTTTCCACCGAAAAATGTCTGATGGCAGGTGGTATACTTGCGATCAATTGGTATTCTCGCCCAATCAAGATCACAATATCCCATGATTTGTGTGTTGTCATTCTTCTTCATGATAATACCACGACCAGTGATCCTTTTAAGTAGCGTAAAATCCTTTTAACAAGGGTCAAATGCTCAAATGTCGGGAAGTTAGCATGAATTGGCTCACAATACTTAGAATATGTGATGTTAGGTCCGGTGATTGCTAGGTAGATCAACTTACCAACCGCCGGGTAATAACTTATATCCATGTAGTGGCGTGCCCTTCAAGCTAGGTTTGAGCCACTTTGTCAAGAGGGGTAATGGGTTTAGCATCGCTCATGTTAGCTTCCTTAAGCAAATCTAGGACATATTTCCTTTGGTTAAGAAAGAGTCCTTCAGTGCGAGGTTGCCATTTACATACGAGAAAGTACTTCAATATCCCAAGGTCTTTAATTGCAAACCTTTGTACGAGGTGCTTTCAGGAGTTGAAAATCTCGTCACATTATCACCGTAATTATCGGATCATCTACATAAATCAACACAACCAATTTGCCCATACCATGTGTGCGAACAAATAGCGAGGAATCGGCATTGCTTTTTGAAACCAACACTAGTGGACCGAGCTTGGCTTGTCATACCAAGCTCGTGGGGATCGTTTCAAACCATAAATGGATTTGTGCAATTTGCACACTAAATCCTATTGCTTGAGGATGCCTGCGTGGTAATTTCATATAAACTTCTTCTTTGAGATCACCATGCAAGAATGCATTCTTCACATCCATTTGGTACATAGACCACCCCTTGTTTACAGCCACGACAGTAGCACTCTTACTGTGTTCATTTTTGCAACAAGTGCAAATGTTTCTTTGTAATCCACCTCGAATGTTTGAGTGAATCCCCTGAGCCACCAATCTTGCTTTTATACCTCTCAATTGATCCATCGACTTGAATTTCGGCTTATGTATCCATTTGCAACCCACAACTTTCTTGCCTTTTGGAAGTTTGGTGATGCTCCGTGTGTCAGTGTTGATCTAGGGCTTTAAGTTCTTCTTGCATGGCTTCCTTCCACACCTCTTGTTTGTTGGCCTCATGAAAGTTTTGAGGCTCACCGTAACTCGACATAGTCTTTGAGGAATGCGGCATGGATTGGTGTCACTCTCTTATATGACACATAATTTGAGATGGGATGTGTGGGTTTGTAGGTGACAAAGTCTTGAAGTCTTGTGGGAGGTTGCCTAACACGCATTGGATTACGTCGTGGAATAGGAGTTATCTCACACTCGTTCACATCTTGTACCATATTGTGAGGATCATCTTGATTATCACCATCTTCACAGTGATGTACCATTAAGACGAGACCCTTCATTGTTACTTTCGGTGAGAGATGCATCAATATTGACATGGGCCGGGATCTTGTTGTGGAGCCTCAAGTTCAATTCTCGTAATGGAAACACATCCAAGATGCCATTCCCTTGACTTGTGATTTCATGTGACTTGCTAAAAAAAGGGTTAGTTTCATAAAACCGAACATCTTTAGACACAATTAATCTCCTAAGTTGGGGATCATAACACTTATATCCCTTTTGTGTAGATGAATAACTAAGAAAAATACATTTAACAGCTCTAGGATCCAATTTATCTCGATGACGGGATTGAATATGTACAAAACAGATGCGCCGAAAGACTCTAAGGTGTGAAAGGTTAATTTTCCTTCCTTTCATGACCTCTAGGGAGACTTGAAATCCAAGACTCTACTGCAATCTATTGATGATGGCATGCCGTATAACCCCTCGGGACCATAATCTCTTTGGTACATTCATTTGTAGCATTAATGCTCTAGTTTTTTCAAGTAAATCCGGTTTTGCGTTCGGCTACACCATTTTGTTGAGGTGTGCCAACACATGACTTGTTTGATGTATAATGCCATGAATGCTCGAATATTGTTTCATGATATGGGACATGTATTCAGTGCCATTGTCAGACCTTAAGGTTTGAATTTTAGAAGAGAAGTGATTTTTAACAAGATTATGAAAGTCCTTAAATACTTCCATAACTTCATTCTTAGACTTTAAAAGATATAACCATGTGACTCGAGAGAAATCATCAACAAAAATCACAAAATACTTATAACCATCAAAAGATTCATTAATTGGTCCCCATACATCTGAATGAACTAGTTCAAAACACTTACTAGCCCTAGACAAGGAAGAATTAAAAGGCAATCTAGTGGCCTTAGACAAGTGGCAAGTTTCACATGCAATTTCATCATTTCCTAAGTTTGGAAATAAAGTTGACAAAATTGGTAGAAGGGGTGAGCTAAACGCTGATGCCACAATTGATTATCTTGGATAGATTAAACTTGGCTTGAAACCCTGCGGGATTGTTCTTGGATATGTAATAGAGACCATCTAAGTAAAACCCTTCACCAATCGTCTTTTTGGTGACACAATCTGAAAAATGACATTGTGAGGAGAAAAACGGTTAAGCAATTCAAGGTATTTGTGATTTTTCCCTCTGAGACAGAAGTTGGAAAGGAAAGGAAGGTACATATAAAGCTGTCCGACTGATTTCATCGACATTAATTTTATTTTTTCCTTTCCTAAAACCTTACATTCTCACCATTTGCAATTGAAACTTGAGAAGGATTTGCTAATTTTTCAAACTTATGAGAGTTTGACACATGGTTTGTCATATGATCTGTGGCACCCGAATCTACAACCCAAAAATCATGCAACATATTTATTTTAAGAAGCGCTTTTAAAGGATTTTATAATACCTTGCATGTCCCTTGTGGTATGAGTTTTGTATACGCCAAGAAGCCCGCAAACTTGCCTAGCAATCTTGTTGAGTTTCTCTTCTTCATGCTATCCACACGATCGATCGGCTCCTCCGTCTGCTTTTGAAGATACAACATAAACTCATTCATGAGTTCTGCTGGATTCGCTGTGAAGTTCTTGAATGGATCAAACCCATTAGAGGTAGAGACAAAAACATGATTTGCATGGTGTGCAGTACGATTCACTTTCTATAAACCCTTATCCTTTATAAAATCAGGTTTAAATTCTGGATGTAGAATCCAACAGCTGTCCCACATGGCCCGTATGGTTGCGTAAATGCTGACACTTCAAGTTTGGATGCTTCCCTTTGTACTTCCTCTCGTTGGTTAGATAGGCTATAGCCTCAGGTGAAGTAGCCATTGGACCCTTTTTCATCACTTTCCTCCTTATTTCTTCACCTTGAATCGTCGCACATACATTGGTGAAGGAAGGAAGTTCAAGATTCATGAGTATATGACATCGTATATCTTCATATGTTGAATCCGGTGACAAAAGTTGAAATATCTTATCTTCTTTCCGCTTCTTTCGTGTGAGCTACACGGTTGTATGAGACGATATATTTCCAACTCATTCCACACGCTTTTCATGCTTCCTAAGAGTTGTACAAAAGGCTTGCCATCTTGTTGCGGTCCGAGATGTCTTTCTTTAATTGAAAAACTCGTGGCGTTGTTTTGAGCTTGCCATACATTTCCTTAACCGTCTCCCACATAGTTGGTATGCAGATTCGAGTAACCGAATATTTCAACTAATTTACGTTCCATGGAATTTGAACCATGACATAACCAAATGATCCTTACTAAGCCGGATTCATAGGTTGGTGAGGAAACATCAGTACTGATGCTTCCATTTATGAACCCCAACTTGGACCTTCCACGCAGAGCGAGGAGACCTTTGCTCTTCGACCAAGGCAAGTAATTAAACTCATTCAACAAGTGAGCTTAATCTTTGATTTGGAGTTGACATCCACCTCATGCATATTCATGAAGGAAAGCACTGATGAACTTTCAGCTTCTGATCCTAGCTGCTTGTCTTCAGCCATTTCAAAGATTGAAGATGCTAAGAAATAATAAAGCAGAAGCAAGTTAATTTTCCTGCTTTGATACCATGTTGAAAAAACAAGAAATAACTCTACACAAAAGAGTTCTCTAGTTTGTATTATTTTCTTCATATTTTCATTACAATTGTATAGCTATTTATAAGGAAATTTTACTCCTTCAATTATTCTTTAAATTAAGCATTCCTTGATTTACTCCTTGAATTAAGGATTCCTTGTTTTACTCCTTGAATTAAGGATTCCTTGTTGAATTAAGGATTCCTTGTTGAATTAAGGATTCCTTGTTTTACTCCTTGAATTAAGGATTCCTTGTTTTATTCCTTGAATTAAGGTCCTTGTTTTATTTCTTGAATTAAGGTCCTTGTTTTATTCCTTGAATTAAGGTCCTTGTTTTATTCCTTGAATTAAGGACTAATATCCAATAATATTATTAATATTTCTTATTATTATACTTTAGACAATGTATTAATTGATTTATCTAACACTTAATTTTAGTTAATTATTTTTTATCATATTTCATATAATAAACAAGTTATTTATGAGGATTGAAATAAAAACAAGCTTATTAACTATTAATTAACTGCATGCATTATCATATTTCATATAATAAACAAGTTATTTATGAGAACTGAAATAAAATAAATAAAAACAAACTTATTAACTATCAATTAACTGCATCATTTCAACCTCTAAATATTATTTTGCAAAATATAAAATTTCTCAATATATTAATTCACGAGCCCCCCACAAAAAAAAAAAAATCTTCTTTTTCTCTTACTTCAAATATGTTATTGTATTACAATGCATTTGGTATTACTATGTGATACTCTAAAACATGCAAAACAAAAAACAAAAAAACAAAATTCTAAAATTAGCATGGGAATTAATCTGCCATATTTTACAGCGAAACCCTAATTCTTTTTATTTTTTAAAATATTTTCTCTAATAATAGAACTTGTGGAGATTACATAATGTAAATTTTATATAATATATAAGTAACATAAAATAAAATGCACACTCTTGAAAGATATTAAAATTTAACTAATATATGTATGATTTTTTGTAGTCTAATGATTTATTTTTTTATCATTTTATTTATGTTCTATAATTTTTGATTTAGATTATAATAAGTTAAATTAAACCTTTAGGTTTATATATGAAAATTTTATATTTAGATATTGAAATAAAAATAAAAATTAAAATGAAATATTAATAATATAATATATTAATTTTTTAAAATTTATTTTATATTATTTCATTTAATTTTTAATAAAATAAGACGATAATAATACGATTACACGAAGAAATAGTATTTGCAGTAACAAAATCAAATATTCCCGACGATTATGTGAAGAAATAGTAGCGTTTTATTTAATTAATAGCTGCAACATTTATGTACTGCCAGTATGTGAAAGAATTATTCAATATACCATATTATTCAACATTTGGTATTACTATGTGATACTCTAAAACATGCAAAACAAAAAACACAAAAAAAACAAAATTCTAAAATTAGCATGGGAATTAATCTACCATATTTTATAGCGAAACCTTAATTCTTTTTATTTTTAAAATTTTTTTCTCTATTTATAATTATGACTAATAATAGAACTTATCGAGATTACATGATATAAATTTTATATAATATACAAGTAACATAACATGCGTACTCTTGAAAGTTATTAAAATTTAACTAATATATGTATGATTTTTTTAGTCTAATGATTTATTTTTTTGTCATTTTATTTATGTTCTATAATTTTTGATTTAGATTATAATAAGTTAAATCAAACTTTTAGATTTATGTTATAATATGATATGAAAAATTTAGATTTAGATATTGAAATAGAAATATAAATTAAGATAATATATTAATGATATAATATATTAATTTTTAAAATTTATTTTATATTATTTTATTTAATTTTTAATAAAATAAGATGATAATAATACGATTACGTGAAGAAATAGTATTTGCAGTAAACAACGTCTCAAAATCAAATATTCCCGACGATTATGTGAAGAAATAGTAGCGTTTTATTTAATTAATAGCTGCAACATTGATGTACTGCCAGTATGTGAAAGAATTATTCAATATATTATGGCATTTAACAAAATTTTTTTTTTGGGTCAAATGACATTTAAATGCCATAATTAGCTTTTCATCAATTCCTTGATTCACCTGGCCTTTTCCGCCATAGACTTTGTTGTCATTATGTAATTTATATGCTGTTGTTTGTGATTAGTATTGTCAGTTTTCTTTTTTCATCAGTGTGTATAATCGTAAATAAAATTTAGTAGAAAAAATATATTTATAGGGTGCTTTCAGGAATCACATTTTTTGTCCCATTAAAACTCTAAGTCCAAATATTTTACCATTTTATATAACTTCTTATATATTAACTTAAGAAAATAAAATATTTTAATTAAAAATATAATTTATTTTTATTTTTAATAACTATCCAAATAAATAATTTAATTATATCGTATATATAATTTCAATAACTTTTTTTTTCTACTTCTTTTTTATTCGAATTTTTTGTCTATGTTTTTTTCTTAAAAATTTATAATTTTTATCTTAGATTTTTTTTTCATTTTATCTTATATTTTATTTAATATTTTAATGAATTTAAAAGTTAAAATAATTTTATCTCACTTAAATCATATCTATCACTTTTAAAATAAATACTAATAAAATCATGATTATTATAGATAATCGTATTTTTTTATTACTTTTATAATTACATTTATTTCATTTAAATTTAAAATAGATATAATATTTCATTATGTATTATTTTATTATCATCCTAACTCATTAAAAATATATAAAATAAAATTTATTTTTATATTAAATAATTTATCTTTTTTATATTACATAATTTATTTTTTATTATATTGACAAAATTAATTAATTGTACAGTAAATATCACTACTTTTACCAATAAATGATTATGTTTTTTAAAATGAAAAAAATATCAACATCATGCTTATTTAAATATAAATTTGTAGAACTAACTAAATTACTTTGTTAATATGATTATTTTTTTTATGTAATAAGTTGTAGAATGATTATAATAAATGTGATATAATTAAAATTAATATTACATACATTTATTAATTAAAATAATGCCTTATATATTTTTTAGGATTATAATTAAGTTTATATCAGTTGGTTATGGTAATATTACAATAATAAATAAACTTTTTTCTGTTAATAGTGCAAGAACTTAAAGCGAACATGGATACTGAGTCCTAGAGATGCAAAATGCCTTGGATTCTCATGATAAAATTATTTTATTATATTTAAAAATTTATCTTATTTAAATGTTGTGATGGATTATATTTAAATCTAATATCATTAAAGATAAATTAAATGATAATGTTACCCAAGTGGTTAGGCTATTTGATCTATGTACTGTCATCCATCTCAAGAGATGAAAAGTCAGCAGCAAGAAATTGCATCACAATGCCTACCTACATCACAATGCCCTTTTTTACTCGTATTCCAAACATTATGTAAACACATTATCACATCATCTTTTTTTCTCTATAAATCTAAAATTACAACAAAACCATAATTCCTCATTGGCCCTTTCTTCTCCATCCAATTCAACACCATATATCTCTCTAGCTTTAGAAAGATCAAGTGTGATTGAGAGTGAGATTGATTAGTGTCATGGAAAAATGAGAGTAAAAAACTTGAATTATAATATGTAATTGGAGTGTTCTTTAATTTCCAAAGACTAGCCTAAAGTTTGTGTGCTAAATTGAAGCACCCAAATGCTAAAGTTTGAACCCCCAATCCAATAACAGTCTTCTCTTCTTCACTAATGGTCAGATGGGTATCCCAAAACCAGCTCTCTCAAACCACTTGTCATCAATTTACTTCTCAAAGCAACCCCTACTCTTCATTTCTCTGTATATTTCAGTACTCCTCTTCTTCTCTCTCTTATCTCCATTTCACTACCAACTTCCTCTGTTTCTCTTGCTTTTGCCACACCTGTGCTCTCTTCACTGGCAGTATTGCATCTCATATCCCTCTTATATTACACCAAAAAACACTCGCACGCAAAACCACTGTAACCCAATTCCTCAAAATTTCCTCTTCCTATCGTCAACCATACAAATTAGCCAAACAGCAATCAATAACAAACACCCACTTCTCTGTTTTTCTCTGCTAGAATGGAGAACTCTTCACTTCCCAAATCTTCCTCTAATACGATTCTGACACAATTGCCAGACATGGGTTATCCTCAAAAACACATGCATGTCCCAATGACCACCTTGTTTTCTTCAAATACAACTGGACCACATGTGATTTCTCAGAGCTTTCAGACCAGCTCCTTAGCAACCAACTATGAAGGCTTGTTATATCCTAATTATGTTCAGACCCATCAGTCTGGCGCTTCATATCCTTTAATTGAGTACGGCGATTTCTCTGTAGAAGGGGTGTCCAGTTTGGATACACTTTGGGTACGTAAAGGAAGGCTTTTGAATGCATGGACAACCAAAGTTGCTAGAAGTAAAAGAAAAATGGCTCGCCAAAGAAGCCTATCTTTTAGTAGACTTAATAATTCTGCTTCTTCTTCATCTTCTTCTTCTTCTTCTTCTTCGGCTCACCAAGGTGATGCAAATGGAATTGTTCTTTCTTCTGTTGCTACTGATCATGCGCCGAACAACAATAGCACCAATTCCAAAAGATCAAATAACCTCTACAACTTTTGCACACCAGATAATAAGGTTCGCTTTTTATGTAATTGGTTTTCTTAAATCTTAATTTAAATTATATTTTTATTCATTGATGACATTTTTAATTCCTTTATTTTTTTTTTCCTTTCAATTTGGTTTCCTGATAACCAAGCTGTTTCGGAGTTACAGAGATTGAGAGTTCTGCTGAAGAAAGAGTTGAAGAACAGTGATGTTGGGTCTTTGGGAAGAATTGTTCTCCCTAAGGTCAGTTTTACATGTATTATTATAGAACAGTTGTAGAGGATATATAAAAAAAGGGATAAGGATACTTAAACCATAAAAATAAGTAATATATATCATGCTAATATACTTTTACCGAGTAATAATTAACACAATTATCATCTAAATATTTCTTATCGAAAGCAAACCTCTTGTAATATATTGAAGTTTAACTTTAATTAACTCCATTCAATTAAAATTAAATTAATCTCAATATTGATCTCTATCAATTAAAATTTTTTATTAGATATAATTTTTGTTGTTATAAATTTTATAAATATTATTTAACGAGAAAGTTATCCAAATAATTTTACTTTTAACTTACCTCGATAAAAAATTATATATTTATATTTTTACGACATTAAAAAAAATATTTATTTAAATTATAAAAAATTTAAAAATATTATTTTTTTAAGAGATTGAAATTAGAATTTTTAAGGGATAACATCCTCTTCTCTGTTTCTATCATCTACTTTTTTCTTTTCTTTTTCTGAGAGAAGATTGATGCAGGAAAAAGAGAAGAGTAAAATGACCAACCAATATGAATTCTTTGATTTTGCTCTTATTGACTACTCTGCAAACACATGATAGTGATCCAGACTGCCCAATAACTAATCCCTCCTGACTTCTCGACTTTTGCACAAACAAACAATAAAAAAGTCAAAAAAATAAATAAATAAATATTTTGTAATTAACAAAAATAATACTTTGTAATTAATACTACATTTTTTATTTGATGAAATTAATAGCACATAGAAAAGAGCCCAATTCACATTTAGCACCCAAAAAAAGAAGTTTAATTTTGCTTGAAGTCTGTGATATTCAAGCTGACTTTTTCCTGTTTCATTATCAATTATTCATTTCCAGAGGGAAGCAGAAGAAAACCTTCCAGATCTATATGATAAGGAGGGCATTCTCGTAGTGATTAGAGATGTACATTCAAACCAGGACTGGATCTTAAAATACAAGTGAGTATATATATATATATTTTGGAGCCCATTTATTTGCATCAAACTTTCCTGCAACGGTGACTTAATTACGTGACAGTCGGGTCGATGTAGTTGCATCCTTTTTTTCTTAATTTAAGATTATGTGTTACATAAATTATTACGCAACAAATTAATATAAATAAAATTGTTTTTTACAACAATTTGATGGGTATAGAAGTGTTTAAATTAATTAGTTAAAGCTTAATCACTACATATTTTCTCTTGAAGAGTGATTCATAATTATGTCAAAATAAAGGGTTTAATAATTTAGTTTTTTTTTTTTGAAAAAATAATATTACAAAAAAAAATAATTAATTATTTTATTTTATTTTTTTCTCGTCTTTTTTTAAACTATTATTAAGACGTTGTTTTTATAGATTCTTTTAAAAATAGATAATAATTATTATAAAATTAATAAAAATTAAATTAATTTTTGAAAGTTGATTAATTTTCTTTCTAGAGTTAATTTTTCATAATAAAAAATAAATAAATGATTAAAAATAATAAAATAACTAAATTATTATAAAAAGTATAACAAAATATCTTAATTAGTATAACAAACAAACGACTGCGTGTCAATGGAGTGTCATGTGAATTAGCGTACCCAATACTAAACGCAGTTTTTGTGTATTGATTTAACACAGATACTGGTGTAATAACAAAAGTAGAATGTACGTTCTAGAAAACACAGGTAAATAACCAATTTATTAATTTTTAGTCAATAATATATTTTACTTCTCTGTCTTTCCACATTAAGTTTACTTAACAGAGCTTTTTCAATGAAACAGGAGAATTTGTACAGAAAAATAGGCTGGAAATTGGAGATTACATTACTCTTTACGAGGATGAATGCAAGAATCTCGTGAGTTTTACTCCCTTAATACCCAACTTGTTCAAATCTAAACAAAGAATTTGAATTTTGGAAAGAAGAAAAAATATAGAAAAGTTAACTCAATAATACTGCATAACGACAATATTGCACTTAGCATTTTCTTCTCTTTTTGGAAGGTAGAAAAGAGAATTAAAACATATTAGGAAGGTTCATAAATGGGCAAATTAAAGTAGAAAAAGTAGGGCCATATATACTCCTTTTTTTTTTTTACAACAATTCCATTTTTTCTTATGTATTATCATACTTTTTTTCTTTTTCTATTTTTTTTTTCGAATCATAAAGCTTACAATTAAGTATAAACTTAGTGGTTCATCTAGTTTCAAGAAAGATTAAAAACACATAAAATACCATTTAGCATATATTTTAAAAAAATTATTTTATTAAATGACAAGCTTATTTAACTAGTTTCAAAAATAACCTCCAACCTCCCACCTATCCTACCCCTATCCTTACCCTTACCCTTACCCTTACCCTTACCAAGTGTGACATAAGTTTAAGAAAATATATATTTAAAAATAATAATAAAATATCATCTATAAAACTTGTAATCACAAAAATAAAAACTCTTAAAAAAATCTTGTACATCAATTATTTCACTTTAAACGTCATCTATCTAGTTAGACGTCGTTCTAATTGAAGTACGACCATTTAGGTCCCTTCAGTATTGGATGAAATGAAACACATTCAATGTTAATGGAATGTTATTTTTATTTATACCTTTTTAAGGTGTTATTTTTTTTATAATTTTTCAAAAATATTTTATTCAAAAAAACATACATTTCATAATATTTGTACAAAAACATGTTTTTTTAATTATATCCACGTTCATAATGAGTGTCTCTATATGGAGGATGGACATGCTTGTTACTAAAAAGTGTCACATGATTATTGTGTTAAATGTTATTAAATGAGTTAAACTATTTAATCCGAGTGTTTATTTTTCATATTAGAAATAATAAAACAACTGAAAACAAACACAAACAACTTAAGTATCACATAACTATAGATTAGAATGAATCGTATTGGATCCAATTTAGTGATAGTTTGAATAGATCTATTATTTAAAAGATTCATTTTGATCTATTTTGATCCATGAATCTAATGAATTGGATAAGATGGATCAGATCATGCATTACTTTGTAAATCAATGGATATTCATGACTCGATTTCAATTGTTTCAAAAAAAATTTATTTTTTTGTAAAATTAAAATATTATTTTATGTGGTGCATTACATATTTTAGATTAATAAAAAAAATAAAAAATAAAAGACTATTATATATTATAGGACACTTTTCTATCTTTTTTTCCATAAAATTTCTTATGTATTTATAATAAATACACTTCATTTTTTATTTATTTTTTTATTAATGTTATAATGCTTTTTTAATAATTTTTTTAGAGTATTAACTTGATCTATATAAAATTTTAAATAGAACATAATTTACACATTCATTCAATTAAATCGATAAGATTTCATTTTATTTACAAAATAAAAAAAATAAAATTTGTGTTAATTACTCAAAAGTAAGCAAAAAATAATATCATTTATAATAAATATAAAAAGATATGAATATGATGATAATTGAATTTTGATTTAATAAATTTTAAATAAAAATATATAGATTTATAAAAATTATAAGAGAGGAGAAGTTAGATTTATAAAAATATAAGAGATAAATTTTAAAAATGATTATTCATCGTAAATTTTTTAAAATAAATAGTTGTGAAAGCTAGGAAAATATTTCGAAAATATTTGATTTTTTTAGTTTTAAAAACAAAATTTTAAAAAAATTTAGATTTGGATCGATATGTCTTCATCTGATTCAATCCAAAAGTGATTTGTTTTGATCCAATCTATAGTGTATCACATGGAACAAAAATCCAATGAAACTTTTTGTCATCCCAACACTTCCTTCTCAAGTAAAGAAACCTTAATTTTCCTATTTTCATGTTAAAATTAGAGCATTGCCATTCTTATTATAATAAATCTATCAATATTGGTATAAAATAGGATAGGATGTTTCATTAATTCTTGAAACAAGGCATGAATTTTATTAAATTACATGTGGTTCAATTTAATTTTTTATGGGATGAGATAGTAATAAAATAATATTAATTAAGATATTTTATTTGTTTTAAATGGATACAATTGAGATAAGTAAAAAATCAAAATATAATAAAAAATATGAAACATGATTATTTATAATATGAAAATTTAACAAAAAAATGATGAAATATTATATTTAAAACTATAATTTAAATGATACGAGAGTGATTAGATGATATTTAAATGAGTTGAGATAACTTTATACCACGAATTATTAAAAATAAAACTTGAGACGAAATAATACAATTCACTTTATGTTACTACATATTAATCTAAATTTTTTTACTAAATATAATTATCTATAACTAGTTATAGATTTTTTTTTTTTAAATTTCGCTATACTCATTAAATAATATTATATCATATTATTTTTTAAAAAAATTTAAAATGACAGACTTTTCCTTAAAAAGGAGAGCATTTAATTGATTTGAGAGATTTTAAAAGAGCTGTACATTTGTATAAGGTTTACTTTTTAAAGATGCTTATGTACTTTTAAAAACTCTAGATTTTGACAATATATAAGTATTTTATGCGATACTTTATTGAGTTGTTTAGAAAAGTGATAAGTGAGAATGAAAATATAGAAGGAAAATTAAAAAATATATAAATGCATAAAAATTTATAATATTTATGAGTATTATTATATATCTTAATTATAATTAACTTATTAAAATTTTATTAAATATAATTATGTTATCTAAATTATATTTATCAATAATATTATAAGTATATTATTTAAAAAAATAATTAATAAATATATTTTGTATATTTATTAATAATTTTTTTTTCTATAAAGCATTAAGATGAATCCCATCACGTATTCATATTCATGTGTTTATTAAGTGTAAAATTTTTACATATTTTTAACCCACAAATTTTTATATTTATAAAAATTCTTAAGTTTTTGAAAATTTTTAAAACATGACTGAAAAAATACCTCGATTTTTAAAAATTATAAAATTTTAAAATCATTTTTTTATTTGGATAATTCCATCACATATTAAGACATAAATATTATCACCAATCTTCATAGAATAACTTTTACATGAGCTAGATCAATGGATAACATGTAACACCTCATCTTTTATTATTTTACATATATACAGTCTCGCTCAAAACACTAGTTTGCTTGATATGTGCTATTTCTGTCTACCATAATTATTTATTTGGATCATGCAAAAGCTATTTACTGAATCGTAAGTAAAAACTCCATGTGCCATGAAATTCATCATCCAACATTAAAATATCAATTATTTAATTGTATAAAATAAAATAAACTACTTCATCATATCTTCTTATACCTGCAAATTAATTAATTAATTATTTAATTAGTACTCATGTTGTATCACAATCATTATATTTACTATTATTTTTTTAATTATAAATGGGAACAGTACGTCTCCATAAGGAAAGCAGAGAAAGCAAACCAGGACGAGCTGAAATACCAACAAATAAATTATAGAAGCTGCACTAAAACAAATAACATCGCAACTGATCTCCAATATGCCAGTTTTAACACGAAAGCAATCTTCTTTAAAGAAGCTAAAGACGCAGAAGAAGAAGCATCACTTGCTATACTTCGACATGACAAAGTTCAACCACAAGCTAATAAGATTAATGCTTTTGAAGAAAGAACAATATTATCAAAGTATTCATCCAAAATAGGAGTAGAAGTAGTTGATGAGGCCTCATTACATATTAAAAGTAAAATGAAGGATGAAGATCTATTGGACGACTTCTATGGAGACCTTGGGAATCTTCCTGAAGTGCATTCCTATTATTACAATTATACTACCATATTTGATTACATGCATTAATATCAACAATATTGACTAACTCTTCGTCCAAACTACAACCATAAATATCTATATAGGTGAGCCTTTTATTTATTTATTTATTTTTTTTCCTCCTTTCTCTTCACCTCTTAGATTTGGGACAAGTGAGAAGAGAATAAAGGAGTAGGATTATTAAGAACTATATATTATTGTATTTTATCTCAAATTATGTAAAGTATGATGAATTTTCGTATTTGGTTCCTTCTTAGAATAAGAATTTTCGTACAATATTAATCAACATTCTTACATTCAATCCTAAAAGTTCAATATTAAAGAAATATAAGTCTCATAATATTTATAAACACTACATTAGTATATTTCTTAATCATCGTGAACATTCTTTTTTATACTAACATCCACTTAAGGTATGAGTCGTTTTGACCCAATAAGTTGTATTTTTAATCCATTTTTATTATATACTAATTCTATTTAGTCACTTGTCTTTCTTTTTTGCAATGCATGTATTTATTTTTGGTAAGGGAGACCTATTAACTATTTTTTTCTTCATCTACTGATCGATTGAAGTTCTGATATCATGTAAATTTTATATAGTGCATAAGTCATGAGTCATCTATTCTTAAAATGTTAACTTCAAAAGAAGTTAAGTCTCATACTACTTATAAATATTATACTAGTATCTTTCTTAATCAATGTGAGACATTCTTTTATATACTAACATCTTGGATATTAGTTTATATTTTTGATACTTAATTATGAAATACAAGTTATGATATGAAACTTTTATTATCTTGTATTATAAAAAATGTTTTTTTATATTCGAGTTTTATGTAAAAAGTGTATTGTCTACAAATGTGCATGACCCAGCCTAGATTGAGTTTCATTTTCAAAAATTTCCTTTCTCTTGCTTCTATTATAGGCAAATTGAGCATGATAGCAAGCAACATTTGCAACGGAGAAAGGCTTCGAATATTAGTTCTAATGTGAAGGTTTTATTTGGTGCTTAGATACATGCAAACCCTTTTATTCCTACATCAGTTGAGATAAGAGATATGTTCCGACTAGATAAACAATCCCAGGATATAGTAGATGGTAGAAGTGATGCCCAACCAAGCAATTCATGCCATGTGAGGTAGCCATCCAATGGAGGAAAATGTTATTGTAGTGGTTGCAAATCCCTTTTTGAATAAAATTTGAATATGGATAATATTGTGGCACAAGTTAGGGATCGATGGTGTAGGTCCAAAATGGGATGTAGCAGTTGATATTGCTAATGATCCAAATAATCAAGAGATGCCCTAGCCATGCCTGCTTATGCAGCTTATGTGCTTCTTATTGGCTCCACGAGCAAAACATAAAATTATGAACCATAAGCTATTGTAAAGAGTGAAAACTGCATTCAAGACAAAAGAAGGATCGTAAAAGTGGCTAGTGATGTCTTTTGGATTATCAAATGCACCCAACACATTCATGCGACTTATGAACCATGTCTTGAAGTCATACATTAGCAAGTTTGTAGTTTTTTACTTTGATGACTTCCTAATTTATAGTCAAACACAAGAAGAAAAATTTGAGCAATTAAAGAATGTACTCACTCTTTGAAGGAAAATAAGTTTTACCTTAATTTGAAGAAATGTAGCTTCTTGACCAATAAATTGGTGTTCCTAGGTTTTTTTATCACTGCCAATAGAATTGAAGCTGATAAGGAGAAAGTATGTGCAATTCAAGATTGGTCAACTCCCAAAACTATAACCAAAGTTCAAAGCTTCCATGGGTTAGCAACCTTCTACTGAAGGTTCATTAAGAACTTTAGCACTATTGTTGCCCCAATTCCCGAATGCCTAAAGAAAGGAAAGTTCAACATGAGAGAAGAAGCTAAAAAAAGATTCCATTACTAAAAAAGAAGCTAACTTCTGCACCAGTTTCTACATTGCTAGACTTTGATAAGATCTTTCAAGTAGAGTATGATGCCTCGGTAGTAGGAATTGAAGCTATTCTATCTCAAGAAGGGCGATCAATGGCTTACTTTAGTGAAAAGCTTAGCGGAGCACAATGAAGATTATCTCATCAAAAGGGAGTTCGTTTTGTTCACTAATCATAAGGCATTGAAGTTTATCAATTGTCAAACTAAGCCCAAAAGGATACATGCCAAGTAGATTTCCTACCTAAAAAAAATTTCCATTTGTTCTAAAACACAAGTCTAGTCAACCTAATAAAATGGATAATGCATTGAGTCGTAAGGCAACCCTATTAGTCACTTTAAGCACTAAAGTTGTATGATTTGAATATCTTAAGGACATATTTGTTGAAGATGAAGATTTTAAGAACCTTTGGGAAAAGTTTCAATTGAAATAAGATGTAGGAGACATGCATATACATGAGGGATACTTGTTTTGAGGTACCCAACTTTGTATCCCTAGGACTTTACTAAGGGAGAAAATCATTCAAGACTTACATGTTAGAGGACTAAGTGGACGTCTTGGAAGAGATAAGACCATTGCACTTATTGAAGAAAGGTACTTGTAGCCTTAGTTGAAAAGAGATGTTAGCAAGTTTGTCCAAAGGTATTATATATGCCAAATATCCAAAGGACAAGCTGAAAATACCAAATTATATACACCTTTACCCATCCTTAAAATCATTTGGGAAGATTTATCCATGGATTTTATGCTAGAAATTCCAAGTACTTAATAGGGTGTAGCCTCAACTTTTGTTATTGCTGATATGTTTTCCAAAATGACGTATTATATCCCATGTTGCAAAAAAACAGATGCATCAAATATTGCAAAACTATTTTTCATAAAAATTGTTCATCTACCTAGAATTCCATGAACAATTACTTCAAATTAAGATATAAAGTTTCTTTTTGATTTTTGGAGGTCATTATGGACATGCTTTGATACATTATTCAACTTTAGTAGCACTACACATCCTCAAACTGATGATCAAATAGAAGTAATGAACCAAACACTTGGCAACATGATTCATTGTCTTTGTAATGAAAAACCAAAGTATTGGGTCCTTACTCTTGCATAAGATGAGTTTGCCTTCAACAGTATTATGCATAGTTCAACTGGTAAGACCCCATTTGAGGTTGTATATGTGAAAGCTCCAAAGCATATGTTGGATTTGGTTAATCATCCAAGGATTCATAGGAAAAGAAAAGATGTCCAAATAATATAAAATAAGATTCAAACTATTCATTTAGAAGTAAAATAAAAGCTATAGTGTCTAATGTAAAGTATAAAGCAACATCTGACAAACAAAGAAGAAAGAAAGTTTATCAAGTATGAGACATGGTGATGGTATTTTTGCAAAAAGAACTCTTTCCTATTGGCACATACATCAAGCTAAAGGATAAGAAACATGGGCCATATTGAATACTGAAAAGGATCAATGATAATGCATACATGGTGGACTTACCCAAGGATATGGTCATTTCAACAATGTTCAATGTATCAAATATTTATGACTACCATTCACCAGAACCACTCCATCTAGAAGAAAACTCAAGGTGAGTTTAAAACAAGTGGAGAGGACTAATATCAAATAGATACAGAAAGAAAAGAAAAAGTAGTTTATTTTATTTAGAGTTCTACTAGAGTAATAGTTTATTTTATTTAGAGTTCTATTTCTTATGTACTACTAGAGTCCTACATAAAAACCTTTATTTAGAGTTCTTTTTTGTTTGTATTACTAGAGTCACATATAGAAACTTTATGAACTATTTTAGGGATTTTTTTTAATTATAAATAACTAGGCTCTATGCATCAACTTAGTAATATTAAATAATTGATCTTCTTTCTTTTTCTCTTATTCCTAATATTTTAGAAATAATTCTTCTTTCTTCCATTTGGAAGTTGAAATCCTCTTATCTGTGAGATAGATAAATATCTTTAAGCTAGTCCTACTCCAGAGTTGCTAGAGTGCTCATCTAAAGATAGATAACATAGCTAGGCTTGTCATATTTTAGATTTTCTAGAGTGCTTGCCTAGATAATAGTTTCCTTGTGTTTGTTTCATAATACAAAATACGAGGACCTCTTGCTAGAGAGTGAATTTGGGTAGTTTAAACTTTGTTAATCTCTTTCTTCTTTTTAAAGTGTTTTCATATTATTGATACATTCCTTCTTCCATCTTGTGTCACATCTCTAGGTCTGATTTGAATTTGTTGATATCCACTATGTAGGTCAATTTTTGAGAATATGACTGGTAAGTATACCAAGCATGTCACCAAGAAGTGGTATTGGAAACTTGTATTTTATTATTATCTTATTGATAGCTTGACTGTTCATACACATATGTTAATCTCCATCCTTCTTTAGAACTAGTAGGTTGGTACTATACATGGACTCATACTTTCTTGAATCATCCCTAGGTTAATTAACTTCTTAACCTTTTTTTTAGAGAATTTCACTTTCCTTTAGACTTAGATGATAATAAGTTTGGAAGGCTTGCTTTTGGAATGAGATCAATGTGGTGTTGGATACCTCTCATTGGTGGTAGTCCAGTTGGTAGTTCTTCTGTTATGATTTCTTCAAACTCATCAAGGTTTGTTTGTACATGGGTAGGAACAGTTGAATTTGACATGACTTCTTCTTTGACTACCAAGGAAAATATTTCTTTACTCTGTTTCACTTCTACAAAGAATAATTCTCAAGATATTACAAGGAATGGTTTTCCCTCTACTTTAGAAAAGTTGGGTACATCTTCTTTTTCCAGTAAAGAAGCCAAAGAAATATTTTTTTTCCTCCCCAATGGAATAGATAAATATTATCTCTACCTTTGTAGGTTGCATTCACATTGCATTGCAATGGTTTCCCCAATAATATGTGACATTCATCTATATCAACAACATTGCATACAACTTGATCCTTGTATGATTTTCCAATGGAAAATGGGATTCGACATATTCAATTTACTTATATTTATCCTCTTTTTTTATCTACCAAATTCATTATAGTGATAGGTGTGGTTTGATTTTTAATTTAAGTGCCTCCATAAGAGCTTTAGAAACAATATTTTTTCTACTTCCTTTATCAATAATTGCATCATAAAGTTTGTTATTGATTAAGCAATGAGTGCTAAAGATATTGTATCTTTATGTGTCTTGCTTTGGTTATAAGAGGAGTTGACAAACAACATAATTAACATGTTCCCCTTAATCCACTTTAGAAAAATTGGCACCTTCATAGTCATTATATTTTGGTCCTTCCTCACGATTTTCATATTCTTGCTCCTATAAGTTGACTACTTATCTCTTTGGGCATTGGTTAGAATGATCACCAACTTGTCATCATTTATAACATTTTTCTGGTGTTGGGTATCCATAAGGGTTCCATGGGGGATTACAAGATATGTTTTCCTCTGATTGAATTTACTTTGTTTTTGATATGCCATCCTCAGGTGTTTTTCCTTTGTTATGTATTAATTGGCCTAGTTGTTTCAACTCATAGCCTTGGTGGAGCTTATGATCTTATACTTGAACTTGTCTTGCCTAACAACATCACCACTTTGAGGGCTATTGATAACTCTATGTTTTAGAGTTATTTTGTCTAATTTATTAATTATAATTGTTATGTTCTTAAAGTTTTTAGTTAATTTTAAGTTTCTAAATTATTATTTAGTGTTAGTTTTGTAAGAAATTATATTTTGAGAGAAAAGGAAAAAAAATTGAATTAAAAAAAAGACTTAAATGTAAATAACAAAAGTTGAAAATTTAAACCTCTTTTGCGCAAAAATGAGTCTCACATTAGGATAGAACAAAGTGCATCACCCACCCGTCAGATTAAACAATGAATGGTCTAGATCGCGTGTGTTCTCCACTCTTCACGCAAGAGATTCATGGAGTGGGGTCTAGCTTTTCTACATAGCCTAGCACGTAGAATTCCCTACAACGTGGTCCACTGAAGCTCCGGGCACCTCATGTCTTTGATGACTCAATGAAAATAAAGTCATTAGTGCACTTTTTTACTTAATATTTACTTATTTTATTTAATAAATATTATTTTTATGGCTAAAAAATTAAAATATAAACTTTTTAGTGAAAAAAGGTAAAAATATAATTTTTAGAATTTTTTTGGGATTTTTTAACGTAGGACTAATCAGAATCTGCCACGTGACACACCACGCAAGCAGAGGAGTTGACTGGGCAACCCACGCTGACACCACACAAGCATAGAGAGCGAATCACGTCGCACCGCATGTAAAGAGAATGAAACACGCACCACATGTCAACATGACGTTCAATCCGAGTTCAGAAATCGGTCAACGCACCATGACACGTGTCACCATGCCATTCCTACACGCCTTCCACCCATGCGCCATGCCATCCGTAACCCTTGATTTGAAGTTGATCGAATGGTCCAGATTGCACCTGAGCTTTATTTAAGCCCCTAATCACTCCATAAACCCTAATTAGCCTCCATTAGCATAATTTTGGTGAGTTTTTAGAGCTTAAAAGAGGAAAAAATACAAAAAAAATTGAAAAAATGATACAATTTTGGTGAAAATTCAAGAGAAACATTAATTCTACAATTTTAGAGATTGGTTGTATTTCTTTTTCTACTCTTTTCTTTATTAATTTTATGTCTTTATTTATGAAAAATATGAGTTTTATGAACACAATTATGTGTAATTAATTTGTTAATCTAGGGATCTTATAAACCAAATTTTCACCATGTGATGATCTAATATTTTTTCCTAATTATAATATTAATTTAATTATATTATTTAATCTGATTTTATGCTATTAATTGTTTGGCCAACAATTTATCTATAGAGGCAATTAAATAGATTTGAGAAAATTATTTAATTGTTTGTCTTGATTAAATAACATGCTGAGTTTCTAGGCCGAGATGTATGATTCTTATGCATGTGATCCATAATTGATGAACTTAATGAGTAGTATGCAATTTAATTGGCATGAGAGTGTGATTAAATTAATTACTATATGGTGTGTAGTTTACTTGAGAGAGGAATACATACTAGGTTAGATTCAATTAATAATGTAATTAATTGATATTATATTAGAGGGATTTTAGTGATTCACATGTTTAAAAATTTGGGGGATTAAGTATTTTCTCATATATCTTTTTAGTCACAAAATATGATTTAATTAATTATTGTTATTTCCTTTTAGTTATTTTAATTTTTCTTTCTTAAGATATAAAAACACCAAAAAAATTGATTTTTAATATTTTTAGTTTTAAAAATTAGTTTATAATAAAATAATCTTCGTGAGAACGATCTTTACTTATCATTATATTACTTGTTACGATACGTATACTTTTGTATTCATTGCACACACAATTTGTATGACGCTCAAGTTTTTGGCACCGTTATTGGGGATTATTAATATTTATTTATTTTTATTATTATTAATTTTATTATTTCTTTTTTAAAAAAATTATTAATTTATTTTTCTTTACTTTAATTTTAATCTATATTTATTTACATTCTTTTAGTGACTTATTTATTTATTTATTTAGTTTAATTAATTTTATTTATTTATTTATTTTACTTATTTATTTATTTTTTTACTTTAATTTATTTATTTAGTTGTTAATTTTTTTTTAATTTTTTAGAAATCTCTTTTAGTATAATAGAAACATAGTTGAGTCTATTGCATGAGTAGAGTTCGTGAGGGAAAAATCTTACCTTTAGATCTTGAAATTGAGTGTACTTTGAGATCAATTAGAAAACAACAAGTCACCCAAGAGAAAGAAATGACTAATCCATTAAAATAAACAATAATGAATTAAATTTGAATAATCAAATGTTTTTGATAGATGATAGAGATAGGGCTATGAATGAATATGCAATACCTACGTTGGAAGGGTTGAATCCAAGTATTACAAGGCCAAACATTCAAGCTAATCAGTTTGAATTAAAACCAGTGATGTTTCAAATGCTACAAACAATTGGACAATTCAGTGGATTACCGGCAGAAGATCCTCATCTTCATCTTAGATTGTTTAATGAAGTTGTAGATTCATTTAAGTTCAATGGTGTGACAGAGGAGGCATTTAGGCTTAGATTATTCCCTTACTCTTTGCGAGACCGTGTTCGAGCTTGGCTAAACTCTTTGCCACATGATTCCATTACAACTTGGAATGGTTTGGCGGAAAATTTCTTGATGAAATACTTCCCACCAATAAAGAATGCTAAGCTTAGGAATGACATTACTTCCTACCAATAACACGAAGGAGAATCTTTATATGAAGCATGGGAAAGATTCAAGGATTTGCTAAGAAAGTGCCCTCATCATGGTATTCCTTCTTGGATTCAAAATGGAAATTTTTTTACAATGGTCTCAATGCTCAAACAAGGACTATCATTGATGCATCGGCTAATGGAGCTTTGCTAGCCAAATCTTACAATCAAGCTTATGATTTACTTGAGAAAATGGCTAGTAATAATTATCAATGGCCAATGGACAGAATGACAACCACGAGAAAAGTAGCTGGAATGCATAAGGTAAATGATATGATAGCACTTATAGCTTAAGTTTCATCTTTGGTTAATCTTTTGAAGGTTCAAAACTCGCCAGCAAGTATAAACCAGGTCCAAGATTTAGGAGTGTCATGTGTGTTTTGTAGAGGAGCGCATTTGTTTGATAATTGTCCAAATAATCCTGAATCCATTTGTTATGTGGGTAATATGAATCGAAACAATAATCCATACTCAAACACATATAACCTAGGATGGAGACAACATCTAAATTTCTCTTGGAGTAATAACAATAATCAAGGTAGTAATCAATTCAACCGTCAATCATTTCAACCACCTAGTTTTCAACAACCACATCAATCGCAGGCCCAAGAGAAGAATTCACCTACTTAGGACAATACAAATGCCTTAATGGGGATGATGAAAGACTTCATCCAATCAATAAATACAAAAGTGTCCATTCAAGAGGCTTCGATTCAAAATTTGGAGAACCAAATGGGGCAACTTGCCCAAGCCATAAGCCAAGGCCTCAAGGTAACCTTCACAGTGACACAATCATAAACCCAAGAAGAGAAAGGAAGGACCATTGCAGTGCTATAGCCTTGAGGAGTGGTAAAACTCTAGAGGGAGATGAGACTCAAAAGGATAAGGAGGAATATAAGACTAAAAAGGATGAAAAGGAAGTAGTGGATAAAGAGAGTAATGGAAAGGAAATAATTCAGCCAAAAAAAAGCAACCTTTACAAACCCACTATTCCTTTCCTTCAAAGACTGCAAAAGAAAAAGTCAGATACGCGATTTTCAAAATTTCTAGAAGTCTTCATGAAGCTACACATAAACATACCATTTGTAGAGACACTTGAATAAATGCCATCTTATGCCAAATTCATGAAGGATATAATCTCAAAGAAAATGAGGCTTAAAGATCATGAAATAATAACCTTGAATGAAGGTTGTAGTGCCATCATTAATAGAAAACTACCACAAAAACTAAAAGATCCAAGTAGTTTTGACATCCCTTGCACTTTGGGAACATCTGTTTTGGCAAGGCACTATATGACTTGGGTTCTAGTATTAACCTTATTCCATTATCGGTCTTCAAGAGATTGGGGGTTGGTAAAGCCAAACCTACTTCAGTAATATTACAAATGACAGATAGATCAATTAAAAGACCTCTAGGTGTAGTATAATATTTTCTAGTAAAAGTAGACAAATTCATCTTTATGGCAAACTTCATTGTGCTAGACATGGAAGAAGACCGTGACATTCCTATCATACTTGGTCGTCCATTCTTAGCAACCTGAAGGGCACTCATTGATGTACAAAAAGGTGAACTTACAATGAAAGTGAAAGATGAACAAATAATGTTTAAAGTTTTTAAAGAACCTAAACCCCCTGATATTGATAATGCTAATGAATGTTTAAGGATAAATGTTACTGAATGTGGGAACAACTTAAAAGAATCTATTGAATCACCCAAACTTAAGACTTTAACACATGATGCTATAAACAAGGACATAAACTTACCAGAAAATAACTCAACCTATTATAACTTTGAAAGTATGGCATCGAAGGTTGATATTGTGGACTGTGTGAAATTTTTGGAGGACACATCAATCATGTATGTATCAAAGGTGATAATGGAAAATTTTGAGATAGGATCTAAACTCAAACCATCAATTGAAGAGCCCCCAAGTTTAGACCCTACACTTCTACCCTCCTATCCTCAAACAAGTATGGAAGTGAAAAAGTCCAATTGAGAGGTGAAAAAGCTATTAGAAATACATAAATTGGATGAGTTACGGTGGAGTGCTTATAAGAATGCCAAGAAGTTCAAAAGGAAAACAAAAATATGTCATGAGAAGAGAATTGAGCACCGTGGTTGCGAGCTAAAACATAAAGTATTATTGAGCAAATCAAGACTCAAGCTATTTCCAGACAAACTCAAAAGTAAATGGATACAAAGGGATGTGTCTTAAGACTTGATAGGACCGTCTAGTCAAGGACGTTAAATGTGACGCTTGTTGGGAGGCAACCCAACGTTATTTTACTTATATTTTTAGTGTTTTTTTGTAGGTGAATAAATGTGGAGAGCAATGGCGCAGCAAGAATGAGCATTTTAGTGAAAGATGTGGTGTGCCATAATTAAGGGAATTTTTCTTTACTTTTTCATAGTTATATGTGCACATTGGGGACAATGTGTAAATTAAGTTTGGGGGAGGGAATTTCATTCTCTACATTAGTATTTAGTATGCATTTTAAATTTTTAGGGATTATTTTTAAATTTTTAGGTTGTTTTTAATCATGATTTGGGTAGAAATTGGTAAATATATAGAAACTAAATGCATGCATGCTTGATATGAAACATATGAACTCAATGATAAAAATTGGTTGTTGTGACTAGGATAAGGAATGCAACATATTTGTTAAGATATTCACATTAATCATGTGATATGCTTGCTAGTTTTGATTAAATTGATTCAACTTTTATGCACATGTTCATGATTGATTTTGGTGTGCTTATTGAGAGAAAATTTGTAGTGAGTTATGTGAGTCAATTAGATCTACCAAGTTTTAGAATCTATTTGATCATTTCTTGAGGCGAAATCCTAAATAGTATTTAGCAAGAGAAATGATTTAGGCCTTATTTGGATCGATTAAGCTTTTCAAGCTAACCATTGTTAATATCTTTAGTCACCCATTTGAGCCTAACAAATATGTAAACTACATTTAATTCCTAACTAATAAGTATTACCTTTACCCTTGCACCTTTAGTTTGTATGAAAAGAAAAAAAAAGATGCAATCATGTGTTATGCTTTAGAGTAAGGTGAAATGTAATGCATCCCATAAAAAAAAAAAGCAAAACTCACAAGTATCCCTCTAAAGAAAAAGAAAATAGAATTGAAAATAAGTTTGGGGTGTTGTGAAGTAACCAAAAAAAGAAGGAAACAAAAGAGAAAAGAGATGTGGAATAAAAAAAATATGAAAAGAATGTCAAAAAAGGATGCACTTAAATATCAAGTAAAAGCTCAATTGTAGTTAAAAACTGTATGATGAAAAAAAAGCTAAGGTGTGAAAAGACCCTAAAATGTCTGCATCTATCGACCCCCTAGCCTTACATTACAACCATATAAAGTTCTTATTGATCTTGAGCTAAGTGCATATTTATATTAGTGGAGAGGGATGTGAAAAATTGACTTATGAGACTTTTTCTAAGATTGAATTGATTAGCATGCTCATATAAGTTGATTTCATGAGTGCATTGGATGATATCATTTGCAGCACATACACACGAATACATTTTTCAAAAACCTTGCATATCCTTGTATTGATGGAACATTGATTGATGAATATGTGAACCTCTTTATCATAGACTTGTACGACTTTTGAGAGGGAAAGTTTTTGGGAAATATGCATGTACTAATAGAAGTATATTTATGAATATACTACCCAAGTTATTTTATTTAGTCATACTTAGCTTAACTTGAGGACGAGAAAAGATTTAAGTTTGGGGGTGTGATGACTCTATGAAAATAAAGTCATTAGCGCACTTTTTTACTTAATATTTACTTGTTTTATTTAATAAATAGTATTTTCATGGATTAAAAAAATTAAAATATAAACTTTTTAGTGAAAAAGGGTGAAAATATAATTTTTGAATTTTTTTGGGATTTTTTATGAATTTTTAACGTAAGACCAATCAGAATATACCACATGGCACGCAACGCAAATAGAAGAGCTGACGGGGCAAGCCATGTGGATGCCACGTAAGCACAGAGAGCTAATCACATCGCGTCGCGTGTGAGGAGAACGAAACACGCACCATGTGTCATCACGACGTTCAATTCGAGTTCGGAAATCGATTAACGCACCATGACATGTGTCACCACGCCATTCCTCAACGTCTTTCACCCGTGCGCCATGCCATCCATTCCAACGAATCACATCACGCCACGTGTTGCTGACTCGATGAGCGTTGAATCTCACTAGTCTCCCCTGACTTGCCCATTGAATTTATGATGCCATATGTCGCGCTATGATTGGTTAAAACTGTTAGTTTTGCTTGTTTTGATCGTAGCCTTTGATTTGAAGCTGATTGGACGGTCCAGATCGCACCTGAGCTTTATTGAAGCCCTTAGTCACTCCATAAGCCTTAATTAGCCTCTATTAGCATAATTTTAGTCAGTTTTTAGAGCTTAAAAGAGAGAAAAATATAGAAAAAATTAAAAAAATTACACAATTTTGGTGAAGATTCAAGAGGAAATTATTTCTACAATTCAAGAGATTGATTGTATTTCTTTTTGTACTCTTTTCTTTATTAATTTTATGTCTTTATTTATGAAAAATATGAGTTTTATGAACACAATTATGTGTAATTAATTTATTAATTTAGGGATCTTATGAACCCAATTTTCACCATGTGATGATCTAATATTTTTTCCTAATTATAATATTAATTTAATTATATTATTTAATTTTTATGTTATTAATTGTTTGGCCAATAATTTATCTATAGAGGCAATTAAATAGATTTGAGAAAATTATTTAATTGTTTGTCTTGATTAAATAACATGCATAGTTTTTAGGCAGAGATGTATGATTCTTATGTATGTGATCCATAATTGATGAACTTAATGAATAGTATGTAATTGGCATGAGAGTACAATTAAATTAATTACTATATGATGTGTAGTATACTTGAGAGAAGAATACATGCTAGGTTAGATTCAATTGATCATGTAATTAATTGATATTATATTGGGAGGATTTTAGTGATTCGCATGTTTAGAAAATTGGGGGATTTAGTATTTTCTCATATATCTTTTTAGTCACAAAATATGATTTAATTAATTATTGCTATTTACTTTTAGTTATTTTAATTTTGTTTTCTTAAGATATAAAAACACCAAAAAATTAATTTTTATTATTTTTAGTTTTAAAAATTAGTTTCTAAAAAAATAATCTCCGTGGAAATGATCTTTATTTATCATTATATTATTTGTTACGATACGTATACTTGCGTTCATTGCACACACAATTTGTGTGGTGATCAGTCTTGCCTAGCCCATATACGCCACGTTTCTGATTCTTCTACTAGCGAATCAAAGTTCTTTACGTGTCATTCGTAGTGTAAAAAAAACTCAAAAAATTGCTTCAGCAGCCCAGCTTATTTTGCACGCCTCTTTTGTAGCAATTTGGTATGCATTTTTGATATAATACACAGAGAGCAAAGAAAGAGGGTGATAGAGGCCATTTTTCTTGCTTTTGTTACTGAGAAAATGAGGAGAACGAGGAGGTAGAAGAGTAACTCCATTTTTTCTCTCTCATTTTTTTCGTTTTCTTTTCTATTTGAAACACACACACAGATGTATTTTTTTATTTGAATATTGAGTTAGAAACTCTTGAATATTGGGGAATTCTTGAAGACTATTGTGCAAGACTTTGAAGTGGAATATTGCTTGGAGATTGAGGAATCATCAAAGAGTTTCTTCTAATCCCTTTGTCTTTTGATTTAATTTTTCTTAGATGTCTAAATATTCTTGGATTGTGATTTCAATATTTTCTTTGAACTAAATTAGGGTTGCAATGTAGCTTATATTATAAAGCTTGAATTAATTATTTTTGAATGATTTGTGGGATGTTGCTTTTAATTTGTTTATTCTATTTGTGCTTAATGCCTTTGATTGTTGGAAGATTAATCAATTGATTTGTGAACCCTAATGAACTTGGAAAAGGAATTTTTGTGTTTTGCTCTTGGATAGAATAACATATACAAGGAATAAGAATATACATTTATTGTATGTGTAGCTATTGAGAACTTTGAGCTTAATGAATCTTTGGTAAATTTAATTCTAATAGGAATATAGTGAATTAATTTAGTGAGATGTGTCTATTTGTTATCGGAAGAGACATGTGGATAAATTAGGAGTTCTTGGTTGAAAAATTAAATGCGAGAACATAAATCAAAAGAAAATAATATGATTCAAGTGGATTAATTTGGTGAAATTGCAATCCTAGATTTTTCTTCAAGTGTTAATCTCATATATTATTATTTAGAATTAGTTTAGTTTAACTCTATCCAAATATCGATTGTTTGGAAAAAAATTAGGTTAAGATAGTTTTAGTACTTAACAAAGATTAGTAACAAATCTTCATAGGAACGATAGCGTATTTATCACGTACTACTTGTGACCGTGTATACTTGCATGTTGATGTTCTTTTAAGATACCAACAGCCACGTTGTAGGCATTAGTGGCTATCCATACTAGATGCAAGGATACTCGATTTTTTATTGGTAGACGGAGTCCACAAATATAATGTGTAACTTGTTGTGCTTCAAATTTTTCCAAATCATTTCAAGTACATAAATGATGAAATTTTTGGTATACTCTTGAACTGAACAATTTCTTTATTTGTAATTCTGATATTTTTGAAATAATATTTGCTCATAATCTATTTTTATGGAGTTGGTTCCACCATATTGAAGCTCATGCTTTAAGTCGGTAGGCTACTAGCTTGACTTGTTCTTCCTCTAGAATGCTCATAACATGAAAGAACTGTTCCACCTCTGAGATCCAATTAAGAAAATCCTCAATATTCATGTTACTATAGAAAATAAGATGGTCAATTTTGAGACGATAATCTTGTGTTTCTTGGTATCTTTGGCAACATCCTTATCTAACTCGACCTCCAAAATAATCTTATTCTAAATATTCATCACTAGAACTTTCAATGAGTGCTGCATGTCTTATTAAATGTATTAGATCAAGAAGTATTCTTAGGGGTAATCCTTTAACTTTTCTTTTGAGCAGTATTGGCTCGATCCTATCTCCATATGAACCCTCTACTTCTTGGGCTTGGACTTGAGGCCTATTTTCATTATTAGTTAGTTGAGCAATGACTATAGTAAGATCCTTTATTTGGTATCGAGTTTCTTCATAACATTATTGATATTCTTCTTATGTCACTTGATTATTGATAGGGGCAGAACCGACATCGCCGATCCTGCCCGTTACTTTGGTTTTATGTATTTATAAAACTCTCGCAAGTGCACGAATCATTTCGTAGAAAATGATAAGTATACTCCCAAGGTCGATCTAAGGAAGGAATGTATGTGGTTTTTAATTTATTATTCAAACTTTTAAAAACGAAATTAAATCCTAAACAACCTGTCACGATATTTTGGGGTTTTGTGTTTTTAATCTACTTACATAAAAATAAACATAGATTCAATAAACATTTATGCAAATTTTATCATTTATAATGGTGGAGTATTTATGGATATAATAATTAAGTTAATTATGCTTGCTCATATTAATTAGGTTATTAAAGATATGATTTGATATTTATTGATTCTCTCTTTTATATGAATACCACCTTTGGTGGGGTTAGATATTCTTTGTTAACTAAACAAATCAATTAACACCTATGGGTGGGGTTGATAACTAATTTGGTTAATTAAATTAATTCCTTTTCTAAAAGATTGAAAATGAACCATTTAAATGCCACCTTTGGTGGGGTTAGACAGTTTAAACTTTATTCAAGGTGTCCAAATTAAACATAAGAATTTAGTTATCCGAAGTACTAACTTTCAAGTTTTAAAACCACTACAAAACATGTTGTCAATACATTTTCAGATAATAATTCTTATAAAAACTTTTGAAATAGAGCTTCACTCTAACTACTGCAAGGCGATTGTACCAACAAATAAAAGAGCACTACTCTAAATTAGTAGGATAATTAAACCTTAAAATCTAATTTTGATTTAAGTTTGTAATGAAAAATAATATATTTCTCTAACGTTCTTAATATAAAATCTTGAATAAAAATAAAATCAATGCATTTTACAGATTTTTAGCTATTTAATATTTCGCAAGCATAAGAACGTTATTATTATATAATGTTTACAAATAGCCAACACGTTAAATTTAATCACGGTATTAAATTAAATATAAGATGTAAGAATAAAGCATAAAAAAATAACTGTAAAGAAAATAAAATCCTTACAGAACTTCGATGCTATTCTCGTTGCTGGAAAACCTCCAAACGGAATTTGCACTCCCATTTATTGAATCAAAAAGCTAATAACTTACAAAAACATAACTAGTTCTTCCCAAAAAGGGAAGAACTCTAAAACTAAGAGAAATTAACTAAAAACTAAGAAAAACTAAAAATCTAAGAAAAGAGAGAAAGAAAGAAGAGAGAAGTGTGTTTTGAAGGTGTGTTTAGAAGTGAAGAGAAGGGGGGTATTTATAGGTGAAGATGGAGAGAAAAAGTGGGGGAAAAATGTTAAAAAAATGTGAAAACGCGGAGTGGTAATTGCTGATGTCATACTGATGATGTCAGCATGACATGAGGTGGCTGCGTGCAAAAAATGGGGTGAAATGGCAGCGGCGCGCGCGGAGGGCAGTTGGGGCGCGCACAGGCGCGCACAGAAGGCAGGCGATGCGCGCACGGGCGCGCGCGGGAGCAGGAGATACGCGTGCGGAACTAGGAATGGGCGCGGGCTGATGTGCGCGGACGTGGGGCATCTTTAACGCGGTTAGATGGCATGCGCGCGGCCAAGGCGCGCGGCCATGGCCTTGCGGCGGCGCGATTTTCTCCTTTTTGATATTTTTGACCTTTTTGACCCATTTTATCCAACTTTTCCATATTTATTGACATTTCCCCATTTATTTATTAATATATTTGTGATGTATTGCTTCCAGTATTCCTCTTTGAGTCTTTAAGTTACGTTTTTAAGCCAAAATACCTGAAAAACAATAAAAATACCCGTGATTCCGAAAAAGACAAATATATATAAATATATGATAAAACATATAAATATATATATATATATATATATATATATTAATCAATTAATGTGCATAAAATCATGGTTATTTTAGTGCTTTTTGAGCACTCATCAATTATGCTCTATTCTCCCAAGCTAAACTTGGTTATGATACCACCTGATGTAGGATGTAAGTGTGAATGTACCAACAGTATGGAAATACTTAAGAAATAAGAAAGAGATGAGGAAATTTTAGACTATCTAGACTTATTCTTTTGGCAAGCGGTCCTCGTATTTGTGTTATGTAACAAACACAAGGAAAATATTATCTAGGTAAGCACTCTAGCAAATCTAGAATAGGATAAGCCTAGATATGTTATCTATCTTTAGATGAGTACTCTAGCAACTCTAGAGTAGGATTAGCCTAAAGATATTTCTCTATCTCATGGATAAGGGAATTTTAACTTCCAAATGGAAAAAGAATTATTCCTAAAATATTAGGAGTAAGAGAAAAAAGAAAGAAGATAACTTCTTTAATATTACTAAGTTGATTATTTTCTATGATGTCTTATATAAGCATAGGGCCTAGCTTTTATAGTTGAAAAGTCTCTATAATATTTCATAAAGTTCTATGTAGGACTCTAGTAATACAAACAAAAAAAGAACTCTAAATAAAGATTTCTATGTAGGACTTTAATAGTATATAAGAAATAGAACTCTAAATAAAATAAACTATTTTTTCTTTTCTTCCTATATTCATTTGATTTTAATGATATTTGCATGTCAATGACATGAGAATTTTGGAATGGTGTGATGGGCTCAACAATAAAAGAGTTCCAAAGTTTAAAAAAATTGGTAAAGGAATATCATCCTTTCCTTATAGAAGGACAAAGAACATGTGTGTGAATTTATTGTTCCAAAATTCTCACGTCATTGACATGTAAATAGTGGGTGGTGACTTGTTGCTTTTCTATGGAGATGGTGTGGATGTATATGTGGCATATTGACATGTGAGTTCATAATGAACCATGATGGATTAATTGGGGTGGCAATGTTTCTATGGTGAGCCATATTATAATCAACGAGTTTTCTCTTGGGAACTCCTTTGAAGGTTTCATTCCCAACTAGTTGTCCCGTGGTTTGTCAGAATTTAAAGAGATCCTAATGAATGATGACAAGCTTGGTGGGAAACTGAGTCCAATGTATATTTTATGAAACATCTAACAAGTCTTGATTGATTATGTCCTTGCTAAATTGGAATTTATTGGTTGCCCGGTATGGTTTTATATTATAAAATCATATATTTTCACTCATTATTAGTATATAATTGTACATGCTATATATAGATGGTAATCAAACCCTTTGAATTCATAACAAATATTTGACATTAATCCCTTTTATTAATTACAATTACTGATAGCCTTTCAAATTCATAATTGCTAATTCAATAGAAATATGGTAACTTAGAGATGAAATCATGACTGAATCATATGGTGTTTAATGGCTTCTGGTGACATTTATTCCTGGATATCTTGGTGAAACATCTTGTTTGTTCTTATTTGGACCATGCCCTTATTCTTGTGAGGTTGTGTTGTGAAATTCATGTTGTGGCTCACAATGGAGTTACTATGTCAACCGGTTGTTATCTAATCAAACAATGACGAAATGAAGGAAGATATAAAAAGCATTCTAAGCAAACACAATATCAACAATATATGTGCAATCACACTAATTAATCAACAAAGGTAATTAATGACAAGAAAATAATAAATGAATAAATAATGCTTATGTGGTTTGTCTCCAAAACTATAGAACTTACATCCACAATCCAAACACCCAAGAAATATTCCATTTTGAACCAAGAGGATTAAAACCTAAACTTATTAACAAGCAACACAATCTACTCTCTTATCATACAAGCATCACTCAGTCTTAATTTAGCCCTAAATATTTCTCAAAGTCTCACACTCTTCCAATGAAAGAACACTCAAATTCTAATGCTAACAATGGATTGAGAATGAGAGAATAGTACTTTAATGTGACATAAAGCCCAATAGTTTCCCACAAACACAAAGCTTTCTTTCTAACCTCCAATGAAAAAAATGTCATATTCTTCATTGTCTCTCCTTTTCTCTCTACATACTCTAATTCTCTAACAAATGATTCTAGGGCTCATATGAGAGCTTATACATTCCCCTAATATCATTTACCAAAATCCCTATTCAGTTCCAATTCCTCTTAAGATATTAAGATTAGGAAGCATAATTTGGATAGAACTTCCTTGTGCAATTCTCGATTGATATTCGATCGATCCACTCCTTGCTCGAGTGATCAAGACCCCCCCCATAAATCACATTTCTCCTTTTATAAAATGCTCCTAGTTAAACTTTTGATGCTTGATTACTCATAGTTGTATTCAAGTATCCCTATGGATTTGCATCATATACCATAATTCTCCAACTTGATGTTAATTCTTGGATAATCCATTGCTTAATTATGTCTTCCACCACCTATCAACTACCATGAATATATGGTCACCTTTACCAAGTAAAACCATCTAGCTAAGGTAACAAGTTTGATATTTGTTGAGTTTTCAACCATGTGATTTATCACCAACTCTACCTCAAAGTCCTCTTTAATAGCCTTCCAAATCAAACACACCTTCAATGAAGGTACGAAGCTTCGTTCAACTCCACTAACTCGATAACACATCTTACCACTATAAAGTACCAAGCCTTAATTGGTCATACCATGATCTCATAGCTTATTGAATCAATCACAACCTTGATGTTGAAAACAACACTACCTAACATACCAAACTTTGTAAAAGCAAGTTGCCCACATGTATGACCACTTTCAACTGTACCCTTAAAATACATTAGCACTATACTCATTGAATGTTTGAAGTTTCTCACATCACATGCATCCAAAAACTTAAATCATGTCCACATCCACATCAACAATAATATGAGATAATGTAATAAATAAGCCAAATTGTTGAAACATGATACTTTTCTATTGTGCAAATATCGTTGCATCAACATTGGCTTCGTAGCCTAATAAATCAAGCTTAGGCACACCATCATCCAATGTGCTATCTCAATAGTCCTCACTATTTCTTTCATGTTTATGATCTAGTACTTGTGCTTCATCATCATACATATAACTTATTTTAACATATGTGGCCTTATGCTAGGTGATTGGGTGACTGGTCGGTCAGGGGGCCAAGAGTCAGTTGGTCATGGTATGGGCGGATAGATGCTAGCTATTTATAGCCCATGGGCATATGATGACTTTATGAAAATAGAGTCATTAGCGTACTTTTTTACTTAATATTTACTTGTTTTATTTAATAAATAGTATTTTATGGCCAAAAAACTTAAAATATAAAACTTTTAGTGAAAATATAATTTTCGGGATTTTTCTAGAATTTTTAACGCATGACCAGTTAGAAGTTTCCACGTGACATGCCATGCAAGTAGAGGAGTTGACTGGGCAATCCACGCGGACATTATACAAGCATGGGGAGAAAATCACGTAGCGCTGCATGTGAAGAGGACAAACACACACCACATGTATGCACGACGTTCAATCCGAGTTCAAAAATCAGTCAACACGCCATGCCATGTGTCACCACACCATTGCTCCACGTGTTCCACTCGTGCACCACGCCATATGTTCCCGCAAATCACGTCAGGCCACGTGTTATTGAATCGGCGAACGTTGACTCTAACTGGTCTCCCATGCCACGCATCGCTCCCTAATTTTCCCAATAAATTTCTGATGTTATGTGTCGCGCTATGATTGGCTGAAACTGTCAATTTTGCTTGTTTTGATCATAACCCTTGATCTGAAGTTGATCGAACGGTCCAAATCATACCTGAGTTTTATTTAAGCCCTTAATCACTCTATAAACCCTAATTTGCCTCCATTAGCATAATTTTGGTAAATTTTTAAAGCTAAAAAGAGAGAAAAATTCAAGAGAAGACAGTTTTGGTGGAGATTTAAGAGGAAATTAATTCTACAATTCAAGATATTGATTGTATTTTTTTTCTACTCTTTTCTTTATCAATTTTATGTCTTTCTTTATGAAAAAATAAGAGCTTTATGAACACAATTATATGTAATTAATTTATTAATCTAGAGATCTTATGAACCCAATTTTCACCATGTGATGATTTAATATTTTTTTCCAATTATAATATTAATTTCATTATATTATTTAATCTATTTTTATGCTATTAATTATTTGGCCAATAATTTATCTATAGAGACAATTAAATAGATTTGAGAAAATTATTTAATTGTTTGTCTTGATTAAATAACATGCATAGTTTCTAGGCATAAATGTATGATTCTTATGTATGTGATCCATAATTGATGAATTTAATGAGTAGTATGTAATTTAATTGGCATGAGAGTGTGATTAAATTAATTACTATATGGTGTGTAGTTTACTTGAGAGAGGAATATATGCTAGGTTAGATTCAATTGATCATGTAATTAATTGATATTATATTGGGGGGATTTTAGTGATTCACATGTTTATAAAATTGGGGGATTAAGTATTCCTTGATATTTTCTCATATATGTTTTTTTATCAAAAAATATGATTTAATTAATTATTGCTATTTACTTTTAGTTATTTTAATTTTACTTTCTTAAGATATAAAAGCACCAAAAAAATTGATTTTTATTATTTTTAGTTTTAAAAATTAGTTTATAATAAAATAATTTTCATGGGAACGATATTTACTTATCATTATATTACTTATTGTGATACGTATACTTGCGTATTCATTTTACACACAATTTTTGTGGCAATCAGTATATCATATGGAAGTCCTTATTCTTCTAGTATGGTGACGTGCTCTCACGGTGATTCTGATGCTTACTTCCCCATTTCCATTATATGTCATTTCTTTCTCACTTCTCTTTTTCCTATTTCAAAATGTCAAATGTTCTTCCAAGTGTCAAGTAATATTCTGGGTTATTCTCAAGTCTTAAAATCTTGAAAGCTCCTATAATTTTTAAGTGTTCTCAAGTTATTCTTAAGTATTGAAATCATGAAAACTTCTTTAAGTGTTAGGTGTTCAACTTTAGGGATTATAATCTATAGAGTCCCTTCAATCTCCCAGCTCTCTTGCTTAATATACTTCCTAAATGTGGAAAGCAACAAAGTTAGTTTAGACCCCCAATTCAAATGGTAGTAAGTGTTGCCTTTATCTTCATTTCTAAGGATTATGGGGTCACAATGAACTTAGCATAAATCCCCAATTCTTAATTTTTATGCACTTCCTTGGAAATTCTTCTATTATCCCAAGGATCTAGACAGGTTGTTGGACACTTCTCAGGATAGACTCTAGTATTTGTTTGGTTCTTAGTATGCTAGCTTGCACTTCCCTAGGGAGACTTGTTGGGGTGAATCATGTCAATTTCTTACTAAGACTTAGTCACTGCTAGGTTTCAGATAAGTTTTTGTACCCTTCTTAAGCAAGATTATAATCATCATGGGTTTCTATCTTTGTAATCATGCTCTTCCTTGGCGGGACGGTCTGTGGCATAATGCATCTTATGTCATTTATGATGAAAACCATCATGTGGTTCTAGGGAAAGTTTCCTTCCATTCTATGTGAGGCTTGATTGATGTGAATTGCAAGGTACTCATAAGTGAAGGAGTTCTTTCCACTTCTGTGTAAGATTTGTAAGATTCTTAGGGTGATCACTAAAAATTCTAGCTCTAGGTTGTTGAGCGTAAAAATGGTTTATAACATCACTTATTTACCGAAGGCAAAATCTAGTTTTCTACTTACAACTTTTGGTGATGACAAATTTAGGTTCAAATTTAGCTGGACTTTATTACCAAGATTTTTTTAGTAAAGCATGCTCTCTTTCTCAACTCTTCTGGCCTTCTTTATCTAAGTTCAAAAATTGGTCTTGATTTTAGTGAAACTATTGCTGAATTTTTTTGGAATTGAATTTCTGGGTTCTTGGTAGAATGTTTAAATGCTTTCCTAGGGAGCCTAATCTTAAGACTAACTGGTTGAAATTCTACTCTCTATTCGCCAATAGAATCATGTGGCCCATCTTTTTTGTAGAGACAGTAAATATAGGATTCACCTAAATATCACTATTTAAAGAAAGCTCCCGAGAAAGGCTAGAGATTCACAATAGACCACTTAAGTTCTAGTATCCTTAGATAGATTTTTCCTAAATAGCTAGTACTCAACTAAGTAAAAACTATTGCCTTGATTCTAAGGATCCAGTCGAATACCATTAATTTTAGAAAGCTCTTAATAAAGGCTAAAGAGTCATGATGGACCACTTAAGTTCTAGTCTCATTAGATAGAACTCTCTTAAATAGTAAGTAACTAATTGGGTAACATCTTGGGTTATCGGGTGCCTACTTTGTTGGTCACCCCAGTTTGGACGTAGAATTGGCTGAGCCTTTTTTTTTTGTTCTATCTCTTCTACTAAGTCTAGATGTTGGTGTTGATATGATCACACAGGACCTTTTGAACACTTTATTGAAAATAAAATTTACAAGAAGACCTAAAAAATTTGAATATCATGTGATTCAGGCATTCGAGAATTTTGTTTCAATCAAGTGCTCCATTTTATATGTTCCTTTTCTAGGTTTTCGTGCTTGTTCATGAATTTGACTAACACTTTTATGGCCGACTGACCTAAATGCTTTTCCTGGATCAAACATTTTGAGTGTTGTCATTTGTGGATGTTCATATAACATTGTGTATGCAGTTTTTTAAATAGTCTCTTTTTATAAAAAAAAATTGTCTTATTTCTAGGTGAAACATGCCTGGAAAGGTCAATTGATCTCCCAGGTATGGATGACGAAACGATCAGCCAATGTGGCTTTTCCAAGATCCCCAAGTGTAGATCTAAACTAATCTTTTGAATACACTCATAGGATCACCATTACCTTTCACATTTTGTCTAGATGTCTCCTGGATAATCTAGTTGGACTCTAATGGTTAAACCCTAGCTAAATGGGAACTTTTTATGTAGCTTTAGGTATTTAGTGCTTATTTCCAGAGTACATCTTATTTGTAGTGGAATATTTTGAAAGTTTTTCTCATCCAAAGATGAAGTGGCTACTAGCCCCTAGAGTAGGAGACGGTAGCCTAGAAAGTGACAATCTAAAGCTAATGTTCCTCTCAACCTTCTTGAGTTTGTTCTTACAAGATGTTTTGTAAGTGGCAAGATTCTGGATCTTCTTATACTAAGAATGTATGGAATGAGTTGTATAGCGAATACTTGCTTTTGGATTCCACTTCTTATTTGAAAACTTCTATGTGAAGTTCTACCCTGCTTGAGAATTTTTGTAATCTAAATAAGTACAAAGGCACTTTAGTTCTTGGGAACTATGGATGCTAAGGACACCAAGTTGAAATGCTATAGAGGTAATATTTGTTCATGTTTGTAGAAAGAACATTTCAGGGTCCAAAATGATTCAACATTGGTGAAACACTCTTTTTATTTATTGGAGAAATGAAGCTTAATTACTTATTGCTTATCTTATAATCAATAGTTGATTTCTAGGAGGATTGGTCATCTACTGCTTTGGAACTCCAATGTTAAGCATAATTAACTTGGAGAAATTTAGGTATGGGTAACTCCAAAGGAAATGCCTTCATTTATAATTTTTGCAATTACTTATGGATGCATTATTGGTCACATCTTTGGAGCCAATAAGAAGTTGCTTCTAGCCAATAGTTTGGCACAACCTAGATTGTCGCTCAATAAATAGTAACTTGGATTAACAATCTTAAGAGCGATAAGCGAGAAAGTATGATCTAGAAGGAAGCTTGACTGGATAACCTACCCTAAATGATGACAATCCATCAAATCTAGCATGACCTAAGTGGCAATAATTTGGATTGTACAACCTAAAAGGTGGTGCTCTAAAATTCACAAGCTTTAGAGGTGCAACCTATCCTACTAAGGCATGTACTGATTGAATCTTGGCTTTATTGGAACGATACATTGTTGTCTACCTAACATCCACATGACTACTCTATATAGCTGCTCTTCTTAGGATACTGGTCTACCCGACTACTCTACTTTGTTAGTCTACCTAGTAACTTTCCCAGTTTTACTACATCCTTAAATGCATCTTCTAGATGGATGACCAGATGCCTATTTTGGGTGACTTCTTCCAAGGTAGGCTAATCAAGTTGGGTGGCCATGTCATCCTGGTCTGTTGTAGATGTATTGTGTGTTTATAGTTTTCACCTAGTTCTTTCCACTAGGAAAGAGGTGGGAGATCCCTAGAAACACATCTATACTCTATCACAGGAACTCCTAGTGCATTCTGGACTTTTTGAGGTAGGGTGGTGCCAAGTTACATAGTCTTATGAGGATCTGCTTTTGATAAGACAATAATTTTGGTCTTTTCTTCTAGCTTAGTCAGAGGATTGTGTGGTATTCTGAGGGTCAAGTTATTACTTTCATGATTTGGAGAATGTCTTGCAAGGATCATTCCACTCCCTCGTGATTTGGGCAACCATAGTTGGTGGTCCAAAGGTTGAGAGATTGGGATATTTATGAGGGACTTTGTTATCTTGGAGTACGCGGACAGTGAGCACAAGTTCCCAAGATATGGTTGGCTTGTTTGCTTATGACAACGGAAAGAGGTTGTTAGAAACATGTTGAGAGCTCTTCTTTGAATTTCAACAAATTAAACGTGATCTATAAGAGAAAGATATGATGAACACGGATGAAGATGATGAAGAGCATAAAGTTTATGATGAATGTTCTTTGTTTATTTGCCGTTCAAGTCTGTTATAATACAAAATTTATTTCACATAGATGGTACCAGATGTTGAATCCAATTTCTAGCTCAGTGTGTTCACCACTTGGATTACTGATTAGGATCATAAAACAAATGAGCAAACTATTAGAATAACGAAAAGTCCATTTCTTGTAGGATTTAACTAAAAAATTAGTTCTTTGTAAGATTTAACTAAAAAGTCAAACATGACTTTCTAGTTATGTTGAAGAGTGTAGAAAGTCATACCTCTAATATTGAATATAAGGGCCTATTTATAAGCTTGATTCAATGGTAATATCATAATATTGCATTAAACTATTAATATAAAATAATATATTATTTTGATTGTGTATTGATTGTACCCATTTGATTATTCAAAGATGATGTAGACCAATCCAATGGTGCCACTGGTGAAATTTTCACCTAACAAATTATAAATGATGTTATTTAGTCTTTTAGCTTTAGAAAAATGATTAATTAAGGATATAACATATCATTTTAATGCTTTTTAATTAAAATATTATTTTTTAAAGTGACATTTTAATATAAAACATTAAAATAATGTACTTTTAATCTTCTTTTTTAAAACTAAAGGATTAAATGACACAACTTATAATTTAAGGAATTAAGCAGCATAAATGATCTAATCTAAAATATTATTATAATACCTTTCTCTATTTACCCATCTTTATTGAAAACTAGCTTCTCATAACTGTTAAAGATAATGATGATGAATAAGAAGGAAAAGAATAGCAATAACAACGTGATTACTTCTTATATTACCATTTCCTCCCTAACTTATGAGTTGGGCACAATATTATGAAAGATATTAATATACTGTTTATAAGTAATATAAAACTTATTTTTTAGACTAATCTTTTAAAATTAGAAGTCTCATGCTTGTTATATACTCTACAAAGTTTATAAGATATTATGAAATCAATGGGCCAAAAAAATAATGGATTACTATATAGAATTAAAATATAATAAAAATAGGTTGAAAGTATAAAATGTTGAGTCAAACGATTAACACTTTTAGATGATATATTTGTGTATAAAAAGAGTATCACACATTAGTTAAAAATATAATAGTGTAATATTTATAAGTAATATAAAACTTATATTCATTTGAAGTTAACATTTTAAGATTAGATGTCTCTTGTTGCTTATGTATTATAAAAAAATTTATGAAAAATTATCATTAGTGCCCACCCTTGACTTTTATAAAAATAGCTCTATTGCCTCAACTTTTATTGTTAATATTATTAATATCCTTGGATAGTTAATGATATTAAATTTCCATCCAATGGTGTATTTTCTTTCATTGGGCTTTGATATCAAATAATTTTAAGCTCTGATCAATTTTTTGACTTCAAAATTAAGAATATCATATGTAGGAACAAATGCACAAAAGTCAATTGTTTTTTTGACCCAAATAGGAATCCAAGACCTAGATGAGTGGTGGAAATGTCAACCTATGAAATCTTTTCGTGAGCTTTATCTCAATTAGACCAAGTAGGTCTCACAATGTGAATTAAATAGATAACATAGTGGAAAAATAAAACAACATGCTTAATACACAATAAAAGCAACCAATATATAAGAAAGAATAATCTGTAGTAGACACAATAGTGAGGTGTGCCTCATAGACTCATGTCTAGACAAATAACATGAAAAGGCTTGGAAAATAGTAAACAACATATGAATATGCATACATATTGAAAAGAAATAAAGGATTTTTAAACACTTTAAGACCTCATATATTGGAGTATATTCGATAAAGTATGATTTTACTCTCATAGTAAGCGATCTTACAAAACATAGTAAAGCAATTAAAAAAGTGAAACACTTGGTACACAACCAGGGTAAGGAGATACAGACTCTTTAGAAACTCATACCAAACTTGCATGCATATAATAAGCAAAAGTGATACGAATTAATCAAGAAGTAATTAGATTAATTTAATACAACAACAATAATAAATAAAAACCTATATGAATGCTATAAGGAAAGGAAAGAAATTATGCAACAATAAAAATAACATAAGTTTTCTAATATGAGTCTAAGTCTAATATGTTGGGACATACATGATAAAAACTCAGATTATACTAATACGAAAGTTGATCATGCATAACAACATATACAAAGGAGTAAATCCACATGAAACCCCTATTCATGTTGTAACATTTTTGGGTTGCATATGGAAACCACTTGGTAGAAAACAAATCCACTAAGCAATAAAAAAATTATAACCTTAATAGAAATAAAATCACCAATACCTCTATCAGTTGTGACCTTTATCCAAACTGCCTATTGTTTCCCTCACTACCTTCGCAATGACTTTATCTAACACACAAACTTGAATTTTCTCCAAAGCCAATACTACTCAATTTAGTGTGATTAGTAATCGATGATTAGTAAAGTGAACCAGAAAGAGAACTACCAAACATAAGAGACATACTCATCCATAAATCACCCACTATCACATATAGGAACTACACTCAACCACATATCAGACACAATCAATATGGGAAATAAACTTGTTTGAATACACAATTCACTACCACACAAGCTCCTCACTTAAGAAAAAGTTGCATTCTAGATCTACCAACCGACATATAGCTCATATCTACACATGCTCCTCATATAAAACCACTCACAAATACTACCTAAAGTACTCACCACTCAAGTATACAATTTTTCTCACAGTCATAAATCACTAATACCAACAACACTAAAGATAATAGTAGTCCAAAAATAGAAAATGAGATGTCAATTTGATATAGTTCTGTTGTGATTTTTTTGGATGCCAAACACAAAGAGAGGGGTATTTATAGAAATAATCTAAGCTCACGGTCAACCTTATGAAGGATCCTCACCAACCACCTTATTGGGGGTCTAGTGACGGGTTTGATGAAGGCCTCATCGAGTTTCCAAAAACATCCAATTTTGTTTTCCAAAATTATTGAGTAATTTTTATAAATACTTACACTTAAAACAAAAGAAAAACATAACTAACAAAATTGGCTCGCTCACATGCTCTCTTGTTGAAAACCACAATGACCAACCTAGCATGTACACTACAAAAATAGCCCTGTGGTATGTGTAAACATGCTCACATACAAAGTGTATCTATGTGCATGTGTGCATCACTAATCATTAGTAACCATTCTTACATATATGAAGACAGATACACTAAGTAAAATAAACAAACTTTGTATTTTACACACAGAAATCCAACAAAACATAAAAGACTATAGGACTTACAAGAATTTTGAACAACTAAATATTGATTAATTTTATGGTTTTAAGAGTTTGAAAAAATAAATATTATTTTTAACAAACAGAATCTAGAGTTATGTCCGATCTTATCATGTTCTAATGAATATGGGTTTATCTCCATGTTACACTACTTCATGTTTGATTTTTAGTTACCTTGTAGATTGGGAGAAATGGCTCCTGCCTTCAACCAATTATAGGATACATACTTTTATTTAAGGTATAAGAAAGATACCGATTTTTTATGAAAATGAAACTTTTTTTCATTAAGGAAGTAATATTATTACAATTCTAGTTTCCTACTAATTTACTCTATATGAAATTGTTTATACATTTTGTAAAAAGAGAGATGTTTAGGTTCTATGGTTAAAACTTGTTATGCCTTCCTCCCTTATATAAGAGCCCTTTTATAGATAAAAGAGCAATTATTTTACATACCTAACTTAAAGACATGTGAAAAGATAAGGATTTAAATCTTATCTTTATCTTTCCCTTCCTTTACTAAAATAAAGACATGTGAAATGATAAGGGTTACATTTTATCTTATCTCTTCTTTCTTTTTAAAAATTTCTACCAACATTTATTCATTAAAAATCACTTGTCGCCATGCTTCCTCTTGATACTAGAGATGTTAATCCATTTATATCCCTTATACCATAAATGAACCCGTGGTCCTCAGTTTACTTTTTTGCTAGTTAGCAAAATTCCTTTTTGCTTCCTTTAGTCACGTCCAACTTGTTGCAATTGAATGGTGCTTCATAATTGATAATTTTTTTAATATATTCTTAAACTATATTCAAGTTACAGTGTGAGATCATTATAAACTTGCTTATGAAGTAATTACCTTGATTTAAAGGATATTCCTATTTTTCTAGTCTCATGGTATTTGACTAAACATTATTATTCTTTCCTAGTCAAGAGCTTATTAATCAAACTCTTTTTCTGGTGTACTACTCTTGCTGAAGATTTCATTACTACTATCTTGCTAAAGATGTCATTCCTATTTTAATAAAATGATAAGTGACAATAGGCTTTTCTTTATGCCAATCTATCATGGAACTGAAAATATTAAAAATATTGGATGATCATTTGCTTTTACTCTTTTTCTAAAAAAATTGATGGATTTTTTAAGACATTTAGGAAAATAAACTAATTTCATTAATTTGTTGTTCGGATAAATATTTTCAATATTTTTATACTTATCTTATCTATATATTGTGTAAATGGTTGATATAAGTTTAAAAAGTTATTTTCTATCAAAAATTAACTCCCATTTTCTGTTGATATATAGTAGGAATATGAAACTTTTCTCCTTCTATTATACTATCAATATCTTTTATAACATTATTAAGGTTAATTGTTATATTATTTGTTATTCTTACTATCAGGTCCTTTGTAGTTATAGTTTAAAGTTCTTGTTGAAATACATATTTGCTTGCTACGCACATATTGGCTTCAGTATCTATATAAACATGCAAATGGTATACATTATAACCTTTGAATTTGCATCCTATTTTTATGTAAGTACTATTAGGATTAGTTATGCTATATAGGTCATTCATCTTCAGATGTTTTCTCTGAATCTATTTCTTTTTCTTCAGTTTCATTCATTAAGTGTATTGATTCTATTTCATCAATATCTGATTTTCTATGGTTTTTAATTCCACCTTATAGGCTTTTTCTAGTATCGTTAAATTTATCTTATATTCCTTTTTATTAGGTAACTTATTAGGACATTCATTGTCATAATGACCTTCCTCTTTATATATCCAACACAAGTTTTCTTGGCCGATGGACAATAATTTTCTTTTCCTGAACTAAAATATCTTTTCTTATAAGGTTCTTGGTTATATCTTCTCTTATATTTAGAAAATTCTTATTTTCTAAATTTATATTTCTTGTACCTTTTATATTTTTAAGGCGTTATACTAAATCCATATTTTCTTGGTATCTAAAAATTCTTACCATCATAACATATTTTAGAATTTTTTTAGCATAATTATATTCACTTCTTTATTGATATTGTAGAATTATCAAAGCTTTTAGTTATTTTATTCTTCCTCCTAAAGTATTTGGTACTGCTACAATATTTTATTTATCCAATTTTCTTCATGATTTTTATATAGAATTTGTGGTAACTTTTGATAAAACATTTCCTAAAATTATTATTATTGTATCTTAGGTAACTTGTGGCAATATACTTCATATTAACATATAAAAGAATCCATGTAGCACATGTCACATATTTTTATATCTGCTAAATGTCATTTAGCCTCATTTATTTTTAGTTCACTTATTTCAGTAATATGATTTCCTTTATCTTCTCATATGAACTCTTTATATATTTCATTTACTACTTTATTTAAATATTAATTGCAAAATCTCCTTGCATCCTAAGATGTATATCATCTAGTAGGTTACAAAAACATACTTTAACATTTTAGTCATTTTATGATTTAATAATACTCTACAAATTGATGGGTTTGTACTAATAGTTCCAAAAGTCTGGATTAGTACACTCATTGCACTAGTCCATTCATCTAATGTCATTTTTCTATCTCTAATACAATATAGGTTTAGATAGTCAATTTTATTATTATTTTTGTTAAGTTTGAATTCTGCTGGTATAGATCATCTAGTATCCAATATAATTATTCTTCCATTTTTGGTTGTTTCCTTCTCCGATATAGAGGAACATGTTGATTTGGTCTTTGCTTATTCCTTTATTTTTTGTGAGGATTAGAAGTTTCTCTCCCGAGTTATAAGGGAATTATTATATTTATTTTCGTAGTAATTTTGGAATTTTCTGGTTTAGAATCTATTTCACTGATTATTGTCATATCATCTTTTTCTTTGTTAAAACATATTTTCTTCATAATGTTTTCTTAATTTTCATTTGATAATTTTGATAGACTTACTAATTTTTGTATATTCTTATTTTCAGGATCTATAAATTGTTCTTCTAATTGTTTTTTATATTCCAATAGATTGGAATAATAGATTTTTCTTCATTTTTTGTTTTTTTATTATGGGAATCATTTCATTAGATCTTCTTGGTGATTCTTCTTTTAATCTTTCTAATAGATCTCTTTTTAAAAAATTTATTTCAATTATTTTTTTCTTATTTTTTTAAGGATTTCTTCTTGAGTTATACTTGTATTTTGTAAAGATTCTATTTTTTTTCTCTAAAAGATTTAAAGCTTTCATTATAGTTTTTTTATTATTTGATATGATTATTAGGGTACCATTATTTTTTAATTATATTTCTTGTAATCTATTTTTTAACATTTTTAAGAGATTTTTACTTTATATTATCAATTTTCTTATTATTGACATATTACTTCATGAATAAAATTTTTGACTTCTTTAATTCTCTTATTTTTTTCTTCTTGTTTCTATTCTTATTTACTTATTTTTGTTTGATCATTTGTAAATTTAATTTTTGATACATTATTTTTTCATACTACCTTTTTGTTATCAGAGTTTTTTTTTAATATCTAAGTTTCATTTTTCAGATATTTCAAAGTGTTAATAATTTTGGTTTTATTATTTTTTCAATTTTTTTGAAAATTTTATATATTTTTATAAATTCATTTTGTCCATATATTAAACTATTTAGTTGTTTGCTAATGAGTATTCTACTATATAGTACACTGAAAATAGATGATTTTCATTATTTTATGAAATATTCTTTTTCAAATTTATAGGCTAACCTTAATGCTTGATTTAAGTTTTTATCATTAATATTAATTACAAATCTAGAATATATTATAAATTTTAATTTCTAGTATTATAGGTTTCCATGGGTTATTCTTAATAAAACATATTTCCTATTTATTATTATATTGTTTAGGAGTGCTAATTTTATTGGTGTATCGATTTATTTTCTAAAATGTGTTTTTTTAATATTTGGATTTCTTCTAAATGGATGTATCCAATTTTTTTTTATCCTTTTGAATTTTTTTGATAGTTTATCTATAATAATTTCTTTGTCAATTAATCATATGACATACATTCTTTTTGCATCTATAATATTAATATTTTTTTTTATTCCATGATAAACTATATATTTCCTTAGAAATATTTTTATTATTTTTAAGAATGATGAATCTTTGAATCTATCTTATTCCTTAAGATTTAATCTTGCTTTATGTATTTCTTCAAATTTCTTTTTGCTAATTACCATTTCTTATAAGAAATATTTTGAGATGTCTTTTGTTTCTATTTATACTATTTGTCATTTTTATGTATAAAAGATTTTGTCTCAGATTTTGTCAGAAAACAGTCATTCCTATTTTATAGAGAAGGAAAGGTGTATACATTATTATTCATCGACCCAACCAATGACTATTCACGATTCCATAATTGAATCAATTACATATAGGTTCCAAAAGAAAGGAATGTTATGGTAAAACTTCGTTTAAAACGATGTGGCAGAAAGCAACGTGTGACTTGAAGGACACGATCTGCTGCGGATTTTTACATCCACCATTTTCTATTACTATCTAAAGGGGGAATTAGATAGGAATGAAAATGCTCTTGGCTCGACATCGTTTTTTTTTTGTTTCACTAGAACTCTCATTTTAGTTTTTTTGGGGGGGTTGTGGTGTAAATGGTATATGATGAAGCTCGAGTAGAAAGTATTGATTCATTTCTTGGAGGCAAGAATCTAGGGTTAGTATCAATCAATAAATTGGGCCAACTTCGTAAGTTATATTTTCCACTGGAACTGCTATGTAGGCTTTTGTTTACCGAGGGTTCGAATCCCTCTCTTTCCGTACACTTCACCTAATTCACCAACGTTACTGACCACAATATATCAAATAACAATTGATACCATTAGTCCATGTCTTACGTAGAACATATTATTATTACTATATTCCAAACCGCGCAAGCAGTCATTACTAAGAGAGACCCCCATATTTCTATTTAGGCAGTCGAGGGTCTCTTTTTTTTGTTTGATTATTCTCTACTTTAATCTGTATATTGTTTATCCCTACGAAATACCAAACGAAATAGAAGATCTTAGAGGGGATATAATGAAATTTTGGGGTTGGTTCTTCCCAGAGAAATGATCCGTTTTATTTGGCTGAGAGAGACAACAAATAATTGATTATAACAAAAATTCTAAAAAATCAACGGAAACTAAATAAAAATAAATAAGAATATAAAATTCAAATGAAAATATAAAAAGAATAAAAAAATAGTGTTATTATTCGAAACGCCCTGTGATCTTCAACCAATTTTGTGCTTCAATATAATTACCAGGAGTAACCTATGGGTTAGGTCAAACTTAGTCCACTAGTACCAATAGGAGGCATAGAGGAAGAGGCACTACTCCTAGGAATCAACAACACGAAAACTTTGTTATAAATTATACCTTTTTCTTATCTTACTTTCATTAACTTTAACTTCAATTAAGTTATGAGTATTTATGACATTTTTAAAACATTAGAGATATTTGTGTTATTAAGTCAAAACTTGTGGTACATATTAGGGGCTTGGTAGTTTTTTAGTACCTATGTTTCATCAAAAGTTTTACTTGTTAATTATGTTTTAAAGGGTTTCTTTTTAATACTCATGATATTAAAAAATATCTAAGTACCTATATTTTTCAAAATGTTTCACTTTAATTTTTTTTGAACAATAATAGGTAAAAAAAACTCTTGTGAGACTTTTTGGGCAGGGCTAAAATTAAAATTTGTCACCTTCCAACCTATATCTTATATTTTCATACCATTTTAGCACCATTACATGGTTTGATTAGAACGAAGATTCATCGCTATCGACAGTATTATTATTATGTATGTCTAACATTGTAAGCTTTTTACTGAAGTTTCCTATATATTGTGGAAGATTATCACAAATCAAGGATTTGGATAGAACTTTGGTCACAAATTAAAGGTGATATTTCCTTTATCAATTGGTTGTTTGATATTAACAAAACACAAAATGAGGATGTAGGAATCGCAAGAGCTTCTTGAAGAAAATTGGACAAAAGATCGAGAAAATCTAACTTCGTCCATGCAATTTGTTCAATATATGTCAATATGCTATGAAAAAGATTCAGATGTCCTAATGAATCCTTTGTTACATCAAAGAACCACTTGGGGATGTGCCCTTGAATTTGGTTTTGGGAAAGGTATAAACATATTAAATATGAAATGTCTCTCACAAAATAAGGAACTTCACTGATGTTGCAAGAAGACAAGGACAATATATTAATATCTTGAAAGGTGTAGTTAGTATTATAATTATACATGAATTCTAGACCACTATTAGATGAAAGATGAAGTATCTTGAGATATTTGTTCATTTATTTAGTTAGGGATCTAATTATGTAATTAGTGAAATGTTAATAGAAATATGACAAATTAAAATTTCATAAACGGTCAAGCAATCAATCATGTGTAAGTAAAGTGAAAATATAAAGATCAACGTATGAGATTTTTAAGTGGAAATAACCTAGGTCATACCAATGACCTATGAGGAAAACTACTAGACCCCTAGCTATCCATACGAAAAATAAGTATCCAATTACAATGTTAGGACTCAAACTACTCACCAAGTTAATGCCCCCAAGTAATCTATGTACAAGCCACTACTTTCATCATAGTCTTTATAAGAAAGGCACTCAAATCCAGACCAATGTTTCGAAAAACTTGAATTACACGAGTTAATCTAACCTATACTGGTGTCATCTGAAAATTTAGCACATAAATACAAATGCAAGTATTTTTTGTAGAGGATATTCAATAATTAATAACCCTAACTAGTTGGTTTAAACAATATATCAAATAAACTGAAAACAACTAACAATTTTAGAACAATCATTTAAAAGCACAATAACACAATTATTATTGTAGGCTTGTTAATATATCAAACGCGATCACAAATGTTTGATAAATTAACTTAATGAAAAATCCTACTTGAAAACTTTTAACAAGACAAGAGAGAGAATAAACACAATTAAGTTCTTGTGTAGTTAGTTTCAATTGTGTGCTTAAGTTTATATTTATAGAATATTTTAAAGTACTTTTAGGTCAAATAAAAATTACCAACTTGCCCATAAAATCAATTAAATGAGCTTTAAGGAATAAAGAAATTATAGTAAAAAGTCAATCCAATTTGTATTAGAAATAGGTTATAGTAAAGATTATAGAAAGGCTCCCATACAAGCCTTTAATATGGATAATTAGACCATCAAAATAAGGTGCACGAGTCGTAGACAAACCCTCTATTAAATTATCTATAATAAGGTTCTAGTCACACTAAGTGTATCTAGTGACTGGTTCTGATACCAAATGAAAGTGAAAAATAGATCTCAAAAATAACTTTGCCAATTCTAGAACAATTAATTAAAAGCACAATAACATAATTATTATTATTATAGGCTTGTTAATCCATCATATACAACCACAAAATGTTTAATAAATTGACTTAATGAAAATGTCTATTTGAAAACTGTTAGCAAGACAAGATAGAGAATAAAAGATGAAGAAAATAAGCATAACTAAGCTCTTGTATTGTTAGTTTCAATTGTGTGTTTAGGTTTATATTTATAAAATATTTTGAAGCACTTTAGGTCAAAGTAAAATTACAATCTTGTCCATAAAATAAGTTAAATGAGTTTTAAGAAATAAGGATAATATAGTAAAAAATCAATCCAATTCATATTAGAAAAAAGTTTTAAAATCAAAGCCCTATCTGCTCGACCGATCTTATTAAGTGCTTGATCGATTGAGTTCATAGTTTGATCGATCGAATGTCCTCTCGATCTTATCAAGTGCTTTCACACATCACAATAGGTATAAACTTAATAGATTTTTCAATCATAGGTGCAACTATACTTGTGTAAAATGAGTAACATGAGGAGTAGGGTTAGAAGACCTTACAAATATGGTTTTTGATATTGAAGGAGTGAAACTCTCATCCTTATAACCAATGTCATATGTATCTATGTATTATGTGAGGAGGACATGTTTAAATGTTTGACAAATTCAGTTGATTTCGACGAAGATGGTGTAATGTTCTCATCTATATATCTTAGCCCTTTTTGTCTCCAGCTTGCTTTCCATGATCCAGAATTTCATTCAACTTTTCAACTCCAATTGTTAATCTCCTTACTTTTTCCTTTGATTGTTCAAGTTCATGTATAAGTTTATTATTTTCCTATTTAACATATACATGAATTGAATTCAAAACATTAGTACGTTCAGGCAATTCCATTTTTTTCTTTTTCTATAATTGAGGAATTTATTTCAATGGATTTAAGTTTGTCATTTAGTTTAGCTACTTTCCTTTTGCATCTTACATAATCTATGAACACTTCATCAATATTAGTAACATTAAATTTGTTGTAGAAATTCAGTATCACTTTTCTCATTATCCAAATCAACTTCAGACTTACTAAATTATCCACCAATAGTTATAATAAATGCCAAGTAATTGGTGCCAGATTTAATTAGATTATCGTTATCACTTTCAGAGTTAGTAAGTGTAGTGTTGAGAACTCTTACAATTTGGTTCTTCTTGTTTACATAGTTAACTACGAAGTGACTAAATCCCATACATTTAAAACATTGAAGTCTAGTGGGTTTAGATTTCTTACTATGAGAACTCAATGATTTGAGTTATTTTAGATTTTGATTCTTTTGACAACTTGATTACCTTTTGTTTTGAGGATTTTTTTTATGGAGGACTTTGTTCAATCTTCTCGTTAAGAGTATCAGTTCTTCATGATACATTTTTTATTCTAATTGCTAGCAGTTTTATCTTGATTGGTCTATTCGTACTTAAGCTTAGGTGTGACTACATTTTATTTGGTACTCTCATCTAAAAACTGTAGAAAGGCTTTCATACAAGATTTTAATATGGATAATTAGACCATCAAAGTAAGGTGCATAGGTCGTAGACGAACTCTCTCTTAAATTATCCATAACAAGGTTCTAACCACACTTAGTGTATCTAGTGTCTGATTCTGATACCAAATGAAAGTGAAAGATAGATCTCAAAAATAACTTTGTCAACTCTAGAGCAACTAATTAAAAACACAATAACATAATTATTATTATAGGTTTGTTAATCCATTAAATACAACTACAAATGTTTAATAAATTAACTTAATAAAAAAACCTATTTGAAAACTATTAGCAAGACAAGATAGAGAATAAAAGATGAAGAGAATAAGCACAACTAAGTTCTTGTATTGTTAGTTTGAATTGTATACTAAGGTTTATATTTATAAAATATTTTGAAGCACTTTAAGTCAAAATAATATTATCATCTTGTCCATAAAATAAGTTAAATGAGTTTTAAGGAATCATGATAATACAGTAAAAAATCAATTCAATTCGTATTAAAAATAAGTTTTAAAATCAAAACCCTATTCGCTCGATCAATTTAATCAAATGCTCAATTGGTCGAGGACATAGTTTCTCTTTATCTATCTAGTGTGTCAATTAATTAATTCTCAAAAACATGGATCGATCTGGTCATTAATCTTGACTGATGCAATGCTCTGAATTAATCGAGTATTAATTCCTCAATTGATCTAGTGATATAAATAATTAATTCAACATGTAACATAACTCGATTAATTGAGTAGTTCTAATCACTATTTGATCGATCGAGTAGCCTATTTTCATATTATTTTTATGCGATTAATATGCAATCTAATATACATAAAAATAAAAATATATATAAGATATGATCGTTAAGTTTCGATAGCTTATTCGACTTGAAAATATTCTTCTAAGACATATAAAAACTAAAGTTATAATTATATATTTTATTCATAAATATTATTAATATTCACATAAATTTTATACTCTCTCAAATATCCATACAAGTTTTTGATCTATTATTATTAAAAAAAAGATTAAAATAAAACTTTTAAAAAAATATAATTATTAAATAAAAATGTTTTTCTTATAAAAATAAGTACTTTTAAAATATGTTGAGTGAGTAAAAGTTTTTATAAAATTAATCCACATGTTATGGTCCAGTCTTCTTTATCATCAGCTGCTGACCCATCGATAGACTTTGGGATAACCTTCACTGTTTCAAATACCCACTGAAACCCAGCAGTTTGATTTGCCTTACCTTCCCTTCACATTTAAGACATAGCCATGGCCGCATCTACCTCTATTACACTCTCCTCTCTCTCACTCCACACTCTCTCACGCCACTCTCTCTTCGCCATCACCTTCACCACCATTTCACCCATCAAGCCCTTCTCTGTTTCTACTTCTCTATCCTTATCTTCTTCGCACCATAATACTACCACAACCACAACCATCATAAGAGCTACACCTCCTGACACTGAAACCATCTTCTTCGAAAACGTAAACCCAGAAGACGACCTTCATTTTGAACCCCCAGAAGCTCCCGAAGGTTTTGTTTCACCACCCTCCTTCGACGATGGTCCCATGGAAACCGAAGAGGAAACTGCCGTGGCTTATGAAGAATTATATGGTCCAGGCTACAGTGGAGAGAGCTTTCTCGGCAATGACGTTTACGTGATGGATTCGAAGGCCAAAAAGATGACTGGGTTTGGGAAGATTAAGAAAGAGAAAGTGAAAGATGGGTTTGACGAGCGAGTGATTCAGGTGAGGAGAGTGACCAAGGTGGTCAAGGGTGGGAAACAATTGCATTTCAGGGCAATTGTGGTGGTGGGTGACAAAAAAGGTAATGTGGGTGTTGGCGTTGGCAAGGCCAAGGAGGTCATTGGTGCTGTCCAGAAATCAGCTGTCAATGCCAGGAGGAATATAATCACTGTGCCCCTGACCAAGTACTCGACTTTCCCTCATAGGTATGGAAACTTTCAGTTTTGGCTTATGTTTTTGCTGACTGCTATTGAGTAATTGTTTATAATTTGTCTTCAATTGTGTGTTGGTCTTGTGGGAATTATTGAGTTTGGGACTTAGCAGAATGAGTAATTGAGATAGATCTCATTTTTTGTGGTAGTATGCAGATTCTGTGTTATATGAAACCTAAAAACATTGTAGAGATTTGTTCAGTGTTGATCTATGATTAGAGAGAAAGGGAATTATGGTTTATTGAAATTGAGGGGCTAATTTTGCTTAGTGTTTGTTATTGCCAAAAGTGACTCAAGATTAGAGTTTGTGAGATTTTGAGTCATGCTTTGCCATACCTGTCTCTTTTTGCTTAGTTATGGAGAAACTGATATTACAAGGGAAGTTTAAGCTCTTCAAACTATAAGGGGATCTGAGTGTTTCACTTAATGGGGTCAGATGAGTAGCTTAGCTTATTTAAGGTCGATCTAATGATATGATGAGTTCAAAAATATAGTTTTTTTTTCTTTTTTTACAAAAAATATAATTAAAAATAATATTTATACGAAAAAATTGTTCTTAAAAAAATTACAAAATTACAAAATTAATATTTTGTTTTGTTTTATTTTTCAAACATATAAATGACCCGGCTCGTGCCTTTCAACCCAACTCATTTTAAAGTGATTTGAGGTGAACTCAACTCACATAAATTTTATATAAACTGAGCTAAGTTATAATTCACAGCAGGTGAGCTGAGCTAGCATCTCAACTCATTTGATGCCTCTATTTTATAGTTCCAAAAATGCACTGGGGTGACGTCTTGAGGCGAGGCGGCTGATGGGGCCTTGAGGTTAGCACTTCATTTGCATAATTTGAGGCTTATGCCCTTTGCAGTGAGGTAGACTTGTCAATTAGTGTGGTACAACCCAGATGGGCCTAGTTTATCCCATGAATTAGTGATGTGCTTGAAACAGTATATATGATTTTGGAATGGGACGATATGGGGTTTTAGTGCGATAGGCCTGTGTTGGCCCATTACGTACTCTTTGTAAAATTCTTATTTCTTTCTTTAAGAAAGTAAATAAAAAACTAAAGCAAGCTGAGAGACGATGATGACTCGGAGGGGCCTTATTGTAAATCATTACTGATAGTTGGTACTTGATACTGTGTCCATCTTCTTTGAATAGCGTTTGGCCAAAAAAATTTATTTTGAAGAGAACTCCTAGTCTATTTGTTCCCTTCTTTTAATTGAATAAAAAAAAAAGCTAAAAAGTGTTTGTTTTTGACTAAGTTTTCCTTTTATTTCAATATTTATTTTTTAATTTTTTTTCCATACTTTTATTACCAGTTATGGAAAAAAAGAAGAAGTAAAGTAATGCATAACAAAACTGATCTTCAACCACCTCTATGACAGGGGAATCTTGAAGGGGCCCATTTACATGCTACAGTGAGGCATATGCCCTGACAGTATGCGCCTTGAGACACCACGAGGCTTAAGCCTCTTTCATAAAACAATAAAAGGCCAAATTGTGTTGTTTTAAGTTAGGTCCAGATTTTTTATAAAAGCTCAATACCCATTAAATGAAAAAAAAAATGAAAAGAAAAAGAAGGAATGAGAGAGTCCTTTCATAAAACTGATCGAGCCTCTTTAGGATGAATTTTTTGGTTTATATTATGTATAATAAAAAACTTAAACATAGGCACATAAAACTTAAGACACTCAAAGAAGATGGGGATTTCTTGATACTTAATGATATGTCATCAGATGATGAATGGTGTACTGGTAATAGAGACTTAGAAAATCTACAACTAAGGGATACAATTGAACTTGATGAGTTTTTGGTTGGAGGAAAAGAAGGAACATCACACCAAAAAAGTGAAGGATCATTTAGAACTAAACGAAAAAATCTACCAACGAATACTAAAGGGTAAAGGTGAGTAAAAATGTTGATGAGAATGGACAAAACATTGGAAATAGATATGATGATGATTCAATGAATGATAAAACCACTAATGATAAAAGTGTTGATGAGTGATGAGTGAGAGTTTAAATTAGTAGACTCAAGGGATGAAGAGGAAAAAACCGACAATGACCAACATATTAAAATATGTTTTGTGTGTAATTTGTGGTTTATTTTGAAACTTATTTTGTGATTTTATTTTAATCTTAACTGGTGTTTTATACGTTTATTTATATAATTTGTGACTTTATATCTAAACTACTTACGTTATTTTTACATTTTATGATTTGTGACTTAACTTTAGTGCATTTTTATTCTATATAATAATAGGTTCTTAAGAATTTTATGTATTTTTTTCAATTTTATGTGAGGCTTACTCCTCACACTGCTTTGAGGCTTATGCCTTGCCTCATTTGGTACAACCGCCTCGGTATTCGTTTCTACCTTTGAAAAGCTTGCTCTAGTTTCACTATAGCAGCACTGATTTTGCATCTATGTTATGTGAAGCAAAGGAGCCAGGATCACTACCCTTTGAATCGTAGGTTTCTTAACCCATGAAGGTATACTACAGACAGTTATTGCCTTGTAACATTAGCATTTCTGACAAGATAAAGTGTATTCGAACAATGTAGACACCCTTTCTTTGGATTGTTGATCAGTCCTACAGTTTCCTATTAAGAACTGTATAATGTTCCATTTTGCTCCAGCGAAATGCAAGGAATAAATTCAGGCAATGTGTCTTAAGGTTTTTAACTCTACTTTCCTGGAATAGGCTAAAGTTTGGATTGACTGTTATTTTTATTCAAGTTTCACCTTGATTAAACTACATACCACTGACGAGGAATCCAACTATGCTAACTGAGCAATTGTCATGAATTATGCAATAGGGTGAAATACTTTTCCCTAATGAATTGCCAGATCTGAAGGAGATTATGGAGCAGCAAAGGTGATGCTTAGACCTGCATCTCCTGGTACTGGAGTGATTGCTGGAGGGGCTGTGAGAATTGTCTTAGAAATGGCAGGTGTTGAGAATGCTTTGGGAAAACAACTTGGGAGTAAAAATGCTCTCAACAATGCCAGAGCCACTGTAGTTGCAGTGCAGCAAATGCGACAATTTAGCGATGTTGCTAGTGAGCGTGGGATCCCAATGGAAGAGCTATGGAAGTGATGCAACACCTAGCTCAAACTATCAACCATGTAGATTGTGCACTTTGAATGTGGTTTTCATTTTATTTTTTTTCCCTATGAAAAATGAGGTAGAACTTAGGTCTATTATCTTTATAACTCACTCTTCTACCTCACGACCTCACAAATTTTAGATCCTTTCAATTTTTCATAAAACAAGTCAATGTAATTAAAGAATTAAAGAAATCAAGTTTCTTTGCCATTCTGGTTTATTAAGGAATGCTTGCAATATTTGAAGGGCCTAATGGCAGACTTTCCAATGGGTTGAAAAAGTAAAGGCATAGTTTGAAAATCTTTTGGGTAGTTATTTTCAGTGAGGATAGTGCTTAATGATATATCTTTGATTAAAATATGAGAAATTTAATCAACGATTTGTAAGAAATGATGTGAGAAATTTAATATATTATTAAAATCGATTCGGTCTGATTGGTTTAAAAATTAATATAACTGGACTAGATTGTTTAGAAAACAGTTTTAATTAATACAAATCGGATCGGATAGTTTGATTTATCGGATCGATTCGATTTGGTTTGATTTTTCGGTTTAATTCGGTTCGATCCGTTACATTTTTATTACTTATTATCAGAAATTTAAAAAGGAAGAAGAAACACTTAATGTATGCTAAGTTCGTCAATCCTCATTTAACTTTACTGATTCTTATTTAATGCGTGGTAGGTTATTATCTGACAAAATGACTTTTGGAGTTCGTTCGTCTTATATCAAAACAAACTCTGTGAAGCACAGCCTCTGCAGCGCTAAGCAATTTCGAATTTGGCGTAACTATCACACAAAAAAGTCGGGAAATTAAATAAATAAATAACAATTTATAATAATAAAAAATAACAGCTCAGTAAAATTTAACAAATTTTAAGTAGATGACATGTAACATTAAAAGGATTTAAATGATGATATTTTAATTTAAATTACGTCTAATTGAACGTCGTTAAAAATAATAGAAGATATAAGTGATATTATTTTTGTTATTTTTTCAAAACAAATTGACAAAAAAATTAAAAAAACAACAAAAATAACTCTTAAAATTTTTAATTATAAAAATAACATTCTTTATGTTAACTTCATACATTTTTACCATTAAAAAAAAGTCTTGAACATCATTTTAATTTTAAATGTCGTCTAATTGAACGTTATTTAAATTAAACTATGATCAATTAGATTCATTAAATGTCATTTAATTAGATATTTTCAATGTTATCGAGGGTATTACTTTTATTGTTATGAATTTTAGGATAGTATTTTTTTGTAATTTCTTAAAAAATTTAACAGTTGGAGAAGTTAACTAGGTCCTTCAACTGTGACTGCAAAAATGCTATCATAATGCAAATAATAGTATGTATTTACATTTAACTGTTAGAGAGAGAGAGAGAGAGGGAAAAAAAAAAGAACGAAAGAAAGAACAAAGAGGCCATAGCAAGCATGGCCTAGTAAATTTGTTCAAGAGAAGGGAAAAAAAGAAAATAGAAAAGCAAAAGTATGCCCTAGTAAAAGTCAACTATGCCCAAAGTTTAAACGGTTCTATATTTTCTTGCACCTTTTTTCCAATTTCCTTATCCCCCCTTCCTCTTCCTCCTCTCCTCCTTTTCTCTCCCCTCTCTAGTCCTGTTGTCCCTCACTAAGTATATTGTCAATCAACTTAGTGCCCGTCAACAATAACCCATGCAGCTTACCTAAGTTTGGATTTAGCCTAAAAGTATGTTATTACATGAGTTCCACTAAATTCCATTCTTTATGATGTAAGCAGGCGCAAGATCATTAACATTTCCATAGCTTCACACAGGAGTCATGGCTCGCTGAGGCAACCATATGATTCTCCTCTGATTTTGCTAGTGCTGAAACTAGCCCCTTATGGGCTGGAACTGACAGTGTTCTGCTGCTATCGAATGGACTCCACAGCTCGATCAACTGGTAAGACTATACCAAGTTAGATCTTATCATAGAAGATAACTACCAAGAAAATTTTATACTTGCGGCTAATTTGTTTGATAACAAAATCCCAACTTGGAATAAGTTAATAGAAACTTACATTAAAGGAAACAAAAATGTGTTGTTGCTGTTAGATTCGGGAAAATCCATAAAAATAAAGCAAGTTATAGAACAGATGTACACGATTTTTACTTTAATTTGTGGTCACTACATCTATTATTATCTGAACAATCTTGACTCTTGCAATTCTTTCTGAGGAATGATCTGAGTGTTGATGAGAAGATATAGTAGCCGGTGATTCTAAGAAGTCTTACAGAGCACAAAATTTTACCAGCGAACTATTACAGATAAATCGCATACCTGATAACCACCAATAACCATGAGATTTGAAGATGTGGGATGAAATGTGCATGACTGAAACTTGTTGCCATTGGCACGTAATTCATGAATGCATTTTCCTCCTGAAGATAATGACCATAGTCGTGCACTCTCTTCGCTAATTGAGACAATATACTTCCCACTTTGATCCCAGCTTATTGAAAGTACATCATTGACATGCCCCTGACAGACAAAAAAACATTTCAGTGAATTACGAAGAACCAAAGCCAATATAGAAAGCTGTAGCAGAAATGGAACATATTACCTTCAAAGAACACTGATGACTGCCAGTTTCAACATCAAACAAATTGATTCCATTTCCTGAAACAGTTGCAAGAATCTGTCCAAAGCGAGGTTCAAACCTGACTTGCTTCGTAGCTCCCTGCACTTTCAAGTAAGGCTTAGATAAATACGGCCATTTTTAAACAAAACCTTGCTTATATATGTAAAAGTAACATAAAAATATAGGAGAGAATTTCTCATTACAAGGATCTATAGACAAAATGTTAAAACACATGAAACTAAAGCTAGAAAATGCAAGAAATCATACACTATTACCAGGTTTTTTAATTAATTGAAACACTAACAAAAGGTTAATTGTACCCTTCTTCAATTAAAACTAAGCATCATTGGTCAACGATGAACAGACATGTTAAAACTTTTAAGCGGGTGAACTGAACTACTCGTCTACTATTATGTGTGAAAAGTAAACGCAAATTAAATAATATGATATCAACCCGATGATTATCTATATTTACATTTAAACATATCAAATGCCAAAGATCTGACCTTAAAGGTACGTGTGCAAATAGATGGGTTAAAATTCCACAACCGGATTTCATCATTGACATCACAAGAGCAAAGGAGATCAATTGTTGTTGGGTGGAAATCTAATGATGTTACTTGTTCCTCATGACCAACTAGCTCAAGTACTAATCTGTTTGCCTACAACAACATGGTCACAAGTGAATTACAATGATTTCGACCAAAAAAAAAAGTGAATTATAATGATGGACTTCAATTCCTGATTATAATCCAAGTAGAGAAGGGGGGAAAAACAGTTTCACACAGATGGAAAGAGATAAAAACATCATAAGGTATAAAACAAAACAATCTTGTACAGTATAAACATAAAATTATAGCTAAGAAACTACAATGAACAACAGGAAATAGAATGAGGTAGCCAACACTACGAGACTCTTTTCATGTCAATTGCATTGGATACTAAGAAGAAAGTGAAAGGGGGTGGGAATGTGGGATGGATGTGGAAGAAAACGGAATAGTTTAATTAAACCAAGAATGATGCTTGTTCTAAACAAGACAGAATAATGATGAATATTGAAAGAAAGGTAACGACTTACTCTAGCTGCATCCCATACTTTAACTGTTTTATCAAAGGAAGATGTTGCAAAAATAGTTGAACTTGGTTTGAATCGGACATCAGTGATTAGAAGCTTATGCGCTTCCGAAGTATAAACAGAGTCAAAAGTTTCCATGTTCCAAATGGAGACCTGCCATAGGAGAATTCCATCAGCTATGAACTCCTGTCTAAAATAAACCTTGAAGATAGATTGCTGACCTACCTTCTTTTCATGTCCTGCACTTGCCAACAACTTGCCATTTGATGAAAAGTGGCAACACAACACTTTGCTTTTACTCAAATGGAGGCGAATAACCTCATCAAAAGTAAAGCCTACTACATGGTGGGAAAATATATAAATAAACATTTGTATTCAAATACAAGTCCTTTCACAAAACAAAGCAAGATGAAAGTAAACCAGGGAGAAGCTGAAAACTAAAGACATTTATAAAGTCACACGACCCTCAGAAATTAAACTCCTAGTAAACTCAAATTGATATATCTATATCTACAACTAATTTCATCATGTATAGTTATGCTAAGCAATCAGATATCTGATTTACTATTTTAATGAAACAAAGACAGTATTCGCCCATGTACTCAAAGAAGCCCGGTTATAAGTGTATAGGTTTTATTTCGAGAACTAACACCTTTGGATTTCTAGTATCTCTATCTCTATCTCCCTCCCTCTTTATTTTAGCAAGCCCAACTGTCTGGTTTCTTACAAGATATTAGCATCTGGTTTAGGATAACTACATTTTAATTGTTACCAAGCCATTTTCTTTTATTGCATGCAGAGCAAGCATGCAAAAATTACAAAGAGCAAGTCGTTTGCTTACACATACCTTGTCTAGTTTCTTAAAGTTGCTATCCTATAATTCCAGCACCCCTTTCTTCCATTATTTTATATTTGCTTATATTTTACCCAGACATGAATTGCTTTTCGATAAGAATGCAATGATTTATACTGGATTTCCTTCCAAGGATCAGATTTTTTTTTTAAAAAAAGACTTGGACTTAAGACACTAAATTTTAAGTTGAATCTCTGACCTTAAATTCTGCGCAAAGATCAGATAGAAAAATGCTTCCATCAGTTAGGAAGTCAGAGGTTCTAGCAAAACACGACTTAGTCTGCTTGATACATCTTGTGCTTACAAAATACATTAGTTTGTTTAAGGTTTTAAGATTATATAAAACTCCTAAGCAGATTATTTTACTTCCTCAATATAAATGAAGGATTTGAAGCCATTTGAATTAATTTTCAACAAAGAAATGCTAAAAGTATGACTAAATAAGACATTTCAGATATCAAGAAGTTCCTACAGTGTAGAACACATATTTCGAGGCTGGTATTTGCAGATATTTCCCAGCATAGTTTGTTTGTGGAGTATCATTCCTGAGCTCCTCCCATAAACAGCAGTAAAAGTAACAGAACTAGCTTACTCGGATAAAGAAACTGAAATGATAAATAACAAAGGAAATGGACGAGAAAAGGAACAGCACGTATGGACCGCAATGGTGAATTTCTCATGTTGTCCCCGCCCAGCCCCGCCTCCTACCCCAAAAAAAGAAGCTAAATGAAGCTTACTGTAGCACTCATTAAGAAATTTCCCCTTCTTAATGCTACAAAAGAATTTAAAAAAACACTCAAAAGGCGCTATGTTCCAATGCAGAAAGCATATTAAAGTTAAAATCACAGCATTATATAGTAGTCAACAAAAGAAGAGCATTCTTGCCCAGTCCGAAAGAGTTACCTTTGTGTTCATTTTTAGTGATAGCATTATGATGACCTTTTGGATCATTGAAAGGAGTACTTGTACTGTTAGCATTGTCATCATCATGAGACAAGAATGACTCAATATTATCCATCAAACGTGTATCCTCCTCATCTTCTTCAGAGTCCTACAGTTGGATTTTTATCAGTAAACCTATAATTAGAGGCTAAATATGCTAAGAAAGAAAATGCACGGCCAAAAAAATTCATTAAACACCATAATATAGCCTTTGAATCATACCATTCCTCAACATTTCCATAAATTTGATACTCCAAAATAATGTAAAAACAAAAAGTCTTCACGTTTTTCACTGAAAGTGTATGACCTACCAAGATTTTTCCTCCTATCCTTGGATGCAATATTGCCTTCCTCTTTCTGTTATTCTAATTTCACAATGTAAAAGCAGAAGTCAGAAAACAATAGAACAGTAAGAAATATTTCCTAAGAAAAGTAATTTCATAAAAATAAAAATGAAATTTTTTAAAAAAAGTTACATGCTAACCACTAAGTACTGCTGCTGCTGCTGCTGCTGCAGCTGACCATGTAGGTGTTGGTGCTCAGAAGATTTTTCCAAATGAACTGTTGTCTGAGACATTTGCTGTGGTTTCTCATCAGTAAAATATTAACATAAATTAATAAAAGATTGAATGTCTGATGATAAATTCTGAAAGGAATCTGATTTGGTACTTGAATGTTCTTTCTACTTTTGTTCATCAATTTATTGGACAGATGGGGAAGTTTAATACTATATTGGGGAAGTTTAATACTATATAGTGCACAGAATCAAAATAAGGAAGCCTCAGTATTTCAAGCTCTATTAGTCTCAATACCACAACTGAAAAATGTATGCAATTGGGCCTACCAAAGATGCCGGTCTAAATCAAGGATAGAACTCCATATGAAAAGCCACAGTAAAAAATAAAATCCCACATAAAAACGAAACTGAAATCATAAATTAAATCCTTAGATACTGAGAATACCAAGAACAAAAAAATCAATACACTTAGGGTAGTATTGGTGTCTCTGTTAAGTGTGCAACCCACATCCCTACCACCCGCACTCCTGTTGGAGATTGTTATCAATTACCTTAATTCAAGGAGCAAATTAAGGAGCAAATCAAGGAGTGATCACTCTTAATTTAAGGAGTAAATTAAGGAGTGATCACCCTTAATTTAAGGAGTAAATCAAGGTTTAATTCAAGGAACTCTTATAAATAGATGTATAATTGTAATGAATTCATTATCAAATTATCAAAATCTAATTGAGAGAAAAACTTAGAGGAAAAAGCTTTAATAAGAGAAAATTGAGTGTAATTTTCTTGGGTGCAATTGAGTTATGAGTGTTGTAAACATTTTATATAATTTCTCCCTTTCAGTAAAAGATTTGCAACAGGTCCGAAGACGTAAATAAAATTGGCCGAACTCCGTTATCAAATTTGTGTTCTTTTTTCTATATTTGTTTCTCATAAATCTAACTTATCGAAAATTTGTGTAATTTTCCAACAACTGGTATCAGAGCTTTTGTGGTGATTTTCTGTCAATTTTCTACAAGATTACTATTAACGTGAATAGTAAAATTTATTTAGCGATATTGGTTTGTTGACGGAGGTTTTTTAATACACGGTGATTCGTAAGAATAGTTAGAAACAATTCAAAGAAAGTTAGATTTGAGTGGGAGCAATGGTCGCAGAGGAAGGAAATGTGAAACTCGAGTTATTCGATTGACACTATCCCACAATGTTGCTTTCAACATAGTAAAGGAAAAGACCACTTTGGGTCTTATGGAAGCTCTCTCCAATATGTGTGAGAAGCCGTCAGCCTCAAACAAAGTGCACTTGATGAGAAGTTTGTTCAATTTGCAGATGACGGAAGGCGCATCGGTAGCTCAACATCTCAATGAACTTATCATAGTCACAACCCAATTGAGTTCAGTTGAAATTGAATTCGATGAAGAAGTACGAGCATTGATACTTTTGTCTTCTTTACTAGAAAGATGGAATGCTATTGTCATGGCTGTGAGTAGCTCATCAGGAAGCATAAGTTAAAATTTGACGATGTTTGTGATTTGGTTCTTAGTAAAGAGATCCGACGTAGAGAGTCGGGTGAATCGTCAACCTTTTCAGTTTTGCATACATAGTCAAGAGAAAGAAATTCAACCAGAGGGAATGGACGTGGCAGAACAAACTAACGAGATAGATCAAAGGACAACAGATCCAAATCCAGGAATCCTAATAATTCCCATAGCTCGAAAACTGTCAAGTGTTGGAATTGTGGGAGAACCGGGCATTACAAAAATCAGTGCAAGAGTGCACCGAAGGACTAGGAAGCAAAGGCAGATGCAAATGTTACTTCCACCTCAGGAAGAGATGATGCATTGATATGCTCTTTGGAGAGCAAGGAAGAATCTTGGGTGTTAGACTCTGGAGTATCGTTCTATGTTACTTCATAGAAATAATCTTTCTAGAAATATGTCCCCAGAAACCTTGGAAAGGTATATCTTGGTGATCAACCGTGTGCTATTATTGGCAAAGGTGTAGTAAAGATTAAGTTGAATGAGTTTGTTTGGGAGCTAAAGGATGTCAGGCATATTCCCGACCTAAGAAAGAACTTAATCTCAGTAGGGAAGTTGGCTAGTGAAGGCTACACTACGATCTTCCATGGTGATGATTGGAATATTTCAAAGGGTGTAATGATGGTTACTCGTGGCAAGAAGAGTGGAATTCTTTACATGATAGCAGGGCACGTTTTTCAATCGCAGTTGTAGTAGGCAATGAAACACCAAATATGTGACACTAGAGACTAGGCCACATGAGTGAGAAGGGGATGAAGATTATGCACTCAAAGGAAAAACTTCCACGTCTACAGTCAGTAGAAATAGACATGTGCAAAGATTTCATACTTGGAAAGAAAAAGAGAGTTAGCTTTCAAACAAGTGGTAGAACTCCAAAGAAGGAAAGGCTAGAGCTCATTCACTTTGATGTTTGGGGACCAACGACCGTCTCATCCATTGGTGGGAAACACTACTTCGTGACTTTCATCGATGATCACTCTCGAAAGGTATGGGTTTACTTTCTAAAGAATAAGTCTAAATTGTTTGAGGCTTTCAGGAGATGAAAAGCCATGGTTGAAAATGAGACAGGTTTGAAGATCAAAAAGCTCAGAACCGACAATGGTAGTGAATATGAAGATACCATATTCAAAAAAGTTTGCTATGAGCACACGATCATAATGGAGAGAACTGTGCTAGGCACACCTCAACACAATGGTGTAGCTAAGCGTATGAATTGAACATTGACAGAAAGAGCTAGAAGCATTCGTATACAGTCAAGTCTACCGTAACAATTCTGGGCCCATCTGTTCCATTGGAACATAGAATACTAGAGGAGGTATGTAGCGGAAAAGAGGTAAAACTATCACATCTAAAAGTTTTCGGTTGTGTAGCATTTGTGCATATCAGTGATCAAGGAAGGAATAAGCTTGATCCCAAATCTAACAAATGCACCTTCATCGGCTATAGTGAGGATGAGTTTGGCTACTACATTTGGGATGACGAAAACAAGAAAGTGATCCGTAGCAGAGATGTAATTTTCAACGAAAGGGTGATGTATAAGAACATGCTTAAAACAGACGCCAATGACTCAGAGCAGAATGAGTTAGTATTTACAGATGCAGATGATGTCCTAAATAGTTCCGTGACGAAACCAATTGTAACAAGTCCTCAGATAGAGGAACTCGTTAGACAGAGCAGTATGCAGCAATCCAACACACCACAACCTCCTACTCCATCTCCTGTATTAGGAAGGTCTTCTCGACCTCATGTGCCTAACAGGAGATACATGAACTATATGTTGCTGACTGGTGGAGGAGAGCCTGAATGTTATGATGAAGCTTTATAGACTCGAGATGCCAGCAAGTGGGAGATTGTTATCAAGGACCTTAATTCAAGGAGCAAAGTAAGGAGCAAATCAAGGAGTGGCCACCCTTAATTTAAGGAGTAAATCAAGGCTTAATTCAATGAGAAATTCAAGGAACCCTTAATTTAAGGAGTCAATCTCCCTATTAATAGATGTATAATTGTAATAAATTCATCATCAAATTATCAAAATCCAATTGAGAGAAAAGCTTAGAGGAAAAAGCTTTAGTGGGAGAAAATTGAGAGTAATTTTCTCGGGTGTAAACAATTTGTATAATTTCTCCCTTTTAGTAAAAGATCTATAGTAGGTCCAGAGACGTAAGCAAAATTGGCCAAATTTCGTTATCAAAATTGTGTGTTATTTTGTCTATATTTGTTTTCTCATAAATCTAGTTTATCAAGAATTTACGTAATTTTTCAACTACCACCCCAATCAAGTGGTGTCACTAACTGTCCGACATCATATTATCTAAAATTTCTAGCTGTAGGAAATCTATAGGGACCCATCTAGAAGTATCATTTCCTTTTAAAATTCAACGTCTAGGATTGAGCCATGTCCAAATCGTGACATATTCCAAAAGTATTTGCAAGCAAGCAGCTATTATTCTCTCCTCGAACTTGCTATTTATATATAAATTAGAAATACTATCAAAATTTGCATTTGAATATATCAATATCATAATCCTGGTGACTTAATATGAATATTGTTGAATATTGGCTCTAAAAGTAAAAAAATTAGTGGGCTAATTTGTGGCATGATTTAAGAAAATTAGTAGCATAATTTAAGGAAATTAGTGGCCTAATTTAAGGCTTAAATTATGGTACAATTTAGAAAAATGGAGCCTTGCTTCATCTATAAATATGGAGGAGTTCATGCATTGAAGAACAAGGCAAAAATAAGAAAAAATCAAAGAGAGCATAAACAAATTCAAAGAGAGAAAATACTTAGTGAGTTTGGGAGTTTTTTGTGAGTTTGGGGAAACACTTGAAAGATATTATTAGTAAGGAAATCTGTATCTGTATTTTGTATATTTCCTACTTAGTTCAATAATATTTGTTGTCTCCCGTGGACCTAGACGAATTGCCGAACCACGTAAATTCTACGTCCTTTTATCGCTTTGATATATTCATATACCGCTATTTATTGCTTCTGTGCACAACAAATTGGTATCAGAGCCAAATATAGTAGTATTATATATCATATCAAAGCTTTTGACGAGACGAATGCAACAGTGAAATAATTGCTCAAATCGGAAGTCAGAATCACCGGCAGAAGCCGCTGGAGTGTTGTTGCCAGCAACTGAGTCAACTCATTGAGTTGGACTGAGTTAACTCAGTTATTAGTGATATTTGGACCAAGTTGGTCCGTTTTTCATCCATTTTCAGCTAAGTTGGACCTATTCCTAGCTAATTGGATAATTTAGATTCAATCGCGGACTCTGTTTTTTCAAATAAGGTATAAGATTTGGAAAAAATGTTTTAAATTGTAAGTGAAAAATTTCTGTTATCCGTTTATACTTATGGCTGATAAAAGAGAGATCGAAGTAGGTGAACAAGCTGACCTTAGAATTTCTAGCAAACCAAGTTATTCTACTCGAGGAATTATGTTGTCTAACACAAAGTTTGGGGTGGAGAAATTCAACGACACCAAATAACTTTGGCATGTGGCAATGTGAAGTATTAGATCTATTGTTATGAGAAGGATCTAATATAGTCTTGGAGACCAGGCTAGAAGATTATTCAAATGAAGATTGGAATTATGTCAATCGACAAACTTGTGGCACAATTCGACTGTGCTTAGGAAAAGATCAGAAGTACTTTGTCATGAAAGAGAATGTAGCTGTAGTTCTCTAGAAGAAACTAGAGGACAAGTACATGATGAAAAGTATTGAGAACAGACTCTACTTGAAGAAGAAACTTTTTCGTTTCTAGTACAAGAAAGGTACCCCTATGATTGAGCACTTAGATAATTTCAATAAAATTTTGGCCGATCTACAAAATTTAGATGTTGAAATTATCGATGAAGATAAAGCTTTGTTGTTGCTGAATTCATTACCTGAGAGCTATGAGCATTTAACCACAACCCTGTTATATGGAAAAGATGAGGTTAAGTTCGTAGATGTTTCAAATGCTTTGGTAAATAATGAGTATCGGAAAAAGGATCAACATGATCACAGAGACTCAATATCAGAAGCATTGACGGCAACTAGAGGTAGGACGAACAACAAAAAATCTGACTGATCAAATAATAGGGGGCGATCCATATCAAAGTCCAGAGGAGAGTCATTCAGAAGACGTCCTACGAAGGACGAGTGCGCCTATTGTCACCAGAAATAGCATTGGAAGAAAGATTGTCCAAACAAGGACAAGTCAAATGTAAATGTTGCACAGAAGGCCGATGTAGATGAAGAATCATCCTTTTCAGTTTCATCATCAGATACCTACTCAGATAAGTGGATCCTTGATTCTGGAGGTTCTTATCATATGTGTCCAAACAGACATTGGTTTTCGAGTTTTGAGGAGCTCGATGGAGGAGTTGTGCTTATGGGCAACGACAATGCCTCTCAGACAAAAGGGATCGGAACAGTACGACTAAAGATACACGATGGTACAATTAGATGACTTACAAATGTAAGGTATATTCCTGACCTAAAGAAAAACCTTATTTCTTTAGGTGTTCTAGATTCTGATGGTTACAAGGTAACATTGGAAAATGGAGTCTTGAAAGTTGTACAAGGTGTATTTGTAGCGATGAAGGGTACTCGGAAGACAAACTTGTATTTCCTAGATGGGAGTACAGTTATAGGAAGAGTAGCTGTCTCAAGCAGTTCTGAAGAAAAGACAAATGATTTTTCCCACCTATAGCACATGCGCTTAGGGCATGTCGGTGAAAAGGCTTTGCAAGGCTTAATGAAGCAAGGTCTTTTGAAAGGTGCCAAGACTGGAAAGTTTGATTTCTACGAGCATTGTGTAATGGGAAAACAAACAAGAGTCAAGTTCAACATTGCCATTCATCGTACTAAGAGATCTCTTGATTATATTCACACAGATTATGGGGACCTTCCAAAAATGCTTCACTTGGAGGTAAACATTGGTTTATGACTTTTATTGATGATTTCTCTAGATATGTCTGGATATACACCATGAGTCACAAAGATGAAGTTCTGGATATCTTTCTTAAATGGAAGAAAATGATGGAGACTCAAACAGGTAGGAAAATTAAGATGCTCATAACTGATAATGGTGGCGAGTACAAATCAGATCCCTTCTTCAAAGTTTGTCAAGATGAAGGGATAATCAAACATTTTTCAATTCCTCGTACACCACAGCAGAATAGAGTTACAGAATGAATGAATCGTACTTTGGTTGAGAAAGTTCGATTTATGTTATCTTAATCCAAATTGAGCAAGGCATTTTAGGCTGAGGCTTTGTCATATGCAACTCATATAGTCAACAGACTTCCTACAACTGCATTAGATGGGAAAACTCCTAAAGAGGTATGGTCTAGACAACTTGCTTCTGATTATGATTCATTGCGAATATTTGGATGTCCTGCATATTTTCATGTTAGTGAATCCAAATTGGATCCTGGAGCAAAGAAAGTTGTTTCTTGGGCTGTAAGGAAGGAGTTAAAGGATTTTGACTTTGGTGTGGTAAATCCAAGAAGATTTTCTGTCTTAAGCCGAGATGTCACATTCGACGAGTCTGTTATGCTGAGACAGACAAATTTAGAGAAAGAAAATGAAAGTCCAAATACTCTTTCTAAGGTGATGCTTGAGACTCCGGAAGATCCAGAAAATATTGCACCGATTACCGATCGTGGTGAAGACGAAATTGATGATCAAGAAGAGATCTTAGTTGAGGTGGAGGTTCTTTCACTATCATCACTGATCAATTAGCAACCAGAATCAATTGCCACTACTCGACCGAGAAGGGAGATTAGGAAGCCTACCAGATAGACAGACATGGTAGCATTCGCACTTCCAGTGATTGATGATGATGTCCAATGCACTTACAGAGAAGCCGTGTAGAGAGTTGATAATATGAAGTGGAATATGGCAATGGATGAAGAGATGAAGTCTCTACATCAGAATCAGACTTGAGAGTTGGTTCAACTTCCCAAAGGAAAGAAAACTATTGGTTGCAAATGGGTCTATGCCAAGAAGGAAGGTGTTCCTGGTAAAGACAACATCAGATACAAAGCCAGACTGGTAGCAAAAGGATATGTACAGAAAGAAAGAATATACTATAATGAGGTATTTTCACCTGTTGTTAAGCATTCATCTATTCAGATATTATTGGCTTTGTTAGCACAGTTTGATCTCGAGTTAGCTCAACTCGATGTCAAAACAGCTTTTCTCCATAGTACTTTGAACGAAGAGATCTATATGTCTCAATCGGATGGCTTCAAAGTTTCAGAACGAGAGAATTGGGCTTGTAAGCTGAGCAAGTCAATTTACAGTTTGAAGCAATCACCGCGACAATGATACAAGCGCTTTGATAGCTTCATCAGAGAGCAGAAGTACACACACAGTCAGTTTGATTACTGTGTATACTTTCGGAAACTCCAAGACGGTACCTTCATTTATTTGCTCTTATATGTTGATGATATGTTGATTGCATCTAAGAGCAAGGTGGAGATCGGCAGATTGAAGGCTCTATTGAGTTCAGAATTTGAAATGAAAGATCTTGGAGAAGTTTAGAAAATTCTTGGGATGGAAATCATAAGAGATAGAGTTGTAAGCACAGTTTATCTGACACAGACTCAGTATCTGAATAAGGTACTACAAAGGTTTGACATTGATAAGAAAACCAAACTAGTAAGTACACCGCTTGCTCCTCATTTTCAATTGAGTGCATTGATGTCACCTAGCACCGCCGATGAAAAGAAGCAAATGGAGTGTGTTCCATATGCAAATGCTATTGGTGCCTTGATGTATGCAATGGTATGTACCAGACCTGATATTTCCCATGTTGTTAGTATGGTGAGTCGCTATATGCACAATCCTAGTAAAGGACACTGGCAAGCAATGAAGTGGATTCTACTGTACATCTATGGTACTGTAGATATTGGTTTGAAGTTTGATAGAGACAAGACTGAAGGCAAGCAGCTAGTCAGATATGTGGATTCTGACTATGCTGGAGATTTGGATAAACGTCGATCTACAACTGGTTATATGTTCACAATGGCAAGAAGACCAATTTATTGGAGATCAACATTGCAGTCAACTGTAGCTTTGTCTACTACAGAGGCAGAGTATATAGCTATAACAAAAGCATTCAAAAAAGCTATATGGCTTCTCAGGTTGACCAAGGATTTGGGTATTGTTTAGAAGAACGTGGAGGTTTTCTACGATAGCCAGAGTACCATTTGTTTGGCAAAGAACCAAGTTCATCATGGTCGTACCAAGCACATCGATGTTTGATTTCATTTTGTTCGAAAAATTGTCGATGAAGGGAATGTTATACTCCAGAAAGTCGGAACTGCAGATAACCCTACAGATATGCTCACAAAGGTGATTACAGGGATCAAGTTTCAACACTACTTGAACTTGATAAATATTTCTCGAGCTTAGAGCGTCTAGGGTGCATTTTGAGGCTTATTAACTTTTTCGCCAAGGTGGAGATTGTTGAATATTGGCTCTAAAAGTAACAAATTAGTGGCCTAATTTAGGGAAATTAGTGGCCTAATTTGTGGCATGATTTAAGGAAATTAGTGGCCTAATTTAAGGCTTAAATTATGGCACAATTTAGGAAAAGGGAACCTTGCTTCATCTATAAATATGGAGGAATTCATGCATTGAAGAACAAGACAAAAATCAGAAAAAATCAGAAAGAGCATAAGCAACCTTAAAAAGAGAAAATACTTGGTGAGTTTGAGAGTTTTCTGTAAGTTTGGGAAAATACTCGAGAGATATTATTAGTGAGGAAATCTGTATCCGTATTTTGTATATTTTCTACTCAGTTCAATAATATATGCTACCTCCTGTAGACCTAGGCAAATTACCGAACCACGTAAATTCTGTGTGTCCTTTTACTGTTTTGATATATTCATATACCGTTATTTATTGCTCCCGTGCACAACAACTATATCTTATTGAAAACTGAAGGGTCGCTCTTATCATTGACCTGTTCACCGTTTCCCCAGGATTTCTTAAGAAGCATCTCCTTTGAGCTATCAAATTTGGTAGAAATTGCAGGTAAATGTGCTTGTTTCCCATTTGCATGCAAAATTTCTTGAGCCAAAAGTGCCTGCTGGTGATCCACCATTAGTGTTTCTTTTCTCGGTGCTTGTGAATGTGAGTTCAAAACCTTACATTAAGTACAATGAAGCTTCTAGTAAACACCAATATGAAGCAGCAAAACTTAAACCTACAATTCTTTTTTGAATTGAAAGCTAAAAATCATGTTTTGCCACAAAAAACTAGAAAACTTAGACTAATTAAATTTTGAAAATGATGCTTTATGAACTCCAAATTATTTACCACTTACATTCATCAGTGTTGTCATTGGTTTTACTCCAGCATTGATCCCTAAAAAGATTAGTAGAAAAAAAGCAATTATAAATATCTTTGTTATTATTTATGATTTCATTCACATTAAATTGTTTAAATTTATGCCTGATGTGACATAACACCTAAAGAGAAATATCGTGTCGTAGAACAATGCAACCAAAATAATACAGATACGAAATATTGAATTCAACAGTACTTGTGTTACTAAGTAAAATTTCTTTTAGAAGTACTAAAGAATTACAATACATATGGGGGATCTTCTTCTTTTTTTTTCTCTCTTTCTTTTTCGCAATATTAACTTAGACAATATAAAATCAGGATAATATGGTAGATGGAGGGTTATTGTCCAAACTATGGTAAATGTCTTTTCTTTCAAAAGGCGCCATTCTTAGAAAAAGCTTGTGGTAAATGTTGAGACTAAGAAATTGTTGCATTTTGGGTATAGGAAGAGTGCACATGTATAGTAGCCCAAATGGTATAAGAAGCCTTGTGATAAGGTAAAGGTAGCAGATTCAAGTTCTGTTTGTAGATGAAAAGTCCACTTAGCAAAAAAAAAAAAAAAGAAAGAAAGAAAGAAAGAAGAGTGCACATGTGAAAGTTATCAAGATGTAAGATGAAGAGAGCAATTAATAATTGGTTAAACAACATACAGCGTACAAATTTCTTTTATAAGATTGTCTTTTGGTTTCTGGAAGAAGCTTAAGTGATTCACTTTTCGCATAGCACTAAAAGAAAGCTGCATTTTCTAATCAGATTAGCTTGAGTTGATGCAAATATTAAGTGCAAGAAAAAACACCTGCATCATGAGGTAGAGATATAGGAAATGTTGCATTTCGTAGATCATAAAGCTTTGCATCCACAGGTAAGGCCCTCCGAAATAGTACTTCATTGTTGTTTTCCTGTAACCAATTTTGTTAGCTTTAGAGGACTTTATATGACGTTGGAATCTTAAAAGTCAATTAAAAAGGTTATTTATACTCTGATAACCTGGGATTGAGCTTTCTTGAATATTTGTTGTGGTGGATGGCTGATACAAACATAAATGGAGAATATTAAAGAAAAAGAAGAGCTACTTCCAAGTATAAACAAAGTCAGAAAAGAGGGTAGAAAATGTATACCGGCTATCCTCTATATAATATTAGTAATCTATTAAAATCACTATTTTAAAGTTTTATACTATATGGGAATATTAGTAATCTATTAAAATCACTATTTTAATCGGGCCACACCATGACACAAAGGAGCGTGGATTCTTCCTTCATCTTCTTCTTTTTTCTTTCTTTTATGGCAATTCAACAAGCAATGCTATGTCATATTAATCTGAAACCTCACCTAACCTTGAGTGTTTCTTAGGGGGTGGGGAGCTAATAAATTGTATAAACAGTTAATAATGATCTGAATATAGAAATGAATCAAATATTAACGATAGATCATATAGAAATACCTTGAAGTGGATTCAGCTGAGAGTAAGGGACTCAGTTTACTGAGATCAAGTAGAGGTAAACTTGGATCAAAAACTCCTGCTGATTGCCTAAAATGCTCCTGACCATATACTTTTGCAGGGAACATAGAAGTAGCTTGTAGCCCCAATATTTTTCCATAGTCATCACCAATTTGAAAGTTTACAGGCATTTTCTGGTTTACTGACAAATGAGGTACTATCATCATTGGTTGATTGGTTTGTTGCTCATTTTCGTTCATTTGCACAGCCTATAAATGGAACAAAAAAATGCTTTCGTTTATCTAATAATCAAAACAATACAAGGTTTGATAGAAATTCAGCAATCGCACCTCAAACGAGGCATCTTTCATCGCCTCCACAGCCTTCCTCTGCTTATAAACGTGTACGTCATAAAATATGGACCACCAATCATTTAAGAACCCTTCAGGGCTATCAATTGCTGAATAAAAACAAAATACACAAATTTAAAACCTGAAATAAATCTCAATAAAGTTGTTGCATCTTTTCTTTCCTACGAATTATTTCAGCATTTAAACATTAAAAAGTTGCTTAGCAAGTATAAAACCATAAATCATACAGTGAAGCAATCGAAATAGATGTATAGCTCCACCAATTGCATCCCCTCCCCTCACATCCAAAAAAGGGTGCTTATACATTGAACTAAAAAAACATGGATAAGAGAAAACCTACAGAGAGCGAGTCAGTAACGCTACTTAAATGTAGCTCCATTTTTTCCCTCAAATAATTACCTGGCGTCGTTCACTCAAAGTTACCTACATTTTCATTTGTGACCAATAGTGAAAAGAAATTATAATACAAAAGTTGTATGATCAAATAGAAACATTACTATCAATATTACATCTAAATTGAAATTAAGAACAAGTTAATCACTCCATAACTTTATCCAAACAGCAAGAGATAAGTGAATACCATAATACATACCGACTTTATGGTCCCAAATATCCGCCTCCTCCTTGAAAATTGCGGCCGTTTGGTGCATTTTCTTTTTCACCAAGTAATCATGCAAGTACAAGTCAAGCCTAGAAAACGAAAATCAAAACACCCAAATTAAATTAAAAAGCTACAAGTAAACCTCAAATTCAAGGCCTAACAAAAAGTAACAAATGAAAAATAAACCTAGAAAATATCAATTTGAAGAGCAAGATTGAATAAGCAAATAACAAACTCACATTCTTTCAGCATCCCAATCATCACCGAAAACCATGTTGATTATCACCTTCCAAACTGACTTCCAGTGAAAATATGAACCACAACTTAACTAATTCGCTCTTAAAACATATATCTACATAATACAATCGATTGTCACCATCACCTCTATTCGGATAATTTTAGATGAAATAAAATATTCAAATCACAAATCCTCACTCGGGGTATCTGAATTAAAAGAAAAGAAAATGTAAAGAGAGAGGGTTGCAGATAGTGAACAATGGCATAGAAGGAGAAAGGACCTGAAGTAAGCTTAGGACTCAAGGCTCAAGTAACAGTGCCATGCAAAAGGAAACCGAAAGCTTAACAAAATCAAGACTAACAATTAATACGAATTCGTATTTTTCAGTGATCGAGAGAGAGAGAGACGGAAAGTGGGTGTGTGAAGTTTATTTAGGGATAAAAAAAATCAATTATAATTATAACTGCTAATTAGTTATTTAATAAAATTGACTTAATTACCATAAATTTCTTTAGCAAATTAAATTATACATATCTAGTTAATTATGTCAATTTTATTAAGGATGTTTAATTAAATCACAAATTACCATTAATTTTGATAATACATTAAATACATATATGTTACCAATTTGGTTAACGAAATTAATGAAAATAACACATACACAACGAGAAACAATGCGTTAAGAACATATTTTTAACAATAAAATAATTAAGGATATATTTATAACTAACTTAATACATATGAAGAAACATAATTTATTTATATATTATATATAAAAATTTAAATTAGGACTTGTATATATTTGAATAATTTTTTTCACATATTTTGTATTAATAAGTGCTATTTTTCTTAGTCATTGTATAATTTTTTTAAAAAATTTATTTTCATAAATTAAATAATAAATTATTATTAACTAAAATATTAAAAATTATCTAAATTATAATATTTATTTATATTTTTTTATTGAAAGTTATTTATCATAAATAAAAAACATAATTATTTTTTTAACGATGAATTACCTTAAGTTTTACTTTCTATCAAGTAAACTATTAATTATTAAAAATTAAAAAATTTACAATTATATACTCCATTTTTTTATATAAAATTATTTATAATAAATAACATAAATGATTATTACATGTTAAATTAAACTTATCATTAATATAATATTATATCAAAAAATTTATTAAATATTATTTTAATTTTTGTAAATAGTTTTATACTATTTTATTAAAAAGAATAAGGTAATACGTGAAAAGCATATAAGTTTAATTAATTTATAATAAGTTTTTATAACTCAAATAATATATATATATATATATATACTAAATTATTATTTATAAATATATTTAAATTCATATAATTATAATAAATAAAACATTTACACGTCATATAATATAATTATCATATAATATTGTTATTATATTTAATATATATTTAGTTATTTATGTTGGTTTTGCTTTGGCACCTGTGAAAAGGAACAAGTTTCTGATACAGTCGTGGTGTACGGAAACATTGTGGGTCCACAGGTATTTGGTTCCGATGGCCAATGGGCCTAAATTGTTTTATATATATATATATATATATTTTTATCTATACCTTATACCGTCAAGCCGTGTCATACTTTTTTAATATTAAATTTTATTCATTGATATTCTCTCCATGTCATCACCTCAAATATTTTACTGGAAAAAAGAATATAAAATTATAAAAATATATTCACCTGCTTTATGGAAAATTGGAAAGAGCAAAGTGCTATTTCTTTTTTTCTTTTTAATTGAGCCCAAAATGAATATAGCACCCTTTGAGCGAAAAACTAAATTTTATCCCATTTCATAATTTTAACCTGCTCGTAACGGAAGGTCAGCAGACATAATAAATTATTTTTAAGAAACAAAAATAATTTATAAAAGATAAGACTTCTATTAGATTATTAAATATTAAACGATTGTTTTAGATTATTAAATATTAAATGATTTTAAACTATGATAATTTAATGTAAAAACAAATAAGTAATTGTTAATGATTGTTCAGCTTGGCTTTTTTCGTACATTATGTTTGATATCAAGCAAAATCTATTTTACCTTCAAAAGATACTTCTATTCTAATGAATATATGTAAATATTAATTTATTTATTCATAATAACTTTATTTTTAAGTGTAGTTTCAAATTGAATGTTTTTAAAATGAAATAATTTCAATTTTTTTTAATATTTAGATTATATATGGTAGAGATAAAAAGATATTATTTTTATAATTTTTTTTTAAAATAATATCCTTAAAATTATAATAATAAAAATAATACTTTAATAACATTAAAAAGTGATCCATTTAGATAATTTTTAATATTAAACGAGTTTAAGTTTTTTTAATTTATTTTAAACGATATATAATTAAATGATATTTAATGTGATATAATATACTTAATTTTTTTAATTGTTAAAATATATTAAATTAAAATAAATATATATTATTTTTATTTAAAAAAAACACTTTCATATCCGCTCGAAAAATCCAGTAATCCAATACGAAGTTTTCTTATATATACAATGGCTTGGTACATTTAGTTTATTCTTTTTATAATTACATGTTTCAATGGTATTACTATATTGTTTTTTCGTTATTTTTTAGACTCAAAATTTTCGCAAGTTTTTTTTTTTTAATTCCGACTTTGACATCAGTCAAATAAAAAGTTTTTGAATAGAAGGATACGTTGTGCTTGAAAGTTAAGTATGGTCTTTTATATTTTTAAAGTGAACTTCGTAACAATTATAATGCCTTTAAAAAATTACACTATATATCATAAAAATATCATAAATATAATTAATTTAATAATATATTATTTATTACAATTACGTGAACTCAATCACATTATCTAATTAAAGCTTATTACGTTATTCTCAATATATCATAAATTTATGATATTTAAAACTTTTTATATAAAAAATTATAAAAAAATGTATAATACTTTACAAAGAATATTATAAAGGATTAAGTGAATAACATAATTCATCATTTCTTTGTTAGACTTTCATTTTAACTCACTCTTAACTCTTAAGTACTAAATATATATGATGAATTTTTTAGAATGTGGCGAACATATGTTCAAATTCTGTAAGACTTTGAGCATATATTTATTATATATTTTTTGATGTTTATTTTATAATATGAAAAAATATCTTTGTTTTTATAAAAAGTTATTTATATAAAAAAATTGAAATATGTTTTAAATATACATTAAAAATGTACGAAGATTTTGAATATATGTTCTTTTTAAAAATAAATTTAAAATAATTAAGTTATACATAAAATATAGTGGGTTGATGTATTAATGATAACCTTATTAAATAAAATATACATATTTGGACTCATATTATATCAAATCAATATATTAATAGTTCTTCATTTAATAAAAATTACATAAATGATCCTATTTTTAAAAATAAAACTTAATTTATAGAAGGGTAATTTTTTCTTTATGAAAATATTTATTATTTTATGTATTATCTCATTTGTTTTTGTTCATTTTAATACAAAAATATCTCATACTATCCTAATAATTATCGTCAATCTCCATCATCATCTCCGTCTTATCTTTGATATCAATTTTATTCGTTAATCAAATTTCACTATTTATTGCAAAACAATTTGAAGCTGTATTTTTTATTGAATATATAGCTAGGCTACCACCATCTCATTTGAAATACTCATCTCTACCTTCGATTGTCACTACCACCAGTTCATTCCCTCTACTCTGACTGAACCTTTCATTCTTTCTGACCACCTTATATTTTCAATCAAATTTAAGTTAAAAGTAGCCTTGATCAAACACAATGTGGTAAAAATAGATAAGAGGGTCAAGAAGATTGGATGGAATGAACTGATGGTAATCAATGTTATTGGTAGAAATGATGCTTCAAACGAGTTAGTGGTTGCATAACTTTAGTTTCAATAAAAATTACATTTTTGAATTGTCATGTAGTAAATAGTGAAGTGTGATTAGTGGGCAAAAAAATGATGTGGTGTCGAGGGTAGGACAAAGAGAAAGGTGGATGTGGAAATAGTTCCTTGGGTGCAAAGGGGATTTAGTAATCAAATCGATAAAAATATATAAGAGAAGACATAAAATAATAAATATTTTTATAAAGACAAAAATTGCCCTCTTATAAATTAATTTTTTTTTAAATTGAACCATTGATGTATTTTTCTTAAGTTGATGGACTACTAGTATACTATTTTGATGATATAGTCCAAATGTGTAATTTTTTTAATAAGGATACCACTAAATTACTAAACCATAATATAGCCATATACAAAAATAAGGGTATACAACAAATTGTATAGTTTTAGTCAATCTATAATCCTATATGATCCGTACGATTTATGAATTTTATAATCCATAATTGATTT